>CM076153.1:2400000-3600000 GCA_038025085.1 Tetragonia tetragonoides
ATAATAACAACATTTGGGCCATCCCTTCTATTGAGAGCCTGGACACGGCCTAAGAACTCGAACTATCTGATTTTGCTTTTTCCTCTACTCCACTCATCAATCATCCATCATCCATCATCCACAAATAACAATCCTACTGCTTGGAGGAGAGAGAATCGAAACTATTTGGTGGTGATGAGCTGCATTCACTTTAATTCTCCAGCTATTCATCATCATCATCACTTGAATCTTCGTCATAATAATAACAATAATCGTATAAGAACCGCCAATCTCTCTTGGCTCCTGTGTGGCAAGTCAATAGGGTGGTGCAGTGTTCATCAGCAAAGACAAAATGGTAACATTGTTTCACAAGTTTTGCCTTTAAATGTGGATGATTTTCCTACTTCTACTTCTTCTCTCACCCTCCTTGCTGCTGTTGCCAAACCTCCAGATATTATCGTTTTCCTCCAGACAAGGTTTGCCTTATGTTCTCTCCAATTGCTGTACTACTTTCATTATCGTTTTCCTGATCTATGTGCCAAAAGTAAATGTTATTATTGTTGCGGAACGGAGATAGTAATTTGTTAAAGAAAAAAAATCAACTCTTACTCCCTTCGTCCCATGTCCTTCCTTACATAAGAATAATGTGGTGACAAGAGTATAGAATAATGTGGTGACATTGATTCATCTTATATGGATTTCATTTTAAATTTTAGTGACGTTGTTCCTTTCGATTTGAATTGCAATGCATTGTTGGTGTTTTTTTACTTGATGGCCAATTTTGTGGTGCCACAAATTGTCTCCAAAAGTTGGGAGGCCGATCAAGTAGATGAAACTGAGAAGCCTAGCCAAAGTGAGTCTGAGGATGAGGGGAAAGCGCGCTCGACATCCACCAAACGAGGTTTTAACAGCACCAAGCCCAAATAGGGAACGGGGACGTGTGGGGATGCGCCAGTTCGCTATCTACCCCAAGCTCCTTCTAATAATTCCTCGAAATGGAGTTTAATATATCAAACTTCTTAATTTTTATTCCTCTTTCTTTATTCAAAAGTGTTAGATGTCAATTTTTTGTAGATACTATATGTTATCTAGCTAGTACTAGGTAACATCCAGATGACATTTGGTGACTCTATAATGCTGATTGTTGGTGATAGAAAATGAGTTTCTAACAGGTTACTGATGTATTGATATTCCACCTTAGAGGCTCCCAGTACTAAAATGAAATGCAAGTTGGAGCTAGTGCATGAACACCAAAAATCCTTTTCATTTATGTAGAGCACTCACTGTCGATGAACAAAAAAATATATTCAGATGTCAATGAATAATAACTCCACATAATTTACAATTGGCGATAATAATTTTTCAAACTATTGTCCAGTCATTTTCATCTGTAACAGAGGACTTGTTAGCAGGGGGTGGAGTGCTTTCGGGCTTGGGGGGCTTCTTTGAGAACAAGGATGACTTGCTATCAAAGAAGTTTGAAAACGTCTGACGGGATGAATTGGTTTCTGGGTTCTGCTCTTCTGACGCTAATTTTTTCAACCTATTTTTCCGGCCAAATATTTGGGTTAACTTCTTAAACCGATGTTTAGGCTCGTCACCAGCATTTGCATCTTCAGGTTGCTTTATCATCTTCGTGACATCCTCTGGCCGGATAAACATTGCTTCTACTGTTTCATAAACCTGCACAAGAAATTCAAATAGTCACAAAATGTTCGCGATATCCTACATAAACAGACTCATATCTACAGGATCAGTTGGTTACTGTACCATGTATTCAAGTTTAAAACCAAAGACCATGATTTGGGTTCATCTTCCCCTTCGGTATAAGTTCTTTATAAGATTACATTATTTTCTATTTTCCCTTACCCTTTTCTGTAATCAACTTTTCTTTTTCTAAGTTCACCATGGACAAATCCACATCAATAAACAAACGGATGTTGATACTTGGTAGAAGTCAGCATGTATTCAAGTTTAAAACCAAAGCACTCCAGTTGTTGTAAGGATTACCTGGCAGAGATCATCAATTTTCTCCGTCCACGCAGCCCCTTGACATGAGACAACTACATAATCTTTACATTCATAGAATAGTTTTACTATATTCTCATCTGTGGAAAGCTTAGCTTCGGCAATCACAAATCCTAAACCAAGCTGAAACCCAGAAAATTAGTAATAGGCACAGTGCTTGATTCTCTGGGAGTCAGAGATAAGGTAGCATAATGGAATTATTGAAACTTACAAACGACAGGAAAAGCTGGCCAAATAGTTGAAATGGAGATATTTCTTCTAATGTGTTGAGAACACCTTCCCTGTAGAATGCATCACATTCTTCCAGTTAGACAGATATATAATAATAAAGAAAAATGGTAACATGAAAATCCGACCAAGCATCTAACATATTACTGGTCCAACGTACACTGCCAAATCCTCATCAAAAAGGGGTGCTTGTCTAACAGCAGGCACAGGCTTGGCAGTTTCCCAGAGTTCGCGCCACAAATTACCTAGAGATTAACAAACTATTACATACTTTTCCAATAAAACAGAGAATATAGCACCCCATATACTTTGAAAGACACAAGTGCAAGACAAACTTTACATTAGAAATCTAGCCAAGCAGAGAGCACTTTTCACTCAATAGACATTGCATTAGTGATAAATCTAGCACATGCCGTATAACATGGGTGTCCGAGTTTTGCTCGACTAATCCCATGGGCCCTAAATTATTTTTCTCTTTTTGGCCCTTAAGTTAACAGGCAGGCAAACCTACAGGGACCCTAAGAGCTCAAACTAGTGACCTCCAGAATAGGTCTCATGAGTAGCTCCATCGAGTATTGAAATGCATATGATCACACGATAACGATTTACTCGATCCCAAAGTGAGCTTTCTCCTTTCTAATTTCAAAATGCAATTAACTTGTCCCCATAAGTTAGTGGAGCTCAGCCAACAAGTTTTTGGTATTCCCCTTTTCCCACTTAAATAAAATATTGGCTAAAGTAGCTGCTAGCTTGCTAATTAATTTTCAAGATAGTCACATCCTCGCATTTGAGGAAGGCAATCCAATTTTCTGTAGAGAATGATCAAGGAGATTCAAAATATCTGTTGACGAATACATATAAACTCACACCAAGTTGCAAGATATACCATAGCATAAGCATCAACAGACAACAGAGCTGCAGCTACTAGCGTTCACAGTAGTTTCCTGGAGTTCATAACCATATTGACTATTGAGAACATCGAGTTTGGACACAAGACAACGGAGGAATATAACTTGATTCACATTAACTGAATTACGACATTACCATATAGGATATATGTTAAAGCAAATGCTGGATTGCAGAAAAGCACAACATAACAAGATATGAAGTATGAACAATGATGAAAAACCAACCCGTTAATATGCATGTATTGAACTGACTAAAAGCAAAGAACATAAAGCTTAAGAATATAGTCGTTGCTAATGCAATCATATCAACCCTAGATCCAGACAGCGGCACATTGTTGGTTTTCAAAGCCATCAAACCAAATCATATCATACCAACCTCTACAGATTGATTAAATGGAGTTGGCTATATGCTTTATTTCCTCAACACCATACATCAGTTCAATAGACTAAAGAACTAAATGGTAAACTAATGAACAAAAGAGTAAATGGAATGTCCAACTGACAAGCTAACCTGCTTTCCGCATACGAGAACTTAAACGGCCTCTCGAGGATGTTGAATCACCTCCACAAGAACTGGCATCAGATTCATTGCCAGACTCTTCTGTCCAATCAGGAGGAGAGTGCCATCTTACAAAGTCTTCAAGAATACATCCAGGATTTGCAGCCTGATAAAATCATGTGCACATCATTATAAGACATCAAATGCAATAAGAAAAACAGAAGAGATCCTAATTTCAAAACCACAGGACATACCTTGAAAGCCTGCATGTCAGAAAGAAGTTGGGAGCAACCAGCGCCAACACTGTAGATCAGAGATGAAACAAGTTATAAAATTGACGTTTTTAAAGGTATAACTGCAAGCACTATGTTAGGCTTCACACAACTTTGGAAACAGAAGGAAGAGGGAATAATGCTTGCAAGAACTGGAATGTGTTGGCTCCAAACAAATGATGCTTCCAAAATTTCTCTCTTTCTACTTTTACTATTTTTGACAGACATTGGGAACAGTAGTAGAGTAAACAAAATTTGGTTCTCAAGCTAGAAGACAGAAACTATTTACAAAGCACAGGTCATTTTGGGTACATGCTAACCTCCCCGTCCGCAGCACAAACTCTTCAGCTTCTCGGGCAAGATCTTCAGTGAGTAAGGGTCCTTCCTGCATTTTGTAGATGTACACTTACACCTCAACAACAGAAGCAAGCTAGATGAATACATCATCAGACAAACTATATTACTCAGACCTGTGTCATGGGAGCATGTATGGGCTCCCCAGTTTCCAACATAGTCATATTTTCAGCCTGAATGGCTCCTAATCGTAGAACAAGTTCCCCGGTGAATGTTTTAGCATATGGAAAAGAACCTGAAGTAATTCTTTCTACTGATGAAGGCACTCCATCAGCATCACAACCAGCTTCTTCAATTAAAGATTCCAGTGAATCGGTAGCTAAAGCACGTCGTCTCTTCCTAGAAACGCAACAGTTTATAAGTTGCAACTGCTGATACAATAAACAGCAATTTAAATCCGGCAATTGGTCAACAGGAATGCCAGGCACATATTGCTCTTCAAACCAAAATCTTCTGATCTGCACACAGAAAATTGAGCAAGTTTTTGTTAACACGAGAAGCAGTTCCCTATTCATATCTACTAGTTGAATGTAAGATTAGCAATGATGCAATGATTTTGTACAAGTCTTGCAGTTCAAAGGCCCACATTACCACAAACAAATCAGACAAACTAATGTATCCTCGGCAGAAAAATATAACAAAGTAACCACAGAAATGATAATTGAAGGTATAGATTATCCAGATATGTCACTGACTTACTTCAGCAACTATCCTGCACCAAAATAATGCCATCTTCCGCAACGTTCTGAAGCTTCCAATGACCTCAGAAACTTTTACTATCAAGCTTTCAGGTGGAGCACCATGAATTTCTCTAGGCAAAGTTACCGTACCAGGAAGTGTTTCAATGAAAAAGCCAACCTTTCTACAAGGAGTAAGTCCCTCTGCGAATATCTTGCAAATATTACAATGGAAGTGAAAGATCACCAAGGGATAATAGGTATCTCAAAACTGAGTACTTAAACATGAATGCAGCTATGTGCTTACCTGTATCAAGTACAGACTGGATAAAAGACCATACTTCATCGTCACCAAACTCGGAGGTGACTTTTTCCTCCTTGCCCCGAAGAACTAGCGACTTCACAGCAGATATGCCCAGACTTGCTCTTTCCCGGACTGGTGAAGAACTTTTAGATGATGTGAGAAATTCCTTGACTGAGCGATAATTCCTTTCTGATCTGTATAGTAATGAAAATCGTGTAAGATGGCAATGCACAGTGGAATATTAGATTTACAAAGTTCAAGGAAACTGCTTGAGAAAAAGAATTGCATATCTTGCCATGAAAGATATGAGATCTCAAACCAGTGGGAGACACTTGAAACTATTGACAGTGCCAACATCCATAGCATTAAATAACATGACTCTAATTCAATACAATATCAAGGCATAAAATGATATCAAGTGTTTTGCTGATGTATACAGCAAACCTTTTATATCCTAAGGTGACATTTTACCACAAAGAATGGCAAAATAGCAGATCTGGAAAAGAGTACTCATTGGCTGATAGTAGCGACTTACTCAATAGCAACTACCAGCTGTTTCAAAACAGATGCAGGTGGAATAGCATCTTTACTGGTAGCTTCAGAGACATCTGTAGGCGAAGATGAATCAAGACCCTGAAATACCAGGACAAATTGAGTTAAGAGTATGCATCCAGCGAGCTCATCAGAGCCCCGGGGTGGGGGATGGGGGGTGGGGGTGGGGGTGGGGTTGCTGCAGACAATTTTGAAAGATTTCAGACTAAGCCCTTACAGTTAAATTAGATACAGTATTACAGAACCTAACATTGACAACAAAAACATTTCTCACCTTTGCCTCAAGAGCAACTTTCTCATTACATAGAATTAGGTTTTCATCAAATATTGCGAAGGACATCTTTGGACTCTCAACCTTCTCTACCTCTTCAGTTCCCTTTCTACCTTTTCCAATATTCCTTATTCTCTCGTGCCATTCCTGCTTTGTTCCTAAACTTGGTGGTTTCCACCGGGATTGCTTCGACTCATTTGAGCCCTGTCATAATCAATGTACAGAAAACATATGTTCTTCAGAAAATGACTCAACCTAAAGAATACCAAAAAGCTAGTTGGATAAGCAATAGAGAACTACCACAACTCCACAAGTATAAGAAAATAAGATTGGGGTGCACAATCATATCAAAACCGTGTCAGACACAAAAACCCAATCAGTAACTTCCACTCATGATCATGAACTAAACAGATTGCTTGTTTGATCAAAAAAATTTCACATATTCTACGCAGCACTCCCAAAAACCTATAGAAAGTTAATTGTTGATAACAGAATTTCCAGTCCAGATATCCCTGATACTCTCAACGGGTTCACCGGCCCCTCCCATTGCCAATCTTTCAGTTTAGATGACAAACTCTCTATATCACCATTGCCCTTCCTTTCTATAGATCATTTTTTGTATAAGTTCCTGACGGCTAAAATTCTTTGTTTAATTGCAAAAATGTGCAGGGGGAACTTCTGTTCTGCAACTGCAATTCCCACTTTGCATTTCATCATTCCAAATTTCCTGACAATCTAAATTCTAAAATCATCTTGAATTTACCCAAACAGCACACTTGTTATTAGTTATTATTAACACAAAACTACAAATCAAAATTTCCCCCCATCAATTCTCAATTTTAAATAAAAACTCTAGTATCAAAGTGATCCAACCATCAATTAGACCAACAACCAAGTTCCAGCTCAATCCAAATTCCACAATTGAAGCATTACATTTACATTTCCAGCCAGCCAATCAAAAAACCACTCTTACAATAATTGAAAACGAAGAAAAACAAAATAATCAAAACCTAACCTTTTGTTCAGTCTCTGAAGGCGATATATTCCAAGGCTGGTCATCCGAATCTAAACATTACGAAACCTAAAATCATTTTTTTGACTTTTGTATATTCTAAAAAAAACGCTTCTTAATTTATTTTTTTTCCCTGCTATCTTTTCTGAGGAGAAAATATAGATTATGCGAAAATGCAGGTTAGATAGAGAAAGAGAGAGAGAGAGAGAGAGAGAAATAAACCTCGAAGATCGGATTTAAAATCTGTGAGAACTCGCTCAGCTTTAGCAGCAGCAGAATGGAAGGCTGTTCTTGCTTTGGAAACTATCGAGTCGCCCTCCATTTTCGCCGTTTCTCTCTCTCTTTCTATATGATTCTCTCTCTCCTCAACCGCCACTGATTCCTCCGATTTTCACGCCCATTTCTCTGTGATTTTAATTTATACTCACAGAGGTTGAAGACGAAGATGATGGTGATGAAGAAAATAAGATGCAAGACAGTAGTAATGGACTTATGGGAATAAAAGAAATGTTTCTTTTTCGGTTTTTGGATTTGGGTAATTTTTTGTTTCTTTTTTTGTGTTTTTATAAAATGATCAAATCAGATCAAATGGGGAGTGTAATTGGTCAATTTTTTAATCGTATTGGTTCCAAGTTTCTTTTGTTTGATTTGATTGTCATCTTTTTGGGTTTTGGGGCTTTTCACTTCGTGTTCTGATAACGACGGCTTCCAACTTGCTGTACGCGGATCACCGAAAATTTGAGACAGTCAACTCACTCACCACAAGTAAATGAAGAAAAAATTCACAAATTTTTACCTAATCTCATTATTAGGAATGACTCTAATCTCATTATAGGGTGACATTAGGTATGCAATTGGGGGAGAGGGGAGGAGAGAGAGGGGTGAGGAAGGAGAGAGAAAGGAAGAGAAAGGAGATAAGGAGTAGGGAAGTTTCAACTCTTGAGATCATGATTGAACCATTGAAAAAATTGGGTACAGTAACTCAATCTCCCCTTGTTTGGGTTGGATTTGGAATATCCAAATTCACTCCCCTGACATTTCCGGCACAATGGGTGTATTCTTTTCATCCTTAAAGTTGGAGGGTTGATTCTCACCCAAAAAAAAATTAGAGGGTCGATTTCTTTTGGTTCGATTCGATTCAACATTAGTTTTGAACATATCATTTAAGTTATGTTATAAGTCTTACTCAAAATGAGAGGCAGACATGCAATGATCAGTAAGGAATGAGGGATTCGAACCTGAGACCTAATGTACCCCATGAGACCATAACCTTAATTTTTACCATTAAGCCAAGGCCTCATTGACACAAAAGATCAAACTTTAAACATATTAAAATCTGATATTTGTAAAGTATATATATAATCCCATAGAATTTAGTAATGTATTAAAATGAACCTTATCTAGTACTTATCCTTGAAAACTAGCTAGTGTTGGAAATGGTCAAAACATTGACAATATCCAACTTCAAGCTAAGATTGAATCAAAACTATGAGTCAAGAGAAAATGAGCAAATTCAACCTCTATCTGGACTGGGAAAAAGTGAGGCAAATCTTGTAGTCAATCTTACCGCCTGTACTCCATTAATAGTTTAGTGAAAGTTACCAAACTCTGTTTTGTATACAAGCCAAAACCTACATAATTATTATTGACAATAAGAATCTAACGTTACCACTTACCAGCATTATACAAACATGTATCATGTATATGCACATACCAACAAAGTACTTTATAATGCATGATTTTGATTATGATTTCAATAGTAAATGATTGGCCGTAATAAGCCCATTATATAGTCATTACTTAAATATTATTGTTGGTATATATAGAAAATTAAAAGTGTCCTGTTTCTTGATATTGGGACATGAAGAAATGGCGTTGGTACCACCACTTTTGTTTTTTGGTTTAACTACAGGTTCACCTGAGTCAAGATTAATCTTGTTTGTACCGAATTGGTTCATGAAAAGGTAAAGTGTTCTCACTTAATAGTTTCTCAATTCATAAGATTCGAATTCTCAACCTTATTTAAGACATGAGAGCATCGAACCACTTACACCAACCATTTATTAGTCTAATACCACCCCTTTAAGGCTAAATGAAATATAGTTTCAATCGTGCTGAATATTCTAAGTTGGAAAGGGGAACAAGCTAAGAAAGTAGGTAGCGAACAATTTATCCCTTGGCATAACCGCATAAGGCATACGTACGCACATTGGCCCGCCGGAGAGCATGAAGTCCATAATAATCGGAAAAAGGGTCATTAGGTAATCACACTTCCCCACAAAGCTAGTGACTGATACAAATTATGGGGGCTACTTAATATTTAAACCACTTCAAAAACTTGAATAGTTCTCCAATATTACGTGCATGCCTACTCTTATCTACGAGGTTGGTTACCATATACAAATTAAAATAGTACATATTTTTATTTGAAGTGTTCAACAAGGCATTATGAAGTGATTCATACGTCGCTAGTGTCGATTTTAATTGATGAGCACGGCTTATGACTGGCTCATGACTTATTAACATTTTGTAATGAGTTGAAAAGACACAATTTAAATGTGTAATACACCATGGTCCATGAAGAATGAAAATGTTGGGAGATTTTGAAAAATAGTATGTCACTAATGTACTTACAAGTTAGAACTTTATCGTGAAAAAAACAAAACAAAAAAAGGGGTAAAAACTTGAATAAACACATGTAACCATATTATCACATTATTATTAGCAAGGTCAACCACTTTTAAAACTTGTGAGTTTATTACAATTATTACTCCCTCCGTTCTTTTTTCTCCTACCCACTTTCCTTTTACATCCGTTCTTTTTTCTCCTACTCACTTTCCCTTTTAGTAATACTTTAAGTACTAAAAGACCCATTTATCCTTACTTTTTCTTGTCATCATTACTTTCCAACCTCACTTCTAACTCACATTCTCTCTCATGTTAAAGTAAGGGCAAATAAGGAATTTTTGTTTCAAAAGCAACTCTCATTAAACTCCGTGCAAAAAGAAATGGGTAGGAGAAAAAAGAACGGAGGGAGTACAATTTATAGGTTCTGTTTGCAAAAATAAAAATAAAAAAATAAAATTAGAAGTAGACGAAATAGGCATTAGGCAATGTGTGATACACAAATTCTTGGTGCTGAAAATGGGGTAAAACCGTAAAATGCAATAAATAGATAATCGATATATATTTATTGTAATTCTTTTTTTTTGAGTGGCATTATAATTTTTTTAGTATAAATAAAAATTATACTGTGTTTGAATTAATTAGAAATATCAAATGATTAATAATAGCAATTCCCTAAAATAATCAACAATGATACATACTATCAACTTAATATCGTTGTACAGTACATAAATACTCCGTCGATCATGCTAACCTTTTAAGTCCAATGGGCCGATCCAAATCCAAAAAGAAGCCGTAGAGCCCAAATTACATTTTATTGTCCAAACGCGTCACAGCCTGTCGCCAGGTCGGTAATAAAAAGTGACCGACCTACGGGAAGTAAATATAAAGAGCGAACAAGCCATCAAAATGGAAACCTATATAAACACATGTCTCGCGCTCAATTATCTCACATCGCTCAGTCACCTTTCTCTCTCTCACTCAACACACTCGTCTCTTTCTCTCTCCTCTCGAATCCATCTTCTCGATCAGCAGCAACAATTGATGAAGTAGTCGGCGAATTCGAAGCGCAATCTCAGGTTTAATGTTTATCCTTTTATCTTTTCTTTCCATTTTTATTGTTTTCTCGTTCTTCTAGTTTGTTAACGGATTACACGATTCATTTTGACCGTCCTTAAAATTGTGATAACTTTACATTGTGAAATTTATGCCTCATTTGACAAATTAGGGTTTCGTTGAAGTTTTTCTCCTTTGAATTTTCCTTAATCTGATTGTGTTCTTTGTTGCGATGAAGAACCTTTTTAGTGAATTAATTTGATTTATTTGGAATATGTCGTAGCGCCGAAGTTAGATTATTCGATTTGTATGTACATTCCACAAATTGCTTGTTTAATCGTTTGATTGCTGTTTCTAGGTTTTTTAGTTTTTTGTTTTATTTTTGTTTCCGGTCATGTCACATGTTACGTTTTGGTGATTGTTTGGTCTTTAAGAAAGTTCGAGAATGCCATGATGGCTAGACTAGAAATTGCAGCTTGATGATTGGTAATCACTTACTTTAATATGAATTTTAGTCTTTGTCTTCCGGAAAATGAAAAAATTTTGAGGCAGGGACAAATCTTGAAGGTGTGTGTAGTATTTTAAAGAAATTTCAACGGGTTTTTAATGTGGTTTGATTTTCATTAAATAAGCCCTAGAAATTGGGGATAAGAAACTGTTTGAGATAGGATTGAGGTGGGAGCCGAGATGGCAACCACCTCACTTGAATTCGGGGAAGACCCGGGTTCAAATCCTATCACCCACCTAGTGAGGGATCTATCCCCTTACCCCCCTCCTAGGTGGGGCCACCTTACCATCTTAAAAAAAAAAAAAAAAAAAGAAACTGTTTGAGATATCTGTTATAGTTTTCCTTTTCAATGTTCAAACCAGGAGAGGTTTCAATTTTGCTGCAAAGATTCGCGCTAAGAAATGCTGTCCTTGGGACTTGGGAGGACACACAAGGAGCTAGAAACATGGGTATTTTTTTTTCCTTTTTCCTTTTATTGTTTTTCCCATTTCGTTGGTATCTGAATTTTGTCAATTTATTAACTTGTTTGTGCCAGGACTGGAAGGAAGATGTTTGGGTTCCATGAGAAGCACAAGGACTAAGTCATCTGTGCAAGCACATATCACAAAAAGGAGGAGACTTTACAGGTATTCTTTCTACATTTGCATGATTTTTAGTGAAGACCGAATTGTTTTGGTTCTTATCTTGGCACTGGCATTCACTATATACTGAGCATTTACTATCCAATGCCGGTCTTCACTATGCCAGATCTGAATGGAGTCACTGTGCCTGATTCTAGTGCATTGACTACAAGTCTACAAGATAGATTCTTCACTACAAGACCTTTAGTTCGGATTATGCTAGACAGGCATGGATGATCCGAAGCCAAATTCTGTAGCTCGGCCCTGGTATAAGACTGGCACCGAAGTTGAAAAACAACCAGGCACAGATAGATGATCCGAAGTAGAACAACCAATGGAGTTCATACACCCAAGTAAGATATGTTTTTTTGTCTTGCTTAGTGTAGTTTGGTTGTTGCTTACACTTAGCTTATATATTGGTTGAGTTATTTGGCTGTAATATTATGAATGAGGCAAACAAGTTTACCTCATATTAATTCATGCTGACGAAGACCCAAGACATGGGATATGTGCTTCAGAAAATTTAAAAAAAGAAGGAAAATACTTTTTACTGCATTATGCTATTATATGTGAAATTATATTATATATCTGCTTGCTTATTTTTCTTAACCAAATATCTTATGGACATCATGTGTTTCTGTGCCTACAGAAAGTTGTAAAGCTTGAAATTTAGATTCTTCGATTTAATCTACATTCTACAAACTTCTTAGTTAATTGTTTGGTTGCTGTTGCTAGTTCGTTGCACTCCCCCCCCATTGTGTCACATGTGGTGATTGTTTGCGACTTTAAGAAATTCAGAGAAAATGTGGTGCTGTTAAAGCAGTTCAGAAATCTCCCTATTAACTATAAGCCTCTCAAAGATGGTCAAAAATAACTATCTGATGATATTGAATTTGTTCCCAGTGTTGTACATTAAGTGCCTTGAGCCTATCCTTTTCAGACAAAATTGACTTTGTTTTCTCTTCATGCAGGTGTTGGCATTATCATGCATGGTCATACAGGTACATTTTCTGCGACATATTTACATCTTAAAACTGTATAGGGAGTTGGGATATATATGCTGAGAGTCTCTAGTATACATGTAAACAATTGGATGGTACATGCTAATGGACTGAACTGTTAGTTTTCATTACTAATTCAGCAAAACCTAAATCTCAAGGGCAGGCACCAATTCATGTGCATAAAACAGAATTGACTAACAAACTGAACAATATCTGCTGTGACTAGTGAACCTAAATATGAGAGATTTTGTAAGATCTTAAATAATAATTGCTCTACTAAGTGTTTCTCCTCACCATGTAACTTGACAGAATTGGAGTTTCCTATTAAGATTCCGGTATCCGACACCTTACAGTACTTGAAGTCTGGGAGGATGGTTCAGATTATCCTTGATTGATTTGGGTATGGAGTTTGGTCTTCTTGATGTTTGTATAGGGGTTACTGTATTCTGAAACATTTAGATTCGATAGAGCAGGTAGCGCCTCCTCTCTTTTTTCTATATGATTGCTATCTTGTTCATGTGAACTTAAATTTAAATAATCTCTTCTGGTCAACTTGGGCTACTTTCAGTGAAATATCAGGGGCAGCCTTTGGTTATTTACAGCAGTACTGAAAGCAAGAATCAATCATTAGCTTTACAGAGGAGTGGTATGTGGCCCCAACTTAGTCCATGTTGCACAAGTATCATCATGTTTGTAATCATGATTTTGTGTTGAAATAGTGCAGGTGGATTAAGCATTGCACAACAGAGAAGCTTATGAAAAGCTCAGTATCTAGCTATCAGCAAGCTTGGCACAGGTGTGTACTTCATTCTATTCTTTCTGTTATAAGCTGTATGGTTCATTGACTAATGCCTATATCAGTAACTTGGATTTTGGATTACTTTCTGAAAAATTTAGGTGTAGCAATGCATCTTGCCCTTCCAAATTCTCGCTTGTAGTTGGAAACAAGGAATCAAGATTCATTAGTGCCAATATAGGTCATAAAATGCGTGAATCCTTGCTTCAAAATGATATGCAGCTAGAGTGACTGAGTGAGTACAATTAAATTGGTGTTTGGGTTGCTAGTAATTATTAATGCAAAGGAACTTGATTAAGGGTGTGGGTACATATAATCACATTTTTGTCTTTGAGTAATGTTCATCTGTTGTGCCTGAAAAAAAGGAAGGAAACGATAGCAAAGAATAAAGAAAGGTAAAAATATAATTATCCCAGTTGGGCGTTTTGGGTTGCTAAGTGGGATAAAATTTGGTCTTACTGTGTCATCTCTTCTCTCTCCACACACTCAAGATCAACCTCCAGAAACAATGTTCTGTTTGTGTTGTCACATGTGAAGAGTTTTAATGACATGGGTGTGTAGAGTACTGTGTATGTATTTGTTAATGGTTTAAGTGGCAAGTGTTCTCTTAATGGTGAGCAATATGTAGCTTATAATATCTATGGGAAAAATAAAGGTTGAATTGGTTAAGGCAACGTGATGCCAATATTATGAATAGCAGGATTTAAGTTTATAGTAGCAAACTTGCAATTTGATATGGCGTCTACCACCTGACATCCGTTATGTACCTCTGGCAGCTGTTTTCCTCCTTGCCCCCCTGCCACTCATGGTTTTTCTTATGGCTGCAGATTGATATATCTCTGAGTTTCAGGAATGGATGATGGCATAAGTGTCAAAGAGAGTATTACCTTTGTAAGCCTCCTCTTTCCATGGAAAATGTACACATTTATGCATGTTAAGAGTATCACATTAGATGTGGAGAGCATGCGCACATCCTCATCAGAGCATGCGCACATCCTCATCACTGCTGTATGTTATAAGACGGTAAAGGTTCTTGCTTCTAACATGTTATCAGTAATATCTTGGTGAACATATAACTGCCGCTTTACTATGCATGACCCTCACACGGGTGACAATCATGGATGAGTCTCTCCCAGCAATAGCTCATTACATAATGCCTGGGCTTGAACAGGCAAAAGCCTCCTCTTAAAGTCTCGAGTCGATATGCATTCCTGTTTCTCTTGAGTCTTGACCTACCCACTCATTTTTTATCATTTCTTATATTTACAATTCTGTCTATAGGTCTGTTTTTGTGTCCCTCTCATTTTTCTGCCCCTTTCTTCTCCAATATTTTATGTACTATATGTGTTTAAGCTGATATGTTAATACTTCATAGCTACTCAGTCTCTTCTGAAAGAGAACTCGTGCTTTACTGCTGCTTGAAACTATGGTTGTTTTTGGTATCCATATTATGAATTTTGGTGAAGTTTGAAAGCAAATTTGTTGATGTAGCCCTCCTCTGGTCCATTTCAGCTTTGTTCTATGATGGACATTGAGAGTTAGGTTCAAGTTGGTGCAAGTGGGGGCCTTCTTGCAATATTGGAGAATGAAAGAACTGTTAATACACCCGAACAATAAGAATGTGGAGATGCATCAATTGCGATTGATTGTCTAACAGAGGTTCACTGTATCCTCCTGCATGCTACTGAGATGCTTGGAGATGATGTGTGTGATGTGTCGGCAGGACGGAGAGAGTTGTTTGCACTTGTTTGTAATGTGTAACTTTGCGAGGGCTTTGTGGGATCGGCTGTTGTGTGGGGAGCCTTTTGTGTGCCCTGCTACTGTGGGGCAATTCCTACGGATGCGTTTTTCTGCTATGCGGAGGGGGAAGGAGGGTAGGATGTTGTGGCGGTGTGCCTGTCTAGCTATTCTTTGGTGTACTTGGTTAGAGAGGAACTCGAGGATTTTCTCTGACGCGGGAAAGAGTACCGATATAGTTTGGGAACATATAGTTTATTTGGCATCCCTGTGGGCGAAGGCGGCTGGTGCCTTCAAGGGGGTGCCACTGACGGTCATTCAACGTCATTGGCGTGATTTGTAGATACTTTATTCTTATTTTGTGCTTTGAGGATACCTTATCCTCCATTTTGTATTCTTTCACTATTTGATTAATAAAAATTTTTCTTATCTAAAAAAAAAAGATGCTTGGAGATGATCATTTTTTCATTTCAGGACATTGTTGTTAAGCTGGACTTCTTCCTCCAAAGTTTGATGTTAAACAAGGATAGGAATCAATTCAGTAAACTTGATGCAGCAGCTCATGAAGCATTGCAGATTTTGAAAATAGACAAGCATCCCAGCCATATGGGTAGTGGTAGAGCAAAAGAAGGGTAAAATCTAAAAGTCTCTGCTTTGTTAATTATTTGTGAAGTTTTAACATAATTTTTTGGTGAATGTAGGTTGTCTGTCTTTGCCTCTTTGGAATGATGAAACATGGAGGCGTCTTAAATCCTTTAGCCAGATGTTCCATCCTTTAAGGAGGTGTCTACAAGCAAGCGCGGTGAAATAATCATTATGGTGGACGGTGGAATTTGATGATATCTCTCCCCTAAGTTGTGTTCACGATCCCTTCACGTCTCACTCTCACATTGCAAAAAAGATAGGAAAATTAGTTGTAAATAATCCCAAGTTTGGACCGGGTGCCAAAAATAATCTCAAGTGAGGAAATATCATCCATTAATCTCAAGTTGTAACTTGTGTGCCAATCTTAAACCAGGGGTAAACGGCGTCAACCACTGTTAGTAACGGACGACATTCAGAGGGATGTTCGTCCATTCAAGATTATAACGGACGAACATCCCTCTGAATGACGTCAACCACTATTGAATTTGTTCCCAGAGTTGTACATTGACTATAAGCCTATCTTTTTCTGACAAATTGACTTTTTCTTCATGCAGGTTTACATGGCATGTATCATGCATGGTCACAGGTACACTTTCTGCTACACATATACATGTTTAAACTATATACAGAGTGGCACTTGCTTCTTAAGGGGTTGAATGGTTGATGTAGGCTACTGAAGCTAACTTGAAGGATAAATGCTGAGATTCTCTAGTGTACATGTAAACAACTGGATGGTGCATGCTAATAGACTGAACTGTTAGTTTTCATGAATAGTTCAACAAAACCTAAATCTCGAGAGCAGGCACCAAATTCATGCCCCTATGTGCAATTGTGCATAACACAGAATTGACTAAGAAGGAGAACAAAATCTGTTTATAAGTGAACCCTAAATGAAAGTTTTTGTAAGATCTTAGATAATAATTGTTCTACTAATTGTTTGTCCTCACCATGTAATCTGACAGAATTGGAGTTTCCTATTATGATTCTGGTATCCGATAACTTGGAGTAATTGAAGTCTGGGAGGATGGTTCCCTTGATATGATTGATTTGGGTATGGACTTTGAATTTATTGATGTGTGTATATACTGTATTCTGAAAATTGAGATTATATGGTTGCTATCTTCTTCATGTGAACTTAACTTATCTTTTCTGGTCAACTTGTGCTACTTTTTTCAGTAAAATATCAGGCACAGCCTTTGGTCATCTGCACCAGTACTAAAAGCGAAGAATCATTCGTCAGCTTTACAGAGTAGTATATGCCTTACTCATCAGTCAATGTTGCACGAGTCTCATCAAGTTTGTAATCATGGTTTTGCGTTGAAATAGTGCGGGTGGATTAAACTTTGCGCTAACAGAGAAGCTTATGAAAAGCTCGATATTTAGCTATGAGCAAGCTTGGCACATGTGTGTACTCCATTCTCTTTTTTCTGTTATAAGCTGCATGCTTCATTGGCTGATTCCTACGCCATTTCCTTTGATTTTGGATTACTTTCTGAAAACATCAGGTGATGAAAATTGTATATCAGAACTCAATACGGAACTTTTTTTATCTATATTATTATTTATCACCATCAACAAATTCAATTTTCAGGAATGCTAAGAAGACATGTTACTTGTTAGAATATAATCTGAGCTACAGGCTTATACCATAACTTTAATTTGCAGGTTCTACATATATTTAATGAGATTTTGTTGCCAAAGATTTCCTCTGTACAACACTTCAAGGATTGCCTGGATGTGATTTTTCCTGCTACATAGTTGGAGTATTAACTTACTCTGAGAAAATCAAGCTTTACAACATGAGTGTGCTGAGACCTGAAGAAAGCAGTATGCTAGTGGAAGACATTGTGTTTCTGTATAGGTATCTTCTATTTTCACCCAAGCTTTTCATGATTGCGTTGCATATCACTCCTTTCTTCCTAAATTCCTTTTACAGGTCTTGTCTATGAATTGTGATTAAGAAGCACTTCTTTTAAATAAATCAGCTCATTGATTGCATAGTATAGGGTTGTAATTAGTGCAGTTCTTCCTTTTGATATTTCTTTCATACATGATTCTGTATTTTGCTGCATATTTTATTGCAGGACCAACTCTGTCCATTCATTCATTGCACTTGAGCATTATTCCGTATCTGAAAGACGATTAAGGACATTGGTCAAGAAAATTTGAAATTGCAATAGCTCTATGTGAAACTGATTGTTTCCTTCACATGCAATGCAATTAGCTCCCGCCTCCGGACAGGCACACCTGAGTTATGGTAACTGTTCTTTTGTCTATCTGATAGTAAGTGTATACTTAAAAGGTTTCCTCATCAAAACAACTTATACCTTGCAGGGCTACACTGTGCATTGCTTGCTGGTACGTCTAAGATATAATTCCCAAGGTAAATTTCCTAATTCAAACAACTTATACCTTTTGGTTACACTGTGCGTTGCTTGCTGGTATGTCTAAGATAGAACTCCCATGGTAGATTAAGTTGTATTCACATACTTTAAAAACATCTTTTGTGGGGTCTTCTGGAAACTATCCTCTGCTCGGTGCATTAGTGTTGGATACGGTTAGATTTGCTGTTGGTAGAGTAGGTGTTCACTTTTTTGTTTGGTGAGTCAGTGCTTATTTCCCATCTCTGCAAGTACAATATGAAACTACGAAAAATTTAGAACAGCATCGAGATCAATGTCCTGAATTTAAAGAACTAAAAATATATCGGGTCTCATTTGAGCATATCATGTAGATTCTCAATAAATCTACCCATGTAGGACTCTTCTAAGCCTTTTCTTAGTAAATACTTTCTCCATTTTGCATGGTTAGCCCTCACGTCTGTAGCCAACTCACTTTCCCCCTCCATAACCAACTTGACTGCCTCACACACCGCATCCCTTGAGAAGGAACCATCTTCTCTTTTCACAACCTCGACTCCTATTTTTAAGTCCACACTCATCATCCTCGAATTGATGAACTGATCAGTTGCTTGAGGCAATAACACCAATTGGCAGTCGCTCACCATAGCTTCGGATAAAGACCCTGCTCCACAGTGAGTCACGAAGCACCTCACAGAAGAATGTTGCAAGATTAGTTGTTGTTGCACCCAACCTCCATAAACCATTCCCCTTCCCTTGTTTCTCTTCGCGAAGTTTATTGGTAGAGCGGACTCTAATGTTTCACAACCAATTGGCGGCTTGAGCGCAACCAAAAACGGCATGCCTGCGATTACTAATTAAGGTCAAAAGAGAAGGCCACGATCCAAGTTAGCAAATAAGTAGAGTACTACTGTACTATAAAAGTCACCTGTGAGTTCAAGTCCGAGAAGAAGCTCTTGAAAGCGGTCTTTGGTAAGAGAACACTCGCTCCCAAATGCACAATAAATAACGCTACTCTTACTGAAACCGTTCAACCAACCATTCAATGGCTCATCAAGCGTGGAAGCGGGCAGTTTTGACACCACTGGACCGGCCATAAACAAAGGTTTGCCGTAACTTTGCTGGATAAAATCACAGTAAGGCCCATCTATCTCTCTACAGCCCTTAGTCCCAATGGCGTCACATTCTTCTATAGCGATTGCCCGTCTTTCCAGCATTGACCTCCCCTGCCCTCCGAACTCCATCTCGCACATCCCATACCATATGGCCGAAGCCTCGTGGGCTTGCAACCTGATCATTTGCAGAAAAAATTCAAGATCAATAGCCTCTTGGCGAACTAATTCCCGTCTCATATTCTTCTCATATGATTTTTCACGGTATCAAAGTCAAACACTTTGAACTTCAATTATAATTCTATAACTAGACCGACTATTATAAGAGTATACTCATTTTGAAAATATTATTTTCAAATAAATCTAATAAAAGCATTTTTACATTATAAATCATTATAATTGAACTTTATAAAAACTTGGACAATGTGAGTACATATATAAGTAAGAGAATGCCAACTCTCTCTTTAAAAGGGTAAGTGGGTAACTAGCTCATTTTTTGATAAAAGGTTAACTAGCTTAGCTTACGATTTATCCAATCTACTACTAGCTGCCACGTACAAAGGTATAAACTATAATTAACATACGGAGTATTTCAAAAGCAGTCAAGATATTGATTTATAATATTATCTTGCTCTAAAAATACAAATACTTTCCATAATTTTTGGTGAGACGATGGTCACTTTTTAATGAAACAAGGGTGACTGCTTATGAAAAGTGACCCCTATATTTTTAAATAGTGACCCTATTTTTTTATGAGTTGTTTCATACAAGACTTGATCTAAATGGTCATTTCACATGTGTACGTTAAGAGTGATAGTGTAATGTAATGACCTGATTGATGGAGAGGGGAACCCATGGGGAGGTCGGACCAATTCACAATGGCCGACCATATCACACCGTGCTCTTGGGAGAAGGAAAGCATTAGCCACCGGCCACAAAATGGTATAATAAATGGACTTGATCCCATGCTTCCGGGCTAGCCTCGGTAGCCATTCGGCAAAGTCAAAGAATACAATGTTTGGCTTGAGATCCAAGAGCTGAGACTCAATGGTATCCTTGGTCAAGTCCATAGCAACCTTAATGACCGATCGGCCTATGAAGGGCATATCAGCAGTCGTCTGGGCTCCCGTGGGGAGCCCTTCGACTGCTGGGATAGGGATCAGAACGAATGTGATAAGCTTGGGGTGGTGATTATGGGGGATTAGTTTGAGCTTAGCTTTCTTGGGGAGGAAGAAAGATACTCTGTGGCCCTTCTCAGCTAGTTTGTTGGCTAATTGCAAGTATGGAGTAAGGTGGCCTAGAGCAAACCATGGGTACATTGCTATATGCAAGGGCTTGATCTCTAATTTAAATTCAGCCATTATGGATCGCTCACTAACTTGGATTATTGTTGGTAGATGATTTTTTTTTCTTTCAGAAATTGTTGTGCAATCACCCATATATAAGGAGTTCTACTATAGCCAAATTAAAATTAAATTAATATAAGTTTGATGTTGTGGTTCATGTGCATGATAAAAAAAAAATAGGAAAAAAATAATAATTACATATATGAATCTGATATTGATATGGGTGAACTGGATCTTAACATTGAATGCATTTTAAATTTAAAAGGCTCCTGAAGTATTAAGCAAGATACAGCACGAGGCCGGCCAAGATTGGGAGCACGATGAAAGAAATAAGCAGAACATGGTAAGAGCACAGGAGAACATGGTAGGAGGTTGTAATTAAAACCTTTTGTTTTATGCTACTAGCTCTTTGTCTCTTCTTTATTTATTTAGTGAGTGCGGATTTTGTGGCCTAATACTAAAATAGTTCCGCGTTCATTTTGTGGGAATGAAATGAATGATCTTTTATCACAGGGAGGATCGACCGGTATTTAATGATGTCTCTCCAACGCAACTCCAAGTTGGGTTCACGTCTCACTCTCGCCTTGCAAAATAAGAAAGACTGACAAGGTAACTGGGTCCCATCGACGATGGAGTCAATCAATGTGGTAGGAATATTTTAGAGAGGAAATTTGTTTTATAGGGAGAGATGCTTTGGAAATTTTGCCAAACAGTGATGTTACGTTTTGGTGATTGTTTGGACATCAAGAAATTTGGAGAAAATGTAGTGCTGAAAATCTGCTAGACTAAAAATCATAAATTGAACGATAGGTCATCACTGTCTTTGTTTGGAATTTTAGTCAGGTTCTTCCAAAAATATTAAAAACATAAAATAAAATATAGTCAGGAACAACAATGGAACTATGGAAGGAGTAGTAATTTATTTTTTTATTTTTCTTGATATCTGTGGATTGCTTTGTTCTACATTGAGGCTAGTGCTTTTTAAGTGGGTGAGTTAGGCCACTAACAGTTACCTTGAAAGATATATGCTGATATGTTTTCCCAGCAGGTAGCCTTGATTGTTTTCGTCTTTCACATCGGGAGTTTTGTACCTGCGGATGCTGCTGTGGCAGGATTAACTGATAGGTATGACTATGATTGGTAAGTTCCTCAAGATGGACCATGGCATTTGTTCATGGACGTGACATCTAATTTTGATCTATTGTAATAGGATATTTTTTGCAATGGGAAGCAAGCTTCTGACGGTTGAACAATCAACATTTATGATTGATCTACCTCAAGTGGGCACGATGTTGAGGTATGTACCATTGGAAGCTGCAGAGAATAGTGGCATAGAAACCTTCTATTCAACATTTTCCTCTCAGAACTCCTATTCTAATAGATACTAATGGGGAAAATACTAAAAAAGACATTAGAATAATCGTATTGTTGAGGATTACCGAAGTCAGAGTGCATCATGATCATTATCATTAATACAAAATCAGGATCTCTTTCATAACATTCAAATCTCTGATCTCTTTCAAGCTTCGAACATAGGATGTAGTTAATGGAACTTTTATAGGTAAGCTACATCCCGATCTTTCTGCCTCTTGGATGAATTCAGTAAAGGCACATTCACAGAAGCCTCGCTAAAACATTTTATTTTCTTTAATAAATATTTTGCTTTAATGTAAATTAGGGACTTTATGTCTTTGAGCTATGTCTTTTCTCAGTGGATATACTTCTCATGTTCATTTTGGATGGCATTGGTCTTAGGTTCACTGTCAAACTTCCTTTTCCAATATGCTTAGCCAAAAAAGTGCATAAGCAAGAAAAGGGGGAAAAAGAGTTGCTGTTGTATAAACGAACTGTTAAAAGTTCTTTTACTTCAGACACTATCTTAGTGCCAAACTATCAAATAGGTGAAAAACATTAAGGGAATAGATATATGGCTAGATTATTACGTTTCGTAGGTATGTTGAGGTCATAATTACTTCTATTTGTGCAACTATAGAACTTCTTTCTGGGCTAAGGCGGCTGGGGCTTTCAGGGGAGTGTCTCTCACAGATGTGCAGTGTTTATGGGCTTTCTAATTTTGTACTATTAGTTTTCATTCATTAATGAAACCTTTTCTTATCTAAAAAAAGAACTTCTTTCTCAAGTGGCTTTGTAGTTGTCAAATTTCAGTAGTTTTATTTGTCGATCTTATTTACCCATGAAGTCAATACCAGAGAAACGTTTCATGGCAATACCATTACCATATTTCTGAATAACTTAACCACAACCATGTTCGTGATTGCGCTGAACTGAATCCCTCACTTGCTAAATACAAAGTGCACTCTCTGTGTATGTGAAATTTTCAACTCAGAAAGTAGTTCAGAAACTCCATTTGTTTAGATGTATTGCAGTTGCTAACGCACTTTCAGTTGCCTCTACTTTGTTGTATAGGTCCTGAATAAGCAGTGATAGGTTTCCCAATGTTTTTGGTCTGCTCTTTTGACTTTTGAGCTCTATATTTCCTTGATTTTGAACTTGATAGTAACAAATCTTACTGCTGAATGTTTGAGCTTCAAGTAGTTTTCCATCAGACATCTTGCATCTCTTTTCCCTTTTTTCTTTGTTTCTCTTGATCATGCCTATTCCTGGATATTTTTTCCTTTGCATCTTATATATGAGCCAAGCTTCATGATTTTAAAGTTGTTCTTATAGATTCCTAGTTTTGCTTCATCTTACACTTCTGCATTCATTAATCGGTTATGAGCCACCCTAATGTTGGCGAAAAACTGGACCCTGTTTGAATTTTGAAATAATCATATGAGAGTTGATGGTGTAGCTCATGCTTAATTGAAGCCAAGCAGAGACAATAGCTTTTGCAAGGAGTTCTTATTTGTTCCAAGTCTACCCCCTCCCCCCTGCGCTCCTCAACCTACAAAAAAGAAGCTTATGGAAATAATCCTCTGCTAGGTGGTTGTTATTGTTGTTGCTGATGTTGTATATGTTCACTGGTTTGTTTGGTGAGTCGTAGCTTGATAGACATGCAACGAACTGGTTCGTTGGTCTACTGTAGCTCCAAACACTATCTCAGTTAAACATCAATACTTATAGCGGTTTACTTTTCATCATTATGTTGGGTGCTTGCAAGGATCTAGATTTCTCTGGGAGAAAAGTTCACCTCCCATACCATACTATTTAACATTTGCATAAGAACCACAAGTAATCATCATCATAATGTAGGTATTCCAGATGATGTTATAAAGAGAGCAGCTGGTATACTGGATGCAATTGAATATGGTAAGCGTGTTGAGGGACTCCCGAATGAAAACATAGCAGGTCAAGATCAGCGATACCAGTCCCATCTCTGCAAGCTTAATTTTTGAATTGGATAATTAGCCCAGACTGTGCTCATGAGTTGTTTATAACAAACATTCTGTAATTTTTATCAGAATGCACTAGCCACTAGAGAAGATGTTGACATATCTCACCCTCTTCTTTCAACACATTTTTCCTGCTTCCTAGACATTGTGGGTATGCTCTTCATGATTATGCCGAGTACTAAGTATGCAGGATGCAATAGTAAGACTGGAAGGTGCTGGCATTCACTGGTATGAATGACGATCTCTCTCTTTGTAGTTTGATGCTTTTCGCCTGTTAGTCTGTTACTGAAGCACGTTTTTTTAATAATTGCGAACTCTTGTTTTCTATTAAAAAAATGAAGTTTCGTTTCTGTACATGTATGAATGGTTGCAGAGAATCTCATGAGCTTTTATTAGCACCATTACTTATGACATTAAGTACTTAGAGAAACAACTGGAAACATGTAAATACGGAAATACCTAGACAAAAGCACTTTAGAGCAACAAAAACTAATTTATAATTCCACTCCCAAACTTAAAGACTTCAAGTGTTAGATCTTCGATGTGCTTAGAATGAGACCCATGGATGGATAACATGTTCATGTGAGAATTTCAGCTTGAAGCCAATTAGCTATAAGTAGCTGTTGATTTTTATTGTTTCTCCTCTTTTTGCTTCAACGTGGGACTCTACTATTCCTCATCTACTTCAACACCAACTAGTAGTTGTAGTAGATACTCAATGAAGTTTTCTATGTATGGCTCCTCCAGCTCTCCGGACAAAGACTCTCTCCATCTTGCATGGTTGGCCCTCACGTCGCGCCCTACCTCGCTCTCTTCATCCATCACTGCTCTGATCGCTGTACGAACCGTTTCTCTTGAGAACATACTATCTTCCTTCTCAACCTCTACCCCGATTTTCAAGTCCAAGCTCATCATTCTGGCATTGATGATTTGATCGCCCAAGTGAGGCAAAAACACCAACTGACAATCATTCACTATAGCTTCAGATAAAGACCTGGCGTCGCAGGGATTCACGAAACAGCCCACTGACGGATGTTGTAAGACCAACTGTTGGTGCACCCAATCTCCCCATACAATTCCCCCCTCTTTTGTTCTCTCTGTGAACCCTTCTGGCAGGGCTGCCTCAATTGTTTCATAATTGATTGGTGGCCTGAGAACTGCCAAGAATGGAAGACCTATTGCGAGATATGTTAAAATATGTACTCAGTTCTTGCAATATAGACGACGGTTTATAAGACAAGGGATTGCTTTACATATGAATAGAACGTACCTGAGGATTCAAGACCAAGAAGAATATCCTGAAACTTGTCCCGAGTAAGAAAATTCTCACTCCAAAGCCCACAATACACCACACTGCCCTCACGAAAACGATTCATCCACTCATGCAACCTGTCATCTAGCCGATCAGCTGGTGGTTCAGGCACTACTGGCCCGGCCATAAAAAATTGCTTATCTTCGAAAAAGCTGCCAATAAAATCGCAGTAATTTCCATCCATCTCCCTACAAGCCTTGACCAACAAGGCATCACATTTTTCCATGGCAATGCCACGTTTCCCCAAAAACTCTCCTACTTCTGTCTCGCTCATCATCATGAGCACTTCTCGGGCCTCATTGGGCTGTAGCTTGATCATATTCGACTTTGGTGGCGGGAACCCAAGTGGAGGGCGGCTCATGTCCAGGCCTTCTTCGAGCTCCTGAGCCCGTGCCCGAGGAACGAAGGTAATAGGCGGTACTGGCCGTGAGCCCGGTGTCGTAGTAAATTGGTACGGCCCTGTGTTGATTGGCCAGCTCAGGTAGCCACTCACCGAAATCAAAGAAGTAAGTGCTCGGGCTTGAGTTGGTCGAGTTTCTCCTCAACAGTGGGCTTGGTCTGATCCATTGCGGACATGATTTTGGCCCAAGAGCCGTAGGGGACATCAGCCGTTGTCTCTGCCCCGGGTGGGAGACCATCGACGGCTGGGATGGGTATAGGGACGAAGGTGATTAGCTCTTGGTGGTGGTTGTAACTTGTAAGGAGCTAGTTTGGGTTGGGTGTTGGTGGGGAGGAGGAAGGAGACTTTGTGACCTCTGTTAGCTATTTGATTGGCTAAGTCTAGGAATGATTTCATGTTGCCAAGATCAAACCATGGGTACATTGCTATGTGCAATTGCAAGGGCTTCTCTAATTTGTTGTCAGCCATCCTTATTGACCTTGCTTCTCTATGAAATATGAACTCTTTGTTTCTCAATTCTTGTGGATGTTTATTTGATTACAGTTGATATTGAGATGACACCCATAAGGAGTGATCCTTTTATAGCCAAAATTTTGATATAGTGCTTCACGTGAAAGAATTGAAAATGAAAAAAAAAAATCTCATGTATGAATCTGAACTTGATGTGGCTGATCTGGATCTTGTGATTGAATGCGTTATAAAATTAAAGCACTATTATTATCTATAATTAAGGTTCCCTATCCCAGAACATGCAGGTTTAACTTGCTTGAATCCTGTGAAGTATAAACTTTATAAGACCCTTTCTTTTCAAATAAGGACATAAGTTGCTCCTTTGTTTTCTTGGGAGATGTACCACGAGCAGGGCGTTGTTGAATGAGGTTAAGAGGACACCTTGGTTGTACTTCAAAGACCAAAAGTTTGTTGCCTTGGATGTACCTTCTTTTTCTTTTTCTTTTTCTTTTTCTTTTTTTTTTTTTTCTTTTTTTGCTAATCCAACATTTTTACTGAATACTGAAGAGAATAAACATGAAATGAAAGTATTACAAGGCACTTGAAATCCAAGTGGGAATAACATCAAGGGAGGCAACCCCTTCAAAATCTAATAGTTTTAGGAAATTAATTGTAGGTGCAAATTGAAAATAGTTCGGTGAACTGTTTCGTATCCGAAAGTTGAAAAAACTAGTTTTAAGTATCAAACTGTGACTTTTATTAAAAGGCTAGTTGTTTGTGACATATGTAAACAAAGTCTTAATAAACCCATTCTAAAGCTGCTACGAATTTTATTTTCTTTCTCAATTGTTGTGCAATTTTGAATATAGGTCATATTTGGAAGACACCTATGAGGAGTCCTTTTATAGCCCCAATAAGTTTGATATTGTAGTTGTGATTCATGTGCATGCATGATTAAAAAAATATATAAAAAAATCACATATTCGAATCTAAGATTGATATGGTTGAACTGGATTTTATTAGCATTGAATGCATAAGAAAATCAATTAAAAGGCTACTGAAAAATTAAGCAAGATACACCACGAGGCCAGCCAAGACTCGGAGCACGATGAGAAAAATAAGCTAGGAGCACGACGGAAACAAAAGAAGAACATGGTAGAACATAAGGAGTATTATCTAGTGAGTGCGAATCTTGTAGCCTAATATACTACAGTACTAAATAATTCCGCACGTTCAATTTGAGGGAATAAAATAGTGCGAATTTTGTGGACGACATTGTGAGGGAACATGAGAGGTGATCCTTGTGGTTGATTATTGGATTCCTGTTAGGTACAATTTATTGTTTTACTGGTCACCCATTTTAAAAATGTCAAAATATCAAAATTATTTTTTGGTTCACGACTCGGGATATTTACCGTCGACCACAGTGACTATCCACCGCGCTGGTTTGTAGGCACCTCTAAGAGTGGGACAGCTGGCCAAGGAATTTAAAGCTGCTTCATGTCCAAGGTGAGATTCAAACCCTCAACCTTGATTAAGGGTGGATGAGTTTCTACCACTCAACCATACCTCCTTGGTCAAAATATCAAAATTATGATAATTACGAAATGTAAGGACCTGAATAGCCTGTCAAGGTCCTCTTGGATTAAAGTGGACCATTTGGTCACTACCGGATCGGACATTATGCTAACGTTTTGAAGGTTGATGGGCCGATTTACCCTAAAAACAAAAGTCTAATGGGTCGATCCAAATCCAAAAATAAAACTATAGAGCCCAAATTATACATTGTTTAAACGCGTTACAGGCTGTCGCTAGGTGGTAATAAAAAGTGACCGATTTACGGGAAGTAAATATAAGAACATGTCTCGCGCTCATTTCTCTCTCATCATTTCCTCATTCAACGTTCTCTCTCCTCCCAAATCCATCTTCCATCCTCGATCAGAAGAAACAACTGATGAAGTAGTCGGCGAATACGAAGCGCAATCTCAGGTTTAATATTCATCGTTTTATTTTCTTTCTCGTTCTTATAATATGTTAACGAATTACGCGATTCATTTTGACAGTCCTAAAATTGTGATAACTTTACATTGTACAATTTATGCCTCATTTGACAAATTAGGGTTTCGTTGAAGTTTTTCTCATTTGAATTTGCTTTAGCATGATGGTGTTCTTTGCTGCGATGAACTTTAAGTGAAATAATTTGATTTAGTTGGGATATGTCGTTTTGTTCAACCAAATTAAGGTAGTGCTGAATTTAGATTCTTCGATTTGTATCTACATTCCACAAATTGCTTATTTAATCGTTTGATTGCTGTTTCTGGTTTTTATTAAATGTTTGATTTATTTTTGTTTCCGGTCATGTTAAATGTTACGTTTTGGTGATTGTTTGGTCCCGATGATGGCTAGACTAGAAATTGCAGATTGGATGATTTGTAATCAGACTAATCACTTCCTTTAATTTGAATTTTAGTCTTTCTCTTCCAAAAATTGAAATAAATTAAGGTAGGAACAAATGTTGAAGGTGTGTTTAGTATTTTAAAGAAATTTCACCACGTTTTTGATGTAGTTTGATTTTCATTAAATAAACCCTAGAATTTGGGGATAAGAAATTGTTTAAGATATCTGTAATAGTTTTCTTTTTTCAATGTTTAAACCAGGAAAGGTTTCAATTTTGCTGCAAAGAAGCAAGAATGCCAGGCAAAGAATTGCTGTCCTTGGGAGGATACACACAAGGAGTGAGAAACATGGGTTACTCTTTTTCCCTTTTTATTTTATTGGTTTTCCCATTTAGTTGGTATCTGAATTTTGTCAATTTATTAACTTGTTTGATATTATTTTGTTCAAGGACTGAAAGGAAGGTATTTGGGTCCATCAGAAGCACAAGGACTAAGACATCACTGCAAGCACATATCACAAAAAAAAGGAGGGGAGCTTACAGGCATTGTTTCTAGATTTAGTGAAGACCGAATTGTTTTAGTTATATCTTGAATCAGTTCTAATTTTGGCACTGGCATTGACAATATCCGAGCGTTTACTATCCAGTGCCAGTCTTCACTTTCAAACAAACCAAATGGAGAAACAACTATGCCAGTGCATTCACTTATGGCATATCTGAATGGAGGACTGTGGTCTGTGCCTGATTCTAGTCCATTCACTACAAGATAGATTCTTCACTAAAAGACCTTCAGTTTGGATTATGCTAGATAGGCATGGATGATCGAAGCCAAATTCTGTAGCTTGGTCCTGGCATGAGACTGGTACCCAAGTTGAAAAATAACCAGGCATAGATGGATGATCCGAAGTAAAACAATCAAGTAAGATGTGTCTTTTGTCTTGCTTAGTATTGTTTGGTTGTTGCTTATACTTAGCTTTATATTGATTTATATGCTGCTATATTGATTCTTTTTCCCTTTTTATTTTATTGTTTTTCCCATTTTGTTGGTATCTGAATTTTGTCAATTTATTAACTTGGTTGATTTTTGTGCGAGGACTCAAAGGAAGATGTTGGGTTCCATGAGAAGCACAAGGACTAAGTCATCCGTGCAAGCACAAGGAAGATGTTTGGGTTCCATGAGAAGCACATGTCACATGTCACGTTTTTGGTGATTGTTTGGGATTTTCAGAAACTTGGAGAAAACATGATGCTGTTAAGAAAGTTGTTTTCTTCTCTTCTGATGCATAGGCCAATTTCTTCCGTGTGAGAAGTAGAAGTGGTAAAGCAGTTAAGAAATCTCCTTGTTAAGTGTAAGCCTCTCAAAGATGGTAAAAAACAACGACTTTTTGATGATACTGAATTGGTTGCCTGAGTTGTACATTTAGTGCCTTGAACCTATCTTTTTCTGACAAAACTGACTGACTTGTCTTCTTCATTCAGGTTTACATGGCATGTATCATGCGTGGTCACAGGTACATTTTCTGCTACATATTTACATGTTAAAACTGTATAGGGACTAGGGAGTGGCACTTGCTTCTTAAGGGGATATTGTAGGCTACTCACAGCTGACTTGAAAGATTTATGCTGTGATTCTCTAGTATACATGTAAACAATTGGATGGTACATGCTAATGGACTGAACTGTTAGTTTCCATAAATAGTTCAATAAAACCTAAATCTCGAGAGCAGGCACCAAATCCATGCCCCTAATGTGCTTAACACAAAATTGACTAACAAGTAGAACAAAATCTGCTATGAGTGAACCCTAATATGAGATATTTGTAAGATCGTAGATAATTATTGCTCTACTAATTGTTTGTCCTCACCTTGTATTTTGACAGAATTGGAGTTTCCTATCATGATTCCGGTATCGGACAACTTAGATTGAAGTCTGGGAGGATGGTTTCAGATCATCCCTTGACTTCAATTCGTCAGTTTTACAGAGAACTGGTATATGGCTCAACTCAGTTGATGTTGTACGAGCCTCATCATGTTTGTAATCATGGTTTTGCGTTGAAATAGTGCAGGTGGATTAAACTTTTGCGCCAACAGAGAGGCTTATGAAAAGCTTGATGAACAGCTATGAGCAAGCTTGGCACAGGTGTGTATTCCATTCTATTCTTTCTGTTATAAGCTGCATGCTTCATTGGCTAATTCCTATGCCAGTTCCTTGGATTTTGGATTACTTTCTGACAATGTTGGTGTAGAAAATTCTATATTAAAACTCAATACTGATCAAAATGGAGACTATTGGCCTATTAGCATCTGAATAATGCTGAAGCAAAAATATTGTTGGTGATGTCTTATTACAACAATTGTTATTTATTTATATTTTTGTTTATCACTGTCAACAAATTCAATTTTCAGGAGTGCTAAGGAGACATGACGGTACTTTTTAGAATATAGTCTGAGCTACATGCTTATACCATAACTTTTTTTTTTTTTTTTTTTTTTTGACTTGTACCATAACTTTAATTTGCAGGTTCTAGTTTGCACTCACTTGTCGAAAATATTTAATGACGACTTGTTGCCAAAGGTTTCCTCTATACAACACTTTAATGATGACGAATCTGAATTATTCTGCTACATAGTGGATAATTTTTATTTTATTTAATTACTATTAACTTAGTCTGAGAAAAATCAAGTTTTACAACAGGAGTGTGCTGAAACTTGAAGAAAGAAGTATGCTAGTGGAAAACGTTGTGTTTCTGTATAGGTAGCTTCTACTTTCACCCAAGGTTTTCATGTTTTTGTGGTGTATCACTCCTTTCTTCCAATTTTCCTTTTACAGGTTTTGTCTAAGGAGTGTGATTAAGAAGCAACTCTTTTAAATAAATTCTGCTCAGTGATTGCATTGTTTAGGGTTCTAACTAGTGGAGTTCTTCCTTCTGGTATTTCTTTCATACATGATTCAATATACCTGCTGCTTATCTTTTCTATGCAGGACCACTCTGACCATTCATTGCACTTCGAGTATTATTCTGTATGATTTGTCCAATTTGTTGTTTTCCCGGAAAGAAGATCACAATCTTTTGGTCAAGTGAAAGGATTATCACATGGCAGTATGATATACCATTCTTCAAAAGGACATTGGTCAGAAAATTGGAAACTGCATTAGCTCTGTGAAACTGATTGTTTTCGTAACATGCAATGCAGATTAGCTCCAGCCTCCAGTACAGGCACACCTGAGTTACGGTAACTGATCTTTTTTCTAGAGTATTTGATACTAAGTGTATACTTAAAAAGATTTCCTCACTCAAACAACTTACACGTTGCAGGGCTACTCTGTGCATTGCTTGCTGGTATGTCATAAATGACTCGCCCATGATAGATTAAGTATTCATATATCTTAAAAACGTCTTTTCTGGATCTTCGGAAACTATCTTCTGCTTGGTGCACTAGATATGGGTACTTGGATAGGGAAAGTATTGCTGTTGGTAGAGTAGGTGTTCACTTGTTTGTTTGGCGAGTCACTGCTTGATAGACATCAATGTTGATAGCGGTCAACTTTTCGTTCTCATGTCGGCTTCTTCCAAGGATCTATATAGCTCTGGGAGAGGTTTACACCTTCATGTATTATGAGTTATTTATGTTGGAATAAGGAGCATAAGTAAAAGTAATCATCATCTTGATGTAGGTATTCCTGGTGATGTTATAAAGAGAGCAGCTGTTAGATGCAACTGAAAGTGTTAACCATGTTCCAGAGACTCTCCAATGAGAATATTTGCAAATCAAGATCAACAACAACAATACTAGGTCATCTTATTTGCCATCTCTGCAAGCCTGTATGTTGCATACTTGCCAACAATTATGTATTAGAGATGTTGTCGTTTGCTGCTAAGACATTGGGGTGAGCTTTTCAAGATTATGCTGAGCACTAAAGTATGTAGGATGTAATTAGAGCTGGGCGACTGGGCGGGGACCTGCATGCCAGCCCGACCCGACCTGCTTTTAAGTGGGTACGTGCCATTTAAATCGGTAGCTGAGCGGGTCAATATGGGCCAAACCCACTTAAAAATAAAGCGGGTCAAAAGAAAAAAATGTGATTAAGCGCTATATCATTTCCTCTCACACTCTCTCTCCTCTCAGTCTCTCACTCTTTCTCTCCTCTCACTCTCTCTCTCCTCTCAGACTTAAAGTATATCTTCAATTCGCATATTTTTGCAAAGAGCTTAATTATAAAGTATATCTTCACGTGCATATTTATTTTGCTAAAGGACATTTTCGGTTGTTGATGTGCTTGATAATTGACGAATGTTTTGAACTAAAATTTACAGGCGGCAAAAGGGTGCCCTTGGAATGATTTTATGTTGGATCCTTTTATGATTTTGGTTGCTGTAAATGACTAAAAGGGGAGGATGTACATGTGTTTGTATCAATCAATGATACATAGTGGCATGATATAGTCTGGTTCTGTTTAAAGAATAATGAAATTGGTATAGTTTTTTTTTTTTTCTTTTTGAGAAGAGAAATTGGTATAGTTGAAAAGCTTGAACTTAGACCACTATTTATTTTATTAAAGAAAAAGGGCAGAATGGGTTGACCCATCTCGCTTTGGGTTTTGCCTGACCCGACTCGCCCCTGACCCACTTATAATTTGGCCTAACCCAATCCAACTCAACCCGGTCCAATTAATAAATGGGCCGGTCCGCTCAATTGCCCAGCTTTAAGGATGTACTAGTGAAAATGTTGGCATGTGACCCATTGACTATCAACTAGTGAAGATGTTGGCATGTGACCGATTGACTATCAACTACTTAAACAAACTACCCCTAATACTAGTTAGGATTTTTGTCAAAATACGCGATGTCGATGCGTGTTTTTAAAACTACATATGTATATTATGCACAACAGCACAAGTGAAAAACTTCAAGTGTTTCACTAACAAATCAACTAGGCAACTACGTACTTGCTTATGTGGTGTTACCCAATCAATAGAATATTTTCAAACCAGTTTTTTTTCTTTTTCTTTTTCAAATACTCTAAACGCACCTCCTATTTTCAGGGGTGTATTAGGGGTAATAAATCCAGGTAATGTTACTGAAACACCAAAAAATTTGCGAAACACAAGTTGAAAATGGATAACATATGCATTTTGCCAAAAATATAGGGACACCTCATTATAAATTGGGAAAAAAAAAAGTTACAGTTTTATTTTTTAACTACCCTAGTGATTTACATGCAATATTCTCAAGCATCACATGTTAGTTCATTCTCTTTAACTTTTAATGTACATGTCTCGAGTCTCGACCTACCTTGATGGTATTGGCTTACACGCACGTATGTGATATTCATTACAATAAAAATTTAAAATATTTTTGTTTCCCATAATCCTATTAAATAACATTAGTTCATGTTACTCATAGAGAATCTATGGACTATTTAATTTGATAATATCTTCAAAATTCCAATATTATAAGTGACTAATTTTTAAAAACCCAAATTTGAAATATACATTGACAAACATAACTTCTTTTGATAATTCAATTTCCTTAATGTCATTGTACACAAATATTACACACATGTAACCGTATTGTCATATTACTATTAGCAAGGTCAACAACTTTTTAAAACAAGTGAGATTATTACAATTATCACTATTTATAAGTTCTGTTTGGAAAAAAGGAAATGAGGTAAAATGCAACAAATAGATAATTGATATAGATTCATTGTGATTCTTATTACTATCAGAAAATTTTAATTTGTTTGAATTAATAAGAAAACATCAAAATTTTAATAATAATAATCAACAATAGTACATATATCAAATTAAATAGGAGTACTCATTAGTTAATTTATTTTAAAAAAAAATTAGAAATCATTACTAAAGGGTCATTATCGATCGGCCATTATGCTAACCTTTTAAGTTCAATGGGCCGACCAAATCCAAAAATAAAACCGTTGAGCCCAAATGACTCTTCATGTCCAAACGCGTTACAGCCTGTCGCCAGGTCGGTAATATTAAGAGACCGACTTACGGTAAAGTAAATATTTTGAATTGCTAAATATCGCCCTAAATTATTACCTATCGCCCCCACAAATTCCAATTTTGCCCTCACTCACTCTCACTCACTCATCTTTCCTCTCTTCCTCACTCACTCTCACTCATCCTTCCTCTCTTCCTCACTCACTCTCACTCATCCTCACCACCACACCATCACACCGGCAACCACCACCACTCACGGCACCACCACCACCACCACCATCACAACGGAATGTCAGGGGCTAGCGGCAGCGGCAGAGGCTTCGACGGCGAGGGAGGCAGCGACCATGAGCATCGCGGCGGGGGGGTAACTTTTCGAAATTTTTTTTGCCTTGAATTGAATTTTTTTTGCCTTGAATTGAATCGCGACCATGACCATGAATTGAATTTGTGTTGATTGTTTTTTTTTTGTGTCGGTCGTCTGCCGATCTCGACTCACCCTTGGGTGAGTCGTCTGTCGATCTCGACTCGCCCAAGGGTGAGTCGCCTGTAGCAGACGACTCACCCTTGGGGAGTCGAGATCGACAGACGACTCACCCTTGGGTGAGTCGCCGGTCACAGACGACTCACCCAAGGGTAAGTCGACATCGGCAGACGACCGACACAAAAAAAAAAAAAATATTATTATTTATTATTATTATTATTATTATTATTATTATTATTATTATTATTATTATTATTATTATTATTATTATTATTATTATTATTATTGTTTAATTAATTAAAAATGTGAAATGATAGAGGGGAGGAGCCGGTAAATCGGTGCCGAGGTTATTTAGTGAACTAGCTGGTTCAGGACCGTGTCACACGAGGACGCGCGGGATTGATGCCTCTGTACGGAGACAGAGAGAGGCAGTTCGGATGAGGGAGATGACTGCTGAGCAACACGATTACGAAACTAGCGATTTCTACTCCGGGGATCAGTTTTTGGACGATGATCAGATTGGCGACGAATCATCCTCAGATTGGCGCGTGGTGAAGGGCAGAGGCGGTAGGTTTGTTAGTACTGGGTCGTCCAGTACTAGCAAACGATCTAGAGCGGAGGACGACACTACGTGGCTTGTTACAGGGCCTGTGCCCGGTGGGCCGGTGGATGATAGCGTCATACCGAGCTTCCTGGGCCACGTAGCGTCTCGTATGTGGAATGGAGAGACGAGGGGTCTCTTGAAGTGTCAGAACCGATTCAGTGTCTGTCAGCGGCTGAGTCAGTGGCGAGCGGAGATGTCGGCCGAGCTGAGGGCCAAGATCGAGGGGACTGGGTTATCACACCTGACAGACATTATGTTCAGACATATTGACTTCCCCCTGATATCTGCATTCGTTGAAAGGTGGCAACCGGATACGAACTCGTTCCACATGCCGTTCGGAGAGATGACGATCATGTTGCACGATGTATGGCATATTCTTCAGATTCCTGTAGAGGGACAGCTCGTTTCCAGTGAGGGACGGGATGGGCAGCTGCAGACGACGGCCATAAAGGTTCTCGGGGTCACCAGAGATGAACTGATGTTTAGCTACTGGCAGGGCGGTGGGGTCCTCACGGAGTCGATTTTTGACCTTTGCCGTGACCGAATGGAGGACAACCAGGCGATAGCTTGGATGTGGTTACTTATTGGATCCACCTTGTTTGTCGACAAGAGTGGTAACCGTATTAGACCCTCCTGCGTGATGGAGGTGATGGACGGTGTCGGAACGGCGCGTGAGTTCTCTTGGGGATCTGCTGCCCTCGCCTTCCTATATCGTCAGCTCGGTATAGCTAGTCGCGGGGATTCTCAGGGCATCTGCGGATGCCTAACTCTCCTCCAGGCATGGATATACGAGTACTTTCCCTGCTTCCGACCTCATCGGGAGCGGATGGTTGTCGGGGACGACGAGGCTCCCCGTGCGTCCATATGGAGTGCCCAGGCTGAGGGCAAGGACGTGGTTCGACTGCACTCCTTACGTAGACGCTTGGATCAGCTGCGAGCGCCAGAGGTACGTCATTTAGTTATCGGTGTTCATGATTTATTTCGTCGTTTGCTATGTTTTTTTTATACTTCACCGTAACTTTCAACATTTCTACGTAGGTGGTGTGGCTGCCGTACGGTTCTGACCCGGCTGTATCTGTACCGAGGACTGTATTCATGGGGTGGCTACGGTATCGGGATATTATCGAACCGTACATGCCTGGTCGTTGTTTACGACAAATCGGGTACGTACAGAGTATCCCTTTCCCGATCACTAGGCCAGAGAAAGCGATCAGGTCATGGAGCAGTCGTTCGTACAAGGTTGTCTACCCCGTACGGATGTCATCTGATGCCTGGCGTATGTTCCCGGGATTTTACATTCTTGGTCTCCATGGGTTTCAGGCATCCACGTCAGATCCCACAACATGTACGGATGACTACATCGCATGGTACTACCGTCACTCCCACCCTGTGCTGATACGTGACGATGCAGCACCTGTTTCTGTGATTCCTCCACGATCCAACAGCGATTATGTAAGTGATTAACTAAAATATATATTTTTTTACGTATTACATATCTCTGAACTCATACTCATTGTTACTTTTTTGCAGTGGGTGAATCGTCTAGCCGTCGCACATGAGTCTGTCATTAGTTCGCTTCCTCCGGAGCAAGCGGAAGGTCCTCGATCGGTTATGGACGAGTATATGAGAGATTGGCGGGCTGCCAAATGATGTATTGACCCTAGATGAATTTGTTATATATTTATATAAGAGTTTCATTGTTATTGTTATTTATTTGTGTTATTGTAATTTGTTGTTTCTTATTCACCTTTTTTGTTTTATTGTAATTTGTTGTTTTATTTACCTCCAATAATCACGAAAAAATATAACATGCAAAATATAACAATCACACAAAAATGTGACAATGATATAAGTAGAAAAATATAACAATCACGCAAAACATTCAATTACGTCGACCTCGCTAAACGATCCCAATGTGCTCTTCGCCTAACATACATTTGCTCCCAACCAGCGACACTATCAGAACGGGAAGTAAACCATGCTTCGCATATCGGAGGAACAGGGAAATCTGAGGCTAAATTCAGACGGATATAATGCATGTACGAATCACCTAAATGAGCTATGACAATTTCCCTACTTGGACGTGTAGCAGTCGAAGGTGCTTGCAACGGTAGCACTGTGTAACAAGAATATAACCCCCTTCCGCTGCCGTATCCGAATAACATAATCGCTGCATTGAAGAGGTTGGCAATCGGGAACAAATCCTCAACTACTATCATCCAGTGATCATCGTTACACGCACCTCCGTCCCACATAATACGGCGGTAACCAGCGTCGACCCCTTCAACGTATATGTTTTCGTACAATGCTCGGTTAGCTAAGAGTTCGTGTGCAATGCAAACTCTCGTCAATCGCCATTGCTCTTGGTCTCCGAAAACGTAGTCCGCAATGACACGGAAACCGCAATTACCATCCCCAAGCACATCGAGATATCCTTCAATGAAAGGTATGATGATTCCCGGAATTTTGTTAACATGGTAGAATTCAATGATATCTATTGCGTGTCCAGCTGCAAGACAATATAATAAAAAGTCATTAATAGTACTTATCAAAAAGTAATTAACAACATTATGTACATGTTAATAAATTATGGGTTTTCATACCAGTACTCCGCACGACGTTACTCGATGAGGATGAGCTACGACCACGCCCGCGGCTCGAACTGGATGACCTAGGGCGACCACGACCCCTCTGGGAGTACTCCCATGAACTAGGATCACGTCTGGTAGAGGAACTCCCTCTCGGTCGACCTCTGACTGTCGTGTTCGCTTCCGGCTCGACGTAACTCGCTTCCTCAGGATGAAGCTGCTCATTCATTAGGACAGATATGTTGCGCACAACTGCCGGGTCGCTTGAGTTAACCTCGTCGACGAGAGAGTGAAAGTATCGATGGTCCTCAGATGGATGCTCAGTCATGTCAAGCGTAGCTATCTCCACCGCATCACTAATAACGAGTGTTCGCCAAAATTTGTGGACACTATTCAAGCTAATTGGCGTGCCCGTATCCGTGGCCGTTTTCAACTCACACGCACACGGGATCTGATGAGTGGATCTCAATACACAACTGCAACGATCAAATACTTGGTGACTCAATTCTCTCATCCTGTTCAGCTCAGCCCATAATATTTCTAAGCAGTAATGGGAAACATACCCGGTCAGATAGTTGAATGGGAAACCCGAGTACATCACACTTCTTCGTCTTCTGCAGTCTTCAAGTGTGTACTTGATCTCAGTTATTTGTGACTCGATTGACTTGTTGACCTTGTTCCAAACATTGTCCAAAGCTCCAGTTGAGGAGTTCAACCACTGTTTTAGCGCGACATGTGCACTCTCCACCCTGCAAGTCGTAGTGTTGCCAAGGTGTAGCACCTTATTCGTCCACGCAGCCACAAACATCTCTTTGTATCTCAGCCAGGTCTCCTCTACATAGGATATCACGTGAGGGTAATTCCTCCAACTATCCTTCATCATACGCACTGCTCTATCGTACTCAGCTTCTGTGGAAGCTTCCATGATAAATTTCCACCTCCCGTTCTTGAACCTCTGCGCGACAAGCTTATCTTTTCCACAAAGTCTGTACACTTTGTCTTCAACGACTTTGTTGATGTGCCATGTACAGAGCAAATGGGCACTCTCGGGAAATATCTCTCTAATAGGTGTCATCAACCCTATCTCACGATCGGTCAAAATTGCTGTTGGGTGTACATCATTTCCAATAAGCATCCTCAACTTATCTAAGACCCACGCATAGCTTGCCTGAGTCTCATCCTTCATAATGGCATAAGCTATGAGGAAGTTCTTATTGCTTGGAGTCATCCCCACTATCTCAAGAAACGGCATCTTATACTTGTTTGTTTTGTACGTGGAATCTAAGCCAATCAACCAAGGAAAAGACCGAAGTAACCGAATTGATGTAGGGTGTGCCATGAACACGTGAGTTACCTCATTAGTAGCTCAGTCGGCTCTTGTCCAATGTACGTACTTATTCTCCACAGCTAAATGATGAAACTGACCAATGACATCTCTCTCTTCAAAATCAAGTTTCCTTATACGATCTCTGTGGTTGTACACATGCCGTCTAGTTGCATTGTCCTCGGGAAATTTTTCCTTAATAGCCGCCAAGATAGCACATGGCTTTGTTTGTGCCGAAGTCATGTCACGAACGAGTTTCTTTGACCCAGGACTAAGACCACTCATCTGACGATATCCCTTAAGAAACACAGCAAAGTCATGGTTGTGCGTACCCCTAATACCAGGCAATGTGACAATCATCCAACTACTGGACCCATACACTTGCTGAGCTCTTAACTGGAACGTACATTTACAAGCCTTTGTTTTCGAATTCTTCCGAGCAGCAGTATCTAAGTCTCTTAATTCCCCTCTGTAGCGTTCACCTCGATTGCATCTTAATAATTTTACGCTTCCATTCTTCTTGTGTGACGAAATTATCAACTCAAACCCGATAGTAAGGGCAATTTGTTTTGCCCAATTAATTGCATCTGTATCACTATCAAATAACTCATCAGTGACGAAATGCGTACTGTAATCAACACCATCACCACCGAACCGCTCCAAAGGAACCTAACGAAAACAACGAAAACAATGTTAGCTTAATCTTAAATTCAAACGTCTATCAAAACCGAGTGAACCAAGGGACAGGCGTCTGAAATTTACGTTTGGACCATGGAAGAAACGGAAATCACGGACGCCTGTCCCATGGTTCAGGCGTAAATCTCAGACGCCTGAACCATGGTTTAGGCGTCCGAGATTTACGACTAAACCATGGTACAGGCGTCCGTAATTTACGGCCTGTCCATGGTCTAGGCGGAAATTTCAGACGCCTGGACCATGGACCGGTCGTAAATTTCAGACGCCCGTGCAAAAAAAATGCGCAAAAAAAAAATTTACCTCCGCCACCGTCGACGGCACTTCCTGGTCGCCGGCAGACATCCGCGGCCGTTGCTTGAGTGAATGTTGATGAATGTTGGGTATGAGAGTGGGTGGTAGAGTGGGTGGTAGAGAGGGAGAATTGGTGTGAGAGTTAGAGAGGGAGAATTGGTGTGAGAGTTAGAGAGGGAGAGGATGAGTGAAAATTTAAAAAAAAGCAAAATTGAAATTTGGGGGGCGGTAGGTAATAATTTAAGGGCGATAAATAGTAACACCCTATGTTTTTTGATTGGAACGGTAAGTAAATATTTGATCAAAACGGAAACCTATAAATATACACTGTCTCGCACATCATTTCTCTCACTCATCACACTCGTCTCTTTCTCTCTCCTCCCACATCCATCTTCTTCTCTATCAGACGCAACAATGGAGGAAGAAGTCGACGAAAACGAAGCGCAATCTCAGGTTTAATTTTTCTCCTTTTCTTTTGTTTCTTTTTTTTTTTTATAATCTTTTTCTCGTTCTTCTAATTCGTTAAATGGATTAGACGATTCATATTGACGGTCCTAAAATTGAAATAACTTTACGCCGTGAAATTTTATGAATTTGACAAATTAGGGTTTCATTGAATTTTATCGACTTTGAATTTGCTTTAAATTTTTTTTATTCTTTGTTGCGATGAAGAATTTTCAAATGAAGTAATTTGATTTTCGTTGAATTAGGTCATTTTGTTCAACCAAATTAAGGAGGCGCCGAATATAGATTCTCGATTAGTATTTACATTCTACAAATTGCTTGTTTTCATCTTTTGGTTGCTGTTGCTAGTTTCTTGAATATATTTTTTTAAATTTTCCGATTATTGTCACATGTTCCACTTTGGTGATTGTTTGGACATTGATGAGTTAGAGAAAATGTGGTGCTGGAAATCTGTTAGACTGGAAAACATAGATTGAATGGTCGTTCATCACTGGCTTTGTTGTGAATTTTAGTCAGGTTCTTCCAAAAAAAGAAAAATTAAATAAGGCGAGGAACAAATATGGAAGAGTGTAGTACTTTATTATTATGTTATCTTGCTATCTGTGGATTGCTTTGTTCGACATTTATGCTAGTGTATAAAAGTGAAAAGCGGAGTTCCTTCTAATTGATGGTTTTGATAAGAAATTTAGACTTAATTAGCTCTAACGAGGAGAAGGAGATACTGAAATTCAACTATATGTGCCAGAAAATTGGAAGTCATATATCTTCTTCTTTGCTGAGAAACCAAAAGAATCTTTGTGCTCCTTTTTTGTTTATAAATATGACATTTTAGTTATCAGAAACAAGACTAGAAGGAAAAGAACATAAGAGAAAAATGTAAAAGAAGCCAAGGCTAGAACTTCTATTACCGTTAGTTGAAGGTAAAAATGGGGATCACAAACTTCTGTTCTGATACATAGGCCATTTTTTTCCATGTGATAAGGAGGTAAAATTCATAAATCTCCTTATTAACTATAAGCCTCCCAAGATGATTAAAAACAACTATCCTGATGATATTGAATTTGTTCCAAGAGTTGTACATTAAGCTCCGTCAACCTATCTTTCTTCTGACAAAAAATTGACTTTGTGTCTTCTTCCATGCAGGTTTACATGGCATGTGTCATGCATGGTCACAGGTACATTTTCTGCTACATATTTACATGTTAATACTGTATAGGGAGTGGCACTTGCTTCTTAAAGGGATGCTGTAGGCGACTGACAGCTAACTAGAAAGACATATGCTGAGATTTTCTAGTACACATGTCAACAATTGGATGGTACTTGCTATTGGACTGAACAGTTAGCTTTTATAAATAGTTCAACAAAAACTTAAGTGTCGAGAGCAGGCACCATCCTTGCCCCTAAAGGCCCTAATATGCATTACAGAGAATCGACTATCACTAACAAGCAGAACAAAATCTGCCATGAGTGAACCCAAATACGAGAGTTTTTGTAAGATCTTAAATAACAATTGTCCTACTAATTTTCACCGTGTGTTTTGGCAGAATTGGAGTTTCCTATTATGATTCCAGTAACCGACAATTTAGTGTACTTGAAGTTTGGGAGGATGGTTCAGATTATCCCTTGATTGATTTGGGTATGAACTTTGATTTTAATGATGTGTATATAAGGATTACTTTATTCTGAAACATGTAGTCTAGATAGACCGGGTAGCTCCTCCTATTTTCTTTTCCCAATATGATTGCTATCTTTTTCATGTGAACTTAATTAATCTTTTTCTGGTCAACTCGGGCTACTTTTCAGTGAAATATCAGGCGCAGCCTTTGGTCATTTACACCAGTACTAAAAGCGAAGAATCATTCTTGTCAGCTTTACAGAGAAGTGGTATATGGCCCAACTCAGTCCACGTTGCACAAGTCTCATCAAGTTTGTAATCATGGTTTGCGTTGTGCAGATGGATTAAACTTTGCACCGACAGTCAAGCTAATGAAAAGCTCGATATTTAGCTATGAGCAAGCTTGGCACAGGTGTGTACTCCATTCTATGCTTTCTCTTTTAAACTGCATGCTTCATTGGCTAATATCTATCTTGGATTTTTTATTGCTTTCTGAACTCGTTAGGTGTATCAATGCATCTTGACCTCCCAAAAATCTCACTTATAGTTGGATCCATACTGGGCATTGTTATTATTTTCTATGGAACAAGGAATCAAGATCAATTAGTGCCAATATAGGTTATAGAATGGTTGAATGTTTGCTTTAAAATGATATGCAGCTAGTATATTGGTTTCTGACCATTGGATTTTGGATATCAGACATAGGAACTTGGTTATGAGTGTGGGGACATTGTCTTTAAGTAAAGATTCGCGGTGCCGGTTGGTGCCAAAAAAAACAAAAAGAGAAGAAAAAGAGAGAAATGAATAAAGAAGGATAAAAATGTAAATAATCACAGTTTGGTGTTTTGGGTTTTGAAGTGGGATAAAAATATAATTATCACAGTTGGGTATTTTGGGTTTTGAAGTGGGATAAAATCTGGTTTTAATGTGTCATGTCTTCTCTCTCCCACCCTCAAGATCAACTTCCAGAAACATTGTTCTGCTTGTTAGTGACATGTGAACTGACACAGGTGTGTAGTCAGTAGTAGTGTACCATGTATGTGGTTATAAATGAAATAATAAAGTGGGTAGTGTTCTTTTGATGGCGAGGAATATGCAGCTTATAATATCTGTGGGCGAATTGGTGATGTAAGCGTAATTCCAAAACTATGAATACCAGGAGTTAAGTTTGTTGTTGCAAACTTGCAATTTGACATCCCTTATGTACCTCTGACAGTTATTTCCTACCTTCCCAGTCCCCCCCCCCCCTGCCACTTATGGTTTTTCTTATGGTTGCAGATTGATATATCTCAGAGTTTCAGGAATGGATGATGGCTTAAACGTCAAAGAGAGGATTACCTTTGTAAGCCCTTCCCTATCCATGGAGAATGGACACATGTATGCATGTTGACTTGCATATAATCACATTAGATGTGGAGGGCATTCACACAATCTCATCATTGTTATCCATATTATTTTGCTGAACATAATGGGGTTAACTATCATGAATAAGGCTTTCCCAGCAATAGCTCATTGCATAATGCTTGGCTAGAACAGGCAAAAGCGTCCTCTTAAAGTAATGAGTTGATATGTATGTCTGGTTTCTGGTGATCTACTCACTCATTTTTCTTTTGTTCCTTATATTCACAATTCTTTCAACATGTCTTATTTATTTATTTATCTTTATCTCCCCCTCTCCTTTTTCTGCCATGTTTTTCTTCAAGATGTTTTCTCTGTAATTAAGCTGATAGCTATTCAGGTCTCATTGAGAAGAACTCGTGCTTTACTGCTTTCTGAATATGACTGTTTTTGATATCTGCATTATAAATTTGGGTGAAGTTTGAAAGCCATTGTTGATGTAGTTATTATTATTATCGCCCCCCCCCCCTCCCCCCCCCCCCCCCTTTTTCCGTTTCAGCTTAGTTCTATGATGGACATTGAGAGTGAGGTTCAAGTTCGTGCAAGTGGAGGCCTTCTTGCAATGTTGGAGAATGAAAGAATTGTTGATACTCTTGAACAAAAAGAATGTGGAGATGCATCAATTGCGATTGATTGTCTAACAGAGGTTTCACTGTATCCTCCTGCGTGCTATTGAGATCTGATGCTTGCAGACGATCATTTTTATATTTCATATCTCAAAAGACGTTGTGTTAAGCTGGATTTCTTCCTTCAAAGTTTAACTTCACCAAGGATAGGAATCAATTCCTTAAACTTGATGCAGCAGCTCATGAAGCATTGCAGATCTTCCAAATAGACAAACATCCCAGCCATATGGGTATTGGTCGAGCAAAAGAAGGGTAATATCTAAAAGTCCCTGCTTTGTTCTTTATGCTTTGTGAAGTTTTAAAGTAGCTTTTTGTTTTTGTTTTTGAATGTAGGTTCTCTGTCTTTGGAATGATGAATAAGGTATGATTCCGTGTCTTTTCCTTTCGCTGTTTAGATTGCCTTTTTTATTTGGTTTGGTTAATTTATGCTTTCCTCAGTGTGTTACACCAATGGGTCGACGTCTATTAAGGTAAACTAGACCGACAACTTTGTGATACAACTACTTTTGAAATGACCAGTTATGAAAAGACTCCTGATAATGTTATATGCATGTGCAGAAGCTGGTTCCTTAGACCTATACTGGACCTGGAAATCTTGAACAGTCGGCTAGATGCTGTATCCTTCTCTAACTATGGTTTACAAGGCACTCCATATTTGTATGTATGTTGTTAGCTCTATTTGTAGTCTTTTCTCACTGCGCAAGAGATAAATGACTGAAATGCTAGAATTATTGTTTTTTTATGGGAAAAGTAGATTAAAGAGATTTGGAGCATGTTTTTCTTTCGGGTTTGTTGGCTTTGTCCTTTCCAGAAGAAACTTTGTCATTTTACAGATTTTTGGAACAGTAGAATGTGATGGCTATTATGTTTTTATGACAAATGTTTTGACGTGCTCGAACAATATTTGGATATTTCATTTGCTGTTATAAGTTTGCTGAATTCCATACTGACTTTCTCTCAGAATGACAAAAATAGAGAACCTCAATTTTTTACCAAAAAGGAGTTATAGCCTTTATAGATTATGTTCATGTATCAGTATGATATTTATTGATATTTCTTAATGCTATGACGATATCATTTTTCCTGTATTCCGAGGAACTGACGGTTTCTTTACGGGGAACACTTAAATCTGTAAAAGATATACCACACATACTCAAGGTACTATTATCTTTTTCCTCTCGTTGTCTATTTTTATCATTTTTGATCTGATGTATACTTTTCCATGATTAGGTGTTGAAGCTCTATCTTTAGTTTAGTTTGCTGTGTGCTTCAGCTAGTTTTTCTAGTGACAGGCTGACAGCATATACATGCATCTATACATGCATCTATTCATTTTTTCAAATGGACAGAAGCTTATTTTAAGAAAACGTTAGTCAAAGTCTCTTCTAGATTAATTTCTGGAGTAGCACTGGCGATTTGGGAAAATATTTGGTTTCAGTTAATGGATAAGCATCTATTTGGGAATTACATGTCTTAATTTGTTTCCAAAGTTTATGACATTTTGGTTCAACTGTGTGGAAGAAATTCAATTCCCCAAACTCTTTATGCACAAGCAGTGACTGGGCAGCTTTTTTAAAGGTCAGTTCAACTTTACTTTTCACTGATTTAATTTTATGCCGTGAAATGCTAAACAGTGTGCTTTTAGAAGAGGTTCTAAATGAAAGGTAGAAGAATGTTTGGTTGTCATGGTTCATTTGGCAGTGACCTATATTAATTTTCTGCTGTGTTCTGGTGAAGAAGTTTTTTGTTCATACATTAACTAAATCTTTCCTATATACTTGTTTCTTTGCACTACAATTGGTAGAATGAGGTTCTATCTTCATAAAGTGGGCTGATATAATCCTGCCACTCTTTATACTTGCCAATATCTTTTTTTTTGATTGTTTTATAGTTGTAGTTAATATAGATCTGATTGTAGTTGCAGATATGAGATACATATAATTGTGTTCTATAGTATTTGAAGAAGAGATTGTGATGTACTTGAAGAGTAGCAATCTACAAAAGATAGTGTGACTTATTTAGCTTCTATGTGGGCTAAGGCGGGAGGCGCTTTTAGGAGTTATTCGATACCTAAGCTTCAGAGAAACTGGCATAATTTGCTGTAATTCCTTATGGAGGACAACTTGTCCTCTGCTCCTGTTTTTCCAGACTTATTAATACACCAATATTTTTGTTTTTTAATCTAAAGAAGCATTCTACTAAGATGGTCTACTTAGAATATATTCTTTTCAACTGGAACATTTTGTACTCATTTTATCAAGTCTCTTGGTATTTAATCCATCTTTTTACCTCTTCTTCTAGAGCCTTTCTTCCCTCTTGCACCTCAACAAAATATTTGAAGTAGGCATTTCTGAAAACTTGAAGGAGCATGTCAACCACTTCAATCTGAATGTTATTGACAAGGTACAAAAGGCTTATTTCAACTCCATACTCTCTTTATCGTGTCTTATTGGAAAGTTGTACAGGGTGTAATTGATTGTCTTTGTGTTCCAGGCAGCTTCCAGCATTACAACAGAGCTCTTTTATATCTACGAACTGGTTAGCCCATATATATGCTTCCTCTCTATCTCATTCTGCAAAATTCTGCTGTCTTGCATCTGTTGTGCTTGAGGTTTGCTCATTTATTTTCGCAGTTGTGTAACTTGTGTTGCTTGTAGTCCTTCCTAACACTAATGATATGCTTTATCTAATTCAAACATGTAACTCAAGGACGAATTGACGATCATCCATTGAGATCTTATCAATTATCGTTCTCAAATATCCAGTCAGCTTCGATTGGGAAGTCTAATACGCAGAGTGACAGGGTATACTGTAGTTAAACGGTCTTTATTAAAATCTTCTTATGGAGGGAAAATGAATATGGTGATTAAGGTTAGGGCATTGCAGTAGTCAAGGCCTTCAGTAATTTATTATATCTCCTCTTCGTAAGCAGCTATGAACTACTGTCTGCTTTCTTATGATTTGCACATTTGAACAACCTAACGGAGCTAAAAAGAACACCGGGCGTGATGCTGCCTGCAAAATATATTTCAAATGATCGTTTGGATAAGGAGCCTCCGTTTCCTTTTTACTAATGTTCTTGGTCAGGAGATATCGTCAGTGATCTTTCTGTTGTATTATTGAGTTTTGTTTTATACTCTCAGCCAGATAAAATATGCCTTTTATTGTGCAGGTTATTGGTGTAATTGATGTAACCAGAACAAAAGAGAAAGGTTACGAGACAGTAGTTAAAGAGGGTTTCTGTGAAGAGGTTAGATGTGGTATACACAATCTTTAGTCACTTTTGTACTGGATTCTGTGTGTTGTCTTTGTGCTCAAAGCACTACATCTTACTCTTTAATTTTCTTCCATTTGGCTGAACTTTTCTCATGTTTAGTGACTTCATTAGTCTAATTTAACAAAGTGAATTTAAATTGCTTAGTATGTGAGGCAGTGAAATTAAATTTTTTTTGGGGTACTGTCCCTCTAAGAACTTCTATATTCATGAAAGATGAAACAAATTCTTGCCAACATTTCATATTTATTATCCACGTAATTGAGGCACTTTCTTACTGATAACTTTTGTGATGATATCTAGCTGGATGAACTGAGGCAAGTATACGAGGAACTACCAGAACTTCTGGAAGAGGTACTTCTTACTGGAAAAAAGGAGCCGATGTCAGATACATGTATGGATTCATGGGGATTTTTCGAATGTCACGCAGGTCTCAGCTCTGGAGCTTGCACGGCTTCCTCGTTTATGTCAAGACAAGCATGTCCCTTGTATTTTGTATATACATCAAATAGGTCAGTCTACCTCTGTCATACTTGTACCCTGTTCCTCACTATCATACTTGTATCCTGTTCCTCAGATATTCCACATTGTCTGAGACAATTATTGCCTGTTTAGGATATTTGTTATGCATCTTTGAAGAAAAACTAGATGAATCCATACTACAAAATCTTGAAGATGTTGAATTTGCTGTAAGTTTACTGGATTTCATTGAACTGATTACTTAATTTGATGTAATTACCTTTACTGACTGAGGTCTTAGTTCCGCTGCAGTTCTCTGATGGTGATAATGAGCCAAGAAGGTTTTTCTATCGTACTTCAAAGACACGAGAGTTGGACAATCTTCTCGGAGACATATACCACAAAATTCTGGGTCTGTGCGCATGTTATGCTTCAATTAAATATGCTTTCATCTATAGCCTGTCTGGTGCTTGAATGGCGATGGCTATCAATTTATACCTTTGCAATAGTCCTCTCTGCTTCCCCCTTGGAGGGGTTTCTCATATTATTTTCTTTGTTAACTTTCAGACATGGAGAGGGCAATTACAAGGGACTTGATATCTCATGTTCTCCTATTCTCCACACATGTGCTGAAGGCTGTGAACTTTGCAGCAGAACTTGATTGGTAAAATTTATCAAGATCCTGTATTGTGGTTCAATGGCGCTATTTCTGATATCATTTCTTTGTTTCATTTGCCAGCTTTTTGTCTTTGGCATTGGTTGCTGTTCAAAACAATTACGTGAGACCCATTCTGACTATGGATACAGTACTTGATATAAAAAATGGAAGGTTAGTCTGCGTCATTTGAGTTTGAATTTGATTCACTTCTTTAGACATCGAAATTTCTCACATGAAAAGATTGTTAAGACAAAGAATGGTGATGATAGTAATGAGTACTTCACTTGATATCCAGGCATGTTTTGCAGGAAATGACAGTGGACACATTTATTCCAAATGACACAAAGATCCTTGATCATGGTAGTTGTTGCACCTAGCTCTCTTGTGCTTTGAATCACCTTGTTTTTGGGCGTACTGGTTCAAATTCCTTGTCCCCTCTTTGTGAACAATCATTTCTCTTAAAACTTGTGGTTATTGGTTCTCAGGAAGAATTAATATCATCACCGGTCCAAACTATTCTGGAAAAAGCATCTACATAAAGCAGGTGCGAATCAAAAGCTTGGCCTATGAATTTTGGTTATAACAGAAGTTTCATTTTTTATGTGGCTTCCTATACAGCTGTACTTATAGAAACATGTATTTCAATTCCTTCAATTGGCTCCCTCTGCTCCCAATTTCCATGCTCTGTTTCTGATTCCCGTTATTGCATAGGAGACAACTACCTTCCCTTGAAGTGCCTTTGGTGCTTCTGGAACTTCGAGCCAGTCCACTTTGTTTAATCTCAGCTGAATGATAACCACAAAACACATCCTCTACCTTTTTCTGTTCTTGGGAAGAGCTTCATTATTCCTGAATAGAGTATTGCCACCTCTTTCTATGAATAAATAACTAATCACTATAATAATTTTTGGCGTAGAAGAGAAGGTAATTGGTCTTACCCGCAACTTGTTTATCTAAGGCAGCTAGATAAACAGGGATCTAGCACTACTGCACTTGATTTCCCTTTTTTCTTTTCACCTTCTGTAGATTTGAGCTGTACTAACTGTAATTCCTGCTGTATGAGGTTGTTTTTAAACCTTAAATGACTTGACACTCACCTCATTCAGAATTTGTCATTTGAAGTTATATTATGTGTTTTCTCAGGTTGCCTTGATTGTTTTCCTCTCTCATATTGGGAGTTTTGTACCTGCGGATGCTGCTGTGGTAGGATTAACTGATAGGTATGACTATGATTGGTAGGTTCCTCAGGATGGACCATGGCATTTTGTCATGGAGGTGACCTCTAATTTTGATCTGTTCTAATAGGATATTTTGTGCAATGGGAAGCAAGCTTCTGACTGCTGAACAATCAACATTTATGATTGATCTACATCAAGTGGGCATGATGTTGAGGTATGTACCATTGGAAGCTGTAGAGGATAGTGAGATATAAACTTTCTAATTAACTTTCTGTTCTTAGAACTCCTTTTTAATACTAATGTGTAACATACTGAAAAATAGATGAGAATAATTGTGTTGTTGAGTATTACTGTAGTCAGAGTGCATCATCATCACTGTCATGAAGTGCAAAGTCAGGATCTCTTTCACATGATCCAAATTCTCTAATTTACTTGTGAAATCTTGTTCAAGCTTTGTACATAAGATGTAAGTAACAGATTTCTTTATAGGCAAGCTACAGCCCGGTCTTTGTGCCTCTTGGATGAATTTGGTAAAGGCACACTCACAGAAGGTAAAGGTTTCCACTTAATATGTACTTTGTTTCAGTGTGAATTGGTGACCTTATGCCTTTCTGCTATGTCTTGTTTCAGTAGATAATACTTCTCATGTCCATTTCAGATGGCATTGGTCTTCTTGGTGGAACTGTAAATTATTTTGCCGCCAGTGATGATTTGCCAAAGGTTCACTGTCAAACTTCCTTCTCCAATATGCTCTGCCAAAAAATGTACATAAGCAGGAAAAGGGGGAAAAAGAGTCGCAGTTATATAAACAAACTGTTAAAGTTCTCTATTTAGACACTATCTTATAGACAAACTACTGAATAGGTGAAGAACATTAAAGAAAAAAAATTCCATTATCACCGGATATGTGGCTAGCTTATAACTACTCTCGGACTTTTTTCTTGCAATTATAGAACTTCTCTCTCAAGTGACTTTCTAGTTCTCAAATTTCAGTATCCTCCATTTGCCCATCTTATTTACATATGAAGTCAATATAAGAGAACGTTTTATAGCCACCACCATTGCCTTGTCTCTGGAGAACCATAACTATAAACTTAGCCATGTCGGTGATTGCGCTTAACTGAATGCCTCTCTTGCTGAATACAAAGTTGACTGTTTGTGTATGTGAAGATTTCAAGTCAGAGAGTATTTCGGAAACTGCACTTGTTTATACGTATACAGTTGCTAATGTACCTTCAGTTTCCTTTAATTTGTTTTTCATATAGGTTTTGGAAATAAAAAGTGATAGGTTTCCCAATGTTTGTGATCTGTCCTTTTGAGCTCTAACAACTATTGCTGCTTAATGTTTGAGCTTTAAGGAGTTTACGCATCAGACATCTTATATGAGCCAAGCCTTTTCTTGAGTTTTGGAGTTCATCTTGTAAATTCCTAATTTTTGCTTCATCTTATACGTGTGAATTCATTTATGGGTTTAGAACCACCCAAATATTGGTGAGAAACTGGGCCCTATCTGAATTTTGAACTAACCATATGAAAGTTGATGGATAGCTCATGCTTTAATAGAAGCAAAGCAGAGACCGTAGCTTTTTCCTGGAGTTCTAATTTGTTCAACTCCCCTCCCCCCCCCCCCCCCAACCCAACCTACAACAAAGAGGTTAGGGGTATTGATCTTTTTTGCATAACAAATTCAACTCTCAGGGATACTAAGAAGACAAGTTGTTACATTTTCGAATATATTATGAGATACATGCTTATAACGTAGCTTTATTTTGCAGGTTCTAGTCTGCACTCACTTGTCCGAAATATTTAATGAGAACTTGTTGCCAAAGGTTATTTCTATGCCAACGCTTGAAGGATGACCTGAATCTGAATTTTCCTGCTACATAGTTGGATAATCTGTTTTTTTTTTTTTTTTTTTTTTGCTTTTCCCCTTGCTCAGTCTGAGAAAATCAATTTTTACACCATGAGTGTGCTGAGACCTGAAGAAAGCAGTATGCCAGCGGAAGACATTGTGTTTCTGTATATCTTCTATAAAGTGTGACTAAGAAGCAAGTCCGAAAATTAATGTTGCTCAGTGATTGCATATTGTATCTACTGCATATCTTTCCTCACCAACTCTGTCCATTCATTGCACTTGAGTATTATTTGGTATCTATGTATTATTTTCCCTGAAAAGAAGATCACATTCTTTTGGTGAAATGAAAAGATCATCACTTGACGTTGGCTCAGAAAATTGGAAATTGCAATAGCTATATGTGAAACTGATGGTTTCTGTTACATGCGATGCAGATTAGTTCCAGGACAGGCACACCTGAGTTACGGTAAATGTTCTTTTGTATTATTTGATAGTAAGTGTACACCTGATAAGGTTTCCTCATTTAAACAATTTATACCTTGCAGGGCTACACTGTGCGTTGCTTGCTGGTATGTGTAAGATATAATTCCCACATGGTAGCTTAAGCTTTCACATATTTTGAAAACATTTTTATGGATATTCTGGAAACAATCCTCTGCTGAGTGCACTAGTGATGATAGGACTATTGCTGTTGTTGCTACTAGAGTAGGTGTTCACTTGTTTTTTGGGTGAGTCACTGCTTGATAGACATACAACAAACTGGTTCTTTTGTCTACTTTGATTCCTAAAACTATCTTACATAGACATCAATGTGGATAATGGTCGACTTTTTGTTGTCATGTCGGCTTCTTGCAAAGATCTACATTGCTATGGGAGAAAGTTTTACCTTCCCATATTATGTTATTTATCTTGGCATAAGCACCGTAAGTAATTACTATCTTAATGTAGGTATTCCTGGTGATGTTATAAAGAGAGCTGCTGTTATACTAGATGCAACTGAAAATGGTACTCATGTTGAGCGACTCTCAATTGAGAACATAGCAAATCAAGATCAACAATACAAGGTCATCTTTTTTCCCCTCTCTGCAAGCTGAACTTTTGAACGGCTTATCATTGCAGACTGTGCTCATAGATGAAGTATGTTGCATACTTGCCGACTGTCATGTTTTTTTCTGATAACAAACATTATGTATCATTGATGCAGGATGCACTAGAGAAGATGTTGTCATTTGATGCTAAGAATGGAAATCTCTCCCTGTTCTTTCAAAACATTATTCCCGCTTCCTAGACATTGGGGTAAGCACTTCCAAGAATATGCTGAGTACAACGTATGAAGAATGCACTAGTGAAGGTGTTGGCATCATGGCATGCGATAGTATGAATCACGCTCTCATAATCTCAATCCTCTTTGCAAGTAGTTTGTACTGAGATCATGCTTTATGCCCGTCACTAATGCATGCTCTTGTTTTCTTTTAAATGATCATGATCATGATTTTTATTTTATTTCTTATAATACATATATATGATTGGGTTAAGCAATGAAAGTTCTACTGCATACTTTCTGGAACTGAAGCACCGTAAAGTGTTGTCAGGACTAGACTAGTAAACTTCACGATCAAAGAAACATCACATATAAGTTGGGTTGCTGAATCCTAATATCTTGGAGCCAGATAAACCATTATAGCATTACATAATCCCCTTTCCTTCAATTATCTTTTTATGGATTTAGACCGATCATTTAGTATATGCTACAGCTTATACAGGAACCCTTTTTTTTTTTTTTTTTGAAGTAGGATGAAAAACAAAATATTAGTTCATCACATACTTGGTTCATCAAATAATTATAGGTCGTAGTCAACTGAACACACACGGAATTAGTCAGGTGGTCAGCACTCGGCACTCCCACCTCTAAAGTCCTTGCACTCCCATATGTTAGTACTTGGTAGTGATTTCAAATACCGACAAGTGCACAACCTTGGATCTCAGTACATTCAGCCTTCCCTTTTCTCTGCTTACAGCTTATACAGAAACTAGCTGTCGTATGTTGACAGGGAATGCATATTGTCGAGGACCATTGAAAGCTGTTTCTATGACAATTCGAGCAGCTGCCTCTGTTGGGTGGTAGAGATCCCAGAAGACATGGTCACTTCTGTTGGGACAATAAAGTGAAATCGGTATGCAAGCTACCTTGGCATTTAGGTTCCCTAGCCCACAACATGCAGCTTTCACTTCCTTGAACCCTGAAATACATGAAGTATAAACTTTATTAGAGCTTTCTTTGTTTTTTTGATAATTATTATAGCCTGATAGGCGATAGCCTCCCTTCCCCCCCCCCCCCTTTTTGAGAGAGAGATATACCATAAGTAGTTGGTTGTTGAATGAGGTTAAGCAGGACACTGTAGGTGTCAAAAAAGGTGTATTGGAAGTCTTTAAGCTCTTTTTGGAGTTCTTGCAGAGTTGATTGAAGTCCTTGGTTGTACTTAGCAGCCCAAAAGTTTGCTGCATCATTGCAGACCTCAGTTGTATTCTTGTCTCTCTGGGATGGGCAGCAACCAACTGCTGGGATCCCAATCATCACGAATTTACGCGCTCCTAAATCATAGATCCGCTGCAAAAATTAAAGACATAAAAATGATTTTAGTGCAAGAGTTTCAATAGTTTGGACGATATGGATATGATATTAGGAGCGTTTTCGATGTCAACAATAACATAAAATAAATTACGATAAGAATTCCCTCTTAATATTTGACTAATTAACCAAATACTCAAAAAAATATGACGTTTAAGGTTTGAAAGTCTTGTAACAAAACATAAAAAATTTGATGTTCCATGGCCCTATCTTAATTAAGAATTTTTTTTTTGAAAGTCATCAAATACTTGTACTTTTCTACGCTATAGCTGAATTTGCATAGTATTATTTTTGACAGAGACAATAAATTTTAATGATAATTAAACAAAGCATAATATGTTGATAGCAAAAAGTAACCAATGGGATGTAATGTAATCATGTAATCATGTTATCAATGTAATGTAATGTGGCCACTTGCTAAAAAATACCGTGAATATAAATGTGAGTATGTGACCACTTCACGTCAATCTCAAGAGTTATGTGAACTTGCATTGCAATTACGGATGAGCACAACCGGATACAACACAGGCATTACATTACCCAGAATTGGAATTTTGAATTTACTGGGTATCCGGATTTTCCGCTCACCTCTAATTGCAACAAGTAATTCGAGGCAAGAATACAATTTGCAGAAGATATTTGTGATAAAATACTCATGTATTACCTTGAGTTGTCCTTTACCAGCAAGCAGCATTGAATCCACATATTGCTGAGGAGTTCCTTTCTTCAATTGGCTCGAAAGTGATGATCCAAAATAGCCCAAGATATCATTACTTCCAATCACAATCGCAAATACTGCTTTTGATAATATTTTGTTAGCACCTGCTGCTCCCATTTGTTGCACCATCATCTTTTGTACTGCTTCGTAGTACTCTATTTGTTTGTTCATCGTAATCGATTGTTGCTGTTATATATAAAATAAAGTAAATGTTAACAATCAGCGGGGATAGCCCAGTTGGGAGAGCGTCAGACTGAAGAACTGAAGGTCGCGTGTTCGATCCACGCTCACCGCATTTTTGGGAAAATCACTCCTATTTTTTAATACGAGCTATTGAGCCGAAACAAAATGTTGGGCTTGTTTTCAAATTTGACGGCCCATTAACAGGAGCACACTAGCCAAAGCCCAGTAAATTACTCCTATTTTTTATTACGAGCCCATGGGCCGAAACAAATGTGGGCTTGTTTTCGCCTCAACTTGAAGCCGGTTTGCACCATTTCTGCATCTAAGGTCTTTATTTCCTGAATTATCTTTTATATAAGAGAGAGAAAGAGATGCTTACGTAAAGTTGGTCAGTGCCATCAAAGATTCCAGCTCCCCCAGATGCAAAGCTAACTCCAGTGAGAAAGTTACTACTTTTGCTGTGCACCATTGAAAGATAAGGTGGTGAAGAAGGCAACCCCAATTTCTCAGCTGATAACCAATTTTGAAATTTAAAGGAAAATAAGTATATAGAATTAAAAGAAAGATCATAGTTTCAGGAATAAAAATTTGAAGAATGAAAAGAGAGGAATTGAAAAAAAAGAAAGGTAAAAGGTATATTCGTATTTATGCCAGCTCTAAAGCATTTTCTAGTCATCTTTTTAGAAAATAAATTATAGAAACTCACATCACTAGTTCAGATAACATTGTAAGATTAATCATTCATTTTCAATGTTTTGTGCACTCAAGGAAATATTTTTTATTGTAAAATATTGAAAATTAATTAATATTTTTTTGGTTTAGGTCTTTATCTATAACCATCACAACGGTCCCATTTCTCATTTGGACCTCCTGGTATGGTAGAACCATGGAACAATTAGATATTTAGTATTTACATATGATAGTGTTGCGGAATCATAGAAAATGACCATTCAATTTGTGTTGACGAGCAAAAAAAAAAAATTTGACGTGTGTTGGATAAAAATGAGAATGTTTTGTAGACAATAACATAAATGAAGGAAAGGTCAAGGCAACATGTTAGTTGGGTCATTCAATTACACATAAGTTCATACACAAAAGGCAATATATCTAAATTTCTAGTTTACGTGATGAGATACCCTTAGCAAAGATCAAAAAATAATACTATTTTACTAACAATTATTGCAAAACAGAGCAAGTTTTGAAAAAATAATTAAATTGTAGTTATATGAATGTCAAGTCTAACGCGTATTCCATGAAAGGCCTAAATGAATTATTTGTGGTATGTATCTTGGTTTCTTTGAGATATCATGTCATACCTATGTACACTATACAATCATCATGTCGAACAACAAAAAGAACCCCACTTAACAATAAATGGCATTCTAAAGAGTAGATAGACGAGTTTAAGACTATGTTTGAGAATTCCTCAACAGATCTTAAAAGCTCGTAGACCCTAACATATTACTATCTCTTAATTACGGTATAAAATAAGCCCTGGTCTGTAAGTTTTTAAGCATTTTCAAACATAGTCTAGTAATAACTAAGGAGGTGTGGCTGAGTGGTAGGGATTAGGGACTCATCTATCCTTAACCAAGGTTGAGGGTTCGAATCTCGCCTTGGGCATGAAACACGCACGTGAAATAGTTATTGTGGTTGACAGTGGATACCCTTGGTTGTGAAACCCCAAAAGGAAAACATAGTCTAGTAATAATTGGAAAAGAAAAATGAAGCTTACCAAGAAAATCAGCAGCATTTTTGCCATTGCAGAATCTTCCATTGGCCTTATGACCAGGAAAATCAATGCCATTGTGAGGGAAATCAGCCTTGGCAATGGAGAAAGGGAGGTGATTGTTGTTACCCACATCAACCAATGAGTCTCCAAACACAAACAAGGCTGGTGCCATTTGAGCCCTTGATGATTTCCACATATACATGAACAAACACACCACTATAAGCAATACTCTTCCCATTTTATTCCCTCTCTCTCTCTCTCTCCTTGTGTCCTGCTATCTTTTGGGAAAGCTAATAATGGAAGTGTGGGTGCATCTAAGATTTGAGCATAGGTTGGGTATTTATAACAGAGGACAGTATGGTTATTAGATTATGACATATGTAGGTACCACCCATATCCCTTACATAAGGTGTGAATGCATGACATTTTAATATCTTTTTGGCTTTTCTTCATAGCTTCTTATTTTTTCTGTTTGACAAAAATAGATAATGATGGTTTACTTGTTTTTTTTTTTTGGCTTTTGGTGCAACATGTTGTGTGATCTTTCCTTCATCTTTTCTGTTCTCTCTTCTTCTTTCCATGTACACTATTGGAGCATGTATTATCCACAATGCATATTCATTTTCAAGTAAACTTATAGCGCCACTAGAAGGAGAGTAGATTGCACACAATTTTGAATGATAGGTTTATGGGCGGTATTGGTGTGATCGACTAAATTTTGGACATAGTCCGATCCGTACAGATTATAAATAACACAAAAACCCGTACGAGGTGGCCTCAACGTGAGGCGCCTCACAAATATAACGTCATAAAAGACCTATTAAAGATATATTGCTGATTAAAAATGCATTTCTAAATTATTGGTTCAATTTTTTTTGAATTTTTGTAACATGCGTGGAAAGTGAATTTACCTCAAAACCAAAGAAGTGCTAGGCTAATCGAGTTATAATTTAGTTGTATACTTATCTATAATTATAATTTTGTTTGTTAATATTATCTTTGTACATAGATGGAGGAGACTTAACGGTTGGAGGAATAAAAAAAAGCGACAAACTCCATGTTTGACCATCTTCTAATAATGCAATACTTCCATATATACATTACAAAATTTGTGTTAATAATAGTGACATTTTGCATCATGAGTTGTGGTGATCAAGTGGGAGTCTACCATTTTCAGGGCGCCATATATGTAAATGGCCCCCAGCTTTGTTTCGGCTTTGACATTATAGAATGAGCGCGGCTTCTCCATTCCATTTTCAACCCCACCTTCATATGTCTCCCATTTTTCGAATCATATATCTCAATCTCATGGTATTAAATTAAATTCTTTTTTTAATGCATGTACACTAACAATTGGCATGTACACAGCATAATAGAATAGAGTTACACAAGTGTGTTGGAACCAACTCAACCAAAAATTTAAATTAATATTTTATTCCTTATTATTATAAACTCACAAGCAGTCTTGTATAGGACAATATTGCTACTTATAGGCATTGAAAAGAGACATGACAATAGTTAAGATAATCAACCAAAAATTTAAGTTAATGTTATATTTCTTATCGTTTAATCAATTTGTTGAAAACTGATAAATGGGGTGAAATGAAGATTCACACTATACGTAATCTCTCTGTCTTTGAACAATTCTCCGGTGGTTCAAGTCTCTCCATGTCCCTCTTCATGTCCAATGTTTGGTTATTGTTAAAAGCCCATTTTCTGGGGAGGAGTGTGTAAGAGGGATGACTAGAAGACTAGAATATGCTAGTTGAAGATTATTTAATCGATGACGTCCGCACGCAGCTTTACTGCATCGTGTACAACTAATAACCATTTTGGTAAGATTCTTAGTATTTCTCATGTCTTTTAGGGGTATTGTGTGCGATATAGTGCAGAAATATCTATTTTCTTTCCGGGGCCTCCTGTAAGTCCAAAAAGCGTGGATGCCTTCGTTTACCGCTTCTCGGGGCCCGAGTGACATTTTTGCCCAAACATTACCGGGGAGTGTTTCATAAGCCTAGAGAACCCTCAGTGCCCGAGAAGGATCATCCGGATCACAGAACTCCGATATCACCGAACTCCGATATCACCGAACTCCGATATCACCTATGCCTTTGGTGTTCAAGCCTATTCAAGGACCGGATAAACGACCCTGAAGGCCTCACATGTCCCCTAGGGGGGTTTCGTACGATTTGGAGCCAAAATATCATCCTTCATTTTGTGGCCTCCCGTAAGCCCAAAAAACGTGGATTATAGCCTATGGCTTCCCGGGGCCCGGGTGACATTTTTGCCCAAACTTCTCTGGGGGCTCTATCATGACCCTAGAGGACCCTCGGTGCCACGCGAAGTTCATTTGAATCCCCGAACTTAGATATCACCCATTTATTCGGTGTTCCGACCCTTATATTGGTGTCCAGTAAAACGCCCTTACAAGCCTATCAGAGACCCGATAATGGACCCTGTGGGCCTCATATGTTCCCTAAGGTTGTCCCATGCGATGTGGTGCGAAAATATCAACCTTCTTTCCGGGCCTTTCGGAAGCCCAAAAATCATGGATTATATAGCCTTCGTTTTCGGCTTCCTGGGGCCCGGGTGACATTTTTGCCCAAACTTCTCCGGGGTCTCTATCATGACCCTAGAGGATCTTTGGTGCCCCGGAGGGTCATCCAAATCCCCGAACATCGATATCACCAATGTCTTCAGTGTTTCGGCCCTTACATTGGTGTCCTGTAAAAACGCCCTTATAAATCCTATCAGGGACCCGATAATGGACCCTGGGGGCCTCTTATGTTACATAAGGGTGTCCTATGCGATGTGGTGCGAAAATATCAACCTTCTTTCTGGGGCCTTCCGGAAGCCCAAAAAACGTGGATTATAACCTTCGTTTTCGGCTTCCCGGAGCCCGAGTGACATTTTTGCCCAAACTTCTCTGGGGGCTCTATCATGACCCTAGAAGACCCTCGGTGCCACGGGAAGTTCATTTGAATCCCCGAACATAGATATCACCCGTGTATTCGGTGTTTCGACCCTTACATTGGTGTTCTGTAAAACGCCCTTACAAGCCTATCAGAGACCCGATAATGGACCCTGTGGGCCTCATATGTTCCCTAAGGGTGTCTCATGCGATGTGGTGCGTAAATATCAACCTTCTTTCCGGGCCTTTCGAAAGCCCAAAAAACATGGATTATAGCCTTCGTTTTCTGCTTCTCGGGGCCCGGTGACATTTTTGCCCAAACTTCTCCTGGGGCTCTATCATGACCCTAGAGGACCCTTGGTGTCTCGGAGGGTCATCCAAATCCCCGAACATCGATATCACCAATGTCTTCAGTGTTTCGGGCCTTAAATTGGTGTCCAGTAAAAACGCCTTTATAAATCCTATCAAGGACCCGATAATGGACCCTGGGGACCTCTTATGTTACGTAAGGGTGTCCCATGCGATGTGGCGCGGAAATATCAACCTTTTTTCCGGAACCTTCCGGAAGCCCAAAAACCGTGGATTATAGCCTTCGTTTTCGGCTTCTCGGGGCCCGGGTGACATTTTTGCCCAAACTTCTCTGGGGGCTCTATCATGACCCTAGAGGACCCTCGGTGCCACGGGAAGTTCATCTGAATCCCCGAACTTAGATATCACCCATGTATTCGGTGTTCCGACCCTTACATTGGTGTCTTGTAAAACACACTTACAAGCCTATCAGAGACCCGTTAATGGACCCTGTGGGCCTCATATGTTCCCTAAAGGTGTCCCATATGATGTGGTGCGAAAATATTAACCTTCTTTCCGGGCTTTCCGGAAGCCCAAAAAACATGGATTTATAGCCTTCGTTTTCGGCTTCCCGGGGCCCGGATGACATTTTTGCCCAAACTTCTCTGGGAGCACTATGATGACCCTAGAGGACCCTTGGTGCCCCGGAGGATAATTAAAATCCCCGAACATCGATATCATCAGTGCCTTCAGTGTATCGGCCTTTACATGGTGTCCTGTAAAAATGACCTTATAAATCCTATCAGGGACCCGATAATGGACCCTGGGGGCCTTTTATGTTATGTAAGGGTGACCCATGCGATGTGGTGCGAAAATATCAACCTTCTTTCCGGGGCCTTCCGGAAGCCCAAAAAACGTGGATTATAGCCTTCGTTTTCGGCTTCCCGGGGCCCGGGTGACATTTTTGCCCAAACTTCTCTGGGGGCTCTATCATGACCTTAGAGGACCCTCGGTGCCAAGGGAACTTCATCTGAATCCCCGAACATAGATATTACCCATGTAGGTCGGTGTTCCGACCCTTACATTGGTGTCCTGTAAAACGCCCTTACAAGCCTATCAGAGACCCGATAATGGACCTTTGGGCCTCATATGTTCTCTAAGGGTGTCCCATGCGATGTGGTGCGAAAATATCAACCTTCTTTCCGGGCTTCCGGAAGCCCAAAAAACATGGATTATAGCCTTCGTTTTCGGCTTCCCGGGGCCCTGGTGACATTTTTGCCCAAACTTCTCCGGGGGCTCTATCATGACCCTAAAGGACCCTCGGTGCCACGGGAAGTTCATCCGAATCACCGAACTTAGATATCAGCCATGCCTTCGGTTTTCCGACCCTTACATTGGTTTCTTGTAAAAATGCCCTTTCAAGCCTATCAGGGGCCCGATAATGGACCCTGTGGGCCTCATATGTTCCCCAAGGGTGTCTCATGCGATGTGGTGGGAAAATATCAACCTTCGTTTGGGGCCTCCCGGAATCCCAAAAAACATGAATTAATAACCTTTGTTTTCGGCTTCTCGGGGCCTGGTTGACATTTTTGCTCAAACTTAACTTAGGGGTCTATCATGAACATAGAGGACTCTCGGTGCCACGGGAGGTTCATTCGAATTCCGGAACTCTGATATCAGTCATGCCTTTTGTGTTTCAGCTCGTACACCGCCACTGTCTCGTAAAATGCCCTTCCAAGCCTACAAAGGCCATATAAGCGATCCTAATGGCCTCCATGTCCCTTAGGGTGGTTCTGTGCTATATGGAGTGAAAATATCCACCTTTGTTCTTGGGCCTCCCGTAAGCCCAAAAAACGTGAATTATAGTCTTCGTTTTCGGCATTCGGGGTCCCGAGTGTCATATTTACCTAAACTTCTCCGGGGACTCAATCATGACCCTGGAGGACCCTTGGTGACTCGGAGGGTCGTCCAAATCCCCGAACTTCGATATTACCCATGCCTTCGGTGCCTCGGCCCTTACATTGGTATCTTGTAAAAATGCTCATTCAAGCCTATCAGGGACCCGACAATGGACCCTAGGGGACTCTTATGTTACGTAAGGGTGTCTCATGTGGTATGGTGATATCAACCTCCTTTCCGAGACGTCCAGGAAGCCCAAAAAATGTGAATAGTCTTCATTTTCGGCTTTCGGGGGCGTAGGTGTCATATTTGCCCAAACTTCTCCGAAGGCTCTATCATGACCCTAAAGGATCCTCGGTGCCCCGTAGGGTCATTAAATCCCTGAACTTCGATATCACGCATGACTTCGGTGTTTCGGCCCTTACATTGGTGTCCTGTAAAAATGCCCTTATAAGCCTATCAGGGACCCAATATTGGACACTAGGGGCCTCTTCTGTTACGTAAGGGTGTCACATGCGATGTGGTGTGAAAATATCAACCTTCTTTCTGGCGCCTCCCGAAAGCTCAAAAAACGTGGATTATAGCCTTCGTTTTCGGCTTCCAGTGGCCCGGATGACATTTTTGCCCAAACTTCTTCAGGGGCTCTATCATGACCCTAGAGGACCCTCGGTGCCCCGGGAGGGTCCTCCCGGGAGGGTCCTGGATCCCCGAACTCTGATATCACCCATGCTTTCGGTGTTCCAACTCTAACACCAGTCACCCGGAAAACGCCCTTCCAAACCTATCAAGGGCCGGATAAGCGACCCCGAGGGCCTCACATGTCCTTTATGGGGGTTCTACGTGATACAAAGCGAAAATTTCCACCTTTATTCTGGCGCCTCCCATAAGCCCAAAAGACGTGAATTATAGCCTTCATTTTCGGCTTTCAGGGGCCCGGGGTGTCATTTTTGCCTAAACTTCTCCGAGGGCTCTGTTATGACCCTAGAGGAACCTCGGTGCCCCGGGAGTGTCTTCCGAATCTTCGGACTTTGATATCATACATGCCTTCGGTGTTCCGGCCCTTACATTTGTGTCCTATAAAAACACCACAAGCCTATTAGGGACCCGATAATGGACCATGGGTGCCTCTGATGTTCCCTAAGAGTGTTCCATGAGATGTGGTGCGAAAATATCCACCTTCGTTTCGGGGCCTCCCGGAAGCCCAAAAAAGGTGGATTATAGCCTTCGTTTTCGGCTTCTCGGACCCGAGTCACATTTTTGCCCAAATTTTACTGGGGAGTCTATCATGAACGTAGAGGACTCTCGGTACCAGGGGAGGATCATTCGGATCCCCGAACTCTGATATCAGGCATGCCTTAGGTGTTTTAACTCGTACACGTACCGGTGTCCTGTAAAACGCCTTTCCAAGCATATCAGAGACGGGATCAGCGACCCCGAGGACCTCCCATGTCCCTTAGGGGGGTTCTGTACGATATGAAAGAAAATATTCACCTTCATTCTGAGGTCTCTTGTAAGCCCAAAAAATGTGAATTATATAGCCTTCGTTTTCGGCTTTCAGGGGTCCGGGTGTCAAATTTGCCCAAACTTCTCCGGGGGCTCTATCATGACCCTAGAACACCCTCGGTGTCCCGAAGGGTCATCCAAATCCCCGAACTTCGATATCACCCATCTTTCGGTGTTCCGGCCCTTACATTGGTCTCTTTTAAAAACGCCCTTACAAGCCTATGAGGGACCTGATAATGGACCCTGGGGGCCTCTTAGGTTACATAAGGGTGTCCCATGCGATGTGGTGCGAAAATATCAACCTTCTTTTTGGGGCCTCCCAAAAGCCCAAAAAAACGTGGATAATAGCCTTCGTTTTCGGCTTCCCCGGGTCGGGGTGACATTTTAGCCCAAACTTTACCGGGGGTCTATCATGAACGTAGAGGAATCTCGGTGCTCCGTGAGGGTCATTCGGAACCCTGAACTCTGATATTGCACGTGCCTTTGGTGCTCCAACTCTTACACCAGTGTCCTAGAAAATGCCCTTCCAAACCTATAAGGGAACGGATAAGCGACTCCGATGGCCTCCTATGTCCCGTAGGGGGATTCCGTGCAATATGGAGCCAAAATATCCACCTTCGTTTTGGGGCCTCTCGTAAGCCCAAAAAATATCCACCTTATTTCGGCTTTCGGGGGCTCGGGTGTCATTTTCGCCCAAACTTTTCTAGGGGCTCTATCATGACCCTAGATGACCCTCGGTGCCCCGGGAGGGTCATCCGAATCCTCGAACTTCGATATCACCCATGCTAATTCGGTGCTGCGGTCCTTACATTGGTGTCCTGTAAAAACACCTTTACAAGCCTATCAGGGACCCGATAATGGACTCTGGGGGCCTCTTATGTTCCCTAAAGGTGTCCATGCGATGTGGTGCGAAAGTATCAACCTTTATTCCGGGGCCTTGCGGAAGCCCAAAAAACGTGGATTATAACCTTTGATTTTCGGCTTTCCAGGACCCGTTTTTTTTTTCCCAAACTTATCCGGGCGTCTATCTTCATCCTAGAGTACCTTCAGTGCCTCGGAACAGTCATCCGGGTCACCGGATTTCGACTTCACCCATGGGACATGGGACTTTGGACATAGGACATGGGCGCTGGGACATGGAACATGGCGCTCGTTGGACGTTGGGACATGGGCCACTCAGATTTTGTTTCAATATATTTTTAATGTACTTGTGGGGCCTGATTTTCAGGTTTTCAGAGTTGCCACCCGAGAATCGTTGCGTTACGTGCCGAAGGGCACGTCCTACGGAAATTGACCGATTGAAGAGGTCAATTGTCAAGGAATCATCATAAGGTTCTAAGTCGCCACCTTGTTATGACCCAAACAATGACGGGTTCCAAAAGGAAAGGGTTTTATAAAAGATTTTAAGGAAAACCATTTAAGAAATCCAAAAAATGACTTCATTGCGATAAGGCACGAAAATTCTTTGACTGGTTTGCGAACGCAAAGATCTTGGTTCGGGGTCTAGGTTAGGAGGTGCGGATGTCGTTTGACCCGTCTCCTCCTCCGTATGGAGTACGGGCTCTTTACTAATACGTTGTATCCCAATTGAAAGCTTTGAATTATATTATTTAATGCCTAAAATGATAAGGAAAAGCACATATATTTACACATTGTCACACACCACACTTGCATGTAAAAATAGGTCTTGGAACCGGTATATTCGTTTATGTACAACGGGCTTGGATACACATGTATTGCTCTACGTACCAATCATTGTAGGACTTGAATCTACTCTTGGATCAAAGCCCTAACGTAGTTCTGACCGGGGGATCCGGTCAATAAGACTTTTTGGATGCCACCGAGGTGGGTATGATTGTTCTTTCCCGTGAGAAGGATATAATTAAGAAACTTATATGATGACTCGCGACTTAGAGTCGAATTGATCCGAGGACCCCCTACTTCCCTATAAGAAGTAAGAAAAGGTTCAAATAGGAAGATTTGCCTACTCATTCGAGGCGTTCAACCCGACAACGTTTAGTGATATACGGGGATCAACCCAATTCTTAACTTTGAGTATACGTATAGGCTTCTCCAAAATATTCGTTCTCCACTGGGGAATAACATTCACTGGGGATGAGTAAACGGATGATTTGTGTAGGGTATGGGTATGTATTGGTGGGTAATGGCTTAAAAGAGTCCTTCCGATAGGATTCCCCGTGATGGCCCTAGCCAAATAAGAGGGGACGATCAATTATTTACTTTTATTCGATCATAGGTATTCCATTGGGGAAAATGATATTACTGGGGAAATGTGGAATCCACTAGGGAATGCGATTTTGTATGAAGGTGATTTGATGTGGTGGTAGGTGGAATACCCATGATCGCGTATAAGCAAATATTGGATTCTAACCTCGAATTTGATTTCGCGTCGGGTTTGTACATAAACGGATATACTGGTTTTATTGAGAACATGCAACTGAATATATCACACAAGTGAGAGAAGTTCTTTTTATTTATTTTCCGAGTTGTATTATTAGGTGAAAACAAATGAATGCAAATGTACAAATATAATTAAGAAGCCTCGGAATAAACAAATTACAACTTGAGTATTTACAATAAAATACAAAAAAATGTCTAAAAGTCGTAAAGAAGAGAAAAAGACTTGATCTTCATGTACATGGCGCCTCCGGGGCTCGTTCTTGATCTTCGTCTTCGAAAATTAGACTTAGTCACAAGAATTGGTTTATTTACAAATGAATTGATTTATTTACAAAAAAGAATTGGTTATTTACAAGAGCGGTGTGAAAGAATCGACAAGGGATTAGTCCAAATGCAACTTATTTATTCCAAATTTATTTTTATAATTTGTAGGACACACTAAAATAATAAACTGGAGAGTTTCGAATTTTTATAATTTTATTTGATAATTAAACAAAATTCATTTACAAAGTCGCAAGAAATCGAATTTACAAAAAACTGGGAAGAACTTCTTTATTCCATAACTTGGTCATTTCTTAATCAAATTGAGTGATTATAAAGCCTAACTTGGTTCATTTTACATCCTCTATCCACTGTAAAAAAACTCAAGTAAAAAAACAATTGTGGTTGATGAGTTATAAGCGAATTACAAGTTTCTGAAACTCAATTGACAGACCTTCGGTGTTTGACTTACTGGAAATTAATTACAAGTGATCTAAGTCTAATATTTACAGGGATTAAACTATACTTAAAGGTGGATATATACAAAAAATTTCATGAATTTTAGACAAGTCTAAGTCATTTAAAGTAAATAAACAAAAGACCTGTACAAAAAAACAAAATGTGCTAAATTGTTCTAAGTTAACAAATTAACACTCCTATTGGCAGACTTGAACTCGATTTTGATTAATTCATTAAAAATTCATTATGAGTCCAAATTGAGTAATTCAAAAGTATAAATTGGTTCTAATTAAGTCTAGCATCTAATTATAAATTCTTTTTACACTTAATAAGCATGTATCACTACAGGTATTTAGATTAGTGAACATTGACGTTTCTGGACCTTAACTCGGTTGGTTAATTTTAACATTATTTGTACATGATGAAACTCAATCTTCTTAATATACATTAAACTAGACACACTAAAGAACAAGAACAAAAATTATCAAAAATTAATTACTATTCTAAGTGCTTGCTTTTAGCCGATTATTAACATGTACTAAACTTAAACAAACATCTAGCAGTTCAGAATTACTTTTCCATTTGAAAAATCATTTAAAATTCATTTCTTAACCGAATTGGATAAAATCGGTGTCTGTAGAACCCTTATTGAATTCTCTTTAACTTTATTAGAAATAGCGTAGGTCAATAAAATAACCAAACACTAGTCACTTACGGATCTAGTTACGATGGTCTAAAATTGATAGTTGGATTTCAAAAAAAGAATGGGAAGTATCTAACCGTTGTATTTTGATTATTTTTATCTCTATTGAAAGCTATTGAGCTGAGATTTCACATGGTATCAATTTTATCAAATTCTAACCGTTGGATTTGCCTCAAACTACAAACAAAATTACGTCTTCTAAACCAAAAAAATCCGAGTTATTACAAATTGAAACCAATAAAAATTCCGAGACTTCTACATGCATGAATGATCATTTTTATCCATTTTTATTAACAACAAAAAAAAGGGGTGATGAGAGGGAGAAGTGACATTCATTGTTCAAACATTCATTTTGATCAAACAACACTCAACCTCACCGCAAAAACACTCAAAAGCTCGATCTATGTCCTCCATGAGGACGAGTTCGCGTGGGCACTTGAACTCTTACCTAAGAATCGTAGCCGCGTGAAAAATACGGGGTGCATGACCTCCGCATATCAAATCCAACCAAAAGAAATAATAAATTTACTAGCAATATATATATATATATATATATATATATATATATATATATATATATATATATATATATATATATATATATATATATATATATATATATATATATAATAAGAGCATAATATAAGTATGGGTTAGTGAAAATAATCACATAAAAAAAAAGTTAGAGTTATTGAATGAGTAAAGGTTAGCAAAAATAATCACATAAAAAATGTTAGAGTTAGAATTAAGGAAATATGAGTTAGAAAAAATAATCACATAGAAAAGTTAGAGTTATTTGAATGAGTAAGGGTTAGCGAAAATAATCACATAAAAAATGTTAGAGTTAGAATTAAGGAAATATGAGTTAGCAAAAATAATCACATAGAAAAGACTAGATCTAAAATATGAGTTCAAGGGAGAGGAAAAATAAAAGAAATAAAAATAAAAATAAAAAGGGAGATTAAAGGGATGGGGGATAACTAAGAAAATAAAAGAAATAAAATAGAAATTATTATGATCAAGGTGAAAGATTAATAATTAATGTTGATGATAGGTGGGATATAATAATTATTAGTGATAAGTGATAGAAATTTTAATACCCTTTTGAGAGGTTGGATGAACTTGCAATTTTGGATCTTGAAAAATGAAATTAGTTAAGTACAGATGTCCTTTCAAATTTGTACTTAACTAAAAGAAAAATTATTTTTTGTGTTTTTTTTCTTTATGAGGAAATTATAAGGAGATGAACTAAAAAAAAAGCTATTAGGTGTTCATGATGAGATGATGATAGGAGTTTTTTTTTGGTTTTGGGTTTTTTTTGAGAGTAATTTCACTAAGGAAGAACACTTAGACAATTGGGAGAATTTTTACTAGAGAGAGGTTAGAGAGAAAAAAAATGGCCCTTTACTTAGTAGAAAAATAGGGTTTTTATAGGAAAATACAAGGGGAGAGGTGTTAGGGTTTAGGGGATAAATGAATAAATAAATATTAACTAAATAACAAAATAAAAAAAGAAAAGAATAAAATAAATCAAAAAAAATCTGGTCAAATGGTCAAAAGAAAAAAAAAGAAAAAAATAGGGATTTTAGGGGGAAAAATTAGGGGTGAGTTTTAAGGAAATAAAACAAAGTGAATAAAAAATAAAAAATAGGGGTTTGTTTAAATGGGGAAATAACAAAAACAAAAACAAAAAAAATTTGAGAGAAGGGAAGGGGCTGGCGGGTAGGAGAGGGAAGAGAGAGAGAGAGAGAGAGAGAGAGAGAGAGAGAGAAAGTTGGCTAGGAAAGAAGGAAGGAAAAGAAATAAAAAATAAATAAAAATAAATAAAAAAATAAATAAAAAAAATCTGACCAAACGTGGGAAGGGGGGGAAAGGGAGGGAAAGGGATTTTACCTTTATTTTTGTTAAAATTCGTGGGGCCCACATATCAGAATTTATATCTTTTTCCTTTTTTTTTTCCTTTTGTTTAGTAACTTTGGGCTTTGTTTATTTGGATTTAAACTTAACCCATTTTGGGTCAAGCCTTCTCTACCCAACTATTCTATAATCCATAGAAGAAAGTACTACTACTACCACTAATAAAAATAATAATACTAACAATAATAATAACAATAATAATAATAATAACAAATAGTAATAATGAATAATAAAAAATAAAATACAAGTTAAAATTTGGTGTCTACAGTACTTAGTCCATTTAAATCCATTGTCTACTATGATAATATTTGTGTAGAAGAACTTTACAATAGAGTATTCTCAAGTTTGTTAATAAAAGGCTAATAATCGTTTCCTAAGCACTAGTCAAATATAGATCAAAGTTTACACTTTAACTAATCATAATAACTATAATGCAATGTAGATCAAAGTAGAAATATAATAGAGGTACCAGAAGTCAATGAATGGTGTTTTTCTTTTTTTCGTCAAAGGCTAATACACGGCTAGTGAATGACTATTATCATGACTTGAGGGCATCCCTCCCCCGAACATTTTAATATTTGCCCTAAACAAATTAAGAGTCAGACTGCAGATGATCGAACCTCTCCAAAATTCTGCCTTGGTGTTGTTTTAGTTTTATTTACCCTTTAATCACAAAATTAGCACCAAAAAAAGTAAAAGAATTTTAATACAACAAAGTTAGAAGCAAGACAACTTATCAAAAAACATTAATGGTTAATGTCCCGTGTATCAAAAAGTTTAAAAAGAAAAACTAAAAAGAGGTGAAACATCCCGTGTATCGCACGGGCATGTACACCAGTTATTGATATATAATATAGTTTTTAGATCCTAAATCCATGTTAATAACTTCCTCAATTGGAATTGACCATTTCAATTATAAAGCTAAAAGTCAACATTTATAAATTTTAATTGTTAATGATTTTGAATCCGCAAAGAGTGTAAAATGTTCATTACAGAATATTCATTTTGACAAATATTTCAAGAAATTCATATATTATTTTATAACTTTATTTAACATTATTCTTTCTTGCTAGTATACTTGGGCATAAGTCGTGACACGAGGAAAGAAATGACTAAGAGTGTTGTATTTAGAACTTATTGCGTCAATTCAGTTTAGTTAAGTGTAAGTCTATTTAATTTAGGAGTGATTTTATATCAGTTTAATAATTTATAGTTTAATTTAGTGACATTTAATTCAATTTAGAAATGTACTTTGTGTCTTACGTATCAACCGATATTTAATTCAATTTAGTGGTGCATATGGGGTGTGAAAACCTAGCCCTTATCATGGATGGCCAGATTGATTATAGCCGTGAAGTTTTGATAAGCCGGGTGAAGAACCAAAATGGGAGTACACGTGTCAACGTAGGTACTCTTAAGGAAAGAATCGATCTGGAGAATTGTGCGTTTATGTGACTTTTGCCAAACCGCTTTTTTGCTGTGATCGAAAAAAGTTAATGGAACACATAGCTTTTCAACGAGCTTCATTTTAGTTGAGGGTAAGGTGTTTTTTTTCACTTATTAGCACTTATTTTTACCACTTGGGTAATGTTTTGTTATTAATTTCTTCTGATTTGGTAAGGTTTTTTCACTGATTCTCATTGATTTAATAAGATTTTTTCACTAATTCTGTGAGTAGGAATGTGGGTTATGTCACTGATTTTCACTGGTTCGTAAGTTTCTGCTACTGACTCTCACTGATTCAGTGAGGTCTTGCCACTGATTCCCATTGATTGGGTAAAATCTTGCCATTGACTTTCACTGATTGGTTAAAGTCTTGCCACTTATTTTCACTGATTGGTTAATGTCCAATAAGTGAAAAAGAACACCCCTTTACTCAAACTATATAACCGAATCTATTTATGAGAGTATTTAGTAATTTGCCTTCCAGATTAAACGTTTATTTCATAATTTGAGCTAACAAACTTTCTTATTTATAATCTATAGTCAAAATTTGTCCTAATTAAAAAATCACTGCAAAAAGTGATTTATATGGACTATCCGTCACAATTTTATTCAGGGAGTATTTATATATATGGACTATGGAGTGTTTACTTATTTTATTAGTTTTGATGGGAGAAATACTGAACATGAAATAAACTTGATGCAACTAGGCAATACACGTCCTAGTCCTAACCTTAAAAACATGCCAATACAAAATATTTGAGAAAAATGTATAAAAAATTGTCTTACAAATGTAATGTCCCACCCCCAATATGAAAAGATACTGGGCAAAACTTTGAAAATGGAACTCAATTACGAGCACTCAATTAAAAGTTAAAACAATGTTGAATGTCAACACATCCTCCTAATAAAACAATGTTGGAGTACATGACAGTCGCCCTGTCCTTATCCCAGTATACGGGTTGCCGTGTTGCTATTTCTCTCTCCTGTCCTCACTCATGTCTTATTTCACTGTTCTCCCCGCTCTATGCAATATTGGTCGACCAAAGCACTATATATGTCTTTCTCCTCATACGCAGCGAATAAAAGTGATATATGTGAGCAAAAAAGTAATACTTCGAATGATCCGTATTAGAGTTTAAAATTGATTTGTTTGAAGTCTGAAGACTATGAGTTTAGGTGCAAAACGAAGCATGAATATACAAGCTCGCTCTCTTCTTGGTTCTTTTAGTGAGTCAAATATTATCATTGTTTAGCTGTATACAAGGAGCATTTATTTGGAAGTTATAGCCAATGTTGAACAATCAGTATCTGATCTACTGTAGTTCATTCTTTGAACATATTCTGAAAATTGTTTCCTCATTTCAAACCTTCCCAAAAGAATAAAACTAACATCAAGAAAGTCCATATCAAAATTGCATCAGCAATGCTCTTGGATGAGAAGTTCCCAAGTTTATTCAAGATTAAGTCTGTTAATGCCTGCACTAAGAAGCATTTCTTCATCAACAATCATCATACCGTCCGAAAATAGACCGTTTGTATCCTCAACTGCCTCATCCTTCACTGAGCCCATTCTTGAAAAAGGTTTGCTCCATCTCTGTAAATTGTTGAACAAAATCCCCAGTTATATAAACCAATTAATGCAAACTATTTTAAGTTTCCCAAAATGAAACGAAGTTCATGTCAGAGATGAGATCATGTAACACTTGCCATATCAATTTCTTGTTCATGAATTTCATGGAGTCTATCGCCTTTGAAAGACCATATCACTATGCCTCCTCCATCGCAGTTTGCAGCTTTAGTCGATACAAACCTGGGTAGAAATTGATGGAAAAAACTGGCATAAATAGGGTTTTTATTTAAAGTTAAGGCTAATGCAAACATAACACATAACTAGCAAAATTAGCTCAGTACAACTACATTGGACCCAGGAGATTATGAGGAAAGTTCATACAACTAGCTATCTTGTCTCTCCAAAGAAGTAGCTATGACTCAAACCAAACATTTTAGAACGCACGGTAGGCCAAACTATAGGTGGCCGCCCCTACCCCTTGAAGAAAAGAAAGAAATGGAAGTGGAAAAACATATACCTTCCAGTTAGATCCCATTGAACATCAACTGCCATGAAATTGACAGAGGCCAACATTTGAAGAGAACCAACATCATAGAAGTGCAGCTTCCCATTGAAACTTGTTGATCCATGCAACACAACATAACGACCTTTTGGAGACCAAACGAGAGTCTTGACAAATATGTCTCTGATGGTAACCAATTTTTGCTTCTTCACGGTATGTTTCTTATTGGTTTTCAGCAGATTGTAAAAATCTACATATGTCAGATCACTCGGAGAACTAGTACCCCTGGTGCGGCGGATTAGTGCAAAACGAGCACTACCCGGTTCCCAAGAAAAGTCAATTATAATCCTACGACGACTTCCTTTGCAAGAGGCTTTTCCAGCATTCTCTTTGATATCTACTATAGCCACCGCGTCATACTCACCATTGTAGTGTGCCTCCTTGTTTTGGTTATATAAAACAGCAAGGTAATCACCTGCATTTTGCCAGCAAAACAGACTACTAGGCCCTGCAACCTTCAGAAGAACAATAAAGCTCTCCTCTTTACTGGGGATTTCAACAAGCCTCACCTATAAAACAAAGCATGCATGATTTTATTAAGTTTAATATCATTATTTAGGAGAAAATGACAAAAGAGACCAAAAGTTTTCCCTTGGCATGTCATTTAACTAACTTAAATGGCATGGAATTGGTCCTAAACCCTAATTCCCTACTCCCAAAGTCCCAATGGCATATCCAGCAAAAGATGAGTAGTTTCAGATTTTAGACCAATTCATAACTGGTTGACTTTTTCAGGCATAAATAACCAAGGGAATATTAAGCTAGAGAACAAAAGAGAAGATTTTCTGACAAAAAGGAAAAGGAAGTTTCTATGAAGTTTTGCAGACGTACCCAACCAGGTTCTCCAGTTGTAGCATCTGAAACCCCAAATACTGCTAGTTGTGTCCTGGAGGGTGACCAACTAAGGTTTTGCAAATTGCTGAACATCAATGTACTACATGAAATATTGGTTTCATAGACAAATGCCGTACTTCCACCATCATACGTAGCATAATACGAGTCAGTTGTCGTCCGCTCCCAACTGCAGTATTAAAGGAAGAAAAAAGAGAATCCATAAAACTTGAAATTAAGGCAGGATATTAGAGATAGGTGTAGATGGCAAGGCAAATATAGATGAAAATCACCTGATATGACAGTCAGAGAGCTGCATAAATTTCAAAGTTTGCTTTGTTACTCCGGTCCTCAAGTCAATAAACTTCAATTCAAATTGCTAACCAAAGGATAAAGTCATCATATATAGTTATGACAGGGTGTGCAAGAGAGAAAATTGTTAAGCTGATTCGTGTCTCACATATTTGTCGCCTGGTAAGCCGCAGGTAAGGACTAAATAATGTTCCCCAGGAGAAAAATCGACCCTTTGAATTTGCAGGGACTGCCAAACAAGCTCAATAAGTAGAAGATGAACGAACAAACAACTTTAACGAGAGAAATTGAATTAGAAGCAAAGGAGAGGGTGGAGGACCTTGTCAGCATCCATGTGCATGATTACATCAAATCCATCACCACCATCCTTAACAATCAACTTGTCCCCTTGTAGACCGGCCAAGTAAGTCCCTTCAGGGGACCAATTGATAGATTCTAGACCAGGTAACTGTAATGAAAATGCAATTTTGGCCACATCACATACAATCCCTAGATGGTCAAAATATACACCAACTAAAGAGGTTTTTATTCTATTTAGAATGTGCGGTTTCTGCACAAACTATGAAAATACTGCACTTCAATATGATTCATATTATTGTACAATCACACTACGCAACATCAAAACAATTCGTAATAAAACCAAGCTAAAGTAAATAACATCTGAACTTGGTGCCAGAGTAATTTAGGTCTTAGGAGAGGTAGAGTTTTAAACCAGTCCAGGGTGACACATAACAAAGCTACAAACCATGCACAAAACACGAAATAAAAGACAAAGGCAAAAAGGTCCAAATTAATTGAGCGACAGCTTACAGTAAATGAGTGCAGCAGAACAGGCTGAAAATGGTCATCATCGCTGTAGCTAAAAACCTCAACTGAGGATCCATGTCGAAATATCGGATACAAGCATGTTACGGCACCTAGATTTTTCTGAACACAAAAAAGTGCAGATTAACAGAATCCATAATAATCAAGTTATACAAGTCACCAACAATATGGAGACTCTCAACAGCACTCATACATCTATTGGAACATCATATTCATGACCCTTCTGAATTTCTGAATTTTCGTAGTGTTTCGAACTTCCTTCAATTATGCTCACCATCTTCATTGATCTTCTCAGTCGTTCATTGACTTCTATAATAGCCTCATCACCCGAGTCCTACAGTATACCGAACAAAACATGGGCTATTACGTTCATAAAGTAGATTAGTTTTGTGAAATCGAAAAAGTTCATGTCTTATTCAAATACCAGAGAAAATAACTGTCACATACATTAGTGCCAAAGTTAAAGTAGGCATGGGCCATGGATCAGCAGTTGGAATTTTGTAGGTAACCTGTTCATTGCACAAAATATGAATTTCAAGGCAAGCTAAGCTTCTTAGATGTGATTCTTGGGTGCTAAATTTGAAATTTTCAGTCCTAGATTTAAAAAAGACCACAGAAAACTTGGAAGTAAAATCAAACTTATCCCCCACGAAAAGAAAAAAAAAACAATATTTTTTAAAGAAATTGTATTCAAACTTCGACGTCTAGCAAATCAAAAACTGGGTTCCCTAATGCGAAAACATACTGTTATGTCAAGAGGGGTCAGCAAAAGCATAAATTTTTCATCATTGATGACTACCCAAAATCCCAAATATGAAACGTCATTACAGAAATAATCAAGCAGTAAAATAAATTGTTTGACAAAAAAAGAACCTTTTTTTTCCCTAAATTTAACTTGGAAGATAGATACACTTCATATGGCAGTTGAAACTCCAGTACTTCGCAATCTATGTTTCAAGTCTTTCAGAGTCACAAAATCACACATCATTCAACAACACTTTGATTATCCAATGAGTTCAGCGAAAAAATTTAGGCTTTTAAGGGGACGGGGATTGGCAGATAGCCCAGCCCACTTCAAATGGATCATATAACTTCAGAATTCAGATACTAAGGGTTTTTTGATACGGCCTACGGGTCTTGGTCCACTTTGATAACCGTTGTCACTTTGTCATGGCCTATTACATTGAGGGGACTGGGACGTAAGCCCGTATAATTTTGCCCTTATTGGGGAATTTGGGATAAAGAAAACAGGATTCGCATTTAGATAACATTTTGATATCTATATAATTAGATGAAAATTCAATGATTAAATCAGAGCTAGCCACATTAGCCATTGAAAATTATCGAATGATGTATCAATTTACTTATGACGTGTCAAGTGACTCATGGACAGTAAAAAAAATAGATAAAAAGAGAAAAAGTAGCAACAATCGGACGTCACAAAAACATAATGGACTTTAATACCTCCTTTATCTCCTTCCTTTCATTCTCACAAGTAGCCAAACGTTACAAATCCAAGAAATTGAGTAGTAACTAATTTCTCTCACATATTAATGAGCCTAAAAAAAAAAAAAATCTAATTCCTCTCTCATGAATAGATGATGGAACCACACACTATCAATTCATCTACTACCTTCCCATATGTTCAGTGTTCGTATCTAGATCTCATCGCTGTCGTCCACCATCTTTCCGGCATTGTGTACAACCAATCCCCATTTCGGTAAGGTTCATCCTATTTCTCTTTCTGATTGCTAATAGGCATTCGCTCTCTTTGCAAGATAACCCCTCCAACTTCATTAAACTAAGTACCATATATTGCTTTATAGTGTTCTCTCTGAATAGTTATATCAGCTTGAATGTTTAAAACTATTTAATTTTTTTTTCCTAAAAAAAAAAACTATTTAATTTTTAATTAAAAATTTATGCTTAAAAATAGGAAATATATAATAAAAAAAAATTGAAAACGCTTCAAAACAATTGGGAAAAATTATGAGACCCCAAAAAGTGGATTATAACCTTTGTTTTCAACTTTCGGGGGCTCGGGTGTCTTTTTTGCCCAAACTTCTCCGAAGGGTCTATCATGACCCTAGAGGACCCTCGGTTCCCCCGGAGAGTAATCATGATCCCCGAACTTCGATATCACCCATACTCTCGGTGTTTTGGTCCTTACATTGGTGTCCCGTGAAACGCCTCGGGACCCTATAATGGACCCCAGGTGCCTCTTATGTTCCCTAAGGGTGTCCCATGCGATGTGGCGCAAAAATATCGACCTTTGATCCGGAGCCTCCCGGAAGCTCAAAATACGTGGATAGCTTTCGTTTTCAGATTCCGGGAGCCGGGGAATCATTTTTTCCCAAACTTCTCTTGGGGGTCTACCATTACCCTAGAGGACCGTAGGTGCCCCGGAGGGGCATCTGATCCCCGAACTTTGATATCACCCACGATTTGGTGTTCCAACTCTTACACCAATGTGCCGTAAAACGCTCTTACAAGCCTATCAAGGACACGATAACGAATTGCAGGGGGCCTCCCATGTTCCCTAAGGGTGTCTCATGCGATGTGGTGCGAAAAAATCCATCTTCGTTCTGAGGCCTCCCGGAAGCCCAAAAAACGTGGAATATATAGCCTTCATTTTCGGCTTTTGGGGGCTCAGATGTCTTTTTTGCCCAAACTTCTTTAGGGGGTTTCTCATGATCCTAGAGGACTCCTAGTGCCCCGGGAGAGTCATCGCGATACCCGAACTTTAATTTCACCAATGCCTTCGGTGTTTCGACCCTTTCATTGGTGTCCTGTAAAAACGCCATTACAAGTCAATCCGGGACCCGGTCGATAGGGTTGTTCATGAAATACCGAAACCGAGGCAAACCGTACCGAAAAACAGGTTACCGTACTGGTAATTTTTTTTATCCCGGTACGAAAACCGTACCGGTTACAATTATCGGTTTTTCGGTACGGTTGCGGTTCACGTTTTTGGAAAAACGGTTAACCGAAAAAACCGAACTTTAATTTTTATATTGGCAGCTCATTTCATATGCTTACTAGCTTAGCCCAATATAACGAAATATAAAAGCCCATTCCAGTCTTTCTTGACTCTATCTACTGAGTATACTAACTAAGTCTAAAACTATTGCACTAAAAAATTTAGGCCCTGTTTAGTTGGGGAAAACAATCTCTAGTTTTCAGTCTCCTTTTTTCACTTTATTTGTGTGAAACTGAAAACAATAGAAAATAGTTTCATTTCATAAAAAAACGTGTTCAAATCTCACACCCTCTATCTCTCTCCTTCCCCACATCACCCCATCATCATCCACCACCGTCATTAAAGAGCTCCCCCATTAAAACACTTCTGCAATCCATCACAACCACCACCACCACCAGGATAGCTTTGTTTTCTAGACCATTAAAACATTGCTGCAATCTACCAATGCGACCCACAACCACAATAATCGCCCAATAATTAGGGTTTATGTTCAATTGCAAAAATTGTAAAATTAATGCACAAAGTAAACACAATTGTCGAAATTACAAGAGGGCTTTTGCTGTTGAATGTCTTCCATGGTCAATGGGAGTATTATCTTCATTCAATTGTGTGTAGCTGAGGAGTTTATGAGGCGGGGAGAGGAGAGAGAAATTTCGGTTTATTTTCCAGATCTAGAGCAAAATTAAACGAGTAACCGACACCAAGTTCTTTGGGCGTGACTTCCGCATTTAGTGGCGTAAAATTCGTTGCCGGTCACCGTCATTTTGGTGGGTGCCACCGTCGCCAGTGGTTCTGTGGTGGTGGCAATGGTTGCTGGTATGAACTTGAGGAGAGAGAGAGTGAGTGTGTGTGGGTAGAGCTTGTGTTTCCCCTTGAGAATTATTAGAGAATCCGCCACACAAAAAATACAAAGGAAACACTGAGAACAGCTTTGGGCATGTTCTCTAATTTTCCCTTATCACTTGAAAAAAGGTGTTTCCCTTTTTCTGTCAAAATGTTTTCAAAATCCAGAATTTGAACATCTTCTTCAAATTTCTCTTCCCAAGGAAATAGCATAACACGGAAAACATATATGTTTTCCACAACTGAACAGACCCTTAGGGTTTCATTTTTTTCTCCTCTTTCTCTCTCCAATCTCCATTGCCGTCATTCTTCAGCTTCTCACTCTATCTGCTCAAACTAACCAGATCATTATCTATATGTCCCTTCTCGTACTACTATGATATTTTGTTATAGTTTATTCATTGATGAAAGAAAGAAGCATCAAAAGCAGATCAAAAGCACGTTGTCCAACCGCAAAAAAAGAAATAAGAAGGCTTGTTTTTTTTTTTGTGTACAGATACAAACAGAAACTAAAGGGAGAGAGAGAGGTGGGAGAGAGGTGAGAGAAAGGAAGGAGAAAGTGGGTGATTGTCCAATTACTTTTTTCTATGACATTAGTTAGCTTTGTTAAGCATCAGATCTACAAGGTTTGACAAATTACTCGGTCGATTACTATTTGTTAAACCAACAAAATTGTTCAATTGGTTCAATTTTTGTTATTTTACTCATATTTCACTTGTAAAAAAATGCTATAAAATTATATCTTAAAAATGTGTAAATTGATTCGGTTAACCGTTAACCGTACCAAAACTTTCGGTTAATCGATATTTTCGGTACGGTACCGGTTCATAAAATATCTGAACCGATATTTTCGATTACCGTATCGAAACACACTTTCAGTACGGTTAACCTACCGTGAAGAGCCCTACCGGTCGATGACGGACCCTTAGGGCCTCTAATGTTCCTTAAAGGTGTCTTGTGCGATGTGGTGCGAAAATATCCAGTTTCGTTCCAGGGATACCCGGAAGCCCAAAAAACGTGGATTATAGCCTTCGATCTCGACTTCAGGAGGCCCGAAAGTCTTTTTTGCCCAAACTAATTCGGGAGGCTATCATGACCCTAGAGGACCCTCGGTGTCCCGGCTAGAGTCATCCGGGTCCACAAACTTCGATATTATCCATGCCTTCGGTGTTCCAGCCCTTACATTGGTCTCCCATAAAAACGCCCTTACAAGCCTATCAAAGACCCGATAACAAACCCCGGAGGCCCTCTTATGTTCTCTAAGGGTGTCCCATGCGATGTGATGCGAAAATATCCACCTTCGTTCCGGGCCGCCTGAAAGCCCAAAAAACGTGGATTATAACCTTCGTTTTCGGCTTCCGGAGGGCCGGGTGTCATTTTTGCCCAAACTTCTCCGAGGAGTCTATTATGACCCTAGAGGACCCTTGGTTATTTAGGAGGGTCATCCGGATCCCCGAACTTCGATATCACCTATGCCTTCAGTGTTCCGACCCTTATATTGGAGTCCCGTAAAAACGCCCTTACAAGCCTATCGGGGACCCGATAACGGACCCCTGGGGCCTCTTATGTTCCCTAAGGGTGTCCCGTGTGATGTGGTGCAAAAATATCCACCTTCGTTCCGGGGCCTCCCGGAAGCCCAAAAGACGTGGATTATTTAGCCTTCGAGTTTGGCTTCCGGGGGCCCGGGTGTCATCTTTGCCCAAACTTCACTATTGGGTCTATTAGGACCTTAGAGGACCCTCGGTGCCCTGAAATGGGTCATCTGGATACTTGATCTTCGATATCACCCATGTCTTCGGTGTTTCGGCCGTTATATTGGAGTCTCGTAAAAACGCCCTAACAAGCAAGGACCCGATAACAAACCCCGAAGGCCTCTTATGTTCCTTAAGAGTGTTCCACGAGATGTGGTGCGAAAATATCCACCTTTGTTCTCGGCCTCCCGGAGGCCCAAAAACCGTGGATTGTAGCCTTTGATTTTCAGCTTCAGGGAGCCCGGGAGTCTTTTTCGCCCAAACTAATTTGGGGGGCTATCATGACCCTAGAGGACCCTCGGTGTCCCGGCTAGAGTCATCCGGAACCCCAAACTTCGATATCACCCATGCCTTCGGTTGTCCAGCTCTTACATTGGTGTCCCGTAGAAACGACCGTACAAGTCTATCAGGGACCCGATAACAGATCCCGGAGTCCTCTTATGTTCCCTAAGGGTGTCTTGTGCGATGTGGTGCGAAAATATCCACCTTCGTTCCGAGGCCGCCTGAAAGCCCAAAAAACGTGGATTATAGCCTTCGTTTTCGGCTTCCGGGGGGCGGGTGTCATTTTTGCCCAAACTTCTCCGGAGGGTCTATCATGACCCTAGAGGACCCTCGGTTATTTAGGAGGGTCATCCGGATCCCCGAACTTCGATATCACCTATGCATTCAGTGTTCCGGCCCTTATATTGGTGTCCCGTAAAAACGCCCTTACAAGCCTATCAAGGACCTGATAACGAACCCCGGGGGCCTCTTATGTTCCCTAAGGGTGTCCCGTGCGAAGTGGTGCAAAAATATCCGCCTTTGTTCTGGGGCTTCCGGGAAACCCAAAAAACGTGGATTATATAGCCTTCGTTTTCGGCTTCCGGGGGCCCGGGTGTCATTTTTGCCCAAACTTCTCTGGAGGTTCTATCATGACCCTAGAGGACCCTCGGTTATTTAGGAGGGTCATCCGGATCTCTGAATTTCGATATCACCTATGCCTTCAGTGTTCCGGCCCTTATTTTGTTGCCCCGTAAAAACGCCCTTACAAGCCTATCAAGGACCTGATAACGGATCCTGGGGGTCTCTCATGTTCCCTAAGGGTGTCCCGTGCGATGTGGTGCAAAACTATCCATCTTCGTTCCGGGGCTTCCCAGAAGCCCGAAAAACGTGGATTATAGCCTTCGTTTTCGGCTTCCGGGGGCCCGGGTGTCATCTTTGCCCAAACTTCTCGATTGGGTCTATTAGGACCCTAGAGGACCCTCAGTATCCCAAGAGGGGTCATCCGGATCCTCGATCTTCGATATCACCCATGTCTTCGGTGTTCCGGCCCTTACACTCGAGTCCCGAAAAAACGCCCTAACAAGCATATCAAGGATCCGATAACAAACCCCGGAGGCCTCTTATGTTCCTTAAGGGTGTTCTAGGCGATGTGTGCGAAAATATCCACCTTTGTTCTGAGCCTCCCGGAAGCCCAAAAACTGTGGATTATAGGCTTTGATTTTCGGCTTCCTAGGGCCTGATTTCCTTTTTTTAGACATTTTTTTTAATAAGGTGAAGAAGACCACTCTTGGGTGACCCATCTCGGGATAAGGCCCAGGAGCTAATGGCCAGACATTTGGGGGGAAAGGGGGATAAAGGGAAAGGGGACCCCAAATGCTCCTAGTAGGATTTGAACTCTAGTGGTGAAGGAAGAACACCAAGGTACAAACTACTAGACCAACCTATGTTGGTTAATAATAAGTAGACTATAATGCAACAAATAATGTCATTTAGGAGTAGATACCTCTAACTTTTATAGAGGCACCACACGCCAATGAATGTCTTTTTTTTGGGGGGGGGGGTCAAAGGCTAATACATGATTATTTTATGACTATTACCATGACTTTAGGACATCCCTCCCCTCAACATTTTAACATTTGCTCTAAACAAATTAAGAGTCATGCTACGAATGAACCTCACCAAATCCCGCATTGGTGTTGTTTTAGTTTTATTTACCAATTAATTACAAACTTAGCACCAAAAAAGAAAAAGAAAATTATTACACCAAAGTAGAAGCAAGGCAACCCATCAGAAAACATTAAATTTAAAAAATAAATAAATAAATAACCTGAAACATCATATACACCAATTTTGATTTTACTTATCAATTATGTATCTCTGAAAAATAGGGATAAAAGGTGCAGTCAGCCAAAAAAAACACCATACAAAAGAACAAAAGGTCTATTTTGTGTTACCTAAATGCACCTGTACATGCATCGATTCTGACAGATCTATTACTTTATATGAACTGGCGGTTTCTAAATTGAATAACTTTATTTTATCTGATCAAAGATGGGTTTTTTGTTTTTTATTTTTTGTCTAATTTGCTGTCTAAGATGATCTCAATGAGTGTAAAATATGACTATGAGCTGGATGAATTGAGGTTATATAAACGCGTTACAATTCACCAAGAGTCTTCCCTTGTATGTGGAGGATATAAATGTCAGCGTCGTGGCTACTTTGAATACTCATATTTATTTCTGTTGACAAAAACGAAAACATAACCATCACCAGTTCACCACAGATGACAGAGCTGTGTGAATTGATTGACAACAGAGACGCTTTGGCTTGGCTTCCTTGTACACATTATATACGGCTGCGAAAAGTAGGCCTTGCTTGCTTCTTTACATTGATTTTCAGCCTCTGAAGAATTCAACGTGAAAAACTTGGAAAATTTTAATACTACTACCAACTAACTAGGTCAGCAATTGTATGCTATAGATCATGAAACTTAAGGAAGATGCAAATGAATCTCAAAACATTAGTCTGAAAGGTACTCAACGCCTCAACGGCAACAAGCCAGAGACACGGGAGGGGGGAAGAGAGATCAGAGAGCGAGACAGCACCCTCATGTCATGGCTTCCTTCTCCAATTTCTTCAGCTGTTTCTCTGAACCAGAAAGCTCCAGCAAGTACGTCTGCAATGGTGATGTTTGTGTGTTGAGAGAAAGAAGAAATTCGGCGAAAAAGGATAAGCTAAGTCTTCTACTGTTATTTGGTCGCCGTTCATCAAAATCCAGGTGACACGACAAGGTAGAGGGGGAAATAAAGCTGGTGTTGTATGAGAAAATCAATGGAACTTTTTCATAAAACTAGGCCCACTCCTGACCCTAAATATCAAATCTATATGTATGAGAAAAATCATGGGCATCTGTATTATGATTGTATATATGCTAGTTAATTGTATTTTTCTCACAGTAAGAGATGAATGAGCTTCAAACAATGAAAACAAGTTCGAAAAATTCAAGCATTTACCTCATTTATCATATAGGAAGTTCATGGTTCTTTAATTTGTTTAGGTTGCTTCCATCTAACATCCAAAACCTGCTTCAACAGCTCCTTGAAAGCCTGCTCTGAGCTTCTGCTATGAGGCACAAATTTTAGCTGAGAACAGAGAATAAGGACTTCAAAAGGATGTAACTGTAAGAGAACTTTGTGATCCCGGTCATAATCCTGTTGTCAAAAAGATGGCTTGATCAGGTCAGAAAGACAACTATAAACTCCCCGGTCTGTGATAAAAAGACAAATGAAAATATTAAGCTCGCTTCTTCCATATTTCCTAAATCCTCAATTCTTTGAATACAAGGCAAGCACAGGAGAAGATAATTCATAAACACAACTCTCTCCCAATTGATGTGAAAGGCCATGTGGAGAGATCATCTACAGTATTTATGTCCCTGAACAAGATCCAAGAGTTCCACTAATGCTTAAAACTGAGACAAAGAATCATTGATCTACCCACCTTTTCTGTTGTAACAACAATAGGTCTAGATCCAAAACTTTTCTGCATCTCTTCAAGCCTCCTCTTGATCATGCCAATATCCTGTTCCAATGATAATATACAATTACGGTCGATGTGATCCGAGCAACAAAATGTACCAAAACAACCACAAATTGACATGGAACCAGCAATGTATTGAAATTTGAATGTACATACTCATATCAGGAAAAGCTGGATGGAGAAGATCATATATAACAGAAAATGTATATAACTGGCACAGATGTAAGGTCACTCTCTACCTTAGGTTGAAAGAAGTAATGGTCTCTATAATGCAGCTGATCAACATGCAGTGGTCCTAGCTGAAGCAGAAAAGACAATGACATTAGCAGAGTCCAAAAAATAAACTAATTCTGTGTGTGAAAGCATAAAGCACTTCAAAGTAAATATGACCGCCCAAAATAGGAGAACAACATACCTTCTCAACACACTTCACAAATGCATCCGGAGAACCAATAGCAGAAACACATAGTAAGACTCTGCTTTTTACAGCTTGCAAAGGTATTTTACCCAGCATACTGCTAACTGTTAAGAAGTGAGTTGGCGTCATTCTACTGAAGAAAACAGGGAGAGTTTCCTTCACCCCTTGAATTCTACGTTTGAGGTTGATAAGATCTTCTTCTGAAACCTGCAAATTCATGCAAATTAATTTAGTTTGGTCGTAAACTGACCACAGCACATACATCCATTAATAAGCTTATTTACTGAAAGCATCGCACTATTCACCATAGATGTTGGAGCCCAAACTTTATCCAGAGTGAAAATACAGAACCAACTGAGAATATAACCTACATGATGTCTTGAACATACCACATCAGCATGGTGGATCACAACAACATCTGCTCGGACAAGGGAATGCAATGGTTCTCTCAGAGGTCCTAGAGGTAGCAGATGATTATTACCCCACGGCATCAATCCATTTATCATCACAATCTCCAAATCACGTGATAAGCGTACATGCTGTCTGCATACAAACACACTTTAATATCAAGCAAACACCTAACAAGCACAAAACTTATATTCAAGTGCCTACTGCTAGATGCTACTACTAACATTCTAAGACAGGTGAATCAGTTAGCATAAGCTGGTATCCAGGTGGGATGTTATGAGGGTGACCATAAACTGGTGAAAAAGCCAAACATGCTATGGAAGTAACTCATATGCTGAAGGAATGTGGAACTCGCAAAAGCAATAAACCAATGTGCACAAAAAAGAAAAAGGAAGAAAAAAGATAAAGAAAAATATTACATGAAAAATTGCAATGATAAAAGTAGCATGACAAAAACCACAATTACCTGCATGCCGTCATCTAGAATAGCAACACCAATTTTACCATTAGTAACACTTTTCTCCACTTTTTTATCAGAGAGCAAGTTTTTAAAGGAATCATCAGCGAGGGAATCTAAATAGCCAAATCTCTCAAGAAAACAAGCAGCCGTTGTTGCCCTGTCTGCACCAACGCCAACCTTTGCAGATGTTCCTAGAAGATGTCTATGTAACATTTTCACTTCATCACCCCCAGCATAGCCCTGTAGAATAATAACATGGCACTTGAGTTGACATACCAAAAGTAGAAACTAGTTGAAGCAGAAATGGGTTCTCCTTTCTTCTGCCCACACAGAATGATGACTCCAACAGACACCTTACTAGATAGACGGTTAAAGTGCAGATCATATTTTTCTGTAAGTGGCACTCAAGATGTGATGGTATTGCTTTTGTCTATAAGTTTGTTGATTATAATTCCTCAGTCAAAACTCAAAACTATACAGTATGCTCAATTACAAGAGCCGAAGTATTCTTGACATGATTCCTCTCAAACTCATTTGCATCACCAATATTGAACTCTTTGATGTTGTTAACTTCCAAGACTTTCCAAATCATTGTTTTAGTTTATCGGTTTATCCAATCAATTTTTCAGTAAAACTAAGTTATAGATGGCAATCTTTGACCCTAACCTAATTCCCACATAATGTGGGATAGAGAAAGTGTCCTTCAAATTATAACTCTATATGACAACCAACCATCAAAGTTCAGTGCAGAGCAGTGACATCCTTTGATTGCAGGCTAGCTAATTTCCATAGAAAATAAAGCGTTGAGAATAAGTAATGTGAAGTCAAAGAGACCTTCAGTGTCAAACGATAGGGCGACAATGGAAATTATTATGGTTGCATTCGATGCAGTTAACAAATTCCCTTAACATACTTTGTGCCTGCCTCCGATAAGCAGTTATAAGGTGCTCTTCTCGACACTTATTATCATTAAGCCATCAAGCAAACAGCTAAAAGGGACATGCCACGAAATCAGAGTAACAGATGTACCCCCTTCATCAATCAAATTACCAGTTCAAATAATTATATGAAAATTATTGTAATTTCAGGGATTGAAGGAGCACATTTTTACCCCAGACAACATCACAATTTGCCAAAGCGGAACATCTAAGTCACATCTATATGATTTCATATTAACACCGAGTAAACATCACTAGGCAATTCGCTACGACAGTGTTGCCTAATCATACAAGTCAGACAATCATTATAAAATCATTGGTTTCCTCTATCAATGTCTCCTACATCATCATTAGCTCAAAAACATATACATTCAATCGGATTTGCAATGAGAAAATATCAATACTCGAAAGGGTCAACCAAAACCAATCTAGAAAACCGAGATAGAACACTTTAATGGTTAACAAATTGAAAACCCAGAAAAGAAACCATTTTTCAATTTGTTAAGGTAATGTGAGAGAGAAAGAGAGAGAAAATACCCTAGAGAGAATGAGGGGAGAAATCCCAGAATGAGAAAACCAAAGAGAGAGAAACTCAACCATTGGGGTTTTCCCATTTCCTCCCCACGTCAAATTCCCCACACTTATCACTGGTACCGGCAACCTTCAATTTGTTGTCATACAAAATAAACAAAACAACAACAATCAGCCAATAAATCAAATCAATGAAACCCAATTGAGACAAACATCAGAGTATACAAGAATAGTAATTGGAAAATGAACTTACTTGCGCTTGCTAAAGATGCCCAAGAAGTAAAACTGATGGCGAAGAGAAAGAGAGAGACTATAGAATTTTGAAGCTGTGGAAAGTAGAGGGACAAGTGAACGGTGAAGTGAGGAAAGTTTGGAGAAATCATGAGCGTAAGCGATTTCTGTTACCACTTTCTTCAATTTCTCCATTTTTTACAACAAGTACAGTAGGAAGAAGAGAAGAAGACACATTCTGAAGTTTTGAAATGACAAGGGTTTATCGTTTATGTATTTTCTACAGGAGTACTACACAGGAACTTAGTCAACAGACCCAAAAGTCAAAACCAATACCCAACCCGAGAAATCTTTAGATGGACTGCAACCCAACCCGAATTTGACCCGAGATATCTATTCGGAAATCAACCTAACCCGATATGTCGAAATTACACAACCCGAACACCGAACTCGATGTGACCCACCAATTATAATAGTTTTCCTCTTCTTTCCTATTTCTTTTGTGTAAAGAATGCACAAAGGTTGAAATTAGTATAAACATTTAGATTTTGATACCGTGTTTATAAATTTTCTTATTTTTTTGAATAAGGGGGCACAAAAGGTTTTTTTTTTCTTGAATGGAAGAGGCATAGAGATTGGTATTGAAATCTAGAGTTTTAACTTCGTTTTGAGCTACCAAATTTTTGTCTTCTTAAAGATAATTTGATTTTAAATCATTTGTCATGTGTTTCTCATTCATGATTCACAAATTTTGAAAGGTTTCACAAAATTAATAAAGAAGTAAATTACCTTTTGTCCTTAATTGGAAATGTTCCAATAGTTTTGGTCAAATTTGCCACTCAGATGATTTCACTGTTACTTTGTTAGTGTCCCTCCAGTTATCAGCTCTTCTGTGACAACTTTCATTCTATCTCGCTTATTAAACTGAGTTTAGGCAGATAAGCGATACCTAACAAAAGCTCATTTTCTGATCTTGAAGATACAGAATATGGGAATATATGAACTTTGGCAAGCAGGCTTGCAGCGGAAATCAGTAAATCCAATAATTTAGTACTACTTCAGAACAAATCGACTGGTCGAAAATCACATATTTCCATCTCTGTTCAATCACGTCCACCATTTCCATTGGAGCCAAAAGTTTCACTACTTTTTGGCTTTGGAATATAATGGACTAAAGCAAAATTGCTCATAAAACTGTCAGCACTTCTTATTTACTATGAAGTTGCCGATGGTCGTCGCACTTCGGATCTCGGGTCAAACGGAAACAGCCTCTCTGTGAGACTCTCACAGAGGTAAGACTGCGTACAACCGACCCTCCCTTACCCTGCCTAGGCGGGAACCTCTTTGGAGGCACTGGGGTAATGTTGATGTTCAATGCTAATATGCTACAAGGTGGTAAAGAAGCCATTGATACTCGTACAATGTAATTTTACACCTAAGAAAAACTTCACTCCAGCTACAATACAACAGAATGTAGTAGGATTTACATTATTATCTGGGAAACTACCAAGCGACCAAACTATTTTACATTATACCAGGCCACTGTAAACCAACAACACGTTATTGTCAATGTACAAATGGAATCCAAATCAACCACGAAGGACTACATGACCTTAGAAATTTCACCTCGTTCGGACTAGTTCAAGTGGTAATGTTTCCACAGCACGCTGCAAATTATAAATTGAAAGTATTTCAGACTAAAGGACTCATAGACATAATACAGATGAAGGTAAAATGTTAGGGTTCAATAAGTAGAAATGCTAAAATTTGGTGCCTACCCAAAGTCTTGGCGTTGTAGGATCAGATTTCGGATGCAGTCTGCTAAGCTCTGATTGAAAGCTGATAACAATGGAGACCTTGAACTCAATCGAGAACGGACTGCAAGACAAGTCATCAACTGTAGTGAAATTTATGGTATCCAAAAGCTAATAACAATATTATACAGCTAAATAAGACTTACCCTGCAAAGACTGTTGGACAAGTTAATAGACGTGGAAGTAAAATATAGATGGGTAAAGTCAGGCTGCGACAGACATCTCCATCTGCTATCTACAAAAAGACAGGTGGAAAAGTTAATTTAGGTTAAACCACTACTTCACAAGTTAGTTTCTAAAAAAAAATAATAAATAGATAAGACCTGAGTTGTTTGAATCAAAGATGTTTCTGATACAATTTTATCTCCAACAAGAATGGATTCTACACGTATCAAGTGGATATCGATGGACTGGATTGGCAATCCAGATGCTTCTACAGTCATCTCCCCTCTGAGTGCACATGATAATGAACATTGAGTGGGAATTTTGCCACTTACACGGAAACCACCTGTAAGGAAAAACCCGATGGGTAAACTGCTGACTGAAGAAAAAGTTGACAGTTACAACTTAACTTGTATAATATTCACTACCATGAACTTGCAACAGTAACAAGAAATAAAGTAACCTCTGTACTAAGTGGAACTTGGCCTTCACAAATTGAAATACTAGTAACAATATCAACAACATCAAATAGTAAACTGCCAAGAAAATAAGGATTGAATATTGATGTAATTTAGAAAGCCGTGGAGTAAAGTTTTGCTTTTAGGCACTACAGACTAATGCTTTGTACCGGTAAGGTGATATAACAAAAGAACCATGTATTGATTTTCAAGAATCAAAGACAAGATCGTCTAGACTATAGTGCATTAGCCCGAATAAGAAAAATAGGTGAATGAGCAAAATACCTGCTTTTAGTTCAGGGAGCATTGGGTGCCTTTGAGTGATGTAGAAGAGGACGAGTTCAGGCGAAATTGGCAGCTCAGGCAGTTCATCTGGATAAGGACACAAACAACAAATTTAGTGTGCAGTTTATATGTACATATGTTCCCATCCCCCACCCTTCTCCCTTCATCCTTTTCCTTCTAAAGTCCAATCTAACAGACAAAAGAGTAAACTGAAGGTACCTTTCTGGCTTTCAATGATAAACTCCAGAGTCGATGACAAGGACTTGTGTAGGTACCCCCGTGCTATATCTACAGTTAGGAGGTACTGACAGAGTATTTATATTTAATCAGAATATTTGACATTACAGAAGCTAAATTCTCGATAGCATAGGAAGCAAGTGCTTAAGGGACAAACTACATAGAGGATTATACGCCAGCAAGGAGATTTTGGTAAATAACTGAGAACATGCCTGGATGCTTATATTTGCCCCATGAAATGTCTCATAGAATTTTGGCTTGTCTTCTCCTGGTTGTCTTAAAAGCAGTGAAAAAGGTATCTGTCATCATAGGAGGTAAGTGATCGACCAGAACATACAAGGCATAAAATTTGTAACATTTGTAAATCATTGGAATGGGTCCAATATATCATATGTCGATCAGCTTAAAAGCATAGACAGACTTCGAAGCAAAGATGTTGAACACAAAGCTTTCTGAGAGAAATAAGAAATTAACCCCTAAAATTCACAGATAGTCCCCTCAGAACTCAGAAGCATGGATAACTCAGAAAGCTTCCTAATTTTGGCATAAGAGAACCTCTAGGTCTATGATATAACTAAGAATTTAGTCAGTAGATTCATAGACAGTCCAGATTAAGAAAAAGTACGTGGCAAGGCTACAATCTAGTTATCAATCCCCTTTCACCTCACCCCAACCCAGCAGCCCCATTTCCTATCACCCTTTCTGGGGCAGATACATCCACCACTTGGCAGCCCCACCTTCGCAACCCTCTCCTGAGGCACTGATATACCGTCTATATCCCAAAAGAATGTTTCCACTAGCGCAAAATCAGGAATAAAGATAAGAAGGGTTGTCACAACGAGTTTTAGTCCTATAACTCTGAAAAAGTGAAATGCCGAACTACTAATACTTTACCATTCACAAGACAAAACAGAGAAACGGAACTATTGTCCACGAATCAAGATATGAAATGCTACAACCCATTCACTTTCCTATGGCATTTGCTATTTCCTGATTTCGATAATATTTAAGACCAATATGATGAATACTCACATATGGTTTCTGTTCAAATGCTTCTGTACACTCAATTATGGTAACTACTAAAAGGCTTCAAGAGAAAAGTAGACAGAAGAAACAAATACCTCTGTTGTGCCAGAACTAATCTTCCCAGAAGGTCTAACTTCAACACTCTTATTCCTGTTAAAAACAATATGCATAGAAGATAAATAATCAAACTCAAGAACAAGCCTACTAGGTCAGAAATAGTCTGATAAAAGTCATCCAGTACTAATATGCTCTACATGTTGACTCTAAAGATTTAATTTTGACCAAAGCCCAGATAAGCAAAAGTTGAATCCAATATATTAACTTCAAAGAAATTAAAATTTTGGAAAAATATTTGGGTACTGCCCTAGAAAAGGGAAAGTTTTGAATGAACCCTTCAATAATTGAGGAATGCAGCTTACTGTGCAAAATCAGAGTTACAAATTGAGCAATCGAAGAGAGAGAAAAAAAAAAGGAAGAAACTTACACAATGGTTAAGGGTTTCATAACCCCAACAACAGATTCAATTACCCCAGCAGACCCACCACGAACCTATTAGTTACCAGTTTACCACATATTGATATTAAAAATGCCATTGTTTTCAGCAAATGAAAAATTAAAACGAAGCAAAGGGAAAAGAGTTGAACCTGCAAATTGACAGATCCATTGACAATAATTCGAACCCCATAGTGGGATATTGAAGATGAGAAGTTTGTGATGATTTTGCCTTCCAGTGGTTCCTGAAACAAAATGAAACTCACCCATGAGAGAGAGAGAGAGGAAGAAAGGAAGTGATGTCACTGACATCGGGGCGATAGATACGGTTTGATCGGGAGAGTTTGATGGCCAATGACATTGCAATTGCAACCGCTGTGCTGGTTGTTGTTATGAGCACTTGATACTTCAAACTTCAAACAATGCATCAAAACACTGAACTAAAGATGTCGGCCGCTGTTGTTTGTGAAAAATAGGACAGTAATTGAAGATTAGGGGACCAAAAAACTACTGTACTTACTAATGTTTTGGACAATGTTATTGTTAAAGCCATAAAACACTATTGAAAAGTCATTTTATGTCATATATAAAAATGCAAAAGAGCTAATTTTTTTATATTGAATCTGACAATAGTGTTTACGGACCTGTCAATAATATCACCCTTCATTTAATCGAAGCATAAAATATTTGAGCATGAATCTTCCGGAAAAGTTTGGGCAAAAGTGATACCCGGGCCCTAGAAGCCGAAAACGAAGGTTATAATCCACATTTTGGGGCTTCTGGGAGGTCCAGAAATATAGGTGTATATTTTCACACCACATCGCACGGGATATCTCTAGGGGGCATGGGAGGCCCTCGGGATTCGTTATCTGGTTTCTAATAAGCTTGTTAGGGCGTTTACGGGACACCAATGTAAGAGTCAGAACACCGAAAGCATGAGTGATACTGAAATAGGAGTTCGGAGATCCCGATGACCCTCCCGAGGCACCGAGGGTCCTCTAGGGTCACGAATGATAGGCCCCCCGGAGAAGTTTGGGCAAAAATGACATCTGGGCCCCGGGAAGCCGAAATAGAAGGTTATAATCCACGTTTTTGGGGCTTCCCGGAGATACCAGAACGAAGGTGTATACTTCCACACCACATCGCACGGGACATCCCTATGGGACATGGTAAGCCCTCGGGGTCCGTTATCTAGTCCTTGATAGGCTTTGTAAGGGCGTTTTCATGAGACACCAGTGTAAGGTTCAAAACATCGTAAGCATGGGTGATATCGAAGTTCGGGATCTCGGAGGGCCGTCCTGAGGTACCGAGGGGCCTCTCGACCCCCCTGGAGAAGTTTGGGCAAAATTGACACCCGGGATCCGGGAAGCCGAAAACGAAGGCTATAATCCACGTTTTTGGGGCTTCCGGGTGGTCCCAGAACGAAGGTGTATATTTTTACACCACATCGTATGGGACGTCCCTAGGGGACATGGGAGACACTCGAAATCCGTTATCTAGTCCCTAATAGACTTGTAAGGGCGTTTTCATGGAACGTTAATGTAAGGGTTGAAACAACAAAAGCATGGGTGATATCGAAGTTCGGGATCCCGGATGCCCCTCCCGAGACACCAAGTGTCCTCTAGGGTGATGATAGACCCTCCGGAGAAGTTTGGGCAAAAATTACACCCGGGCCTCGGGAACCTGAAAATCGAAGGCTATAATCCACGTTTTTCGAGCTTCCGGGAGGTCCCGAGAAGAAGGTTTATTTTTTCACACCACATGGCACGGGACATCCCTAGGGGACATAAGAGACCCTCGAGGTAGGTTAAAAGTGCCATTTGCCTTTTGAAAAAAAAAAATTGCCTTCTGAAAAAAAACAAGTTGGTCATTTAGACCTTATGTTAAAAAAAATTATTCCCACTATATTGCACTCATACTATACTTCTCTGGATACGCCACTGATTATAGGTATCCAAAAAAGGTGTATTGCAAGTCCTTAAATTTTGTTTTAATATAAATAATTGAGCTGGCTAATAACTTGATCAAATATATGAGAACTTTTTTTTAAATTATTTTTTTAAAATAGAAAAGGCTATTAGGAAAAATATGCTGGAAATTCTTGTGATATCTCTTTTATTTTTTTTAGGGAAGAAATAAATTAATAAATAGATTATTATTATTATTATTATTATTATTATTATTATTATTATTATTATTATTATTATTATTATTATTATTATTATTATTATTATTATTATTATTATTGCATTCTAATCCTTACTAGGCCATTGTTATATGCAGATTAATCATGACTAATGCTCCAAATCATTTTTAGAGTTTACTAAAATAAGAATATAAACTACTTAATAGTGTGTGAAATAATAGGTTGAGTTGTTGTAACAAACTTACAAACTCAAATAAATTGTTATTCTTTTTTTTTTTTGAGAGGGGAATAGGAGACTTTCATTCATAGAAAAGCCATACGGCATCTACATCGAAAATAACCCTAGAATATACTAAATCAACAGTACCAATAACAAATTTGCTTACAAAACAATTAATAAGAATACCCGAGCGCGACTCCCAACATGCATAGTAACCATGTGCTTCCTTTGATGCTTCATCTTTAACGGAAGTGGAAATCTTCACCGCAAGTACCGTAATTATTTGCTCACAAAAAGTTGTATGATACCATCGATCTTGTGCATATCCGGTCCCCGAATTTATATTACTTGATAATAAATCGCACAATAGGCGAAGAGAGGATCCTACAAAGAGGAAAAATATAAAAATCCCTAATAACTCCACAAAAGGGAGAGAAAATTTTTTCCACTTAGAGAGCATAAACTAAAAATCAATGACAAAAAGAGATGAAAAACATGAATCACAGGTCGGGAATGGCCTAAATCGGCCTTCCCGGCCTGAAAATTTGTCCTAGTAAGAGTTAAGGTTGAGAGAGGAAAAGGAGAGGCAAAAAGAAAGGCTAGGGTTTTTCTTTTGTCTGCATTCGAATAAATAAATTGTTATTCTTATAATAACTTGACTATAAAGATTTAATATTACACCGAGCTTTTGTCCTTTTTTCTATATTCACAACACTTCTTAATTCTCACAAAAACCTCATACATCTCATCTTCTAACCCCTCACACTTAAACATTACTTTTTTTTTTTGAGTGAACACTTGAACAATACTTAAATCAAAATACACATAACATATTCCATTATATATTAAAGTAACTTGGTGGCTCAAAATATTAACTTATTTGATGAACCCCCCCCCCAAAAAAAAAAAGAAAACAAGACAAACAAACTTGGCATTGTCCTCGAAGGTTGAAATGGGAAGAAAATGGTGGTCCTTATTTGACCAAGTTGGAGGTCCAACCCATTATCCCAATCCCTTTCACCTTTGAAGGTCTCTTTTTGTTTAATTATAACCCATTGTGTATTGTGTTACCTTAAATAGTCAAAATTAGCAATTCCCCCAAAAATCAAACAACTCAACATATGAAATCATACACTCACTCCCCTCTTTCTACTTATTTTCTTCCCCCACTTTCTCGCTTCTCATCTCACCTTCTTTCTTCCTCTTTTCTGTCTGACCCTATTTCCTTGCCTTTTCTCTCTCTCTCTCCTCTAAAATCCCAATTCCTTCCTAAAATCCCAAATTCCCCTTCTGTTTGAATGAACTTCACCCAATCTTTTTGTTCAGTTAATGATATTTGATCATGCCATCTTTATGGAAGAAACAGAAGGGGAATCGAATTTCCCGTCTTGTAGCTGATCTCCAATCACCCTCTAAACGAGGTGGGTCCCTTGTTGTTGAAACAGGTTTTCCAACTTCCATTGTTGATCTCTTTGTTAAGAATCGTGATCGTTTAAGGAAACCCTCAAAGAAGAAACGCTTATCAAAACAAGCAACAACAACACCAGATCATCAGTTTTCCTCTCCATCATCTCCGGTGAGTGACCCATCTGTTTCTCCCTCTAAATTAGAGATACCTTGGTTAATTAATGATAAAAACCAAGATAATGTTGCCAAAAACAATGTTTCTGATCTGGGTCTTGAAGAAATTGTTGCCCAGAAAAACCCTCGTGTAGAATTGAAATCTGATTATTGTAAAGATGAGGAACAAGAAAAAGAAAAGGGGGGCAATGGTGGGGTTTTTAATTTTAAGAATGCAATTTGGTTATTTGTTAAAGGAGCATTGGTTGTGGTTGTAGCATTGTATACTAAGAGGTTTGTTGTTGGGATTACAATAGGGGCTTTTTTGTTGCTCTTTTTGGAATATGTAGGGAACTGGGTTATTCGAGTTTTTAAGCCTTGTGAAAATGCTGAGGATAAATTGAGAGGCTCTTCCTCTGGTTCGGATGTTTCTAAACCTGGATTAGTGGTTGGTGATGGATATGGAAAGAAGGCACTACATAAGGGAGTTCAGGAAACCGCATTGCGTGTTAGTTCAAAGCGCGCAAAAGAATGTGAAAATGTGGTTCTTTCCAAGAGAGTGATTGTGCCTGAAGATGGAAATACTATTGTTTCAAAGAATGATATTTGGAATGGTTTACCTTCCAGGAAGTTTATTGAGCAAGAAGATGGAAGTAGTGTTGCTTCGAATGGAGAAATCATGCAGGGTAATGCAGGTACCGCGCTTATTAGGAGAAGTTCTTGTTTGGTGAGGGAGGTGCCCAATAAATGTGAAGTTGAAGCAGTTGAGCCAAATTTTTGCACAGGGTCAAAGAACTCGAACTGTTGTGTTCCGGGTGGATATTGTGAATTGGGGTGGATGAAAGGGGAATTTGGAGGAGGGGAAAAAGAGGGTGAAGATCCTGGAAAGAAGAATAAAGGCAAGAAGAAAAAAGGGAGGAAGTTTTGGAAGAAATTTGTGTCTAAGCATACTCATCATAAGAAAAAGAAGCATAAACTCAGCAAGAAAGAACATCGGGCAGGTTGGGGCCATGAGGTACCTAACCGCCTTGAGGAGACTACAGCTGAATTTGATGACGGGTATGAACAAGAGGATGAACGGGAAATGGCCGAGGAAGAGGGATCATCGTTGTCATCATCATCATCAGATGAGGAAGAGTGGGGAGGAGGGGAACATTCTGGTGCTACGAATCATTGCTACGCCAAAATGTTGCTATTCGATAGCAGTATCACAAAATATAGTGGAATGGTCAAGGAAAGAGGTTGGAATTTAAAGTGCCCGAGTATTATAGGGATTGCTTTAGCCGGCCTGATAGGAGGGCGAATTTTCGCTCTTGTTCTTACTGTGATCTGCTGTCTTGTGTTCAAGATGGTGGGAGTTTGAGAGCAGCTTCCATTTCAGAGAATGCAGACGGTAATCATCCATCCTTTCTGACCTTTGTGTTGAGCTTAGGGGGTGACCTTATTGATGAAACCCCTTTGAAATTCTTGCATTGATTTTGATTTTTCGTTGGGTTTTGCTTCTCTTCTGATAATAATTGAAGGAAGTAAGTGGTCTATTGCCAAGCCTATGTAGTAGTGTCTTTACAAAGCTGTATATTTGTACACAGTCAAATCAGAATCATTGTACACCTTATGTTGCTGGCCAGGGTTTGAATGCTTAAAGGAAGTGTTGCCTCGTTATCACTTGCAAGTTGCAACTATATCTTGTGGAGATTGTTAATGGAGCTGTTCTGTTTCTTATCAATTACAAACATACTTCTGTAGCCCCTTCTATGTGTTTTAGTGTTTATAGATAGATAACGATTCAATTAGAAAACAGAAGCACTAAAAAATGATTCAAAAACGACAAAATTTAAAAGGTATGTTTGTTTCTTGTTGTTGTTGCTTGATGACATATCCCACTCTCACCAATAATAGCAACATATGCTTCATGACACTTTAGCTTTTTATAGCGTGGGTGGGGCAACATTATGTTAGCACATTATTGATTTCCAGTGAAAAAGAAAATTAATGGAGTAATAGTAAGTCTACTAAATGACTGTAATCCTGGAGATCAAGTGAGACAGTGTTTATTAGTAGGAAAAAATGGGGGTCTGAAACACATTCCCGAGTTCCCAAGTTCGAGTCCCGTCTGGAGATTTCCTGGTCGTAAACTTCAGGGCCCATAGGATTAGTTAAATAAAGCTTGGATATCCATGTTATCTCAAAAAAAAAGTAGGGAAAAAAAAAAGAGGGATGAGATTGTGTGTTTGGTCTCTCTTGGTATAAATGCCCGAATTATTTGTAGAAGAGTTCACAAACCCTGTTTAAATTAAGAATCTCAGACAAAGATGTGCCAAAAAGAAGTAAAAAGCTCTCAACTTTATACAAATTCAAAAATTCAAACACATCTTACTGAGTTACTGGGACAAGTTTGACATGTTTAAGAATACAAGTTCAGGAAATCATGTTTACATCAAAACACTGACCTTTCTTGTTGGTCTTACATGGCAACGGTTCCACCTGAACAAGATTCAGCTGCAAGGCAATCTGCACAACCTGTTCCTTGAATAAGAGCCATACAATTTTACTCGAAACAGAATAGATTACAGAGTTTCTTAAACAGTCTAGAGGGGACAAAACTACTACAAATGAACATAGAAGAGACAACAATCAGAAAGAAACCAGAAAGGATAGAAACTCATTAGCACACTTGATCAAGAAAATGTAAATACAGGATACTATCACCAAGTCACAAGGAAACATTACTCCGGCGGTGATTATAGTCGATCTGAGCAGGTGATGTGACTACTAGTTGTGGCTACAAGGAGTGCAAAACAGGATCTGAGATGAGTTCTCTTCTTCTTCCTCCTTACGCCTCGGATTTCATCCAAAATCTGATGATCAGACGATATATGTTGGCCTCCCAGCACAGCATCTAGGGGGTTGTCTTGTAAAAAAGTGCCACCAAAGTTGGAACTGGGAGCACAAATGCATTTGAGAGCTTTTAGTGCAGGGCACTAGGCCAAGAAGAAGGGAGATCTTTCTTTCCCACCTTCAAGTTTTTAAAGTTCAAAAAAGAAAGACTTGGCCAAGTTTTTAAAATTTGAAACTATGAATTCTTCTTCTCTGCGTCACATCATGACAAAGAAAGCAAAGGACAGGAGAAAGAAGATGAAGAATACAACAGGCCAAAAGAGGAAGAATAGAACATGCCACTGGGCCTTCTTATTTTTCCGTTGAGGTTGAGGTGGGGGTGTCTAACTGTCTATACCTCAAATAAAGATTTACCCTTAAAAAAAAATCTCAAATTAACATTTCGTAATCAATCAACATCGCAATCCTATCCATAGATGTAGCTCAAATTTTAATTTGTGGTATATAGTTGTATGTATTAATCGTGTTGAGAGTGTAATATGATATTTAGACATTTGATAAAACTTTCTGTTGTCAATCAGACAATCACATTCCATTGCAATTTAAAAATTACGGTAATATTTTGAAATAAAATTTTCTTCCAATGTTGATTTTCAAAGTTGATAGGCTATGTTTGGCAAAATTAGTTGTAGCTGTAGCTGTCAAGTGTTATTAAAGGAAAAAAATTAGTAGAAAACTGCTAAAAAGTGATACAAAATGCTAATAAACTAGTTGTAATTGTAGCTGCAGGTAAAAGCTTGCAGGGATAGCTTTCACAAAATTAGCTGTAGGGAGCTGTAGCTGTAGCTGCAGATTGAAAATCATATGGCAAACTGTTTGGTAGCAGAGAGTAAAAAATACTAGCTGCAAGCTTCAAGCTGTAACTTTTATTGAAAAGCTAGCTTTTCGTGCCAAACATAGCCAAATGAGAAAAGGAGAATTATTTTATAATAGGAAAAGAAGAAAAAACGATAGGTAAATTTGCCCAAGTAATCTGTTGCTGTCAAGTGTGAACGGTCTTGCGCTCTTAACTGCACTAGGAGGCAAAAATGGATGTCATCTCTTTTCTATTTTAGTACGTGGAATCTTAGATGTCATTTAATAAGATGACACTTCCAAAAATCCAAATATTCAGAATCTTCAATTTTTGATGTCGGAGGAGAGAGAAAGAGAGAGTCAAGGTTTATGAAGTGTCCCAAATGTAACTACTTGACAGTTGGCACTTAAGTGAATCGTGAGCACACAAGTTTGCCAAATGCTTTGTTATTTGTTAAATTGGTAGAGTACTACACGTTTACAAGGATTTTTCATCGCAAGGAACTACGTCCATTTTCACAAATAAATGACTGTTTAAGATAGTGTTAGCTAATTTATTTAGCTGTTATAATCCTTTAAATAGAGAGTATTATACACATACAAAAGACTTGGCTTGAAAATTGTCTGCATCTATCTCCCGTCTTTGTACCCAAAAATTGAATACATGATTAAAAATCCTTCCTCTTGAAAAATAGCGCGTAAGTATGCCATGAGGAAAACGAATTTCTTAAACAAGTCTGAACCCAGCAACAGAAACGTTGTTCAGGAAGATATCCATTTCATTTTGCTGCCTTTACTACTTGAACAATTAAAATCTGAATGTCCTACAACAACAAATGTATACGCTACGCTGTGTCCAAACATTTGGTATGCGACCTGAGGACCTGAGCTTTTGGACCTCAGAAGAAGCTTAACGGAACCTGTAAAAGGATTTTGAGGCAACACAGAGCTTTGCAACAGCCCCATTATACATGCTCATGTATGAATAAATTAAACAAAACTGTGGACTAATCCACACTATGGTTAAATAATCTATGTTCACTTAGTTCTTGTAATGACTCGGTGCGTAAGATCTATGAGTGCACGCCTTGACCTTCTAACATCCTCATCGTCATTTTCAGGAAGAGAATCAATGGCTTCAGCAGCTAAATATGCATGCTTCGCTGCTAGATCCTTTGCCCTTTGTAATCCTTGACTTCTACCAAGGTACTCAAGCGCCTAAATTCAAAATGAGATCATAAAAGTTCACAATTGTCTGGTCAAAAGATTGCACAAACACAATGAAACTATTGACAAAGCACAAACCACCATGAATTGTGCGGTCCCATAACCAAGAAACAAAACGAGAGCAAGACAATAATTCTTCCACTTGATGTTCTTCTGGGGTTTGTGGGCATGCTCATGCAGCGAACCTAAGATATTATGGAAGTTATGGTCCTAATTTCATCCATCCTCTCATCCATTAACTCGTTCATTCATTCATTCACTCATCCATTCATACATTTTTTTCTTGCATTCATTCAACTCTTTCCAACAACTCAAAATAGCTTACGTAAGTCTATCAGAAACAGCCTATCTGCTAGGCGACTAGCTAGGGGTAAGGCAACATACACCTAGAACTCCCCAGACCTCGCCCTAGGCGGGATACTCCATGGGCTGTTGTTGTAGTCATGGTCCTAGTTCAACATGGTAATTAGAATATGAGCTCCGTGAACTGAGGTGAGGTGTATCGCTTCGTCAGGCAACAAAGTGACTGAAACTGCAATTAGAGAGCTCAGCATCTGATTGCAGGCGAATTCATGGGGATGACGATTAAAGAAAGTGTTCCAGTGGTAAAAGAGAAATAACCCTGGAGTACATCTGAAATCAACCAAATGATTGGATATGGCATCTTGTCTAGGGATAGCTTCGTCTTTCCTATTTCTTTTTTTCTGTTTTGGGCGAGGAGGGTGGGGGGGAGGGGAGGGGCGCTCAGACCCACGATAGTCATTCCCACCTTTCCTTCACAACAAAAGAATATATTTACTTGGCAATCCACAAATCAAAATGGGTTATTGTGAACACATAAACTTACAAGATCTACATCGGCAGGATTGTTGAAACCTCGTTGCACAACTTCACTTAATTGAGGGAACTCCTCTATGGCAAATAACAAAGGGGCTGTGACGATTCCCTGTGACAAAAACAGCAAAACTTGACACGTCTAGAATGTTTAAATCATAGCAGGCAGCACACACATGAATCAAGGAAAGAGATCTTTGTAGCCTAAAGAAAGTTGTGTTAACAGAACAGTAGTCTAATAGTGTCATCTTAGCTCGAGAATCAGGGAGGTGGAGTGGTGGTACCACTTCCACCCACAAAATGTGCAATGCCTTATGGGTACTCCCATTTGTACCCAATTGGGTACATTAATATTTTAAAATTAGGTGTGAGTTTTAAAGTGGGCCTCATCTACAAAATCAAGTGGGTGTCATCTTTAAAACCAAATCGATATACCTAGGTGGGTGCATGGGGGAGCACCCAAAAAATTGCGCCAGATGTAGCTTGATTCCCATGGCTCACAACTTGAGATCCCCACATTAACACCCCCCCCCCCTCCCACAACAAACACTTGAAGGCTAGGCACAGAAAACCACTTACTAAATCAAAGAATCAACAAAGCTAAAAACTTGGAAAAGAAAAGATAAATGAGTTCATCAAACTCCTTCCATTAACTTTTCTAGGAAAGCACAGAAAAGCTTACAGATGGACAATTTCAAAACTTGAAAAAAGGATCCCAATTCCCAACTAACCTCCCCTGGAACACCTCATTAGGTTAGATTGAACATTACAAGTGAGACTATTGTTTAAGTAGGAAATTTTCAAGGGATCTAGTTTAAAAATCATGATGCACTAGGTTGGACAGGATTGCCCACGTCTTGACAAGGAAGTATTGTGGTAAGCAAGGAAAATCAACAAATCACATCAAACTCAAGTTCAATCTCGTCTGTCAAGACTCGGTCTAAAAATAAAACAAATAGTGAGCACGCCCAAAAAAGGACGAGTTTCTTTTTGCTAAAAAAGGTTATATTTTACTAGGTAAATGTGAGTTTTCACGCAATAGGATGATTTTTCCCTAGATAAATACCCATACTTCTTGCTTAGGAAAAGGTTGAATTTTTGCTAACAAAAGTTTGAATTTTTGTTATAAAATAATGACTTAAATTAGGTCTCACCACAAATGGAAAAACAATACGGGAGAGATTACCCTTCATATTAACAACTAGACACTCAACTTTTTGTTTATTTGTTTTATGTTAAGCCTTGTAATTATCTTATTGCACAAAAGCCTCAATTGATTGCCAGTGCTAACCATTCCAATGGTTGCCTCCATCGTCCACATACAAAGTGTAGTCCAACTCTCAGTATGTGTATGTTATGTATCCACCATATCCGAAAAAAGAATATTTTTTCAGTAAACAAGTATAATTCACTATCACCCACATAAGGAGAAGAAGAATTACATGGTGTATGTCAGAAAGTGAACCCTTTCCTAGTGATGCAGATGTGCCGGTGAAATCAAGAACATCATCTATCAACTGATATGCCAATCCCTGATGGTGAAGAAACAAATGGAAACATAATCAGCCACTGTTTTAAAGATAGGATAAGCAACCGTGCCATCAATCTCAACCATTTTAGAGCAGGCTCCTTCATCCGGGACTTGAATATATACATAATCTAATTTATATTGCACAGACATCAAGAAACTAGCTTTAAGTTGAGACATCAACACAGAAAAACGGCATTTAATCGAAAAGAATAATGCCTAAAAGAACACAGGTTCGCCTTTACCAATAACTAAGATGTTTCCTTTTTTGATAACCCCTCACCTATGATCTCACGTGTGTTTTCTGTTAAGTGATGATATAGCCGAAACCCAACAGAAGTTAATTTGTTCACATCATTTTAAGTATATGGATTTGAAAGTATTCACCTACCAGATTTTTCCCATAATCGTACGCTAACGTTGCAACTTCCGCAGTTTGCCCTGCAAGAAGAGCAATTGCCTTGCAGCTATTTGAGATCAATGACGCAGTCTTGTAGTAGGTCTTTTCCATATAGTAGTGCATGCTGCACAAAACAAAGCCTTAATATCACCCCCTCAAACTATAGAGCAAAATATCACTAGACATAGCAATTACACATTGAATGAGTACTCCCTCCATTTTCTTTTACATGTCCACGAAGACAATTGCGCGAAGACAATAGCTAGTAGCCTTGAATTTTTCGGAGAACCAAATTTGTCTTGAATTCCAAAAGGGACATCAAAAAACATAAAATTCTCACCACCTATTCCTCGACATCTAATTTGAAATGAAGAGAGTACCCAAGAAGACAGCTCCAAGAGCTGAATACGTACCTTAAACGCTGGTCAGATGTTGTCGTCATCTGCATAGTCTCACCAGTGACAAGATGCTCCACAACTTTAGCTAGTAATGAAACAACCTGCAGAAGAACCATATGATCCACATTTTTGCAAAATGCTTACTAAGCTGGAAACATGACAGGAAAGCACAAATAGAACTATCTAGAGTTAGAGTTGTAAATGCCAAATAAACATTTACCTCAGTGTTTTTCAGAGAAGCCAGAGCTACACAAGCTCTAGACAACAGGAAATCACCAGCTAGTACTGCCAACTGCACTGTATGAAATAGATGAAGTCAAGGTACATATCCTAAATTTTATTTATGCGCTGTGGGCAAAAACATTAGACCCTCGAAAGTCATAACACAGCAATGCATTTTACTCCTTTCAACGGGGGGGGGGGGGGGACAAGAATAAATTAAAAAGGGAACCTCAAGAATTTAAAATGTCCAAAACACCAATTGGGTATGGGAATCTATGTCGAATGAACGAGCCAAGAATACCTTCCAGCTAATTAAGGTTCTAAAGAAAAATATAGCACATAAATGTAGCTAATAGTTCTAATATCGCAAAACATTTCCAGAGAAAAAACAGAGTAAAAATTAAGGCTGCGCCTCTGACACTGGAAAGGACGCCAGACCAATAATGTTGAAGCTACCAATCCTGCAGAAATGTACTAGTACCCACACACTATGCAGCTTTTAGGCTAAAGATTCAAAAGAAGTGAGAAAGGCAACTAGGCAAGTTTACACCAACAGACAGAAATATCCAAAACTTCCTAATGTTTCATTACTTAACAGTAGCAGACATGGAAATGGAACTGTAAAACATGTAGCATTAGAAGACGAAAGACATTACCTTATTTCCCATCACTGAGTTTAACGAACCAACACCACGTCTTGTCTCAGCATCATCCAAGACATCATCATGAAGAAGGCTCGCCACCTATGAGAAGAAGAAAAAATAGCATACTAAGTAAAACGAGACAACATCCCATGTTGATGCAAGAATTCAAATGAGAGCCAAAATATCAACAAAAATGGAAGCAGTAAACAAAATTTTGAACAATGTAACTAACGAAAATAAATACTAACATGGATCATCTCTGTGATCTCAGCAATCGACTGCTGTCTTGTACGTAGCTCTGATGCCAACGTATTAACTACTCTATCAGGTGATAGTCTATCGGCGGTTGACAAAGGGACAGGCATGTTCAAAGCTGTTGCCATCAGCAATAACACCTGCACAGCATCACTTTAAATTCTCTAAGGATAGTGTCCAGCAAGAAAGCAAGTCAGAAACACCACATCAAATACTGAGACACTAAGCTAGATTGCACATTCATATGCCCAGAAAGAAAACAAGGAGAAGTGAGAACCAAGCTACACATAAACCTAGATCATATAGCTCAACAACACCGGCAAGCAAAAGGACTGTTGTAAGATCAGGCATCCAGTCGATAAAGTTTACACCTTAACTATTGATTAAGTTATTAGCAACAGATATAGTGGCAACCATGTCAACAATGGAAAAGACACAAACAGATAACCCTAATGACTCACAATACCCATAACTAAACTTCCAAATCAACATGAGGTTGGTCTAATGGTATTCCCCTTGGTAGTATTCCCTCACCACCAAGGTTCGATTCCCAGGCCTTTGGAGTTTCCCTTACGCCTTATCCCCTTCCCCCTCCAAAAGCATGGCCATTTGCTCCTTAGCCTTTATCCCGAGATGGGTCGGCCCGGGAGTGGTCCACCTTACCATCTAAGAAAATAAAAAGTAATAGACTTCCAGGGTGTATAAACTCCCCACAACTAATGAACTAATCAATGTCCATTTTCATCCCTTCCTTGTGTGGGGGGGCTGGGGGAAGGGGATTAATGTTCTCCCATTTGGATCAAAAGAAATTCTATTAACTGATGAATCTTAAACATACCGTAGGACGGAACCGCTTTCCTTCAACTCCCAATTTGAAGAAATACTCGGCAGCAGATGCTAATTTAGGGACCTGCGAAAAGTCACTTCAGGGAACATGGTACAATATCCGTCTACCTGACCTATTTTTGTTCCACAAAATATTTATTCATCACCAATAAGACAGATAAGAGACACACACACACCTCTGCTACAACCATTGCCCGCAATCTATCAGCTAGGATTGATAATTCATCAGCGACAAGGGAAAATGGGTCTAATTGGTCCTGCATAAAGCAAATAAACCAACTAAAATTTTCAGCGAACATCACAACAGACATATTATATTAATTATATACGAGTACTTTGAATAGAAATGAAAACGCATACAAAAATTTTAGGAGAATAAAGATTAACCAACAAGTGACAAGAACACTTTGTTTATATCTGTGTCTGTTCCGCATGCGGTTTTCAAATACATTGACAAAACAATTAATGTCGTAGTGTGTTCTAAAATCCAGCAAAGAACCCTCACCTGAGGAGCTTTGGCCTTCCACATCTTTACGGAGACTGGAAAAGGGGGACTAATGTGGAGGTAAAATCAGATCATATTGAAATAGATTGTAAGAATAGTGGCCTGAGGAGTCCCACACCAACACCCGTGAATCAGTTTACAACATGTTTAAGTTAGTGTTTGGGAGGGTCAAAACTCGCATCTAAAGCTACATCTTTTGTCACTTAGACCCTTAATCCATTGTTAGGCGTCAAAGAAGCAAAGATTAATCTTCAAACGTAAGACTATAATCGTTTTACATAACAAATTGGGCAGAGAACTTCACCAGATAGATAAACACTGATAACGCCAGCCGTTAAAAAAAGAGCCACTAATTATAGCAATGGGCAATAATGGACTGAACCAAATGTCCTGATGGATTATCCTCCACTTGTTATTCATATAAAATGCCTGTCCAAGCTTCTCAAATCAAGGGTCTACTTCAAATAGCAAATCTGCACATCACACTAAGTATGCAATGATGCATTCATCTACTACTACTCGCCCCATCCCCCACACCAAAAGAACCCATATACCCTGCCATAGGCGTGAGCCTGTCAGGCTGTCAGAAGCCCTCGCTTGTACAATGGTTTCATTTACGAAAGATGTAAGCGATACATATGAATACAATTGAGTTTGTACAAAATAAAAGTAAATTTCACCCTGAAATAGTTACCAAATTATTTCTTTCAAAAACAACGATCAAGCTCATTCTCCAATTCATTTACCCAAAGATAGAACCAACCTAGCAAACTCTCAAACACAACACATATTCAAAAACCAGACATCAATTAATTTTCTTTCACAAGCAAAGAACATGTTGGCATTAATCAATGCTGACATTTTGAACTAACTGCAAATTCAAACCTAACCTCAACGGTGGACGTGGCACTATGATGAATCCGATGTCTCACTTCAGAAAACAGAGGAGAACTCCAATAATTATTTTCTATGGATCTAAAAACATGCTGCAATAAGACAGAAATTAACCTTATCAATATTACTGGTATGGCAATTCAACAGCAGCATGATGGTAGGAGAAAAATAATAACCACCAACATAGAAAAAGCATCATAAGATGCCGCACTATATGATGTAGCACCACTATCAATCTCATTTGTAGGCATACTATAAATCCAAACACATACATGTAAAAGATATATGAAATTTAGAAATTTTAAATTTTAAAAAAAAAACGAATAACAAAGAAAGCAACAAAAACAGAGGATGTTGTTAATAGTGTTAGAGGCACAGACAAATTACTTATTACTTCATCTTTTAGGGATGTAATTGGTATGCTACTGTTGAGAAAAGGAACTTCCTGCTTGGTGGCATCACAAATTCATAACCCTTCTCTCCATTCACCCTTTTTGCATAAATTAGGAAAAAGTATTTTGGGTACTTGAAGTGACCTTTATGTTATATTGCTAAGAGAGCGCATTGCAAGACCTAAACTCGTATGCGGCTAGATAAATTAGGGTTCGCTGGGAAAAAAAAGAAGTTGCCATACTATGTTTCTTTTTGATATCCCGGACCATTGTATGTGATGCATAGTTTGAGGGGTCATGACTCATGAGGGACCAATTAATAAGTTGAGTTTTAGCTTGTAGAGATGAGGATTGTGGACTGTGGAGTACTGGACACTTGATTTTGACAAATGTGGAGTTGAAAAAACATTTTTTTGGTGAGGATGAATGATTATGACCGATTCCTTTAGAAGCAATTCTCCTCAAAACATGATCATCCAGAATGAATACCAACACTAGTTAAGTTTCTTCCTCAAAACTTATCTTTTGTCATCTTCCTATTCTCAATTCTGTGTAAAATCCATCCACTAAGTTTGCAGTTCTAAACCAAAATCATAATTAGTGTAGAAGGGATGCCTAGAAAGCTGGATAGAGTTCTTTTGCATAATTTCTTTGTGATGCTTTGAAACAGAGAAGTATTTGTTCTCCCACGACAAGTCTGCTAACTACTGCCAAATAGTACCGAAAGTCAGTAAATCAAGAAAACAACCATGTACAAATTTATGGAGTAACCCAGAAATTTAAAGGCAATGTGGATTAACCTTTGCAGCAAAGACAGCAGCAGTAGTTTTTCCAGAACCTCCTTTACCCAAAGAGTGACCAACTTGGTCGAATTTTCTGAGGCAATTTTGTTATTGGAATTAGCTGCAACAATAATTGAAGCTCCAGTTTTTCTACCACTTGTTCTTCTGCCTCTTGGGAACTTTCGATGGGTAAGATCAAGAAACGTGGGTAGGTGAGAAGTTGAAGAGAGAGAAACAGCCATTTCTTGGGTGCCTCAGTGGTATAGGTAACAGAGTTTCAATTGGAAATTTGGGATGGTGTTGTATTTGTATGAGTTGTACAGTACCAGTTTTGCTTAAACGAAGTGGAATTTGGGAAGATTGAATGTGGTTGCAAATACTGTTAGAACATGAAAGGTGAGTGCTACTCCCCATCCATTGTTAACTGAGCTCATCACTTTGGCTGTGTTTTTCCCTATTTATTTTAGAATCGATTTACTTAATTTAAGTTTGATCCACGCGCTTTCTCTAACATATTATTATTCACAATTTAGTTTAATGGAGTACACTTCGAAACCTATCAATCATTGTGCATCCTTGAACATTGCCGTCACTTCCTATCAACCTTTGTGCAGTTGTAGCATTTCTTATAGGTGTATTTGCAGTGTAGCATACATACAATAAGCACAACCTTCTCTCTAATTTGCAACAGAATACACGCAACGAGGAGCCTCGAATCCAGATCCACATGTAATTGGAGTTGAGGTGATCTAGTATTCCTACTATATATGCGACAACCGACTATCCTAATCAACAGACATTGTAACTTAAGACTATGCTAATCAATAGATAGGAAATGAACAATCTTCATCAGCACCATCTTTTAGTTTCTAAAGCACAATTCCTCTCTCTTCCTCAATTCAATTCCGTCATCTACCTCAAATAAATTTGCAATTGCATATTGTATTAACCAATTTTGAAACCACAATAAAAAATATACAAACAACCACCGCATAGTATCCAAGGCAAAAATGAAATTCAGGCAATATAAATAAACAAATAATATTTGTTTTCAACAAGTCGAAGCAAAACGAAATTCATAAAACAAAATGATAAAACTGACCTTGGATGAAAGAGAGTAATTAGAGTAGAACAATTGGTGATAAGCAGCTGTAGCGGTGCTTTGAGAAGTATAACGCCATGGACAGTGATTTAATCTAGACCTAGATAACCTAGCCAACCCTCGCGAGAAGAACATCTCTGATTGAGGAGAGAGGAAATTGAAGATGCAGAAATTGGCGAAAGAACGAATGGAGGAGAGAGAAAGAGATAGTAGAAGGTCAAAGATTGAGCGATGACTAGAGGTGCTTGGAGAAGAAGAAAGCTCGATAGGTGAGGTGAGGTGGGTATGATTTGTTTAAGGGGTGTTTGTGTGAACCGACACCATTGAAGAGAATGGGTGACGACGGCTAAGCTCTACCATAAGCTCTCTAATTTTGTGTATACAAAAATCTAACCATTAATATTATTTGCTCCGTCATCTCGTGGAATTGACGGGATTTGTTTTGAATGCGGTAAAAAAAGGGAGTTGAGCTTTTAGGATTGGACAAAGGTATAAGAGTGAAATAATTTCATTAGGAGCTAATTAGTGTGGTTTGATGTTATTAATCAAAACAATATACTAAGAGGGGCTATGATATAAGAAACACGACTATTGAAATTTGAAGGCTGATTGTTAGCGGGTGCGGGGTGAATGGACTTTCTTTGGCATTAGACGTTACTTATATTTCTTTCAATATAGAGGTCTTACCGTGCTTTGGAGAAGCAAATTTGATTGCAATTTTTGTATATGACCATATTTGGACATCTGTGTCCCACTTTTGTGTCATGGATGACGTCGGTTGGTATTAGTATTATCACCCAATTAAAATCGCCTAAAAATAATACAGTTGTGAAATTAAAATACCGCAGGTACGAACATAATTCAAAAAAGGAGATGAAGGCGTATAAAATGTGAGACAATACAATGTTATGTTTAAGGACTAAACAATATAATATTTAAAGAGAAAGCAAACCAACTTGGATTCATTGTGGATGGAAAATGAAAGTTAAAGGAATAGCAATAAATGATATTTATAAGAATCAATGAAATTCTAATGATTTCAATTAAATTATGACAATGTATTTTCATAACTCGATTTTATAATATTCGTGTATTTTTGTACTGGTTGGAGCTAGCCACTACCTTAGACTAATATGATTGTTTCTTTTAATAATTGAAATGCTTTTTTTATATGATTTTTGAATGGGTTGGATTAGAGATATTTAAATATAATGAGATTATTTGCCAGATTTTAAAATTAGTCAAACTTATTGCAGAGTTGCTTTCAATCACAGTGTAATTGTTTGTCTTAAAGAACAGTCAAACTTATTGGGTTATTGCATTCATGACTAACTTTGATGATATCGAAAACGAAGAAACTGATCATTTGGTTTATTGCATAGATACTGTCAAATTCATGAGGTACATGTGAAGTCGTGGACCAATATACATGATTTTGAAAATTGATACAAACTCATAAAATTGGATTTCAAATAAATTGGACAATGACACAATGGATCATATAAGTCAGACTTTAATTACTTTAAATTCTTTTTATTGGTTGTTCTTTAAAGAGATATTTATTAAAACAGTTTAATAACTCTTTAAATAATTTCGGCATCAACACAGGTTAAACCGTTTATAAAAGTAAAGCACGTAGCAAAAACAAATGGAAACATTAAAGTAAAGCACGTAGCAAAAACAAAATTGCTTATAAAATGAATGTATGAACTGAGTCTCCACTATGTATTGATTATTTATCCATACTTAAGAGATGTAACACATTTCCTTGCCGTATTTATTTTGAACACACAAATAGAAACATTTTGGCATATATTCAACACATTTAGTATTCAACACATTTAGTATGTGCTTGTAAATTGTAATAATCAAGACTCAGTTAATTATTTAAAAATCACTCATCTCTTTCTTATAAACTTCAAAAAATTAAATAAAGGGGAGTCAATCATTTTAATTATTGTAGAAATATTTCCCCTCTATATTTTGATTGCAAATTGAAGGTCTATGTTATGTCACGAAAAGAGGTAAATATTTTTTAATGAATCATTTTTTCAACTCCTTAGCATAAAAGTAGGAAATCGATAACTTTAATAAACAAAAGGGCAATGATCAGGCCATAAACACACTATTTCCATGTCATTTTATGCTCTGTATAAAAATATGAAACAGATAACCTTTGATATTGAACCCGAAACAATAGTTTATTGATCTGATAATAATATCATCCGAACAAAATGTAAAATATTGCACCTAAATCTATCATTGTTTCATAGAAGCTCATCCATATCAATTGATATATGCCATGTCATTAATTATGGTTTATCATTAGAAGTGAACAGTATCCCACATCTAAACACCAATACACCATATCAGATTTCAAAAATTCACCCCATTTATTGGTGTGATTAGCATTGGGGTTGCAATTATCTTCCCCTCAACATGGAAAAAATGAGTACAAACTACAAACAGACAAAATCTAAGCATACAAGTCAAATTACTAATTTGAAAAACCAACACACAATGAACCAAAAAACCCGTCATGACATTTGATTTCAAGTCGGCGAAGTCCATTTTAAAACAGAGAAACCATGGTGAGAGAAAAAAAGAAATACGTTTCCTTTTAAAAAAGAACCGGGCAGCCCCACAACGGGCAGCCTGTTTGCTCTCTTCCATTTAAACCAAACGCCGTCATTCTCAGCCACTAACGTCGTCTAAACTCTAATTAAATTATCTTTCCTCCATTTTTTCCGCTTTTTCCATTTTTCAAAATTTTCATAGGGGGGCCCACAACACCCATCCTTTTCTCTCTTGTACTCTCTCTCATTACTTTCAGACAAATAATGCAATAAAAGAAGAGAGAGAAAAAGCAAGAAAAATTCCTCTGAGAGAGAGAAGAAAAATACAAGGGGGGATTAGCTCACAGAGGAGAGAGAAAGACACAAAGGAGGAAAAGGGTTTTAGAGAGAGATAGAGGGGGAGGTGAGGGGAGAGGAAAAAGATGGTTCAGATCGAGAAGAGGAAGAAGAAAGGGAGGCCATCCAAGGCAGATCTAGCTGCTCGACGCGCCGCCGTTGAGGAATCTCACGCGCCACCACCTTCCACGGCGGAGGAGCTTGAGAAAGAACAAGAGCAACGAGATCTCAGGAGAAGAAGTCTCCGGCGAAGGAGCTTCCGGTATAATATTATCGATTATGATGAGGATTATTTACACGATGATGTTGTTCAGTTGTTTGAAGAAGAGGAGGAGAGAGAAAATGAAGATGAGGAGGAGGTGGATGAAGATGAGGAGGAGGAGGATGATGATGAGAGGAGAAGAGAGAAAAAGGTGAAGCTCGTTGTCAAGATTAATAGTAATAATAGCAAGAATAATAGCAAGAAGAGTAAAGCGAGTCATGGGCGAGTTGACTCGGGGGGTAGAGTGAGTCGGAGAGACCGACTTGAAGACGAGTCAGAAGAGGAGAGAAATGAAGAGGAGAAGAGAGTGGTAAAGAAGAGGAAGATTAGTGGAGGTGATAAGTATAATAATGATGACGATGATGGTGATGATAATGATGATGATGATGAAAATGAAGAAAATGGCGAAAATGTTGATGATGATGAGGTAATTTGATTAATTGATTGATTTGGATCTTGTTGAGTGATTTTGGGGGAAATTGGTAAATTGTAGGATTTGCGAAGAAATTGGGGGAATTGAGATTTTACAGAGAGAGAGAATGAGTGTGAAGGAGAGTGGAGAGAGGGGCCAGCTCAGCTGAGCTCAGATTGATGAGAGAGAGAGAGAGAGGAGAGAGATTATTGGTCCAAACTTCTATACTTCATTCACTGAGTCACACTCACTCTTTCTCTCTCTAGTTCTCTCTCTCTCTCTCTCTTCGATTGTGTTTGTGTGTGTCGGGGGGAAAGACTGAGGAGTGAGATGAAATTAACGGCTGAGTGAGTGAGTGAGTGAATGAGTGAGAGTGAGGTCAACTGTCAAATGACAAATCAAATACTAACATACTACACCCACAGAATCTGGTCATCACACACAAAAATACACACGCACAAAATCCCATTTTTCTCTCTCTCTTACTCTTTCTTTCTCTCTCTGCCAGTCTGCCTATATCCACTTTCTCTCTCTAGCTTCTCTATTCTCTTTTATCTGTCTATTCTTTTGCATTTATAAATATAGTTGAGCACTTTGGGGGTTTATGGTTTTATAAACGGATGGAGGTTTTGATATGGGTTTGTAGCAGTTGTGTTGTGTGTGAAGATACTGCCTAATGAGCTGCATTCTTTTTGGTTATTTTTTTGACAGGTTATAGATAATGGCAAAGTGGATTCAAAGATGGAGGATTCTGTTCCTGGTTGGTATTTTTAATTTTTGATTTTTATCCGAGGTTCTGATGTTGGCTTTTGAAGTTGGATGATTATTGGCAAAATTTTGAGTTGGGTTGTTGTTGATTTTGGTTTTCAGGGACGCCAAGATATAGCAATCGATCTCCGACTCCTTTGCCTGATAAGAAGCTATTAGAGTTGATACTTGACAAGCTTCAAAAGTATGAGGATCAAATTTCTTGAATTCCTTTCTTTTACTGTTTCTTAGTTTTCTGATTTAATAGGAAGTTTGTTACTTACCATTTGAATGTATCCAATGTGGCAGGAAAGACACATATGGTGTTTATGCTGAACCAGTTGATCCAGATGAGGTACTTGAGACTTGGATCTCTTTCCTTTATTGAATTCCCTGAATGTTGCTGGTTTCTATTATTGCCATTTTTCTAAATTGGGTTTCTAACTTTCTATATAATGCTGGTTCTGGTTGGTGTAGCTTCCTGACTATTTCGACATCATCGAGCACCCGATGGACTTTTCCACCGTGAGAAAGAAGCTTGCAAATGGGTCTTATTCTACTTTGGAACAATTTGAGGTGGGTCCTTCTTAGTTTGGCTTTTGAAATATATATAGTTCTCAAGGGTACCACACTTGCCAGTCTATTGAAGACAATTATTGGAATGAGGATGTCCTACTAATGATGCTTGTGCAAAACCTGCATTCTATGTTGGTTGTTCGTTTTGCTGCCAGTCTCTTAAATGCTGGTCCTACTCTTCATTTTGCTCGAAGTATTGGTCTATCTTCAAGCAGCATAAAGTTCATCGACAAAATCTGCAGCCAACATCAAACTTTATGGTTCTTGAAGCTCTTTCAAGGCGTATTGCTATTTTTGGTCATAACTTCCCTTTATGTTTGACATTCTTTCTAACCTCTTGTAGCTGTCGGAATTTTGATGTCACTTTGGCTGTGTAGTGTTCCCTTAGGTTAACGATGTAACAATTCACAGCTAAGACGTCTAGGCTTTAACCAAAATGTTTGAAAAGTTGGAACATGTTTGGCGGTTATCTGATGATGTTGCTTTCAGCATATAGGTCTTAGTGACTCCGTTGAATACTAGGAGTATTTTGGTTTTCTCCTTTCTGTGGCTCAGGGAATTACTTGGCATTGTATTCCTTTCTCGTTACTGTGTTTTAAAAAATCATCTAACCTAGCATTGTCATGTAAAATTACTACATGGAGGTTTTTCTGTATGGGAGCGAAATGATATATGACATCTTCTGGGAATGGTGAAGTCGAGTAGTATTGAGTTCACCAGTAGCAATGTGTCTGTCAGAGAATTTGCCCCTTGCGTAAAATTATTGGATACAGGACTGCTTCCTATCGTGATATCATTTCATCAAATGCTTGCATCCTTTTGTGTGGATCTCTTTGCTTGGTCCTCTTGAGTCTTTTGGGCCTTACTAATGCATTGTGGCCTCGCTGTTATTTGCAATCTCTATTATAATGCATGCTTTGTGAACTTGCAAAATACAGTAGGCTGTAATGACGATATTTTTCTGGACTGCAGAGTGATGTTTTCCTGATTAGCTCCAATGCGATGCAGTACAATGCACCTGAAACGGTTTACCATAAACAGGTATTGTGTGATGCTCCTAACAATTTCTACTATTTTGAAATTTTTTTCCAGTATCAAGTGTAATACCTATCTATTTTTCCAAGGCTCGCGCAATCAAAGAAGCCGCTGAAAAGAAATTCCAGCGGGTAAGGATTCAGATTGAACGATTGGAGAAAGAGCCAAAGTGTGAACCGAAATCTGAACCGAGGTCTGAACAGAGAGAAAGACCCAACTCGCTTGTCAAGAAGCAGTCAAAAAAGCCGTTCTGCAGAAGCATACAGGAACCTGTAGGTTCAGATTTCACTTGTGGTGCTACCCTTGCCACAAAAGACGCCCGTAATACTTGCAGCGCCGACCATGTGGGTAACTTTGAGAGGCCTAGTAGTACTGATGTGCCGGTAGATGGTATCTCTTCCCTAGCAGATAACAATACAGAGAAAGCTGAAGATCCACAATCAGGTATATCTATATTCAAAAGTCATTTGTACCTTGTCTAGAAGTATAGAAGTAGATATTCTCTGATACTTCGAAGAGTTTAGTACTAAGTTCCATACATAGTTTTCATTATATTGAGTCTTTTGTCTAATATGTACAATATGATACATTTGTTTTCAGGAAAGGGTCTCCTTCCAAAGTTCGGCAGGAGGTCGTTTGTGATTGATGAGAATCGTCGTGCAACTTACAACATATCTAATCAGCCCGTGGATAGCTCTGAGTCGATATTTACTCCATTTGAGGATGAAAAGAAGCAGCTGATTCCTGTATGTATCCTTGTTTACATCTTTCCTTGAGATTTGGTAACTCCTACTCATCTTAATATTCTTTATGTCGGGCAGGTTGGGTTGCCTGGTGAATATTCCTATGCCCGCAGCCTGGCACGTTATGCTGCTAATCTTGGTCCTATTGCTTGGAGAATTGCTTCCAAGAGGATTGAACAGGTCCTTCCTCCGGGCTTCAAGTATGGTCGTGGGTGGATTGGCGAATATGAACCGCTTCCTACTGCAGTGTTGGTCCTTGAAAGGCGAAAAGAATACCCTCCAATTTCAAGGTCTCACGATGCTGCTGATTTTGGAAAGAAGGATAAACATCAAGACGCGCATCTGCTTAATCAGCGTAGTTCAGAAGGAAAACGGGCTGCCATTTTTGGTTCTGGAGGTGCCAAGGAACCTAAACCTACTGTTCCTGTAACTCAACAACATAACCAACTTTCCGGAGGTTCTAGAGGGCCTGAAAATGTGACGCTGAAAAGAGTTGAATCAAATTGTGTGTCTGCCAACAATCAGAAAAATAGTGTTGTTTTTCAGCAACAGAATCGACTTCCAAGGGATTCAGCGTGTCCGGAAAATATGGGTGCAAAGAGAGTGGAACCAAACTCTCCATCCATTTTTAATCACAAAATAGATCATTTTGTGCAGAGACAACCTGCTTGTGGTGCGGAATTGAGTGGAAAGAGAATGGAAACAAAGTCTCCATCAATGTTCAATCAGAAAACAGATCATATTGTACAGAAACAACCTCCAAATAGTATGGAGATGCCTACTTCCAGATCTGTTGAGTCTGTTCCCAAGGGTAAAAATTTTCTGCAGTCCCTGCCTTTCAAGCAGCCAGATGCTAATGGAGGTATACCTGAAGGAGTACACAATGGGAAGATCATGAACAAATTTGCGGATAACAATCGAGTAATCGTGTCATCCCCTGGTTCAATTCCCACACAGCTAGCTGGAGCAGCTACGTCCTTCACCCAGAGACATGACCAGGGTCTCAGCGATCCAGTCCTAGTTATGAAGATGCTAACTGAGAAAGGTCAGAATCAACAGAATGGATCAGTTCATGCTCATAGTCCTTCACAATCTAGGTCATCCGTTCCATCACCTAGAGGAGATAGTGGGAGCAATGCTGCTGCGGCAGCTGCGAGTGCTTGGATGTCGGTAGGAGCTGGAGGATTTAGACCACCTGCTCAAAACCCCGCTGCTAGAAATCAGAATTCTGCAGATCCATTATACAGTACTACACGGGTGTTCTATCCCCAGGCCATGCAGTCTCGCGGTGAATATCCGGGCTCAGGAATGATGCATTTTCAGCCCGAAAAGAAGGGTCTTCCCTTTCAAGGGTTTGTACCACAACCCATTAAAGTCAGTAATGAACCACAGATCCAGAACAGACCGGTGGTCTTTCCTCAAATGGTCACGAATGACTTGTCCAGGTTTCAGGTGCAAACCCCTTGGCGAGGTCTCGGTCCACACAACCAGCAAAAACAGAAAGAGGATACTCTTCCTCCAGATTTAAATGTTGCTTTCCAGTCTGTTGACTCTCAGCAACCAGACCTAGCTTTACAGCTTTAGGTCACATGTATTTACACAGGGGCTGAGGATTGTGTAGGCAGAGAGGCATCAATGTCTTTGACTATTATTTGAGTTGATAAAACATTCCAGCCAAATGGTTTAATTCCATTTTCGAGAGAATCCTGCCATTGGAATATGTTGGATCCTCTGTTAAGCTGGTTGAGCTCAGTTTACGATGGATAGAATCGATCTGGCGTGTGATTTCTTTCTTTGATTCTTTATTCAAATTCAGAATTCTACTGACAAGGATTACTTTTTGAAAGATCAAACCTAAGGATCAGGCTCAAGTCATTTGTAGTGGAGCCGAGGAAGAGGGTAGCTTTAAGAGCAGAGCATAGTTTCGTTTGCAGATGAGGTTCACTAACCAAGGCAGCAGATAATCGTACAAATCTTAGTAAGGTATAAATTTACTGAGCTGATGGCATAGAGTTCAGGTTAATACCCACAGTAGAAATGGTTGATTCCTTGTAAATTAGAGCGGGCAGTGCGGGTTATTTATATGGGGTTACTCTGTCTTCGTGGCATGTTTGATGCATCTGTTAATTTGTCACACATCCCTTAGGACGCTGTACATTCGAGCTTAGACATCTCGCGAGATGAAAAGGTTTTTCAATTTCATGCTGTAACTTTCTTCGAGTTCTCATCACTACCTGGTGCTCACATTGGTCGTTGATGGTGAACGCTGTAGAAACAAAGATATAACTAAAGTTGCCTTTGTTATATATGCCTGGTTATTTCAGTAGTATTTTGAGCGATGGTAAATTCTCCAAGCATGATGTCTATGATTATGATTTTGGAAGAACTATAATGATGTTTGAAATAATTGCTGCTTTTTACCGTGCTGTGTTTATTAAAGCAACCTTTTCTCACAAGTATATGCGAACACAACCCTACACCCCACAGCTGAAGGAGAAAGAAGGGTGGAGGAAAGGGCCTTTTCTGTTGCAGTGGAACTACTGAAAATGGGTAGCACTCGGTGCAGGATTGACGTGCACAAGATTCTGCAACTTGCAATAATTATATTCACAACATCAGAGACAGACTGACAGAGTATGTCTTCTTATTTCTCCTTATACTGCATGGCTGCAATATATTATACTACTCTTTGTTTTACTCGAAGTACCCATGATTTACATTAACACATAGATAGGCCATGAGAACTGGTGCTGCAAAGAAGTCCCTGAAAATTGTTTATATGCAGCCCTTTGGACACTTTTGGTATTTGTGTTGGACACCTGTAGCCGAGTTTAAGAACATAGGTAGTTGCAGCAAGTGAATGGTAACTTGCTCATCTGAGCATGAAAATCGAGCTCGTACATCTGAACTGAATGGTGATATGTATCATTTAATTTCATTGTAGAGAAACAGCCAAACCTAAACGAGGAACTAAATGTGGGTATAACCAAAAACTGAGCCTAAACAAATTTTTTGTGGGTGCCTTTCTAAAAGTTCAGAGTACGCAATAGCTAAGAAACCTGAAATGTGTATTGCCTGGTTCCTGTCAGAGTTTCTATGATCCACCAGTAACACTCCCATTGAAAATCTCTATCGCATCACCCTGCCTTACATTATGCCACTGGAAGGACTCTCGCTCCTCCATCACATTCTGCTTGTAGATGAAGAAATACCCTTCTGGTGGAAGCTGAAAATTTGCCCTCTGTTGCAGCTTCTCTAGCTCATTTCTTAGAACCTTGGCAAATTTTCAGAAACATAACTTGTCACGAAGGTGCACTCCCAACACTTGAAAGTCACATGAGATCAACAAAACATATAGTTAAGGGGTCTTTCAGTTTACCTGCACTTTGTCAGTGGGATTAACTTCCAAGATAACCCTCTTAGTTCCACACTTGGGCAGCACCACAACCTTCAGTTTCCTTGAACCCGTCATTGGTGCAGTATTTGTCATCCCAGAACCTGTTTGAGTCATGGATGGCCTGACAGACACCTCAATCTCAGATCCATCCGTGAGGTCATAGTCGCGCAAGTATCTATGATCGTGCAGCTCATTTTTCCCGTTCACATAAAGTGTCATCCGATTAATAGGACCTCCTGTAGGAACATTTTAACATACACCTTAGATACTTCTTGGACAAAAGAAATAACAGCATTCCTGTATATAGCATAACAGCGTATGAGACATCTATCAACTGTTATTTATCTTCAAGAAACACTGAAATTGAGTTCAAAAATTTGATGCAAACACTAGGTTATTTAAAAAACAGATTATATAAGAAATTGTACTGACAGCAGACCTTCAATTTGTTGCAGTTTCTCCTTCAGCTGCTCAACTGAATCATTCAAATCCACATGCAGGGAGAGTTGTTGAGACTTTGAAGTGGGGAATTTGAAGAGGAGTTGGGTTTTCTTGGAAATGGGTGATTGTTGATCTTCAGCATTGATTCTAGGTTTCTCAGATGCTTTTTCGCGGTGCGAGGCGACGATGAGGCGAATACGGGATTCATTTAGGATAACACAGGACTCAACATTGGCATCATCTTCAAGGACCTTGCCACTGAAAACGAGGGTCTGGTAAGAGATGGGTATGTCCTTATACTTGTGGATCTTTTCCTTGATCTCCAAAACTGTGTCAAAGTAACCTATTTCTATGGAGAAAGAGCCGCCCTTTTGAGTCTCAAATGTAACATCCATGTTACGCTGAAAATGGGGAATCTTGTTGATTTATGGATTCTTGTTGGTTTGTGTCTATTCTCTCTCTCCTCGATCAATTGAAGACGAGGAATGTTGAGAGGTTTTGGAGTAACCGTATTTGGTTCTTGAAGGAGCCTTTGCTATGCCTATAACTGATCAGTTAGCATGTCAAGGGTTCCCGATAGTGAGGACTCGTGCTCGTGCAGTTCGTTAGATGAGTGAGTTGCTTATATACGGTGCCCAAATCCTAACTTATGTACCAAAAACTTTTGTCATAGCCAGGTTTTTCATTCGATAAAGCAAAAGGACGCTTTGTGAATTGTGATTTAATCCCCATTTCATTTTTTGTTGAACGCAAACTTCCAAAGTCTGGCTACTGCTTTCTCAAAGAAATAAGAAAAAAAAAAAAGATGAGTCTTTGCATACTCAGATTCAAATTCATTTGCTTCCCAAAAAAACAAAAAAACAAAAAAAAAAAAAAACAAAAATTGAAACAATGCTAACAAGAAGTGGGGTAGGGTTGGGTTGAATTTTGAAATGGCATTGAATCTGAGTCTCTTTCATGTAGTCTTCATAGACCTGGACACTATGCCTGTTATTTTTCTTGATTCCCTTTCCCACATAAATGTACAAATTTCTATTGATGTTTCTTCCAAAATTTGAACATAAACGTTTTCCCTTAAATGTCATTTTACATATTTAAACAGCTAACAACTAATTTATTCAATTAAACATTTCTGCACAAACAGCTAAAATAAATCACTGGTCAAAATAGCTAACAACTAATGTTATCGGCTAACAGTTGATTGCCAAATAGGGCCAACGGAGGGCATAATTAGATTAACTGTCAGATGAGAAGAAATTTAATTCTCCTAGCTATCAGAGATCTTTCGTTGAAGGATCCTCGGTAAACGGAAAATGCTAAGCTTACACCTAGTGTAATATACACTAGTGTGTTTTTAGTCTATCTCTCTCCTCTACCCCACACTCACAATACCCCCATAAAAATCCAAAGGGGTCCACGGGGGAGGAGAGAGATAGACTCATAGACACAATTGTGTATATTACAATAAGTGTAAAGCAATCATGGTCGTCCCTAAACTGAAGTGAAATAAGTAAGATAGAGACACGAAAATTCATGATCATGATTAGCTTGGAAATTGGACGACAACTATCAATGTCATGTACCCAGATAGTAAATGCTCACTAAAGAAAAAAAGGGAAAGCTGAAATGTGAAAGCTAATAAGCAGCTTCTACGAAGCATCTGAATACTGGAAATTGCCCTGCTACTGTCTTAACTTTGCTTTATTTGTACAAACACATAAATTGATTTATTCCCTTTTCTATGAATATATTTGCTATTTACAATAAAGCAATCCTCAAATAATACCTCAAATACAAACATCATGAGCCATATTCCTTCAACAGGCCATGATACTTTCTTTGATGAAGATGATGAGGACCAAGACTTTGATCACTATGAGCTGCTAAAAGACTCTGAGGATGAAGACGACCTTGGAGTATATGAGATTCTAAAAGACTCCGAGGACGAGAACAACGATTTGGATTGGGATTTGGGTTGGAACCCTTCAGGCGGCTCAGATTATGAGGATGACCCTCAAGAGTTTGCACAGGAAGGTAATCCAACACATGCTCCCGTGGCCTTGGAAGTAGAAGAAACTCATGCTAACCAGCAACAAGGTAATTCTCCTCATAGGCGTGCATCTTTAAGATATTACAACAAGATCCTAAAGAAGGCTTTGAGGAAGAAAGTTAACGGGAAATGGGTGTTCTTTAAGTGGCTTTTTATAGTGCTAAATGTCCTGATTGAAGTGTGCCAAGCTACACTAACACAAGAGAATGCACAAGGGAAAATTAGCACTTCTTTTTACCTTAAGATGAGTGTTATCACCTCTTCATGCTGCTTAGTTATGTCGCTTGTTGAGATCATACGCGAAGGGAAGCAAAGTAAAGTGGTGTGGCGAAAGAGAGGTTATTGTTGCTGGTTTTTCTATCTTGGGAGGGAGGGAAGATTGTTCGTAAGGTTCTCACTTTATTTTGGTATTGTTAGCTCGACAATCCAATTCTTTATCAATTTGGTGGCACTAATGCTCAAGAAAAATGTTGTCAAATTCGACTCGTTGCCATTGTTGCTATCAGTTGGTTATTTGATTGCTGCAATTGTTGATCCTGTGGAGAACAGTCAGAACACCCAAGATCATGGTCAAGTAGAGCTACCCTACTAAGTGCTCTCGCCGTAAATTGACACTTCTTATTAGTTATGACATTGAATGAAATGAACCGAGAACATCTCAAAACTATAGAACAATTTTATTTATTTATTTATTTATTTTTTTTTTTGTGCAAACTGAAGTTGTATTGTGGAATTGCCAAAATATGTAATTTGCCTCTTATATTGCATTTTTATGAGTTATGACATATTTACATGATTTTTTGAGCTACCCATGATCAATTATAGTATTCCTCCAAAACCAATGACTAAGTGAATTTATCTTACACTCTAAAAATAGTGAGTGCGGATTACTCGTATCAAAACAAACTGAATTTATCTCAGGTTGCCTGTTGATGTTCATCACAAATTTCTCGACAAGACATCTATGTAAGTTATCTAACACCATCATCTTCATTTTAGACTTTAGTAAGCAAGTAACTAATAGTCTTTATGTAAATGATCTAAACTCTAAAAGTAGACTAGCCGTTCTCTCTCTCTCTCTTCTCTCTCAAAAAATCCTAGTCCCCTTTTTTCTTTGACTCATCTTGGGGCTATCACCGGCATTTTTGCCGGTGGTTAGCCCCTCCGTTGTTAATTTCTTGCTTTCGATCTAGTTTTTTAGTGTGTTTTTCTTTATGGTTGGTAATAAACTCTCCTTTGGTGAGAGATTGTGGAGTTCTCCGCATTCATCGGAGGGTCGTCGAAATTCTATTTTTAGGTTCGGTTTGATGAATCAAGAATACAAGTCCAATCTACTATGGCAAGGGGATTTGTTCTTCCAAATAGCTGCAGCACGTTTCGTGCTTACCTCCGATCGTAGGGAAAAGGTGGTGGCCTCCCGTTTACTGTATAGCATATTTTTTGCTATATCAGGGCATTGTCAATTATCGACGAAGCTGATCAAAACGCCGATTTCTAACAGTGATGTTTGGATTGGTAGTCACTTATCAACGGAGCTGATCAAGACACCAATTTCAAGCAGTGATAGTGGAAATCATATTCATCTGGTTATATGAGATTTATACTTGATTATGTTAGATTTAGATTTGTTTAGAGATATTCAACGTTGTAGATACCGGATTGCTTTTTATGAATGAATGAATTCTCTTTCCTTAAAAAAAAAAAATAGTCTTTATGTAAATGGAGTATTGTTTTTTTTAACTAACTTTCACGTTGTTTAATTATTTTACACTCATAATCTATACCCACAATCTACAGAAGTACTGCATCAAATATTCACTTGCACCCAATTTCAAAAGCTTTAACTTTGTTTGTGATCTTATAGTTTGAACTAGTTGGTATCTCTTTTTCATGCTTATCAATCCAATTAGGGTGTTGTGTAAACCAATTGTCATGATAAAGCATCTTCGTCACCTTGCCCACCAGCTGTTTGATAAAACGCCACAATGAAGCTTTTCTAACTTCAATAACAGCTCCCCTGTTTCTTCTCTTCTCTTCTTCCTTCCATCCAGGCCATTTTTTTTTCTTACTTTAATTTTTTTTTAAATTTAATTATGTTGAGTGGATAAACTCGCTTCATATACCCCAACTGGTTTAAACAGAGGATTCTGATTAAATTAATATAACTAAATTTTTAATTATAATTAAAAGATAACTTTTCCTAGAAAATAATGATAATGCAAAATGATAAAAAAAAAGTTTTTTTTTTTTTAAATAGCTCATCTTGTGTAGACCAAGAAATAATCAAGAATATAGTGCAAATACTTTAGAGACATAAAAGGTATTTTTAAAAAGATATGGTCTTTAGTTCACCGTGAACTAAGTCCACACAAGATTTTGTATTTTTTGAAAGGTGGAAAACATATTCTAACTCCTATAGGTTTGCAACATTATTTATATTTAATAGATAGCAATAACAGACTTCTAGTCCTACGTATCCAAAACCAGAGGTTTCAGACTTTCAGTCAAATTTCAACAACTATTCTTCCCTAGTCCTACGTTCTTATTATGATTCTAATGGAGAAAAATAGTCAACCATGTAACAATGCCAGCCAAGATTATAACATTAATAACAATGACAGCCAAGGTTGTAACATTAATAACAATGAAGTCAATATCATCATATTTATATGTACTTCCTCCTGGATATCGATTTCAGCCGGATGACGATGAGCTCATCGTCTACTATTTACGCCGCAAGACCAATAAACAAGCCCTGCCCATTGAAGGTATCATTCATGAAGTCAATATCTACAAATACAACCCTGAAGACCTCGCAGGTTTGATTTTCTTTGTTGATGAACATCTTCTTGCTTTTGATGATATGGTTCTAAAAACAACCAACAATGTTGTATCACTTGTATGTGTTAGCAATTGCTTTCTTTTATGTTTCTGTAACTAATGTTGCAGAAAGATGTCTACGAGGGTTATTATTCTTGAGTATTCTTTTTCCAATAAGTCCTGTATGGGACCGCTTCAAGGTGAGGCTACCTCTATATAACATGATAACATGATCTTTATGAGAGGCCTCAAGGCGCCGCCTCATACGAGATTTTGTGTTCTTTTTCCTTTAAATTTTTTTTATTATCTTTCTTCTAAGGGATTGATTTTTTTAATAAAAATTTTTGGCCTTTTTTCTTTCTAATTGATATTGCAGTAATAAAGATTATATTTTGCACTTTCTTTTTTCCTAATGAAGGTTTGCTTTTCTTAGCATTAGATAAATACCAAGGGTTAATGATTTTCTATTGTGTGTTTTTTCCATTTTTTTTTGTGTGAACAATAGAAAAGTTTCCCCAACAAGACGAGAAATATTGGTACTTCTTCACGTCAAGAGAAAGGAGGTATTCGAATGGGGGTCGTCCAAATCGAACGGCTGGCAATGGATATTGGAAGGCCAGCGGACGTGACAAGGTGATAATACATGAAGGCAAGGAAGTTGGATTCCAAAAGGCCTTAAACTTCTGTAAGGGTAAATCTGCAAAGGGTGCTAAGACGTCTTGGATCATGCATGAGTTCAGGGTACCACCACCACAAGTGGATCCACAGTCACAGCTACATCCTCAAGCACAAGCTACTAACAAAAGGAAATGGGCATCTACCGATAAGGATACTAACATGAAGGTACGATCGAGTAATTCTTACCTTATAATCTTAGGACCTCTTATTAATTGTTTGGTTAGCTATGCTGCAAATAGTAATCCTAGGACCTCTTTTGATGTTTGTTTAAAGCGAACTTGATCTTTTCGCTGCTAGTTTTCTTAGTAGTACTATCTTCGTTTCATCATTGTCTGTCTTATTGAAGGCGTTTTCTGGGTACTATCAGAAAAAAGGGATTTCGTGGTGATTAAAATGTAGCTATAGGGGATCTAATTAAGTTATCCTTGAAGATTGCTCATGACTGATTGTTCAAAACTTGGTAAAACTGAAACCTAATAGAATACTTTTGGTATTGGTTAATTGAAAGTGTTGGAAAGCCTAATCCCAATCAACTTGGAATCATTGTAGTTATTGTTTTTCTGTTTCGTGCTGGTACTTTTCATCATGGTTCATCTTGAACACCTCCTAAAACTAATTTCTTTTGTGTTACATTCCATAGCTGGATGACTATGTGTTATGTAGAATCTACAAGAAAGAAGGATCGATTAAAAACCAATCTATGGGCCATAAGCAAGAAGTTGAAGTTGAAGATGATGTGCAAGAAGTTGAAGTTGAAGATAATGTACAACAAGTTGAAGTTGAAGATGTACAAGGAGCTGATAAAGTTGAGGAAAAGAAACTTGTACTAGCAGCACGATTAGCTGAGACATATACTGTTGACAGTGTCACGCCAACTGAAAATAGTACCGTGAATCCTGAAGCCATCAGCTACAACGAGACCATGATGATGACCAAAGGCCCTTACCAGCCGATTATGACGAAGCTGCAGAAAAGGAACCTGTGCTAGCAGCCGCAGAAACTGAGATGTCTTACGCCGACTGTGTTGCGCCATCTGACAATAATCCTGTGCTCCCCGGAAACATCAGCTACAGAGAGACCACGATGATGACAAATGGCCATTACTTACCAGCAGATAATGATGTCACCAGCGGCATCAGCAGACTATTTTGGAGCCATATGCCTGAACTTTCTGAAATTTTTGCTACTAAGAAGCATACTGTGGTATAAGATAGGGTACCCTCATTATTTTTTTTTTACTAGAAATTTCCCTGCTGCTCTCTTGTGAGTAATTTTTTTGCAGCTATAGGACTGATTTAATGTCGATTGTTTGTCCTGTATAATAGTGTCAATAGAATCAATTTTACAACATGGCAAAATAATAACGTTTAAAAGGAGCAGAAGATGTGCATATACTGTTTCATATGAATTGAAGCCGATTACTCCACTGCTTAAGGTACAAGCACCATGGGTGTGGCCTTATGGGGTATGTATGCTTGATTAATTGGCATACATAATCTCGATTGAGCTTTCCTGTTAAAAGGTGAAAACAAACCAAGATGGAAACTCCAGCGACGCGAGTGATCTCACTCTTAAATCTGACCTGACTGAGAAGTGTCCGGCTGGCACTGCGGACACTGAACAACACTTCACCCCTGCCTCCTCCCTAGGATCAGCAATTGCAGCAACCATACGACAGAGATCAAACTAGAGAAAATTAATCAATCAGAATAGACAAAAATTATAACTATTTTATTCATCACAAAAATAATAAGTATTAGAGTAGTATTCAAAGTAAAAAGTTACACCCTTCTAAACAAAAATCAAACTAAGGATCATATCCAGAAATTGTATGAGGGATTTGGTGATTAATTAAAGCAAAAGATCGTTGGAGTAATAATTCATTCAAAAGCCCATTGATTTTCTCTCCTGACTTCTGCTTCTTCTTCAGGAGTAAAATCGTTGGTGATGTTGAACAACTTCCTAATCTCCTCAGGTTTCTTGTCTTTAATCATATCAGCAACAGTTTGGCATGTTAAATCAAGAAGGCTTTTTATGTCAAGATAGTTAGCTGCCAATATGAGATCAAACAGGGTATTCTGATCCACTTTAACAAACTCTGCATCCCAGGCCTTAAGTTCCTCGTCTGATGGCGATGATGATGATGGTGATGGTGATGAAGATCCCTCCTTGGAGACGTCCTTTCCGACGTGTTTGTTGCAGTACTCGATGACCTTCGACAGGGTTTTTCCTGTGACGTTGGGGAGAGGGATGACACTGTCAGCACAGTCGTCTTCGATCATGTGTTTTACAGTCTGTGACTGTAATGCCACAGTTTCTTCCACCTCAAAGGTCTCAGCATCAGAGGTTTTCAGTGTTATCATCTTCTTTGCTGTCTCGGACGACATGGTTATTGGCTTTGTTTGGTTTGTGTTTGAGAGAGTGAGAGGGGCTGATGATTGAGAAAACCCTAATGAGTTATTGAGAATTTGGTGGAGGGAGTACTCTGATTGATCATCTATTTATAGGAAATAAAAAGACTTGGAAGGAGTTCACTTGTTCAAGTCGGTTTACAACTTTCTTTCATTTTTTTACGTACTTTCCTGAACTGAACAGGATTCAGATTCCTAAAAAAAATCAATACCACCCTTTCAATGGAAATTAAGGCCGTGATGTCCACAGAAGGTGTTCAAGGTGCCTTTATGGACATAGTGTTGGGATCGACAACAATATTCAACCAAATTCACCAAGCCAATAATCACACACACACAATCAGAAAATAGCAACAAAGTAACCAACACAAGATTTAACGTGAAAAACCCCAAACGGGTAAAAACCACGGGCCAAACCGACGATTAATCCACTAATAATCTCAAATAGTGATTATAACGTCAAAGCCAACGTCTCAAGAAACTAGACTTGAAACTAACAACAATCAACAATAGGTAACTCACCAATTTCTAGGAAATGAGTACAAATTGATACACTCTATCAATTTTACTCCCAAATAAACAAACCCTAGAAAAATACCTTTGTTGAAGAACCCACCAATTGAGCACTACACACCTTGCTAAACCAGACCACGACCCAGAGTTGAATTCCACAACTTGTCGTCTGCCCCGTGTCGCTAGAGATTTGAGTTGAGCACCTTCACTTTGCGCGCTCTCTCTCTCTCTCTCACTTTCTCTGTCTGTGTCTTTTGCTCTCTTTTTGTGTTTTTGGATCTGCCGTGAGCTGCTTGACTCACCCCCCCTGTTTTCGTTCCTTTTGCTACTATCAAAAAAGAACTAACCTGCCTTCTTGCTTCTCAAGGAAGCCTTAGCAGTTAGCATTCCAATTGCCTATGTGGGCCAATGCCAATGTGAGACAAAGCCCAAAAGAACATAGGCCTTCTCACCAATGCAAATCAACCGAGCACATTCGGTTTACAGTAGCTAGTTCATTTTTTTTCTTCTTTTTGTTCTTTTTCCTTTTTGCTGAAAATAAATACTTAGCTAGTACATAACAATTTAATTGGAGCTGGATCCTAACACATAGAACTTATTGGCCTGTCAATTTCCTAGTTAACAAGCAAACAAAGGTTTGATCATGTCCAGAACCCAGATACATTCTAACATCGAGATATACAAGTTGCAAGGGACTTGAAGATCAAACACAACAGGAGGATAGAGGCGATAATGGCTCGAGAACCAGCCGACTCTGCTTTGTTGGTTTCCAAATCAAAAGAGATTGACGAAGCTGCGTCCTGCACTGCTGGGGCAGATAACAAAAAAGCTATTTCCACAGCTCACACCGAAGCCATTGATGTTGTATCATTTTCGGAGACAGAGAGGCATGTCGAATTCTGGCCTTTCAAACCACCTACTAACACCAAGCTTTCTACATAAGTATCCATGAAAAATGCAAAACCAATCCCAGACAATTTCCACAGCTCCTCTAGCTTATCATTCCTAACGTGAAAAGAACTCAATTCCATGGAAGTGTTGATATAAAACCTACCACTCTTCTCAGCATAAAAGATGTCACGAGTATTACGCAATTCATAATCCAAATCAATGGAGGCAGAGCACCATTTTGCCCAACACGGGCGTTGCTCATACTTTTCCATCACCCATATGGAGCATCCTTTATCATAATCAACATCAAAAATTGCCAGAAGGAAAAGTCTGGGCCTCATTCCACATTCACTAGGCAAATCTCTATAACTCAAAGTCTCATTTACCAATATCAAATGAAACCATATAGTTGCCATTTTCATCTTCATCTTCAATCCAATGCACAGCTCCTTTTGTATACAAACGCTTCGACGAAAGCGGAAGCCTTTTAGTTTGCGTGTAATCGATGCTCTTAGACCTCCAAGAACCCTTGCTCAAGTCATAAATTGCAGCTTGTGATTGTTTACCATCAAGCACAACAACCTTATAATCATTACTTGAAGAATCAAACCCTAAAAGAATCCAATTTCCTTTAAGAATAACAGGACAAAGTGGAAGTGTCAAGGATTTCCGAATGGAAGGGTTCAACAACATTAGGTGAGAGATATCATCATTTTTCCAAGTTAACACCATAATTAACATCAACCCATTTAAGTAACCCTGAACAAGGGCATATTCAGATTTGTGGAATTTCATTATTTGCCCAGATTTGCTAAATGTATCCATTTCAATGAATCTTTAGTTCGAGATCTTTGGGATGCTCAAGTCCACCATGTCCAAGTGACAAGATTTGAAGCTTTTCAGAACTACTCGTATTGTTTTTGCGAAAAGTGAGATTCATATAATTGAAATAAGGGTTATCGATGAGAGAGAGCCAAGATTTAAAAACGCACCTGAATTGGACAAGGGTTTTCACTGGGAGTCTTGCGAGTACCTCCGTTAACAAATCCACTGGCAATTTGTCTACGGATGGATCTTCCATTTCCCCAATGGAAGTGGGTTTCTCTGAGTTTGATAGAAATCCCTCTTTGGGAAGAGGAGAGTAATGAGTGTCAAAGTTCTCAACTCTCAAACGGCTCTTGGTGTAATTGGTTGGTGTGACTGGGTCGACAGTTTCATCCCTTAAGTAAATAAGGTCGAGGGTTCGAATATTGTGAATGGAAAAACTATTTAATTGGAGCACTTTACCTCTTCGTGGGCCAATCCGGTACGAACATGATTAGTTTAGGCCCAAAGGGTTTAGCTGAACATGTGTTTTAAACAAAAAAATAAAAACAAGGTCATTTTCATCCAATAGCTCATCTAACGCATTTGACCGCAGTTTAAGGTTTTTTTTTTTTTTTTTTTTTTTTGTGTGTGTGTGTGTGTAGAGGGTGTTCTTGATGGTGCATCTTTTGTTGAGTCGGCCTGCGGAATTTATCTTGTTGGCTTGAAGGCTATTGCATATCGTTGGGATTTATCCAATGCACATTATTATAGTAGTGGCTGCGGGTTCCTTATGCAGTTTAATTGCTCAAGAATGGATAACAATAATGGAGATCCTATTTTCCGAGTATGCCCCCCTTGTAGTTCACCTCTCATTTCATGATCTATGTTCCAGATTCTTGCTTTTACAAACATATGCATGATTGCAGAAGTTGTTTATCATGAAGACAGATGAGGTTGCCACTAGATTTTTTATAATTGATTCAACTACTCATCAAGCAGCCAAATAAATATTCATGTTATGGTAAAACTCGAATGCAGCCATATTATTTAAAACTCATTTCCAGTTCACCACTACAGCCACATTTATTGACAATGGAACAGTGATACAAGTATTTTTGGGCTAGCAGTGCTTATAGATTAAGACACGTTTTTAGTTACCTTGTAAATATAATCTTAACAATTTCAGTGTTTCTGATCTTATTCTGTCAGCAGTAGAGCTATATACTTACATGATTCATTTGCTTAGCATATTACAGTGCTTCCTGTTTCAGCGCCAAATTCTGACAAAAATAGTTTCTTTGAATCTGTGAAAAACGTACAGAACAAGTTCTGGTCTGGTTTGTTAAGACTTCAGAACAGCGAAAATGCTTCTCCAGCTATAGATCTTTACTCTTCCCCCCTTCAAACTTGGCTCATTCAGAACCTCCACAACACTTCCAGTTATGACAACTGTCTTCCGTTCAGTATTTTGTTTGCCTATGTGATGCGCTACACTTGGAAGAGAATAAACACTACAATTATTAAGAAAACAACTCCTCGTAGACAAACCTGGTGCAACTGGCTTTAAGTGCTGCTTGAAAATCTTAAAGTTGTATCGACAAGTCAGCAACTGGAAGAGACAATAATGAGTCTTGATCAGATCTGTGCGACTGGGTTCCACCACCTCAAGGATGGACAAAGCTCAATTCTAATGGCTCCTTCTCTCCAACAACAAGTCAGCTGGATAGGCAGGGATATTCAGACTCCACATAGGGGAATGGAAGCTTAGGTACAGACACAGACAATCTTCATGCAGAACTCTCGGCAGTTAAATTATGCATTCACCTAGTAATTATCACAATTCAGAAATGGATGGACAAAGCTGATTATTGAATCTGATTCAAAGCTTGCAGTTGAATTGATCAAGGAAAAAGAAAATCTAGATGAGTCCGCTTTTCCTGAAGTGAGAATCCAACATACCTATACGCTACAGCGAATGCAACCACATCGCAGATATTTCAAGTCCAAGTCTGTAGAGAGTAGAAACTTGTCAAACGGCAGCAAGGTTTGTGCCTTTGTGGGGAGATATTTTAGTGTGAGCCTGTGAGGGGAACCTGAAGATCTAGAGTTGAGTGAACTAGATACCGGTTTCTGCTACCCTTGAATCGAACTAGATCAATCCTGTAGGCCCAAGTTGAGGTCAGTTAGGTCACCTTTGTGGGGAGAATGAAAGAACTCAAAGCTAAGAGGCAATCAGAGAAACTGGGATCTCTAAAATATAACTCAAAAAACAATTGAGGACTCAGACTCAAGTACAACTTATTGCTGCTTCGTTTCTTTTAATCTCAAGTTTGATAAACTTCCAAATCAAGGGCCACAACAGTAGTTCCGATTCCAAGTATCTTGTTGCTGCTTATGTTGACAGCATTCCATGTCAGTTGTACTGAAATAATCAACAAATGGAGAAAATGGTAGCTGAAAGAGGTTCTACTGAGCTACAAGTATAGCCGTATCTAACTCTCCTCCGATTTCATCCCTAGATCAGCATTTGGTGGTAGCTACTAGCTATAAGCACGAGAAGAGGTGCCGCAAACATTTCGGGACAGTATAGCAGAAATTAAGCTCTTCAACACCAAGAAAGGGGGCGAAATCTAGCGTTACTGTGCATTCACATAGCATATATTGAAGGATCACAAGTGAAGTTCATAATAAAAAAAACTAAACAGAAGAATAGGATACACTAGTATTTTAGATCATAGAAAGAAACAAAACCAGGAAAAAAACAGAGTTCACACCGAAGCCATTGATGTTCTACCCTTTTTCGGAGACAGGAGGCATGTCAAACTCTGGCCTTTCAAACCACTTGCTAACACCAAGCTTTCCACATAAGTATCCATGGAATAAGCAAAACCATTACCAGAGAATTTCCGCAACACCTTCCGCTTATTGTCCCCAGCTTGAAAACAACCCACTGATTTGGCCAAATTGAGAAAGAACATATTACTCTTCTCAACATAAAAGATGTCACGAACCATACAATTCATATCAAAACCCAAAACCCCGGAGTACCATTTTGTCCAAAGAGGGCTCCCATTACACTTCTCCTCCATCTTCCATATGCAGCAATCATTCTCACGAACATCAAAAAGTCCCACTGATTTTCCAAGAAGGAAAAGTCTGTGTCTCCCTTGACCACCAGCACTAGGCAAATCTCTATAACTCAATGTCTCACTACCAAAATCAAATGAAACCAAATGGCGGCGATAGTCTTCTTTAATCGACATCCAATGAACAGCTCCTTCCGAAAAAAAACGCGTCCAGGAAATCATACCCATTTTAGATACAGTATAATTGATGCTCTTAGTTCTCCAAGAACCCTTGCTCAGCTCATAAACTGCAGCTTGTGATTGTTTACCATCGAGCACGACTACCTTATAATCATTAGTCGATGAATCAAACCCAAAAAGAATCCTAGTCCTTTTTAGCTTAACAGGACAAGGGGGTAGTATCATGGATTTTCGGATGGAAGGGTTCAACAACATTAACTCGGAGAAATTATGATTTTCCCAACTTAAAATTAAAATTAACATCAACCCATTTATGTAACCCTCAACAAAAACAATTCTTGAACTTGGGAACTTGATTATTTTCCCAGATTTCCTAAATTTTTTCATGCTATGAGTCGTTAGTTCGATTTCTGGGTGACATCCAGGATCAACATGTTCATAACCAAGTGACAAAATTTGAACATTTTCACGACTATTCTTACGAAGAGTTAAATTCATAGAAATAAAATTAGGGTTATCGATTAGAGAGAGCCAAGATTTACAAACACACCTGAATTGGACAAGGGTCTTCACTGGGAGTCTAGCAAGTACTTCCATCCACATTTCTAACGGCAATTTGTCTTCTGATTGCCCCTTCCATTTCCTTGGCCTTCCCCTCATTTTCGCCCAAACAACAATTTGCCTCATAATGTTCCTGTAAAACATCTCAACTCAAACCCAACTCATCTATTAATCTCGTCAGAAGTTTACAATGCTTGACCAAATTATCTAGTAGTTTTTTTTTTTCAAAAACTAATTGAGGAAATAAATGAATAAACTCCAGAAGAAAATTCAAAAGGTTATATATATATGAAACTCCATACTAGGACCCTGTTCTTTTCGTCGATTCCATGCTACATTCTGTTCCGTTCCGTTCCGTTCTGTTCCGTTCCGTTCCAATCCGTCCCGTTACGTTCCGCCCCGCATTCTGTACTTCATTTTGTCTCACTTATTTTTGAATTATCCGCGCCGCGTCGTTCCGTTCCGTTCCATTCCTCACCGTCCCGCACCATTCCGTTGAAGAGAACAGGGCCTAGGTCTAGGTTGAGATTTTCAACCCGTTTATTAAATGGGTTAGGTTAAGGTTGAAATTTTCAATCCGAAAACAACCTGTTTATTTACCTATGTTAATTTTTATTTTTGAAATTTTAATAAATATTTATGAGCCAAATAATTAATAATCACTGAAAAGTATAAATTTTCCTCATATCCCTTTTATATCAAGTTTTTACCATTTTTTGCTTATAATAAAGTAAATAAATAGGTTAAACGGGTTGACGTGATTAACCTGTTTATTAAATGCGTTGGGTTGGGGTTGGAATTTTTGACCCATTTAAAAAACAGGTCAGTTGGGTTAAACCCGAACACGACCCGATCTGGTCTATTTTGCCATGCCTACTCCATAATATGTTTGGACTAAGGTAACTGGTATATTTTTCACTTCAAATCTAATATATATATATATATATATAAAAGTGGATCATGCACGCTGCTGCATTGACATGTGACTTGCCATATCACCATGTCCAGTCAGCATCTTATCCAAAAGTCAATATTACTTATGTCCTCCTAATTAATGAAATACATGCATGCACACACCATGTAATCTAATTAAATGCTGGTACATGAACATAAACTTCATAAATACGGTACATGAACTTAACCTTAATTATACTAAAAGTAGACATAATGAATTTAATAAGGGAAATAGTCACAAGTAATAATTATTTTTAAAAAAATGATAAAAATTATATATCGGTAATATTTATACATACATCTCAAAATTTCTAAGTGATTTCATTTCATACTTCAACTAAATAGTAGAAAACCAATATTGGAAAATTACATGATTACACACTGCACCATGGAGATGGAGAAATATAGTGTTCGGTAGAATGTGTATAATATAGTTGTAAAGATAATTAATTTCTTTAAAAATTATTTTAATTTTAAAAAAATAGAAAACTAATTGATATCTCTACATGGATCCAGCAACAGTTGCATAACAAATGGGATAACACATATAAGAAATTTAACATCAAATATAATGTAAACCTACTGTAGTAAAAAAGAAAAGAAAAATACGATGAAAAGCAAAGATGGATAAAAACTATTTGTAGAAAGTTATGTAAATAAGTAAACACATGTGGGCATAAATATATCAATTGAAATAGTCTATGGTATATAGTATGTCAAGATGATATAGTTATGAATCTGGCACCTAACTATTTTTTTGAATAAAAGATATGAAATTCATTTATCCCTTTGGATCAAACAACTATTTCATGTCAAATAAGCAAATTTACATTACATAGCTATAAATAAAAAATAAATAAAAAGGAAAAAAAAAATTACACAATACAGTACAACTTTGATTTTGTGTAAATCTATATTACGTGCTATATACCTAATTGATATATCATTCTTTAATTAATAATTTAATAATAGCATTCAAAAATATATTTTCTAATGATAATTTACAAGCCCGCACGGGGCATACACCTAGTTTTGATAGTAATATTGATTCAATGACTCAATATGCGACATGGTCAAAAGACATGGTCAGAGTGGTTAACTTCGTTTTCAAATTTCAACTTTAACCTAACCAATGATTGCAGCAACGATATTACTAAATGAAAGCAACAGCCGCAATGTATCAATAAATTTGAGAAAGTTTTCCCTACCATGAATTTTGTCAAGTTAACATAGTTGGACTGTTGAGCTAATGATACAGGCCAAAATATATACTGATTTTACATATCTTATCCCCGTGAATGATCGATCTCAACAAGCAACAGGAATAGCTAATTTTACCTTGCGTATTCTCTTGAAAGACATCCTAAGTAATATCAGTTAAGTTATCAGAAAACCAAGAGGCATTTGCCTCATTTGTACACCTAGTTCTGGTCCAGTCCGAGATAGGTTAGGCTAGGTGGAGGTCCGATCTTACCATCTTAAAAAAAAAAAAAAATTATCAGAATCAAGTCCAGTATAATACAAACTAAAAAACTTGGATGATGTATGTGAGGCTGATTATTTTACCTCCACTGAAGAAGGGAATTGGAAAAACGGCCATTAGGCCCTGATAATAACTATGGGTTCCTATGATTAATGGGAAGACCCCTGAGGAGATCGATAAGGAAGCTTTTCAACATCAAGAATGATTTTACTCGGCTTGCGAAGAAGAAGCAGAGATCAACTAAACTAGTTACGGTTGTTCAGTTAGTCTGATATGTTCATTGTTAAACACGAGATTCCAAACATGACGTTGTGTGGGTACATCGGTGGTCATTCACTTGCACGTCAAAGCTCCATAAGAAGCTTGCTTAGTTTAGTTTACAGACTTTAACTCGGTTTTGTGTTTAGACTTTTGTAATTTTAGTTCTCTGTATAACTTGGTTGGTTACGTACCTCCTTTAAATTTGCACAGAAAATTTGAAGAGTGCAGCCTTTTTTTTTTTTTTTGGTTGAGGGATGGATGATCATTAGATAGCATACATAACAACGTAATTGACAATAGATTATAGCGACATAGATCAAAGTGGAGCAAATTAATTAATCAACATATACCAACACAATAACTTTTTTTTCATCATGAAAATTAGAAGTATTACTCTTCTCAGTATTCAAATTAAAAAGTTGCACCCTTCTAGAAAAACAGAAACAAAGAAGTAAACAATCAAACTAAGGATCATATTTTAGAAAGATGCTGGTAGAATAATAGTTAAGAGTAAATTCATTCAAAAGCCCATTGATTTTCTCTTCTGACTTCTGCTTCTTCTTCAGGAGTAAAATCGTTGGTGATGTTGAACAACTTCCTAATCTCCTCAGGTTTCTTGTCTTTAATCATATCAGCAACAGTTTGACATGTTATATCAAGAAGGCTTTTTATGTCAAGATAGTTAGCTGCCAATATGAGATCAAACAGGGTATTCTGATCCACTTTAACAAACTCTGCATCCCAGGCCTTAAGTTCCTCGTCTGATGGCGACGATGATGATGGTGATGATGATGATCCCTCCTTGGAGACGGCCTTTCCGGCGTGTTTGTTGCAGTACTCGATGACCTTCGACAGAGTTTTTCCGGTGACGTTGGGGAGAGGGATGACACTGTCAGCACAGTCGTCTTCAATCATGTGTTTTATAGTCTGTGACTGTAATGCAACAGTTTCTTCCACCTCAAAGGTCTCAGCATCAGAGGTCTTCAGTGTTATCATCTTCTTTGCTGTCTCAGAAGACATGGTTATTGGTTTTGTTTGGTTTGGTTTGTTTTTAAGAGAGAAAGAGAGAGGGGCTGATGATGGAGAAAACCCTAATGAGTTATTGAGACTTTGGTGGAGGGAGTACTCTGATTGATCATCTATTTATAGGAAATAAAAAGATTTGCATTGGAAGGAGTTCAAGTCGGTTTACAACTTTGTTTCCTTTTTTTTTTTTTTATGTACTACAACTACTTTCCTAAACTGAATATGATTCAGATTACCAAAAAATACCAAAAAAAAAGGTTGAGTATGATTTCTTGATAATATTTGATTTCGGATTGTTCCCATCATCAGTTTCTAGTAATTAAAAAAGGAAAGAAAAAAAGAAAAACCTGAAAGAGCTGAACTGAGGATATGTCATGTGTGTTATGTCAGAAACAGGTGAACTTAATTGATTTCATGGAATGTACCAGTGCAGGAAAATATGGTTTCGTATAAGCTGGCGAATACCAGTGCAGGACATGTCAAGCCCGAATTCATAAGAGAAGCCTTAACATGAATGCAGGAATTTCATAAGCTATCCAAATTGCCAAAGTTGAACCTTATTGCTACTGGCCAGTTCTCTGCAGGGTTTCGAGTCACCATTTTTAATTTTTTTTTCTGGCAAGCTATCCTCCACCCTTATCATCACCACCCTCAGCATGCCCATCATCATTACTTCTCATGACGTTAACTGAGCCATGAGGAGAGTGGAGAGCTCCATTCTAGAAAGCTAGTGTATGTGGAAATAGCCTCTAATACAGTCTGATTGGTCCAATTCGTAAGCCTTACTATGCAAAGGACTCGTCTGCATCTTCCTGAGTGCTTGCACATTGAATAAAAAGGGCAAGCTCAAACCGAGAAATATGTTCACCAACAATTACATAACGCTTCTTAAGAGAAATAAGCTGTTTCGCTATAGATTTCTCACACATGTTATTATTCCAAGCAGAGGTACCGAGAATGATCTGACAGACTGACACTCAGCAACTGTAGAAACGACTAGAATACAGGATCTGTGTTATGACTTATCAGCCCACAGAACGATGTTATGATTCCATGTTTTATTATCAATGCATGCAATTCCCAAGGATGAAGATAGGTGCTGCTTCTGTACACAGTACCCTACAGATGCCACACTGGTTAGTGGTCACAAAATTGCTGGGGCAGACGTCAATTTTGTTGAACAAGAACCAGGATTGGCAAGCACCAGAAAGTGTTGCAAACATATGAATTACATCAAATTACTGTGCAGAACATAGTATTTATAGAAAAATCACAAGTGACGTTCATTATACAAAGGAAAACAAGAACAGAAAGCTATCCATTGTAAGTTTGAAGCATTTGAAAACCATTACTGGTGTTTACATCAAAGAAAGAAACAAAAGAAATGTATAGAAAACAAACAGTTGACATTGAAGCCTTCTAATCACTTTCAGAGACAGAGAGCCGTGTCAAATTTCCGCCCGGCATACTTCTTATCAGTTGCTAACACCAAGCTTTCCACATAAGTATCCATGAAATATCTATCAGACAAGATCCTCAGCACCTTTTTCTTTTTAGTCCCAAGGTGAAAAAAACTCAATGCTCTAACAGAATTAAGATAAAACTTGCCACTCTTTTCAACATAAACAATCTTACTAATCACATCAGGCATTTTGAAACCCAAGTTACCGGAGTCCCATCTTCTCCAACGCTGACTCCTAGTCCTATCAAGTACACAGTCCTCCAACACCCATATGCAGAAATCTTTACCAAGAACATCAAACAATGCCACTGATTCTCCAAGAATGAAATGTCTGCGCCTCATTCCATTAGTCGCCCTCGGCAAAATTATACACCTGAATGTCTCAGTATGGAAATCAGAAGAAACCAGTTGTTTTTGCTCGGAATCTTGATGTGAAATCCAATGAGCAGCTCCTTTTGAAAAGACATGGCTCTTAGAAAGTGTTACCTTTCCCATTTGCGCGTAATCAATTACCTTAGTCCGCCATGAACCTATGCTCAGGTCATAAATTGCAGCAGCTTGCAGTTGTTTACAATCAAACACAACTATCTTATAATCATTACTCGAGGGATCGTGCCCTCAAAGAATCGTATTCCCTCTTAGACCAACAGGACAAGCGGGTAGTGTCTGGAATTTCCGGATGGATGGGTTCGCCAAACTTATTAGCCTAAAGAAATTATTATTTTCCCATTTTATTGCCACAGCAAGTAACATCAACCCATGTACGTAATCCTCACAAAAAACAAATTGTGAACTTGGGAACTTGACCATTTCCTCAATTATACGAAATGTAAACATGTGACGAGTGGCTAGTGTGGTTTCTATGTGATTCCTAGCATCAGTGTGATAACCAAGCGACAAAAATTGATGCTCTTCACGACGATTGTTGAGAAGATTATGATTCATATATATAAAATGACGGGAATCGATGATAGAACGCCAAGATTTACAAACACACCTGTATCGGAGAAGGTTCTTCACTGGGAATAGAACGAGTATTTCCATCCACATTTCTGGCGATAATTTGTTTTCTGGTATTTGCGCTTCCAATTCTTTTGGTTTCTTTCCCCTTTTCCTTTTCGCCATGTTCAACACGACAGAGAAACAACAATGGCAATAATAATTTCAAGAAAAGTGGTGTGTGTTCTGTTTTTGGCAAGAAACAGAGCAATGAGATGAACTTGTTTTCTTGGAGCTTTTTTTCTGTTAGAAATTTGGAAGAGATGAGTCTTTAACTCTGAATTATGCAGTGGTAGTGTGGCATTTCGGTTACACCACGATTCGTTATTTAAAGGGTTGCCACGAGGGCATTTTCGTCTAAATAACTAATTCTTGAATTTACCCCGGGGTTAGTTTTTAAAAATTGGCTTCCCACCCTATATTTTATCTAGGTATGATTTCAAATTTAATACCCCACCGTTTTTTACATGAGTGATTTCGAAAGAAGTAAAATTGTGATTAACAAAAAGTGTCAAAATTACAAGAAAAATACAAAATAGTTCCATGATAATGTTACTTTGTAATTCCCCGAAACGAAGGTGGATATTTTCCTATCGCACTGCACGAAACATCCTTTGTTAACATAAGAGCCCCCCAATCCATTATCGAGTCGCTAATAGGCTTGTAAATGCGTTTTTACGGAACGCCAATGCAAGGGCCGGAACACCGAATAAATGGGTGATATTGAAGTTCGGGGATTTCGGATGACCCTCCTAGGGCACAGAGGGTTCTCTAGGGTCATGATAGACCCCCAGAGAAGTTTCAACAAAAATGACACCCGGGCCACCGGAAGCTGAAAACGAAGGTTATAATCCACATTTTTTGGGCTTTCGGGAGGCCCCGAAATGAAGGTGGATATTTTCACATCGCATCGCACGAGACATCCTTAGGTAACATAAGAGCCCCCCTAATCTATTATCGAGTCGCTAATAGGCTTGTAAGAGCCCCCCGAAATGAAGGTGAATATTTTCGCACCACATCGCACGGAACACTGTTAGAGGACATAGGAGGCCCTTGGGGTTTCTTATCCGGTCCCTGATAGGCTTCGAAAGGCGATTTAAGGGACACTGGTGTAAGAGTCGGAACAACAAAGGTATGGGTGATATCGAAATCTAGGGATCCGAATGATCCTTCCGAGGCACCAAGGGTCCTCTAGGGTCATGATAAACCTCCGGACAATTTTGGGAAAATTGACACCCAAGCCCCAGAACTCGAAAACGAAGGCTATATAATCCACGTTTTTTGAGCGTTCGGAAGACCCCGCAATGAAGATGGATATTTTCGCACCACATCGCACGGGACATCCCTGGAAGACAAGGGAGGCCATCGAGATAGGTTAACGGGTCCTTGCTTTTTCTTAGCTCGCAATATTTATTGTAATTATGATAAATTGTTAATATGTAATTAATTGGGTGACATGGCAATTACGTGACATGTCAAATAATTTAGGTGGCTTCTTATATGTGGCAGCTAGATATTAGTTTAATGCCTTTTAAACTAATTATATAAATTATATAGATTTGGTTCAGAATCATAATTCTACCCAATCAAACATTAAACACCAACACTACAAGAGCAATGGAAGAATGTCTTAAAACAAGTCTTTCAAGGTTTTTTTTAAGTACATTACCCAAAATTTTCAACCCTTTTTCTCCTGGCTAATCCAACGGACCTTGAAGTTAATGGTCAAGAAAACTTCATGTTGCCCAAAGGAGCGAGCCCTAAACTTGGAACATATTCTTCAACCCCTTAAATTTATAACAGCCTGAGAAGCATCACAACAGCACACTCTTGATTCTTGAAACTGATCATGAAGAAACACATATGCTGATTGCTGATCAGTACACTTTTTCTTGTTTCGCCTTGATTAGCCAAAAGCCTAAGTTCATAAGAGAAGCCTTAACAACTAACAAGGCCTTAACAGAGCCATGAGCAGAGCTTCAATCTAGAGCTAATGTGGAAATAACCCTCTTAATACAATCTATTTGGTCTGATTCGAAAGCTTGACTATGCAAAGAAATAAGTAGGCTTTTTATGTCGAGATATAGTTGCCAATATGAGATAATAGATGGTATCCATGTCCACTTCTTTAATAAACTCCGCATCGAAGGCCTTAATGATGATGATGATCCCTCCTTGGAGATGGCCTTTTCGACGTGTTTGTTGCAATACTACTCGATGGCCTTCGACAGGATTTGTCCGGTGCATTGGGCCGGGGAGAGGGCGCCGGGATGACATTGTCAACACAGTCGTCTCATTCGATCATGTGTTTTTATGGTCTGTGACTGTAATGCCACAGTTCAGTTATGTCCATTGTTGAATGGTGACGAGCAAAAAAATGTCCATTGTTGAATGGTAAAGTACTGTATGTTATAATTAATCAATTCTTCAGAAAATTAAAGATACAGTTGTTTTGTAATCCCTTAATTTATTGACATACACATACACCATGATTGAGCCTTTCTTAATAACAATATGAAAAGAGTAATTTCTGATCTTGCTCCAAAGATAATAACCAACCCAAATAAATTGGGAGAATTTGCTGTATACCCAACAGAAAAAGATCCTGTCTTTTGCATCTAGTACAGTCAATTGATATTACTACTTGCATCTAGTACAGTAAAATTCTATTTTAACTAAAATTTATCGCAATTAACAATTTCAAAGTGCCCAACATATTGGCTCATTGTTAATTCATTGACAATGCAGTTTAAATTGAAATTGGCAGGAAAAATCATATTACTATTAAACGTCAAAAACTCAAACTTTATAGTTACCCTTAATAAGAACAACACAAGAAACATGTTGGGAATTATATGTGGCCCTTATTCTCCTACTGCCATACATTTTCAAAGTTTGCAAATCAGTAGTGTGAACAAGCTTACTACTTACTAGCAGTAGCATATGCAGCAAAGTCTTCAGCCACAATATCTACAGCACCTATGCTAGGATGGCATAGGACGGTGAAAATATTTAGCTCTACAAAGCTGAATATTTTGCCCATCAATATTGAATTCTTTGGCTCAACATTTAATGCCTTGTCCCCTGCCAATCTCTATAAAAGGGGAGGCTTTGCAAAGGCATTTGCATCCCGGCAAATACACAAACACAAGTATTAGCCAAGACACAATTTGCTCACTTCCTTGGAGATTTTATTTCTTTACTTTGTGAGTTAAACACAAAGTTATATTCTCCTTGTGCTAATCAGTTAATTAGCCTCTTGAGATATTATCTGTAATTATCTCCGTTATAGTGAAATTATTTGCTCGTCGCCATCCGTGGACGTAGGTCACTTTGACCAAACCACGTTAAATCCTTGTGTCTCAATTTAGTTTTTCTTGTCCAAGTTTTTTTACTTCTCATTTGTGATTATTCCGCAAGTTACGATCCTAAATATTCCCAACAAGTGGTATCAGAGCACTTGGTTCTAAATGTCGACCGTTACAAAGTTCGACGTCGAGAAGTTCGATGGCAAGATTAGTTTCTCGGTCTGGAAACTCCAGATGAAAGTCGTTCTTACACAGAACGGAATGAAAAAGGCGCTAGAGGGTAAGTCAAAGAAACCCCCTACAATGTCTGACGAGCAATGGGAGGAGTTTGACGAAAAGGCGTTATCTGCAATTCAATTGTGCCTCTCTAAAGAGGTACTTCGTGAGGTCGCCCATGAGGAGACCGCTGCAGGGCTTTGGCTAAAGCTGGAGTCGTTATACATGACCAAGAGTCTCGCCAACAAACTCTGTCTCAAAGAACGTTTATATACGTTCCGCATGGAAAAAGGTACTCCCGTAAAATCTCATATTGATGAGTTTAATTCGGTTACTATGGATCTGGAAAATATTGACATTAAAATTGAGGATGAGGATAAAGCTGTGTTGTTGGTTGTCTCTTTACCGTCTACCTATAAACACTTTAAGGAAATCATGTTGTATGGAAATAATGATTCTTTGTCTTTCGAGGATGTCAAGTCTAACTTGTTGTCCAAAGAAAAATTTGACCTTGAAGTGCATTCTGATGAAAAAGCCGAGGGCTTAGTTATTAAGGGTAGACCTGAGGAAAAAGGGAGTCATAATAAAAATAAATTCAGATCCAAGTCTAAGGGACATAAGTCCAACAAAACCTGTCGTTACTGCAAGAAACCTGAGCATGAAATTAATGATTGTTTCAAATTGAAAAATAGAAAAGAAAGAGAGGAAAAAGAAAAACAACCTCAAAAATCTGCCGAAGCAGCTGCCGTCGTTGATACTGATTCTGAGGGTGACACTTTATTAGTTACTTCTACTAATAAGAGAAGTTTGAATGAGTGGGTTTTAGATTCTGGTTGTACTTATCACATGTGTCCTCATAGGGACTGGTTTGCCACATATAAATCTGATGATAGTGATATTGTCTTGATGGGTAATGATGCTCAGTGCAAGGTTGTTGGGATAGGTACCATTAAAATTAAAACCCATGATGGTAAAATTAGGACTTTGACTAATGTTCGTCATATTCCTAATTTAAAACGTAACCTCATTTCTTTGGGCACCCTTGACACTCTTGGGTGTAAGTATTCAGCTGAAGGTGGAGTATTAAAAATTTCTAAAGGTGCCCGCGTCCTGTTGAAGGGTAATAGAGTTGGTTCTCTCTATATCTTGCAGGGTTCCACTGTGACAGGGTCTGCTGCAGTTTCCACTGCCTCATCCGATCATGATCTCACCCGAGTATGGCACATGCGCCTGGGTCATATGAGTGAGAAAGGCATGAATCTCCTAAGCAAGCGTGGTCTTCTTGGTAGCCGAGGTACGAATAAGTTAGAATTTTGTGAACATTGTGTTTACGGGAAACAGAAAAAGGGCGGTTTCCATTCTGTAGCACATCGTACCAAGGGTGTTCTTGGTTACATCCATTCTGACCTTTGGGGACCATCCAGAGTTCCCTCTCATGGAGGTAAACGCTACATGAAGACCCTTATTGATGATTTCTCTCGCAAAGTTTGGGTTTATTTTCTTAGACATAAGAATGAAGCATTTCCCACATTCAAGAAGTGGAAAGTGCTAGTTGAGAACCAGACTGGGAGAAAGGTGAAGACGCTTAGGACTGACAAAGGTTTGGAGTTCTGTGAGTATGATTTTAATGAGTTCTGCGCTAACCATGGTATTGTTAGGCATAAAACCCTTATTGCTAAGCCGCAACAAAATGGGGTTGCAGAACGCATGAACAGAACCCTTCTGGAGAGAGCTCGTTGTATGCTCTCTAATGCCGGCTTATGGCATCGCAATGAGTTTTGGGCTGAGGCATGTTCTACAGCTTGTTATTTGGTCAACTGCTCTCCGCATTTATCTCTTGATTTCAAGATCCCAGAAGAAGTTTGGTCAGGTAATCCGATTGATTATTCTAATTTAAGAATTTTTGGATGTCCTGCTTATGCTCATGTTAATGATGGCAAGTTAGCTCCTAGAGCTGTTAAATGTATTTTCATTGGTTATGCTTCTAAGTCTAAAGGGTACCGTTTGTGGTGCACCGAACCTAAATCTCGCAAGTTAATTCTTAGCAGAGATGTAACTTTTAATGAAAATGCATTGTTATCTTCTGGGAAAGATTATGTTGTTTCCTCGCCTGGTACAGGTACTCCGGACGGTACTAGCGAGAAGGTGGAGTTTGAGTTGAGAACCGCAACTCCTAATGATGATGATGCTTCCTCCTTTGATCCACACCCTAACATTGAAATTCATGACGAGGAGGAGCCTAATGCTACTAGCCCCATCCAGCATCAACCGCAGCAGGATGACTATGTACTTGCCCGTGATCAACCTAGGCGGAAAATTAGAAAGCCTGCTAGGTTCGAGGATGATGACAGCTTGTTTGCCTACGCACTTGCTGTTGCACAAGAGATTCCCAAAGGTGTTGAGCCTTCTACATACTCTGAAGCCATCTCTTGTCCAAACTCATCTCAGTGGCTAGTAGCTATGCATGAGGAGATCGAGAGTCTCCACAAAAATGGTACTTGGGATGTCGTTGAGCTTCCTAAAGGCCGACGTCCATTGAACTGCAAATGGATCTACAAACGGAAAGATGGTATACCTGGGGTAGAAGAAGCAAGATGGAAAGCACGCCTTGTTGTCAAAGGCTTTAGTCAACGGGAAGGTATTGATTATAATGAAGTTTTCTCTCCCGTTGTTCGCCATACTTCTATTAGAGTGGTACTTGCTTTTGTTGCATTGTTTGACCTTGAGTTAGAGCAACTTGATGTCAAAACTGCTTTCCTTCATGGAGAGTTGGAAGAAGAAATCTACATGAAGCAGCCCGAGGGTTTTGTTGTTCCTGGCAAGGAACAATGTGTATGCCGTTTGAAGAAATCTTTATATGGCCTAAAGCAAGCTCCCAGACAATGGTATTTGAAATTTGACTCCTTTATGATTGGGCAAGGTTATAACAGGAGTTATTATGACTACTGTGTTTATTTTAAACACTTTCCAAATGGTTCCTTCGTTTACTTGTTGTTATATGTTGACGATATGTTGATTGCTTCCAATGATAAGTTTTTGATCATCGAGTTGAAATCTCAACTCAACTCTGAGTTTGAGATGAAGGACCTTGGTGCTGCGAAAAAGATTCTTGGCATGGAGATACACAGAGATCGCCAAGGTGAAAAATTGTACCTGTCACAAAAGAAATATGTTAAAAAAGTTCTTGACAGGTTTAACATGGGCAACTGCAAGCCTGTGACCACTCCTTTTGCAGCCCACTTCAAGTTGTCTTCTGACTTGTGTCCTCAATCTGAAGAGGAACAAGAACGCATGTCAAGCGTTCCTTATTCTAGTGCAGTTGGCAGTCTCATGTATGCTATGGTATGCACTAGGCCTGATTTGGCATATGCCGTGAGCATGGTGAGTCGGTACATGTACAACCCTGGCAAGGGTCATTGGAATGCTGTTAAATGGATCCTTCGTTATTTGAAGGGTACACCAGATCTTGGCTTGGTATTTGATAGGAACAAGACAACATCAAATGATGTTGTTGGGTTTGTCGGTTCTGATTATGGTGGTGATCTCGATAGACGAAGGTCTATCTCTGGCTACATCTTCCGTTTATGTTCTGGCGCTATTAGTTGGAAAGCATCGCTGCAATCCATCGCTGCTTTGTCTACTACGGAGGCAGAGTATGTCGCGGCCACTGAAGGTGTAAAAGAAGCTACATGGTTGCGTGGTCTTATTCTTGAGCTTGGTGTTCCGCAAGGAGTCACCACTGTGTATAGCGACAGTCAAAGCGCTATTCACCTTGCTAAGAATGATGCTTATCATTCTAAGACCAAGCATATCAGTGTCAAATATCACTTTATTAGAGATACTGTTGCCGCAGGCGAAATTATAGTGAAGAAAGTTCACACATCGGAGAATCCTGCGGATATGCTTACTAAGCCGCTTCCTATTACTAAGTTCGAGCACTACTTGGACTTAGTGGGTGTTTACAGCAATTAATGCCCTTCGGGGCTTTATATGGCGATGAGCAACTCGTCGAATCGAGCCAAGGTGGAGATTGTTGGGAATTATATGTGGCCCTTATTCTCCTACTGCCATACAAATTCAAAGTTTGCAAATCAGTAGTGTGAACAAGCTTACTACTTACTAGCAGTAGCATATGCAGCAAAGTCTTCAGCCACAATATCTACAGCACCTATGCTAGGATGGCATAGGACGGTGAAAATATTTAGCTCTACAAAGCTGAATATTTTGCCCATCAATATTGAATTTTTTGGCTCAGCATTTAATGCCTTGTCCCCTGCCAATCTCTATAAAAGGGGAGGCTTTGCAAAGGCATTTGCATCCCGGCAAATACACAAACACAAGTATTAGCCAAGACACAATTTGCTCACTTCCTTGGAGATTTTATTTCTTTACTTTGTGAGTTAAACACAAAGTAATATTCTCGTTGTGCTAATCCGTTATAGTGAAATTATTTGCTCGTCGCCATCCGTGGACGTAGGCCACTTTGACCGAACCACGTTAAATCCTTGTGTCTCATTTTAGCTTTTCTTGTCCTTCTCATTTGTGATTATTCCGCAAGTTACGATCCTAAATATTCCCAACAAAACAGAAATTAAAAACAACAAACAACCATCCTAGATACCAAGAAATCAAAATTCCTAACGATCAATCAAGAAAGCTAACTACATTGATACCAAGAACTCAATGATTTCATTCAAAGGCCCATTGATTCTCTCTCCTGACTTCCTCTTCTTCTTCAGGTGTATAATCATTAACAATATGAAAAGTCTTCCTAATCTCTTCAGGATTTTTGCCCTTCATCATATCAGCAACAGTTTGGCAAGTCAAATCAAGAAGACTTTTAATATCAAGATAATTAGCAGCCAATATGAGATCAAACAGAGTATCTTGATCAACCTTAATAAACTCTGTATCCCATGAGTTTAGCTCATCTCTCTCACTTGAAAACGATGATGAACCTTGCTTTTCGGCTTCGCGGTGCTTGTTGCAGTACTCGATCACCTTCGATAGGGTTTTTCCATTTACGTTTGGGAGTGGGATTGCATAGTCAGCACATTCGTCTTCTATCATGTGTTTTATGGTTTGTGACTGTAACGCCACCGTTTCGTCTACCTCGAAGGTTTCGGCATCGGAGCTCTTCAGTGTTATCATCTTCTTTGTTGTTGTTGCAGTAGACATGGTGGTTTGTGTTTGAGAGAGAGGAGAGAGATTGAGAGAGGAGAGAGAAAACCTAATGAGTTCTTGATGGAGGATTAACAATGGCAGAACCCATGTATTTATAGGGAATTAAAAGGACTTGGGAGTCCAACTAGGTTTTAAAACTCTGTTTCCTTTTCTCTTTCCACAAAAAAAAAAAAAGAAAAGAAAAGAAAAAAAAGAAAATTCGAGTTTCCTAAACTGATTATGATTCCCTTTTTGATCTGAATCGTTTATTTTGACCGTCACCTTATTAGTATTTTGACTTCTTTCCTGTTCTTGTTTTGGGCATCCAAACGGCACTAAATAATTTAATTTATGGAGTATGCTTTTTTTTTTCCTAGAGGAATGACAATTAATTATGCTAAGTAGACCCTGCGAATTGCGATAATGTTTATTGAAGTATAACCATATAACTTCCGGGAAGGGGAACTTCGCATATTACAATTGCTCAACTTTTTCGGTTTTTCCATGTAATGATGCTGATTAGTTTGGATGATGTAATTAATCTCACTTTTCACGTCTCCTTCCTCACTACCAACAACCTAAGTGCTAATTGAGATGAATAGTGCTAATTGAGTTAAATCTGGCTAATAGTCTAGCAAATTAAAGTGTCAATTGATTTTCTTGTATCCTCTTCAAGTGATCTTCAACTTGTTCTGTAGTGTTGTCAATATGATTGAATTGATACTTTTGCAAAATACTCAATCATACACAAATTGATCCCAAAGAATGATGAGGAACTCGGAGCAGCTGAAGATCCTTGGTTGTTTTAGGGAACAAAACGAGCTAGTGGATAGCCTAGCTAAGTTTATTTGCAATGAAGATGGATGTAACATTGAGTGAACTAGTTTAGTTAAAATTAGTACTATTCCATGTACTGTTTCTAAGCAAAAAAAAAAAAAAAAAGAAAAAAAGTGCCCTGTAAATTGGTTCCTTGTTTTTGGTTCACGACTAAGGATATCCACGGTTGGTTCCTTGTTGATTTAATGGAAAGAGGGTGTCAAACTACCACTAAGGAAATAGCGTCAATGGTCGAAATCGCCTGTAAAGTCACAAACAATTTTAACTAAACTCACAAAGAATCATCAAAATCTAGAATTACAATTAACAAGAAAAACCCAACAAGTAAACACAAATTAACAAAGGAAGTTTGAGTTCATAACAAAAAAGGGACTATATGTAACGTACAATTAAAAATCGCCATTAATCTTGACTAAAACATTTTTTTTTTGATAATTAAATTTCATTTTATTCATGAAAGCTCAACTACAAAGATTGTAGTTCACGGAGTAACAGAAACAGAACTCCTTAAGAGATTACAGATACTCCAACAACATCCAGCATAGAAATATACAAGATCCACTCCCAGACAAAATGCAAATAAAATATCTCTGGCAACCCAATAGTGAGTCCTACACTTCCATTGATCCATGCTTTGAACTCTTTGTGTGCGTTTTAGACCTTGCTCAACCAAACCATCTTAGCTACTCTTAGTCTATACTCGATTTTTTTTAGCTTGGGCGTTCGGCCACTCCTCTTAGAGAAGACAAATGTTGTATCTGATGAACAGACTATTCCAAGGACATCCTCTCTATCGTTGCACCATGCCACTAGACACACTTGGTGAGTACTCGACCACACCACCAATAGCTCCACATGCCTCTTTACTTCAATGTTCTTCTCCCATTCCTCCTCTTCTTCTCGGAGAATATTCTTTAATCTAGTAACCATGTCTCTGTCAGATTCCGATGTCATACCCATTTTCTTAGCGAAATTCAGAATCGCAAATGGGTTAGAGGACTCCATTCTGCTTTGTTGAATGCTAATTAGACATAACAATTAACAAGAAAAAAGAACAAGTTATTTATTTTTAAAGGCCCATTGATTATTATTGTCTTCATCAGGACGATCTTCCTTCATATGTTTAATATTGAAGACCTTGCAGGACGATCAGGGGTCTTCCCTTTGATCATGGAACTCACAGTTTCGCAGCCCAAATCGAAAAGACTCTTAATCTCCAAGTAGTTCGAAGCCGTTATGATATCGAACATGGTGTTAAGCTTCATACTACTCATAAACTCAATCTCCCAACACCTCATCATCATCTCGTCCTTGTCCTTGAACTCGACGTTCTTCTTGCAATACTCGACAACCTTTTCGAGGATATGACTGGTGATGTTTGGGAGGATGATCGAGTCATGGTCACCGATCATGTCCTTGATGGTTAACGACTCGAACGCCACTGCCTCTTCCACCTCGTACGCCTTCCCATCGCACGTCTTAAGGGTTACCATCTTAGTAGGAATAGATGATGATGATGATGACCCTGAACAAGACATGTTTGTTTGTTTGAATGAATCTGATGTGTTGAAACCTTTAACAACAATTGAGATATATGGGAGAAAGTGGAATTTGTTAGGGGTTGTAATTTGTAGGTATGCAAAAGAAACGGAAATATATATACTCTAGCTAGTAGGAGTACTACTAGGATTAGGAAAACAGGGTATGTACACTTTTTTTTTTCTTCGATAAAAAAATCTATACACTTGGAGTCCAAGTAAAAGTTTCCCTAATTATAGTTATCTTAAATAAAACCCTGGCCAAGATCGAATTAATAAGATTTCATATGGGATTTCATACGAGATTTTGTGATAAAACATGACTGATGCCAAGCTATGAATAATTGAAATTCCTTCTTAACTTTTTCCTCAAAAAAAAAAAAAAAAAGTTCCTTCTTTCTTAACTTCGTTTTTCAGTTAATAGGTTCCTGTATTATTATGTTACTAATAAAAAGATTCAGAAGGGGAAAAAAGCTAGATATTAGGAACATTGGCATTCATAATGAGCCACTAGCATTCATAATGGTTGATCAAAACCAAGTCTGTTGTTGTAATAATAAACAATAACAATATTAAAATATTTAATAAAGTATAGTTTTATAAATGTCAAAGAGAATCAGCAGTGAAATCATCTGGCATAACTACATGTACCTACTAGTAATAACCTATAAAAATACATAGCATTATTCTTTTGGTCGTCTCCATCTTGCATTTTGTTTCGTTCAGTTGCGGGTATTATTGATGAGGGATTGAAGTTGGCCACTTGGGGATCACATATGGCACCCACCCCGTACACCAATTTTCAGACTCCCCAGAGTATATACCGGTCGCCAAAAGCTTTCTGGCCCGAACATCCATAGAAAATATACGATTTTGCGCCATAAAGACCACCACATCCGGGTTGAACGGATCAAAAGACATAGGATATGGTATCCCCTTCTTAAACCACTTTGGGAGTGTGTGCACCAAACTCCATTCGCCATTCTGACCAACATCCTTAAGCCTCCAAATATCCATCAATGACACTTTGTACACTAAAGTCCATTCGCCTTTCTTACCATCATCCTTGAGCCTCCACAAACTAAAATCCTGTTTGCTATTAGTTGACACCTCCATTAACTGAATATATCCTCCACCTGCTTGAATGGACCGTTGTTCGTGCAATTCCATTGTGCCCCATCGACTAGCCGATTCAACACATTTTTTAGGGAGCGTGATAAATCGAAACTTAGCCACCTTTTCGCGGCTAAAAGGCTCATCCCATACAACTAACCCGTTCTTTAAATCCATCCAAAACAAACGACCATCAAACTCAAACGTCCCTTCATCTAATATACTCTTGTTGATCACGTCAACCATACTAGCCTCATCAAAGGTTACATACTTTGACTCCCACCCCCCAATTTCCGACGAAAAACATGTCATCATCAAATAAGTCCCCGCCACATGACCTTCAACATGATCATAATTCGCCACCACGAAATTCGTTACCCTCCCACTAATAGGGCCCTCAGCCTTGGTGGCTAGCCCGACCGTCCAGAGCAAACTACAATGAACAACATTAGCTAGCACATCCGGGGGCTTAGGGAGCTGGAACGATTGTCGAGTAATTGGGTTGCAAACCACCAGAATGTACTGGTCAGCTAATGGGTGCCCCTTCATGTTAACGACCGAGAGGAGTAGCCCATTGCAGCTAGCAATAAGCAAGGGATCAGTCCACTCATTATTAATTTCCATTGACAAGGAGCTAATGTTTGGGGGTTCAGCGAGATCAGAGAGGTTGAGGGTCGTCGGGTTGTATGGGCCCGGAACAACCTCGATGACCCGTTCCAGGATGGCCCATGATGGAGGAGAGGGGAGAGAAACGTAATTGGAGATGAAGTAGTTGCTGGAGAGGAGAGACAGCCAGCTTTTCGAAACGCTTTTGAAACGGTGAACTGATTTTGATGGCAATCGTAACAGGATCTCATATACTATTTCTTCGCAAAATATATCCATACCCATATCCTCCACCACCATCACCAACCTATGATTCTTCAGACACGACTGTTTATAGTTCTTCAAGGGTTAAGGGTTGTATAGTTTTTTTTTTGTTTTTTTTTTAAGGTTGGTTGTATAGTTCTGCAAGGCCTTTTATAAGTAGTTCTTTTATACGAGTCCTAGTAGGAAAGGAATTGTTTTATGGCAGTGTGACTCTCTTTCCTTTTTTAAAGATTTCTTAAAATATTTATCTCGACTGACTTTCCTTTTTTTTTTTTTAAGCAGTTCTGTTTTGATGCAGGGGAATTTTATTAAGATAATGTTCTGATCATTCGATGGTGGTGAGTGCTAATAGGGGAGCAAGTGGAAGAACATTAGTTGAAACTATAATCTTCAATTTGCTGTAAATTTGGTTGAAATTATAAAACAGACCTGTTTCAACACAGTTTTTTTTTTTTTTTGGATTAATTCGTGGTTCAAGTTCAACAATGTTAAATCATTCTCCTCTGATTTGCTGGTGTTTGTGAATGAACTTAGATCTTCTAGTATGTCTGACATCAACCGAGGAATCTATTGGTTATGACTCATGAGTTGTTACTGTGGAAATTAGATGAGGTTTATCTTTCTCTGTAGCTTATAAGATTCATAGAAGTTCTTTTATACTGAAATCAAAATTGATATGCCTTTTTCTTTCTCTGTAGTTTGCAAGTGTTCTTAATACAGTAACTGACTGTAACTGCTGTTTCTTCTGAGGAAGCTCAATGACCCAACTTCGGTGACCCGAGACACTCCTAAATGTCTAATTGATCTCAACATTGTCAAGTTTTTGCAGGTCCACCACAGCTAGCAAACAATACATGGTCTTCTAGGGTGGAGATTAAAATCAACAATAGTTAGCCCACCCAATTCTTTCAAGCTCAGTAAAAGTAATGCATAATTAATTCCTTCAATTCTGTTTTGATACCATGAATAGAATGAGAGATTTATATATACTTCAATACTAGTAGCTGTTTTCGAGTAATACCAGAAAAGCAAGCAAACTTGTGGAAATCTTGAAAGCACATCAACACACATAATGATGTCGATGACAAAATTTTCAAGATCAGAGTTTGCATAATACCTGTCATCTCAATTAGCACAAAAGCTGAAGTCACAAACTCATATAGTATAGCCTGTATGTCTGTATGTATATCAGAGAAGTATAGGAACACTAGCATTCAGAATTCACAACTCGTTCTCATCACCCGGAACGTAAGAACGTTAGATTAGCATCCCAGAGTAAGCCATTAGCCATGAAGATAAACATTTGCACCACCACAAAATTATCAAACAGGTGCCTTAACTGAAAGCTGATCAATGAATGGAACGATATCATCATCGAGCTCTGCTCTGAGCTTTTTTTTCATGGTTAGTATAAAAGTACTTGGGAAAACTGTGAAAATTTTCATTTGCGTTGTACTTGTAGGTGATATGTACATCGTTTTGAACCAAAAATAATTGAAAGATTCAGCACACAGTATTTTCAACAGTTTGAGAGAACCTTATAACCTCTCCACAACATCATGTTCAGAAAAGCACAAGTTTGCGATTAGCTACTCATAAATATAGTCATTTCAACTATATATGCTTAGCAAATAGGCTTGCATTAAATTTATCAAGCTCAACTTTACCAGGTACAATATAAGAGATTAAAACATGTAATAATCCTTCAGCCAAGCTATATATGAAGTTCCATATTGACTTCGATTTCCATTAATAGGTTCCTGCATGTGCCTCACCTACAAGTATAGTCATCGTTTTGAGCCAACCGATCAGAGTTTGCATAAATATAGTCATCGTTTTGAGCCAATGTTTGATGACTGATGAGGGAGTGAAATTGGCCACTTGGGGATCACATATGGCACCACAGTATCCCAAAAATCATTAACCTCCCTAGAGAATATACCACCATGTCCGCCACCAGCAGTACCAACAAGCTTTCTAGCCCGAACATTTACAGAAAAGATACGATCTCGCACCATGAATACCACCACATCCGCATTAAACGGGTGGAAGAACAAAGGATTTGGTATCCACTTCATGAACCACATTGGGAGATCATTCACCAAATTCCATTCGCCATTCTTACCAACTTCCTTAAGCGTCCAAATATCCATCAAGGACATTTTGTGCACCAAACTCCATTCGCCTTTCTTACCATCATCCTTGAGCCTCCATAAACTAAAATCCTGTTGGCAATTAGCTGACACCTCCATAAACTGAATATATCCTCCACCAGCTTGAATGGAGCGCTCGTTGTATTTCCACGATTTCACACATACATTAGGGAGCGGGATAAACCGACATTTAAGCTCCTGTTCGCGGCTAAAAGGCTCATCCCAAGCAACTAACCCGCTTCCTAAATCCACCCAAAACAAACTACCATCAAACTCAAACACCTCGTTGTGAAAAGTTGAATTCTGCATGTCCTCCATTTTATTACCCTCATTAAAAGTTACATTCTTCGATTCCCACCTCCCAATTTTCGACGAAAAAAATATCATCATCGAATAAGTCCCCCCCAAAGGATTTTCAGAAACGTCATAAACCGCCACCACGAAATTCGTTACTATCCCACTAGCAGAGCCTTCAGCCTTGGTGGCTAGCCCAGCCGCCCCGACCAACCAATAAGGGTAATCAATAGGGAGCACATCTACTCGGGTCTTTGGGAGCTGGAACCATTGGCGGGTAATCGGGTTGCAGACCGCCGGAGTATTCTGATCTTGGACATCCCTATTGTTAACGACCAAGAGGAGCAGACCATTACAGCTACTAAGTACCAAGGGGAAAGTCGACTCATCGGGTTTTCGGGCCATACGTGATGTAACTGATAAGGAGCTGATGTTTGGGGGTTCAGCAACAGAGAGGTTGAGGGTCGGGTTGTCTGGGCCCGAAACAACCCGGATGACCCGATCCACCATGGCCCATGATGGAGGAGAAGAGAAACGTAACTGGAGATGAAATAGTCGCTGGAGATGAGTGAGTGCCAGCCTTTCGAAACACTTTTGAAACGGTGGATTGATTTTGATGGCAATCGTAAAACGATCTCAATTATGATTTCTTTGCAAAATATATCCATACCCATATGCAGCCGGCTATTTACCATGACGGGAGGACCTTGTACAAAATACTTTGTATAGTTCTGCAAGGGTTAAGGGTTTAGGGTTTTACAGTTTTCTGAATTTATAGGACTACTGCTATGAAGTTTTTTTTAAGCTTAATTATATAGGACTATTAAGACGGTTAATTAAGAAAAAAAATAAATCAAAGTCCTGTTTTTTTTTTTTTTTTTGTTAGACCTAGGTTCACCCAAGCTCTTTGGACCAAGATTAATCCCGTTGAAGCAGGGGACTGAGTTTTGTCATGTTTTTGATCCATAGTCCATAGGACGCCCATTGAAATTTTATGCTCTCTTTAAGATAGGAGTAATTTTTCTTTCTCTATGATCGAGTAGTTCTGTTTTGATGCAGGGGAATCCTTTTGTTTTAACTTTCCCCTACTTGACCTATGAGTTTTCAGCTGTGAGATAATGTTTGATTATCGGCCGATGGGGCTGAATGCTGATTCGGAAGCAATTTGAAGAACACTATTTGAAATTATTATAATCTTCTTTGCTGAAATTATAAATCAGACATTGTTCAACAATGTTAATTCATTCTGAATTCATTCTGCTCTAATTTGCTGGTGTTTGCAGTTTGTGAACGAACTTTGATCTTCTAGTATCAATGGCATCAGACACGGGCTCTAGGGTGATTCGACACGAGTAAATTTCTAATTGATCTCAAAATTGCCAGATTTCTTCGGCTCCACCAACAATACATGGTCTTCTAGGGTGGAGAATAAATCAACAGTTAGCCCAGCCAATTCTTTCAAGCTTAGTAAAAGTTCCCATGTAATGCCTAATTCCTTCAATTCTGTTTTGATACCCTGAATAAAATGAGAAATTTTTATATTTGTAGCTATTTTCTACCAGGGGAGACAAACTGTTGGAAATCTTGAAAGTATTCGAAAGCGCACACATAGTAACAAAATTTTCAAGATCAGAGTTTGTATAATACCTGTCATCTCAATTAGCACAAAAGCAGAAGTCAGATACTCCTATAGTCATATACTACTAGCCAATCAACTTATACTACCAAGTTTGAATTCCCCAGCAGTTAGCATGTGTGAGTATCTAAGATGTAATCCTTTTGTCAGGCTACAAAGTTCCAGTTTGGTTTTCTTTTCCCATCTTAGTAGCCTGCTGTATGCATATCAGAGAAGTGCAGAAACATTAGCGCATTCAGAAGATACAACTCGCTCTTAGATTAAACACATTTGTAATCATATATCAATGGCATGACTATATGCTATGCTCCTAGCTAGTAAGCTTTAGAAAATTAAAGTGACTTAGAGATCAACAGAAACTAAAAATTGGTGCTAGCAACTTACTCTTGATGAGTAGGGGAAGAAAGGTATGGAAGCTGGCCAGTTAGGAAGCACAAATGGCATAAAATACATTCGATCACCAATCTTACAATTGCTAGACGAGCACCTACCGAACTCCACAACCTTTCTCGTCCGAACATTTAGAGAAAACATATGATCTCGTACCACTAACACAACCACATTTGCATCAAATGGGTGGATAAACTTAGGATGTGGCACAAGTTTTGGCAACCGACGAGAAAAATAACTCTCATCATTCCAAATATACATCAAGGACACATTGTGCACTAAATCCCATTCCCCTTTGTTACCATCATCCTTAAACCTCCATAAATTCAACCCCCCAGCACCAGCACCACAACCCATTGGCTTATACATATGTATAAGCTGAATATATCCTCCACCCGCTTGAACGGACCGCTCATCATTTTCCAAAACACCCTCAAACCAGCTTATACTTTCAATAGGGAGAGTGATAAACCGGCATTTAGCCTCCTTTTCGCGGCTAAAAGGCTCATCCCAAACAACCATCCCAATGCTCAAATGAACCCAGAACAAACCCCCATCAAACTCGAACGTCGTCCCACCTGGACCCCACTTGCGCATACTATTACTATTACTATTAGTACTAATTTTGACGGACTTGGTTTCCCATTCCCCGGTTTCAGACGAATACACCATCAAATCATCCCACCCTGGCCAGCGTTGAAACTCCGCCACCACGAAGCTCACATCAACCACCCCGCTACTCGGGCCAGTAGGGCTGACCCGAGTAGCAAGTCCGAAACATAATGCACGACCGTCCATGCTGGCTCTTGTGGGTACCGGGACCTGGAACCATTGGCGGGTAACAGGGTTGCAGACTACCAGCCGTGTGTAGACATGGATGAGGAGAAGCCCATTGGTGGAACTGCAAGCAATGACGCCCACGTTGATATCATGTAGCTTTTGATCATAGGGTTCTCCTGTTACAAGTTGTGTAATCGTAAAGGAACTGACATTTGGGGGTTCAGCAAGAGAGAGCTTTAGGGCCGCCGGGCCTGATCCAAACCCGATGGCCCGACCCAAAACGGCCCATGATTGAGGAGAATTAGAAATGCAAGAGTTGATGAAGTGGTCACTGGAGATGACGGAAAGCCAGTGTTTCGAAACGGATTTGAAACGGTGGATTGATTTTGATGGCAAATGGGTTAGGATCTCGAATATTATTTCATCCGGGAACATTATTTCTATATCCGCCAGATCATCGGATATTTTATTTGATGAAGAAAATCTCTTTTGTAATTTAATTCGGATTTTCAGAAGTTTAATGGCCGTAGATTTCAACATTGCCATTGGAGATTTTTTAAGCCACGACATTTTTTTGTACATAAAAAAACACCGTAGTATTGTAGTTCTTCAAAGGGTTAGGGTTTTAATTTGTTTTAGGGCTTTTTGTTCTTGAAGGGAATGGTTAAGTAGACTGTGAACAAGTATTCGATCAACTTTATGTATTCCTATTATATACTCCTCCAATAATTAAGCTGATGAAGATTTAAAAACAGAGGTGTATGCCTACAATTAAGGAGATTAAATGGCCCAGATAATCTCCTATAATAATATTTTATGCAGAATAAAAAGATTTTGACATGATCTTCACAGAAATCATATTGTAACACTGACAGGTGTTTTTTAAATGAGAGATCAAATTTTGTAAATGAACTGAATTATGGCTATGAATAAGACTAACCCATGCTTCATATGTGATTCTGTTCTGATGCAGGGGAATCCTTTTTTTTCCATTCATTTTTATTTTTTATATAAAATCTTATGAGTCATGAATTTTAGACCTGGAAAACGGATCGGTCGGGTTCGGGTCGGATCAAATACGGGTTGAATACATTAGGTCAAATACGGGTTCGGTTTCGGATTATACAACGGATTTGACAAATGTTGTCTCCCAACTTTCGGGTTGGATTCATTTCGGTTCCGAATCACAACGGGTCAGATCATTTCGGGTTGGATTCATTTCGGTTCCGAATCACAACGGATCGGGACCTGTCAATTTTTGCCAGCTAGTCATGATACTTCAAATCAAAATAAAATAAAAATTAAGTTCTCATGATCCTGGGTTATTGATCTAATACTCCAGTCATTTCTGATTGTAAATTTTGGAATTGGACTACTCATATAGTCATATTCCTTTCCCATTTATGAATCCCTTATTTGATCAGTTCCTGTCAGGAAAGGACCAGGCCCAACTGTGTTTAATCCTTTTGCTCGCGGCGGCCCGTTTTGTTTAACAGAAAGGCGTTGGAGACTTGGGAGTATTGGACTGCCTTATGCCCTTATCCTTATTCATCATGACGATTGACGAACATTACAGAAATAAGCTTGCTCTACAATCAAAGTTGTGCCCTAAAAATTCAAAAAAAGTCAATCAACTAGTAAAACTAAGGATAACTATAATTAATTGATCAAAAAATTTAAAAAAAGTTGGGTGGCACACCCTACACGGGTATGGCAGAATATGTCTGTGTTTGAAATTGTTTTTGGGATATGGCACAATATGAAATCTCTTGATCTTAGGTACGAGTACGACACAACATTGTCTTAAAAGTCAATCAGACAGAATAAAGAGCTTGATTTTGTAGTTCGAAAATCCAAAGATATTGCCCGATGATCACCATTAATTACCCTCGCCATCTTCTCCTAAGTTAGAGCATGAAAATTGATGGATGTTCCAACAATTGATCAAGAGGGGGAAGATATTGCCCGATGATTAAGAATGTTCATGTTCTGGTCCGGACTGACCCGTAGGATCGCCCAAACTGAATTTTGGTTCGATCCGGGTATGAACCGATAAACAGCCCTACCGATGATAACCTTTACCCATTGGGCTAGAAATAGGATATGGCACAAGTAATGATCAAGACACAAGAGGGGGAAGATATGTTTGAAATTGAATTGCATCATATCTAGTGTCTAGAGAGCAAGAGATAGAATTGATGAGAAAAAGTGCGGCTTGACTCTTTTTTTTGCTCACGTTAACAAAAGGAAAACCCAATTAGCAAATTGAGAATAGCGAATATTGGTGACACATTCTCCTTTGTCTTTTCCTAGAAAATATGGTCTTCAAACTTTTATAATTGTGGGCAAAGGCAACACATGATGCAAAATTATGGGATCCTTTTTTGTACCCAAATCAGTAAATGCCTGAGGATTGTAAACATCATCCTTGATATCATTTAATTCCCTTTTTTTTATTTACATTTTCTCTCTCTTCAAGACATGGATCATCATAATATTCCTCGTTGAAGCCTAAAATGGGGCATGCCAATATATCACTCCCCCTTCGTCGTATACCACTCTTCTCCTTTTTTTAGAATCATTAGCTTTAGCTATAAGGTACCTTATTCCCCTTTCACATTTCCTTCTACCAAATATCTTGTGCTGGAATTTTTTAAGAATTGGGTAACATAACCCAATTTGGTGTATATGCAAACTTTGTCAAACAATTGCATATGTTATTTTCTACGTATAATAAGCTTACCAAACTATATATCCAAGCATCACTTGGATGTTCCTTTTGAGGTCCAAATTGAAAGCCAATAATACTATTAGTACATGCACAACATATTAAAATTTTAAGTCACGCAGTTTCTCTTTACCAAATCCAAAAAAAAAATCTTAATCTAAGACCAATACATCTCTATAGCATATTTTAACACGGCATAATATATGGAGTTAATATCCTCTGCTGTTACTCTATCTCTCTCCTTCAACTCCCTAAAACCCCCTGCAATTCAAGGGCCCAAAAAAGAGAAATATCAATTTTAAGGTGAGATTGCAAGGACTACACCTCTACTATTGTTGAAAGAAACAACAAAGAATCATCAACCTAATATATGAACATATATAATGTATAACTTACTATTTATAGTGGCTCATGCACAATCAAAACTTTGTATATACATATAGAGATGCCTATATTGTCTTTATATAATTTAAATACTCTGTGGTCATTTGTCATGTCACTTTTCTCCGCAACGCTATTACTAATGACATGAAAAGATAAGTTATTTATGGGTCGATAAAATTGTAAACATCATCCTTCAAATAGATAACAAAAATCTTCAAAATGGAAAAGATAAAAGTAAAAGCAAGGATGAGGATTGGAGTTTTTTAAGAGTATTTATTCAGGGACTGACATGCAATTTTAGAGAGCAGCCATGTCCATGTCTATGTAGCCCTAATTGTATGGACCCTCAAAAAGCTAAACCCCTTTATCCAACAACCTTAAATTTGCCCTCAAATCAAATGTAGAAAAGGTGCACACTAACAAAGTACCACACACATTACATATACAAAATCATCATGACTCATGACTTGTGTTGAGCAAGTACTCAATTTGTAGAAACACGGAAGCAATAAAAGACAGGCAAGACCCACAAAGTGATTAAATCAAAAATATGCGCAGAACAGATCGAGGAAAACAAAAATCAATGACTGGTGGAATAAGTAATCAGAATTGTGTTAGTTTTCCCCACATAAACTCGTATGAGGTGGTATCAAAATGAAACCCCTCAAACAAGCATTGACGTCATGCTTGAGTAACTTGACTATAGAAATCGCCTCATATGTAAATTATGATCTCAAATAATACTCCCTAGTTCCCTTCTCTCTCTCTTCCCCTTCCCTTTTTCTCTCCTCCTTTCAGCCTCACCCACAGTCACTCTCTCTCCTCCCCCTCCCCCTCCCCCTTGTCGGCGCCGCCTCACCGCGACCACCACCGGCCAGCCACCACCTCCCAGGCCACTGTCGTGGTCGGCGCTGGCCGAAAACCACGATGGTGGACCCACCATCTCTCCCCACCCCCTCTCTATCCTCCCCTCACCCCCAAATCCTTATTTTCTCTCTCCTCACCGCCCCACCGCCCCTCAAAAAATTCCAAAAAACGAAAATGCTAGGTCGAAATTGATTCAAATTGGAGCAGGGTGAATCCTAGAAAGGGCATGATTCAATCTGAAATCGATGGGAAAATTGCAAAAAAAAAAAAATAAATAAATGGTGGCACATGTGTTTCACGCACCTACAACTTTGCGCGTGAAACACACGCGCCCGCTCAGGATTAGGCAACCTTCAATCCCGAGACTAGACAATAATTTACGGCTTCACTTTGAGACGATCTCATAAGGAAACCTTTTATATTTCTTTAGAAGTTGAAATAGATGTAATTTCTACATAAACTACATAATCAATTTCTTTTGTAAATCTAATGATATATTATCATAATTCATAACAACAAGAAAGTTAAACCGGACTAACAGTGTGTTTGGAAACTTTAAGTTAATGAGTAAAATGAAGCAAAACTAGAGAAAACTATAAAATCTTTAAATTTGCTTTGTTTGGTTGTTAGTACGGAAAACTGTGGAAAATTAAAAATATGGAAATCTGTGAAAATCTCCTAGTTATAATTTGCCCAATTAGATTTCCATAGTTTTTCCCTCAAAATCGATGGAAAATCTGTGGAAATATGAGGAAATCTAAAAAGAAAGCCTTTATTCTACCATAGATTTCTAGAATAACCAACCAAACAAAAGAAAACGATGTAAATCTCCTACATTTCTACAACATTTAAACCGATAAACCAAACAAGTAAAAATGATAAGATTTCCACTGTTTTACTTTTATATAGATTTCCATAAATTTACTTTTCTACAGTTTTCCTCAGTTACAAAATTCCCAAATATAGTGTAAAATTGGCATTATAGCAGTGAACTTCGGAAAGAGTCCATCTGTGACGGCCTATATGAGAAGAAGAAAAAAAGATGGGAAATGAAAAATAAAGCGCGTAAAAACAGCAAAAGCCATGTGGCCTTGCGTATGATAACCAGGAGCTCACTCAGGCCAGACCTCCTTCCAGCCTTAATCTCTCTCTCTCTCTTCTCTCTCTCTCTCTCTCTCTTTCCCCATTCCCCTTTCCCCATTCCCCCGTCTCTCTCTTTTTCTCTCTCCTCCACCAAATTAAAACCCCCTTATTTCCCTTTCTCCTCTGTCCCCTTCTAGTACAAATATAATTCCTCAAAATCCCAGAACCCAAAACTACCAATCAAATCAAAAACCCCCATTTATTATTTTTTTTTTAAATTGAAATGATAGCACCAGGGGAAAACAACAACAACAACAACAACAACAATGAAATAACATCATCAGATCAAACAGGATTATTGTTATTGAAGAAGGGACCATGGTCAGCAGGAGAAGATGCGGTGTTGATTGATTATGTGAAGAAACATGGAGAAGGTAACTGGAACGCGGTACAGAGGAATACAGGGCTTCAAAGGTGTGGTAAGAGTTGTAGGCTTAGATGGGCTAACCATTTGAGACCCAACTTGAAGAAAGGTGCCTTTTCTCTTGATGAAGAAAGACTTATCATTGAGCTTCACTCTAAACTTGGCAATAAGTGGGCTCGTATCTCTGCTCATGTAATTAACTAACTACCCCTCTGTTTCCTTTTTTTTAGTGCTCTGTTTTTTATGTTGTTGTTGTGATTTCTGCTTATGTTGCGTTTTTTGGAATATTTGTTGTTCAATCAGGTAAATTTTGGGTAAGTTTTGTCTGTTTTTTTTTTGTGTGTTTGAGACTTGAGTTCATTTTCTATTGATTTGCATTTGATTTTTTTTTTTTTTTTTTTTCTGTGTTTGGTCTTCAATGGAGTTATCATCTCTAATGGAGCTTAAAAGTGGGTTGTTACTACAAGCAATGGTGCAATTCAATCTGGGCTGTATCTGAATTTTATTTTAATTTTACTTTATTTTATTTCACCTTTTTCTGGAAAATGGGTCTGAAGATTTTGAGATTTTCTTCCCACCCGTGCACATAAGAAATGCTTTTTCCTTTTTATCCGTTTTATTTTTGGGGGTGGGTTGAAAGTCAAAAATGCACTATTATCAGTTTATCACCATTTATCACTGTTCACACACAGCGTGAAAAATCATCATTTCTGATCTTACTGATTTTTTTTTTTCTGGGTTTTTTGTAACCAACTTTGGAGACATCTTTGTGATTTCTTTGTTTTGCTGTCGCCAAATTTATTAGTGCTGTTCTTTCTGGGTTTTGCTCTAATTATCATTTACAACATTTTTCTCCTGGGCATTTAGATGTAATTTTTAATTAAACACCCAAATCTCTCTGTAAAATCAACAAAGTCTAAAAATTGACGTTTCAAATTTGCATCCTATATCCATGGATATCTTAATCTCATATGTGTTTTTTGTTTTAATTTGCAGCTACCTGGTAGAACTGATAATGAAATCAAGAACTATTGGAACACTAGGGTTAAAAGAAGGCTTCGCCAAGGTCTTCCACTTTACCCAAATGACCTCTCAAATCAACCACCACAACAAAAACAACAACAACAACCACCACCAGTGCCACTCTCTCTCCTCAAAACCCCACCGAATAATACCCACAATCATAATAACACAACACGTCCTCTGTTTGACCCTGTTTCTCTCTCCTCCTCTCTCTACCCCATCCAACCTCCTCAATTCTTACGCCCGAATCCGTTCATGAGTCGACCCGTTTCATTGCCCTCGCAAATGGGTCAGTTTCCGCAGAGCCTAATGGGGTTTGGGTTTAATTCAGGCCTGACCCGGATCGAGCCCGGGGATATGGGTTCGGGTTTCAGTATGAATCGTTGCCGGTCATTGGATTTTGATAGAATGAATTATGAGCTCCCTTCAAACCAATTATGCCAAAAGATGATAGATGAGGATGACCCAAGTGAGGAAGTGAAGATGAATATTGGTAATTTGGGTCGGACCAAAAGCGGGTTATTGGATGATTTATTGCAAGAGGCTCAAGTTAAGGTTGGTGGTGGTAGTTTGAAGAGGAGCAGAGAGGATTGTGTTCTTCACTGGGATATTGCAAGCTCTGAGAATTCTTCCACTGGTGAGTTTTAGTACTCCCTCCGTCCCGTGATTACATTGTCATTTGCTTTCTGGAGGTTTGGTATTGGTTTTATAGTGTTTTGATTGATTAAATGTATGAATATGAGTTGCATTTATTCACATTTTGATTGGAAATTTAGTGGTCTTGTATTTTGGGTACCAATAATCATTGAGCAATTGAAAAGCATGCCCTGCTTTGATCTGCTTGTGGAAATCAATTTAATGTTGTCTCTTATTAACAACATTAAATTGATTTCATTGCAAAAATTCAGGGCGAAATGAATCACACCATGAATTTACTACAGTTCTGAGTTGCTGCACATCATGCTAAGGAGCATAGACAGACCAGACAAAATCTTGTAGTGGCAAAGTTTATGTCACCTTTCTATTCTCAAACCTTGTTTACCATCACAGTGCAAAATATCCCTTTCATGGTCTCACCTTCTTAGTACTAGTCATAGTCATCATTCCTAGTAGCATTAAAGTGTGACTGAGCTTCGCTTTTCTAAGACATGTTCATTCAAGGAAAGTGGGATTATGCTGGTAAGGTACAACTTGTAGTAACTACAATTACAGATAATCAACCTTCTAAGTATAACATGTATAGACCCTTGATCCTTTGAACAAAAAGAATGATTTGTACAGAAATTGGAGAAGATTCGCGTTATTTAGGAAACTCGTACTAAACTAGTAAAATTATATGATGCTATTTGTCATGTCATCTTATGGGTAGCTAGATGGTCGTCTGAGCAGAATTCGACAGTGAGCTAGCTTCATTATTAGCAATACCTCAAAGTCTACTTTCTTTTGTAATTCCTCTCCATAAGATCTTGATTGATAAGTTTCAGATTGAATAATGAGACTTACAAATCCAAAAATTCATCAGAAGGCAAGGTAATTGATACATATCTGTGATCTTCTTAATCTGTAAGAAGAAATGGAAGGGCGCGGAGAATAAGATTGCCTTGGTTTTATGGTTTCAGCTACTTCTTTTATCCCATGTTGTATTGTTAAAGTACAAGTCACCATATGCTATTGCATGACAAATCTTTGTTTCTTGGGATCAAAGCAGGAATCAAGAAAGAAGAATTGGAAGAGCAGCAGCAATTGAACTCAATGAACGAAGACTTGTCGAACATTCTTGAGCTTATCCCTTCACTTGTTCAGGTTCCTTCCTGGTGCGACGATGGTGGTGGCTGGGAAAGCTCAGTTGGGCAATCTTCCGTCAGTGCAGATGACAACTATAATGGGCTTGATCAGCGACAACAGCTCCCGTCCTTTCCTGCTGTGAGCACTGCAGATTATGATGATGATGATGGTAATTGGAATCCTAGCTGCTACAGTTGGGATAACTTGCCTAGAATCTGTTGACTTTGCTTCTAAATTATGTTAACAGCTGATTAATGAAGCTTTAAGAAAAGGTCTTAACCAAAAAAAAAAGCTTGTTTAGTTTGTTAGTTGATTGTTGTAGCTTATTTGTTTCAGAAGGGGAGTGCATAATATATCACTGACATTGACAACATTATTAATGTTCCCCTTCAATAACATATATGTACTCCTCAAAACTGCGTCATTATTTATGTAATTTCTGTTATACTAAACTTTTTGTGAATTTGTTTAGCAGAGGAATAATATATAACTTTCGATTATTCTCTCTCTTTTTTTCGCGCTACTGTATGTTCAATTCAGTAGATTTGCACTTTGTGCTGCTGGCCTGCTGCAGGCTGACTTGCTGGTTCACATATTCTTACAAGTTTGTCAAGCATCCTACACTTTCTACACGAACACGGATGGTGTTCAACAGTTCTTAACGGATTCCCTGTGAATTATCTGTGACGGTTCTGCTATATCGTGTTAATATCTTTGCAGTCCAAACTCAATTTTTTTGTTAACATTAACCTTTCATAGTTTCATTGATGATCTGGGAACAGGCTAACAGCCACTCTACAATATGGAGTAATAGTCAACAATTGTAACATTAGACATACAGCTACGAGGACTAGGATATTATTTTTTTTCCCACGCGGACTTGTAGGCACCTCAAATGGCGGGTGGACAACTGGCCAATGTAACAGATTGAAGCTTGCTCCATGATAATCAACACGAGATTCCAACCCTCGACCTTGGTTAAGGGTGGATGAGCCATTACCAGGCCACTCAACCGCACCCCTTGATTATGATATAATTTTGCATACAAGCATTATAGATCCAATAACTAGATGGTGTCACGTAATCAGAGCAGCATGAATCCAGTGTTACCAGACCAATGATCTTTTTCTTCTCTCTCTCTCTTTTCCTATTGCTGCCAGTGCCTGGGGAGGGGATAGGGCACAAGAATAGCATGGCTCTTGAAGCGGGGAATGAGCAAGCCTATGGCTTGGAGAGTTGGAGACCTTTTTTTTTTTTTTTTATAATTTATAATTAGTCACACAACCAACCTTTATGCCATTTATTCCTCCACAATTTCTGCTATGGAAAATAATAAATTTGAGAGCCCATGCAAATGGGTTTTCTGAATTTATTGCCTCTTCAATCATCTTTCCCTCTCTCAGTAAAGAGCAAAGAGGGGGTTACTTTTCTGATTTGGAAACATATATAGGATATGATCCATTTTACATAAATGACCCCACAAATTCCCCAATTTTCTGGTTAAAAGTCGTGCAAAACTCTTTCTTATGCCTTCATCATGCAATCGCGAGTTGCCCCTTCCCCTTTTGTTTTGGATCAACATCATTTATATTCTTTTGTTTGGACTTTTATTATGGAAATTGCTAAACGTAAATCCTTTATTACTAAACGCAAATACTTTTTTCCAAAATACCCTTCACAAATTTCTCACCCCTTTGGCCCACTCTCTCTCCTTCCTTTCTCTATCTCAATCCTCTCCTTTTCGCTTCTCCCATGTCAAAAAGCAACTGGCATCAAGATCTGCAAACCTCCATGCTCTAAAGGTCACCGGTACGGTGGTGGTGGTGGGGGACGGAGTCGGCCAACGAAAAGGGGTACTGGTGTCTGGTGGGCTGCGACGGGGTTGGGTGAGTGGCTTTTAATCAGCCGGAAAGAGAGAGAGAGAGAGGGGGCGGTGGAGGGTGGTCGTAGGGCCGCAGGAGTATGCCTTTGGGGACGCACGATTGGGGAGATTCAGTTTCAGATTCAGTCCAAACAAGTGTTTCCGGTTCTATTGTCCAAATAGCAGTGGCTTTTAAGTGAGAGTTTGTAGGCTCAAATTTAAGCTTTTGCAAAACTTCATGTTTTCCATTAACTAATTGTTAGGGCTCACAAGTCACAAGGATCAGCAACTATTGCTTAATATCCATGTACGTTTTCCCAATTTAAGATCACTGTTTTTGCACATCTTTCTCGATTGCCCAAGCCACCAATACCAAACAACGAACACGACTAGTTAAGCATAAATCCTAAACAATGAATTTTTTTTTTGAAGACTAACCAAGGGATAATTAAAAACAGTTCAAAGTCTAATTCTAATGGTTACCCAGTACCATCGATTAATACTTTCTCAATCGAAGGTATCAAATTCATCCATGGTGATTTAATTGTATCCTTAAAATGGACAAAGCGAATATTATGGAGAGATTTTAGAGGAAAAAATTACAAAAAGGAAATTACATTTCACATAGAAAGGGTACTTTGGGAAGTATTGTGATAAAAATATTTGCGTTTAGTAATTTTAGATTTACGTTAAGCAGTTCCGTTTATTATTTATTGTCACATCCAATGTAGATAACGCTTGCCAATGCATGCACCTCTTGACCTCAATGAATCGCATAACTAAGCAATAAGCGTCACAATTGGTATCGGTACCGTTTTAGTTCTAGAAAATTACAATAAATGAATAGGGTTTTGGACACTTAATTGGATGAAAATGTTCTGAGTTAATGTATAACAGATGATATATACATACATCATGAACAATGACGAGCTCATGAGCATCCAACCAAGTCCAATCAACCAGCCTCTACCACCAACAGTCCACTAATGCCGACTAATGCCGCGGTGAACAGCACGGCAAGCACCCCTTCCTTCAGTCATCAAAAATAGAATGATATTTGCTTTGATACTAAATTAGTTTTCATGGTCTTTGCTTTGTTTGTTCAATAGTAAGCCGCTAGCACATCTGGCTACTCCAAGGCCAGAACCCTCACTACTTTGGAGGGTGGTGGGAGGTTGTTTGCTACACACAACCTCACAAACTGTAACTGATGCCTAACAGGCTAGCAGCTCGAAGAATACACACCATACATCAACTTGATGCCTAATTACACAATGAGGATAAGAGAAGGGTGACACACCAATGAAAAAAAACGACATAATTATAATAATATCCATCAATTAACATAAAGAAAGTCATAGGATTCAATAAGCCAGAAACTTCAGAAAGCCATGTCCAAGGGTAGCAGTAGGCCCCATATTGATCGATAATTAGAAACTATATACAGTCTTCACCTGTTTTATCTTAAAACTTATTTACATTAATCACCAGTAGGGCGAGGCACTTAAAGAGCTCCAAATGTGTTTTCACCGCTGTACGTCATATAGAGAAACCCATCTTCATCTTTGTGCTCCTCATAAATTGCTGACATCATTGCGGCTGCAAATGATGATGGGTTCGCATTTAATATCTAGCCATGCAAAGACAAGCTTCCAGGGGATGGGGGTCCAAAAAAAGGAAAAGAATTCAGCACTCACCAGTTGGCGGTAGGATGTTCTTTACGAAAATGAATATAGCCTTCTCGGCACTGAGCTTTATCCTCTTCCGCACAACATAGACAAACTGCCCCACAGTTAGATCAGCAGGAACTAGATATCTGCATGTATGAACACACAATAGTATGAGAATTGAGAACTATTGATATTTTGACATATCTAACAAGCATCCCCCATCAAAAGTAGTGCCATTTTGTTTCCAAAAGGACAGTTGCCATTGGAATCCTTTTCTTTTCATTATGAAAGAGGGGAAGGGGCACCAACACAGAACAGAGTTACCCATTCGTATCTGGTCGAACAAACATCTACTTCAAGTAAGTTTCCTAATACTAGGTGCTTTCTGAACTTCTCTTCGTATCTGCTTGTTGCATTCTATTTATATTGCAGCCTGGTCTTTAACTTCTACTGCTACTACAAATGCTGGCTAAATGCTACTGGGTGGTTGTACTGTTGTTGTAATAGAATAATTTTTTTTATTTAAATAACATGGATATCCAACCTCTGCTTGAGTAATCCCATAGGGAATGGCACACCCTTGACAAAGAGAACAGACCACCTACTACTATAATCAACAGACAAAGAAACCAAGAAAGCAGTCTCCTCTCACCTCAAAATTCATTCGAGAGATTTAATCAACCTATGGTGCCACACTCACACTGCTACTTTTACAGAGAAGATGTCAAGTATAACAGTATAAAACCCAACAAGTCTTTTACACATTGATAAAACAAAGCAATCCCAAAAGTCACATCATTCAAATTTCAGAAGCAGAGAAAGATATAGTAGCAGTAGAGATCACTCAGATCGGGGGATAGTAATCAACAGCATATTGAAGAGCAGAAGCTACATAGATGTGTTTTCAAAGACAATCTAGATATCAAGCTTAATTTCCATCATTCATATTCCAAACATAGAACTATAGTCCAGGCAGGCAGCAGAAATATTGAAACAAATTTAAGATCAAAAAGTTCATTCAAAATTTCAAACTTGGACTAAAATAAAACTTAATAGCAAGATGTGACTAACTTCTTCTTGTCAATGTCAGGAATGTCACTTTTTTCAGCCTTCTCCACGATAACCTAGATGGAACAAGACGAGTATTATATAGCAACCAAATATAAGCACAACGAACTCATAAAAGCAATATCTATCTTAAAGAGGAAATTAGGAAAGAGAGACAATTTCATACAGGAATTCTGTCTGGATACTTCTCCCTAATACGACCAGCTTCAGCCTGCCTTCGTTCTGTGAAGTCACACACATGAAAAAGTTCAGCAATTTCTTAGAATAAATGAAACAGACGTGAAGAATTCTAGTTCAGTAGACAGCTGCTGAGTAATTCTTCACGTTCGGCAACAAATGGGGACTCACAAAATCCTCACATAATATAACCAGAAGCATGATTTTAGCAATCTTCGGTAAGCTCAAAGTCTATGAAACAAAGAATTCAGCCAGAGGTGAAAGACAGCTTCAGACATTTAAAGATTCAATCCAGAGGAGAGGGCCTACATTTGCTACTAAAAGTCCATCCTAACAGTAACCAAATACCACTCATCAAAGCAATTTATACAATAAACCTTTAGCCATGCCCCAATAAATTTGACTCAGTGCAAAGCCTAGAGGATAACGAGGAACAAATAAAGATGAACATGTGCCCACAATACAAGTTAATTATGTGCCCTCTTGAATACCTCGCTGCTAGTGCTAACGAACAATTTTAAATACAATACAATAGGGAAAAAGAAGCCAATAATTTTGTGTAATTGTTTTGCTCTACAACAGCAACCTGATTGTAAATTGAGTTGACTAAACTAACAGGAGAAACTTACAATAATTCATAATCACCCCCATTTAAAAGATCACTTGACCTAAGTCTTTCAAATGCAAGATCGATCAATATCCCAAAACCCCCAAATACAAGTTCTAACTTACAATACTCTCTCTATAATAACAGGAAGATCAAAGTTCACACAAAAATTCATAAAGAACACAAGCATCGGAGACAAAGATTCCTCCTTTAAAAGTAATAAATCACAAAAACACATAAACCAACAAATTTCAAAACTCAAAACTTTAATCAACAATCACTGAAACAAAACTACATAATCGAGAAAAAAGGGGGTTACCAAGGGGGTGCTGCAACTTGAAAGAGCTCTTCGTCATATCGATCAAATCCAGGACTAAATCAAACTACAAATCAAGCCAATTTCGAATCAAAAAGATAAAAATTAGGGTTTCCGATACGAAATTCGAGAAATTACTTTGAAGTAACGCAAACAAAGACGAAAGGAAAGATTCAAAGATTGATCTTACCAGATAAGATAATTGAAGGGAGAGAAAATATTAAAGATCGGAAGTTGTAGTGAGAGAAAGAAATCAAAGCGATTGAGAATTTGAAGAGAGAAGGTTGCTTGTAGAAGGAACTTCGAAGAGAGAGAGTATGAATGATGTGAGTGGAACCCCTCTAATTCTATCTATTCTCATTTATAGCGAGTCAAAAGCTTGACCAGGTCCTTTTTTATCGGGATTCAATTGGGCTGAACATGGGCTACGGAGATGATACGTTTCTGAGGCCCATCAAGTCGGACCGGCCCAAGCTGTGGACTATGTTGGACATTACTAATGTCTTTGAAGAGACTCGAGCCCAAACAAGTTAAGGAGATAAATTCTTTTTGGGTGCAAAAGGAGATAATTACTCCCTCCCTTCCTCTTCAAAATACAGTAGAGGATTTTGGGACTCCAAATTTTCTTTGGACTACAATACCCTTCAAGTCACCAACAATAGTAAGGCTACAATAGACAATACGCCATTTAAAAAAAAAAGAAAATGGCGACATAAACGTAAGTTGAAGTAGTCAGAAGTTCTTCTTCACCCATATGCCACATCTGAGAGCTCAGACGGTTATTCTCTCACCCACGATCTCCCTTTTCCCTCTCTGAGCAACGGTTATGGAGTCCTTCAACCACTTCCTTTTTATTCAGTAAGGATTTTTATCACATCAATTGCAATTATTACCAGGCTAGAAATCTCTTCTCACCTTTCAAATCTACGGAGATTCAAAATTAAGCCCCTAATTGTGATTTTGTGTCTTTTATCTCTATTTAATTGCAATTGCAAAATCACGTTTTGTGGGACTTAAAATTATGCTTTTAATTATGATTTTTTGTCTTTTCTTCTCAGTTTGCACAAACTATCAGAGTTAATGGCTTGATGCATCACTTCCGGCTTCCTTCATTCATTCAACTAGGTAATCAATACTTTTCTATGTGTGTGTGTTTATTTTAAGAAATTGATTGATGGTTTGTACTCAGTACTTGATTTCTTTGTTGATTGTTAGTTCATATTAGTGAGGATTTTGGTTAATACTAATCATCTTAGATGTTTGGATGCTCATCTTATTGTACAACAGAAATAGTCAATGACATATTTTGTTCAAACCCATTGGCCGATTATGAAGTTCATTCAGATTTTATTTGTGTTGTTTACTATTGGCAACATTAGGGCTTTTGTATAATTATAGATTTCTTGGGCTGTCATTCATTGGTTAATTCATTATGTATTGTTTTGCCCATTTCTTGGCTCATTAATTTTTATGTGGGTTTCAATTTTTGTGATTTACATGAATGAATTTGTGTACAGATTTTGTTGCCTCATGAATTTAATAATTTTTTGTTTACATGTGAGGGAGACATAATTGGGAGGTGAGATTAAACTTTGATGAGGAAGAGATGGGAGGGGAAAATGTAAAACCTTATAGCAATGGTGTTTTGCAAATAATACTCCACTATACATGTGTCTGAATATGGTCTTACTTAGAAGCACTTTGTACCTGCAGATGATCTTAATTAGGATCATTATTGAGAATGCAGAGCAAGAAGTATCTCATGTTGTCTGTTGTCACCCATTCATAAAGTTGCTAGACCTTATATCTGATTCAATAATAAGGATTTGTCATTTGTGCTTGCTTCAAATATGTCAATGTATAAATATGTCATGTTGTCAGTTTTCAATTTGCTCTTTTCTAGGAATTTATGTTTATTGCTTCAAATTTCTTAGTTGTAATTTTTCTTCTAGCATCATGTTTGTGGTTTTTCTTCATAGTTTGCTCACATAAAATGCATCCAGAGATGGTATGATGAAGAATGGACGCAATATGTGAAATATACTTGCAGGTTTGTTTAGTTTACTTTACCCTGCTATTGTCTTTTCTTTCATTTCATTCATCATTAGGAAGAGGAAAAGAAAGCAGAATTTTTATTTAAGCTTGGATGCTGCTTGCAACATTGTTTGTTTCCGTTCGAATTAGTTGTCCGGGCTTGCTTCATTTCTGAGTGTCCAATTTTTTCCCCCCATAATTAAGTCAATCAAGTTTTGATTTTTAGCTTCATATCGAGGCAATGAACTGATGTGTCTCTGACATTGACTATTTCAGTAGAGTAATCAGTGACCTTTTTTTAGAGATTCATTTGAATGTTTGTTGCTTTGCATTTTGTTGTGTCTCCAGTTAATCTTCAGATGGACTAATCATTGTTAAACAAATACTATAGTAATCAATGTAATCTATGTATTGTAGTCAAAAGATGTAGCCTATCTAGCAGTGCTTTTAAATCTATAATATTGTCTAATTTAAACTGGAAAATCCAAGATGTGAAAGCATTAATACTAGATAACAGAGTTGGAAAATTTCTTATCGAATTCTCACCACTTTCAATTGACTATCTATTCAGGTTCAACGAAACTTTGTCAAGAGTATCCCTAAAACATGACGAGTGTATCAAAAGGCTACTTAATTGCGTTGACATATACACTAAGTTCACCTGTTAATCAACCCAAAACGCAACCAAAATTTAAGAAATAATTAATATGAAAGATGGCCATTACTGGGCATGATTTGGAGACGTTCAAGACCTTGGCACGCCATATAGCATGTGGGTCATCATTTACATGTTTCTTATTCTTCTCTTTTTTCCCTTTTTCCATGATCAAAGTCATGCTTCTACTTGGTTGTATGCTAAAATGGTATTCTATACCTTTTATGTACGACTTTTCTTTTATTTCACCTTAAGCTAGCCGTGTGCTTTTCTGGACACTTCAAATCATTGGTATAAGTCAGGTTGACGAAGCCAAAAAGTATGCTAACTGTATTTTACCTTTTGAGTGTCCTACAGTAGGTTTTATGTGTTTGCTTTTTATTTCATTCAGAGAAGTACCACAACGTTGTCTGATCTATGTTTAATTAGTTGGAGGACTATATGGATAAATTGATAAAAATAGTATTTTTCATTCACCCCAAATTGATTGCTCCTTTAGACCGACACTACAACTTAGGAACCAAGTCAAGCAGTTGGATGGCTGGCTAATCAGTGATGCAAAGGGCAGTCATCATCGGCATTTGGCAGAGAGGTGTAGAAGAATTGTGGTTTTGATTCAGAAATAGGTACTAGATCACCTTCAAAGGAGCCTTCCGTGGAATTGTCCTCATTTTCACCTCATCATGCAAAAAAGGAAGATGGCTTGAACCAGAATGTATGATTGTATTGTAAGATTTTTTATTTATTTATTATGTAGTTAATAGTCTATCATAACATCTATTAGCAGCGTTGTAAGAAGGAGAATTTCATGGTGGATGAGTAAGGCAACTTGAGAATGGAGTAAGAAATATCTCACATAGTTCATCATTGTACCTCTAGACTCCATTTCAGATAATGCAACAGTTTCTTTGATTATTGGAATGATTGAGTTCTACCTATTTCTATTTTAATGTCATGAAGAAAGTCTTAAAAGACATTTTACCAAAACTTTTTTTATTATTGTGGAAAAATAGTCAGCCTAATTGTATAAATTAAACTTTTATTTTTTCGGTATTACAAAGACCCATGCAATAGCCTGCAAACCACATGCATCGGGCAAGTCAACCCATCTTTGATGGGCTAGCGAATTCAAGTAGAGGACGAGACCCCCCCTGCAATGAAAGGTGGAGGAGGTTTTATTCTCCCTACATAGATTAGTTTTCAACCAGTGACCATCAGATTGTGGACGCACGCATTTGCGTGCAATTCAAAACTAGTCTAATTAGTGGCCGCATTTTCAGATTGGTATTTAAATGAATTACTCCCTCCCTTCCTCTTTAAACTATCTAATTAGTGCCCGCATTTTCAAATTGGTATTTTAAATGAAGATTAAACGGAAATTTGGTATTTAGAAAAACTCCGACTACCAGAAGACATTTAAAATTCACTCAAAAAAAAGAAGGTATTTAAAATGGTTGAGTCGTCCCTAAATTTTTTATATTTAATTTTTTTACACATTGTTAGAAGTTTTTATACTCATAAAATGGAGGGAAAAGGGTGAGAAAAATAGTAAAATGCGAAATAGAAAATAAAAAAAGTTCAAGATTTTCCCTGAAAAAATACATTTAACACCGATTTTGATGTACATGCGTGAGTCAATCATTTTAAATACCTTAGGTGACCGGAGACATTTTAAATATCAATTTGTCATAAAAGTTTATTTAAAAGACTAATCTGGAAATGCGGCATAAGATTTTTTTTTTTTGGGGTAATAAAATGCGGCATAAGATTAAGTACACGCAACCTTATCTTTGTAAAGATGTTTGATTTGAAGCGCGAATGCGCGATCAACAATTTTAGAAAATAGTGCTATGAGTTATTTCCACCGAAACCAACGTATTCACTACTCTTGAACTCTTTCTATTGACATCTTTTGCAAAGCCTATTCATGAGTTGAACCTCTTATACGAAATTTCAAATAGGGCTCCTCCATGACAACTCTCTCACCGTTGGAGATCTCAATCTCATTACACGAAAATATTTTATCTTCTTCTATTACTACTATCAGGTTTTAAACATTATGGTGTCTAAAACAGTCCTACTTCTTCAGTGCCATTCTAGTATCAACATTGGGAATCATCTGCCCTCCAACTTGCATTATTATGATGGAGTAAATTGTAAAACTGATAGTTATGAACAATCAATCACGACATGCCGATACTCAGCTAGTTTTGTAGGTAGAGTTTCTTAGATGTGTAACCAAGTTACTAATAAGATCACTCTACAGAAACTAAACCAGGTTAGTTACAATAAGGTCAATTGTTATACAATGTCCAAACTGACAGCCCTAAAAACCTGGAAAACCACTAATCAAATCAGTAATCAGGCCCTTTGATCTTCTTCCACCTGTTTATTAGTGGGTATAGGAGGATCAAACATGCTTAAAGCCCTAAAAGCAGAGATAACAGCCAAAACAAGGAAGCAAACTAGAGCTAAGCAATGAAGAATCAAAGCAAATTTAAGCTTGTTGCAGAAAGTCCCATATGAGCTGCAGGCCTCACTCCATGTAACTTGCACATCACCTTTATATGCCAAGTACAACATCTCTGCTCCTGCTGCTCCAGATGTCACCATCAGGTATGCCATCACCTAAATTTTACATCAGGAGAAATAAAAAGTGAGAGACAAAAAGTCTCATCTTGTAATAAATCAACTAACTTTGATAGGTAGAATCTAATAACATCACCAACAAGAAATGAAATTAGACTGTACACAGCTTTGTCCTTGTCAGATTGACAGTTCTTTGATAGGTAGAAAGTAGAAAAGACTAATTAATTTGGTGAATTCATTGAGCTGTCATGCCTGTATGAGTTACCTCACCTCGAGGTCACCTTGTGTTCCTCGAGCACTCATGTCTGACAATCTTCATGATTTGAAACGATTTCTAATAATTGTAGTACTTAGTTTCTTTCATCACTGTTATTTTAATGCGGTTTCGGGTTTCGTACATCTGTATAGTAAAATGTTTTCAATGAACAAAGCCTCATGTATGAATTCATGCTGATTGCTGAATAACTATATTAGTAAGCACATGAGCAAATGGTAAAGTCTTTTTGCCAAAAGTTGAGAAATGAATTTCAAAGTGAGAAAATTGAACCTGGTCAGAAACAAAGAAAACCCAAACTTTGTTTACTAAGCATCTGACCCAAAGTGAAATTGCAGCAACAAGAGCATAAGCAGCAGCCATGCCAGCAACACATATCATATGCCTTCAAAACATAAAAACACAAAAGAAGTTAATTAGCTCAATTAATCAAAATGCTGAAATAATTAAGAACAAAGAAAAAAATTGCAAGAGAAGTTGAATTTAATTTACTTGAGGGCCGTAAAGTTGAGAAATTTGATGGTTCCATAATCAGGATTATCTTCATTATTAGTGACAGTAAGCCACAAAGAAGCAACACTTAAGGGAATGACAGAGATCCTGAGGATAAAATCTGCAAGCTTCAATCTTGGAATAGAATTTGTGGAGCTTGGCATTTCTTCATGGTTTTGGTTGCTCATAACTCAGAGAATGTTCAAAGACAGGGGTTTTGGAAAAGATAGATAAGGGGCTGAGAAAGTTGGAGACTTTTGAAGGGGTTTTTGGGGTTTGGAAGTTAGCAGGGAAGAGAGAGAATCAATCAGTGGAGAGCACTCGGTTTTATTTCAATTTTATGTGATAGAATGAGTGTCTTCTTATGAGGGTATTGAAAGAAACTGGCGAAAGTTGTTTTTGTTGCCACATTGCTCTTCTAGCTCCTAGTGATTCCCTTTTGTCCCTTCCTGCTTAAACAGTAGTAGTAGCTGTGGTACTATTCAATTAGGTAATCACAAAAACTCGTATGAGGCGGCCTTAAATTGAGGCACCTCATACAACACAAAATTTCGTATGAGGTGGTCTCAACGTGAGACGTGTCATACAAACATGATATTATGCTGACATCATACTTATATATAAATATAGAAGTAGTTTCACCTTGAGGCGACCTCATACAAAACTTATTGCAACTTGCAAGCATAATGTCATAATAACATCATGCTCGGTAAGTATTTTCATATTGTCTGAACTATGATTAAAAGGCATGATCATGACATTATCTAGGATTGTGTTAGGTATAACACTCTGCTATGCTATGGTGCGGTAGTTGATGATGGGGACTTGAGGTCTGAGGACACAGGTTTGATTTATAGGCCATAGGGCACTCCTGGCATATAATTGATAGATTAGTGACTAACATTAACTGTTTGGCATTTATTAAGGTAGCGGGATTGGGTGACTGATTAAACAGGCCGGTCAAGTCAAATTCAAATTCAGATTTCGTGTTGCTTATAGATTGGGACATTTTGATCTCGTTTCGAGTTGAGACATACTGTATTTTTACATGACCCAAAACTTTTGTTTTTAGGTAGAATCATCCTCCACCTGTTATTACTCATAATCTATTCTCAAAATTAAGAAGAGATAAAACTTCAACCGAAAGAAAAGACAAGATTAAAAGACTCATGACATGAATCATAATCCCCACTTGCTGTAATGATGAAAAGGTAACCATTCCAGAAACTGTACCGCCCAAAAAGATGACAGCATTTGGAGGCAAAAATGCTTTGTAAGGGATAAGTGCGTACTTAATTATTATTATGACTATTAGCATTCAAAGAATGATGGGTGTGTTACATGTTACAGTCACTTGCTTCTTTCTGAATTCATTCAAACTCTTTCTCTTCCCCCCCTGGTCCTCTCCCTCTACTAAAATGGAGAGAAGAAACCTAGCAACTATACTCACTCTCTCTCCCTCCCTCGCCCTTGCTCTCGCTCTCTCAGATTTCTCATACCCAGTTTACAAACTAAGTTTCTACATACAAAAGTGGTATACCTATATTGGTCAAGAGATAACTCTATCAAATCCTCCTGAGGTTGGAGGACTTTTTGGTTTTTTGTTTTATGATCAGTATTCAGCAACTCAAAAAGCTGCACTCCACAAGGCATTCTGGCCCTCCCCACACCGTCGGTGGACCTCGCTCATCCTGTCAGCCGACTTACAGATCCCGCTGCAGCTCCAGTCGAATGATGCAACACACACATTGCCTGCCTGAGCCTTCCACTCACAATCTGGTACAAGAAACGCATACATATGCAGAGTAATTAGTTTCGTATTCTCATTCAATTCTTTGAAATGCATGTTCAATAAATATTCATGTTGGTCACAAGTTCTTAGGAAAAAAGTAGCTAATAGAACATCAACAATTCAACATCACCAAATTAGTAGATGCTGTTACCTAATCTCATTAGATGACCTAGCAGAACTCTGTACTCTCTAGCAGAATTGAACAAAAGAATGGTCCAAGGTAAAAACTGATTCAGCTAAACACTCGAGGAGAGTACTTAAAAGATTAGGTCAAAAGATAAATTAATAGAAATGGCAATGGAAGATGTTTAACTGTATCACGATATCACTGATAAGTGTAATTCCTTAGCTTATTCAAGTGTTCAAGGTGATGCACTGATGCGTCCCTGGTAGCAACTACTTGATTTTCTTCATTACGAATTATGCCAACATCTTAATTGGTAATGAAAACATCAAAACTATCAATTTTGCTAATTTATTTCTTTGTACCAAACAGGCCGTAGGTGTATAAATCTGCTTCTCAAGATGTGCTGGACCTAGGGCTCTAATGAAGAGAGAGAATACAATTTCAAGACATGTTGAATTTTAGGTAAGCTCATTCTACCCAAATGAATTAATCTGGAGCCAATGAACTCTTAGCTGCATGCCATCAAGGCCTTTTTTGTATGGACATTCCTATCTCTTTTCGCTGTACCCTCTTCCTCTCGTTTAAATGGGACCAGGGGTCTGATATTAACATATGTTAACGGATATTCACTCTTGAGGGATATCTAGCAGAATAAACAAGCATGTCCTAGGGAGATAGGGGCAGGAAATTACCAGGTGGAGTGCCACAACACAATCGCCGATCATCAATGTGATGCACATCCAATCCAATGAACCAAGAACCTAGTGAAACATCTTCATTTGCATACTTGTGTAGTACATGCCTGAAATTTTGAACACGAGAAAATAAGAGGAGATATTTATGAAGATCTAATCCACTAGTTGATCAAATATTCAAATCAGAGAAGATTTGGTTAGGGACTCACTGATTAATGGATATATAACTTGCTAAATCTTTTGAAATGGCATACAGCTGTCCTGTAGCATGACGGAAGTACCTGTTCCCGTCATCTCCAAACTTCCAATGCTCAGGTTCATGGTATCTTACTCCCCTGTTCATGGATATAAAAGGGATCAATAAATGTAATGAGATTTGTAATCTGATATTTTAGAGAAAAACAAAACATACTTCTGTGCAAGGACGGGCCCCGATTTCATGCATCCTATGTACACCCGAGGCTTTGACCGATGCCGAATTAGGGTTGTTCCTAAGGTTGCTGCAATTCAGAAGAGAACAATGACACTCGATATATTAAAACCAAATATCTGATTGGTATAAAAACAAGTGTGACATGTAGCTCAAAAAGCTTTTACGATGAACAAAATAACGCAAACATCCAGAGCATTGCACACCATATACGAAATACTAGATGGAATGACAGTGAATTCAGTTAGGCCTCATTATCTGCTGAACTGCATTACATATTAACATGGGATTGAGTCAAGGGACAATGACGGTTGTTGGACCATAAGCACTCAAGCATGCTCTGGGCCTCAAACAAACAATTTTTCTTTCCCTGTAGGAGTTGGCATTCATCATATAATGAACGCAGAGTGCAGTCAACTAAAATTGTTGGAAGCTCTACATACTATACAGGCAATACTTGGAACCTAACTCCAAGATAGAGGTCTCTTACCTATATTTACATGTACATCATCATCAACTTTAATATAGAACTCAGCATCCCACAAAGCAACAGCAGTGGCAAAATATATTTTCGTCTTAGCTGACAATTCCAGATACCCTTCAACGTGTTCCTGATCCATGTAACACAAAGAAGGGGATCACAGTCAGTTTCAGCAATAAGGCGGTGACTTGTTTTCGTATTTAAATGAGATAAGTATGACAGACTTACCAGCCTTAGAAAGTCCCCATGCTTTTGATCCTCAGCCTCAATAGCTCTATCAAGAATACCCCCTGCTGTAGCACTGGCAACAACCAGAAATTGAAGAAGAAGATAAGTGTTTATATAACTATAAGAACTACATGCACGTATTCATAGTTAAGGTAGACATGCAAACAAGTGTATATTCAAGATTTGCACTGTTCTTATTGCTTCTGAGTAAACTGATATATTGGAACACACAAGTCCTGTTTTCGTTCATAGTTCCACCTCCATTTATTCAAACTTAAAGAACCTGTTTTGTTGACAATTGATACCCACTGAAAGATGGCTGGAAGCATTTTCATATTTATGGTGTGGTTCTCTCATCAAAGTGATAATCACAGAAAGTAAGGCTGGGTACATCACCCTTCATCAGGACAAACACTGGGGAAGTCCTTTTACATATCGTACGAAATTCAACTACTACCAGGAGGGAGAAGCCCAGAACTTCGCCCTTAAGGGTATTGATAGTGAGAAAATGAGAGCAAACCAAAATCTGATAGGCGGGAGGCCCTAATTCTGCTGAAAAGAGAGCTCAGTTTCTGATGAAGGGTATCTCAGTTGCCCATTGCTTGGTTTTCTACTCTTTCAGCTTATGCTTCTCCCAACCGCTATTCTTTTTATATGTTAGTGTGCATTTTATCCAAGCTTAAATTTAATGGCTGATCATAATACAACAGAATTATCAAACTATCTTGCTTTGGACTCTGCTCCACTCTCCTTGAACCAACAAGTTATCTGAATCGAACTGCACAATGACCAGAATATATATTGTTTTGCAAAAGGTAAATGGACTTTTAAACACCACTTGGCATGGGCTTGTTACTGAGCCTTAACAAATCATGTCTTCAGGGACTTGAGAGAGCAAAGACACGGCAAAATAAATCACGCGGAGAGTGACAATGAATTCAGTCAGGCAATTTGCAAGTCCCAAAGAAGGATTGCTAACAATTTGATATTCATGAAATGGTTAACTGGATAAAGGTCCAAAATACATGGGTGGCCTTTTACACTGATGATCACTCACCTGTGACCTATGACGAATCGCATTATGATCCCCTTCTCTTCTTCCAGCTTCTTTCTTTTTTCTCCTGGTTGGCGAAAGAAATGAAAATATGTGTCAAGACCAAACATCATGTAAAATAAGAGAAAGGAAGACAAGAGAAGTTCAGGAAACTTCATGAACCTTGAGGCATCCATGTTGCACGAACTGAATCTCTTCTCTTTCTGCTACTGAAAGCAGTGTTAACACCGACTACCATCAAATATTTTCTTTTTCCACTAGATCCTGTGCTTGACACAGGAGACCCTTCCATGATTGTTTCTTGTGTAGCCCTCGCAGCAGCTAACTCCATCTCTAGATTTGATATCGTTTTATCAAGGGTCCTGCAATAGATTCACAGTTAGCAAATTTTCTGAAAGTTCAATCTCAACAAGCCGCCATTTAAAAGGGAATTCAGCTTACTCTATAGCATGATGGGTTTTTGAAACGTCACCAAATACACTCTTCGGCTCACTTTTTACATCCTTCTGCAAAGAAAAAGGTTCACATGTAAGTCTAGAGACATAGTACTGTACATCGACAGACAGATTACTAATATGTAAAAAGAACTTCCGGGACATAGAAGGACAAAGTGTGTCAACTACATCCCTGTCCCCTGCATCTGCATGATCAGCTTGCCAACAATTCAAATAAAGTTAGACATAGGCATATATAAGTGGACTCACAGATTTTTGATCACAATCTTCCTTAATTAAATGTTGCCTTCCGTCTTCCATTGTAGCTCGTCGAAACATTCCTTTCTCTTCAGGTTCAGTCCACATCCTGGAACACAAAAGCAGCACTCAGCATACCATGAAATATTCCTTACTTGATATCTAAAAAGTTCATCACAATAATAGCATAAAGTTCAAAACTTCAAATCCTGAAACAGAAAACCCAGCACAGCATATTGAACTGAGGTACTAATGTACTATTGATAAAGATAAGCAATGTGGTTTATGAGTATTATAAAGGAAAAAAGAAAAAAGAGATCATACAACAGACTAAAGCTCACTAATATTGAAGACAATTTTGAATAATCAGCAAAAAATAAATATTCAGGAAGTTATTGGGGAGAGGGGAGAGGGGAGAGGGGAGACGGGAGAGCGATAGATTCTTGCATTAACTCTGAATTTCTGAAGAAAACAGCCCTGAGCTGGTTATGTGAATAATAAACAAAGAAGCATGAGGTTTACAAATAAATGACACGACTAATAAAGATAAAACATTTTCTCAGGCAGAATCAATAGACATTTTGATTTGAGGAAAGGAAAAGGAACTCATGGCGGGGCAGACTCAGGAACAGCAACGGCAAGAATGGACATTTTGCAAATGCTCCATGAGATACTGGCCTACATTTTCAAAGAATTACTACTTGAAAAAATACAGGAAAGGCATTTTGTCATTTTGAGGCAAAAATTAGAGTACAAATCTCAAAGCTGTCAGTTAACTCATATTAGCAGAAACAACAGAAGAACAAAATATGAGTCATAAACATCTTTATTAGTTCAAAAGTTTAGATTTTATTCATCATTTGCGTGTTATAAGCATCACTTCAGAGTTCAGGAAAAGAAAAAGGTTATGACTTCTATGTTTTAGTACTATAATCATGAATAACCCAAAAGTATCAGGAAGTTTCCTTTTATTTTTCTTTTTTCTTTTTCACCTGTGAAGGGGAACGTGAAGGCTATTAAGTATACTACCGACAGATTTGGACCAGCTACAACCCCCAAAAACTCAATCATGTAAGCTAGTTGACACCCATGTATGACAACGTATTAGGAGCTACTTTTAGCACAAATAAGTTAATTTAATCACATTAATTACCCAAAACAACAAGCTTTCTATTCCATTCAAAGATCCATTTCTAACCAATCCACCAACTAATTTTGGAACAACATTCATCATGATTCATGATTCATGATCCAATAACAAAAAAAAAAACAACCATCCAATTGAACATAAGTATGTTATACAAATTTGGAAAGATTCACCACAGAAAAGGAAATAACTGACTAGTGCTCTTACTAACCATGGTAGCAAATTTATTGAAGTTTCTAGAACAGAAAATTTCACATAACTGTTGAGCTATGAAATTCAATCAACTGCAAAGAAATAAAGCTCTAATTTTGACATATAGCTGTCTGTGGCTACAATACTACCAACAAGTCTACAACTGATGCATCCAAAATTAAAAAATAACCCAATAAATAAAACTGAATAATTTGGTCACAAATTCCAAAGACCCAGAAAAACTCACTTCATAAAACAATCAAATTTGATAATTTATTTGTTCGAATTCTTGAGAAATTCGAACACAGATTCTGGATACCCACAAGAACTGATGAACAAGATTGAACAGGAGAGAGAAAATTACCTGGTTGTGAAGAGCACTCCAGCACAAAAACACCCAATACAAAGCAAAACTGTCAATTTCTTGGAAACTACAACATTCTTCTGAGGTGATGAATCAAATCCTCTGCTCTTGAAAGACATTTTAATTCCTTTTTTTGGCAGTTCTTGATTCTAATTACTTTTGTTCTTGCTGCTATTTCACGCAATCAACAACCTCCCACCAAAATCAAATTAAAAGAGCTACTAGTAAAATACTAACCCATAAATCATCTCATCTCAATTGTGAGAGTCAACAACCAAGTCAAAATGACACAAAAATTCAAAGATCAAACACAAACCCAGAAAAGAACTTAACTTCAACTCAAATTGGCAATCTCTAAAAATGTCGGCAAATTGGGTAGAGATGAAGGATTGATGAGAGAGAAAGAGAGGTGAATTAAAAGCGAAAATTAAGACAGAGAAATGGGCATATGCGTTTCAGCAGTCGCTTTCTACTGGAACCTGAGGGGTGCGTTTTGTGGCAACGACCCACCAACCTTTTAAACTGTATTTATCAAAGTATACCACTAAACCCAATCGACATAAAAACAAATAAGCGAGTGGTCGGCACTCTCATCCATTAAGCAAATGTTTGGATTTTTTGAATAGAAAACTATATATGAGGAGTCAGTCTATTTTGTGTGGACTTAGTCCACCGTAGACTAAAGAATAATCATGCAAATAGTTTAAGGACATAAAAAGGTATTTTTAAAAAGGTCTTTCGGAAACTCTTCTAGGCGACAAGTTAGGAGTAAGACTGCGTACATCTGAACCTCCCCAAACCCCACCCTAGGCGGGATACTTATTGGGTTGTTGTTGTGCTTTTGGTCCACCGTAGACTAAGTCTACACAAGATTTTGTAATGAGAAACACCTTTATATCTTTGTGGGTCGATTCGGTTTGAACGGAATTAGCCTTGGCCCAAATAACTTTGATGAACATGTGGTTTAACCTAAAAAAACAAAAAATAAAACTAATGAATATAAAAAATAAAATAAAGGGGTGAGGAAATAATAAAAATTCCTATTCTTGGTATTGGATTTTCTGATGACCTCCTTTAGAAGTCATTTTCGATTCAGTGTACATACAGAGGAGTTATTATTACGATATGGAAAAATGGTCCAATTCAGATCAGAGGGTGTGGATGTATGTATTGTTGGGTATGGGACATTAAAAACTGTTTCTTTAAGATTTGTGTATGTATGTTTCTAACTGACAACTAACTGGAACTTTGAGGTTAGCTCACGGGTACTTCTAACAGTTTGTTGAGGTTAAATTTCAATAATCTAATTGATTGATCTCTTATATGAATGTCAGTTTAGTCTGGAATTGAAGTAAAATAATATACTGACTTCGTATCAGTTAGTCTGACATTAATTTAAGTTGTAATTTGGAAAGTCGGTAGGTTTTGTCCCTATAATATAAATAAGATAAAAATATCATTGATACGAACCGTTCGGGTGATGAAAATATGATAATTATAGTTTAAGTGACTTTCAATATGATTGGATAGGGAAAGAATTTCATGGTAAGGTATATATTGGATTCATTTCCGATTTGCTATGAGTTGTATAGCGATTATTATGAGGTAAATGTATTGTTGAAGATCAAAATTGTAATGTAACCAATGTCAGAAATATGTTATATTAATCTCTTGGTAAGAAGCCGCTTAATAAAGCATAGGAAAGTTTTGATTAACACATTATTCAAAATATCAAGACAACGCATACATCTTCATATACACCAATATTATTTCGCTATTTCATATAGATCTTTAGTTCTTCGCATGTACTATACATATTTTGTAAAATCAAATTACTTTTCACACGTTTATGAATGAAGACTCCTTCTAGTGATAATTGATGCTCAACATATCACAACTCACAATAATGTTTTTAATCATAGAATCAGGTGGCGAAGTGGGAAGTAATTAATTTACCATGTTATATACACAATCATAACTTCCTTTTATGTAGATTTTTTTATGCTAGCTTGTGATGTGAAGCATTAAAAAGATACACATACATACAAGTACTCATTTTTCTCTAGCTTGTGATGTGAAACATTAAAAAGATACACATATTACAAGTACTCATTTTTCTCTAGCTTGTGATGTGAAACTTGAAAAGAAAAATCCATTATTATTCTCAACTCTATCAGCCAAAAAACCATGATATACCATATTGTTGGTGGCAAAACAGGAAACAGATCATGTTCAGAAGTTGTAACGTACACATGGTGCACGTGCATGAAACGTGAATCTCCTGATGGCTTGTGGCAGCATTTTGCTTTTTTCTAAAACAATATTAGTTTAATTATTAAGATCCCCCTTCATGGATTTTTGGAAAGTAATGGACTTACATAGGCAAAAGCACAGAAGGAGAGAGAGAGAGAACAATTAGATCAAGGATTATTTGATTAATCTGATCTGTAATCAATCAAATTAAGCCACGTGTGTACATTGGGTTTGCATTTTGACAGTGTACTGTTAGTATTAATTAATAGTAGCAAGAATGTGATTGCTAAATTTCATGCTAATAACAAAGCTAGAGCCGTACCGTAGCTATATACTCCCTATATATAGATTACTATATGATGTACGTAGTACATGTCAGCCCATTTGACAAATATGCAATTTAGTGCTCTAATTAACATTTATGCAATCATTATTGATCTGTTAACATACAACTGAATATTTGTAAAATCAAACTAAGTCAAAACCATTTATGATGGAAAGATCGTCAAACAAGTACTTGTATACTTGTATATGTGGTTACATGCATGTATATATGTACGTACGTTTATACATGTGCTTACATGATATTATTCAACGCTAAAGATTAAAATAATCAAGAAAAGTTTATGGGAATCTCCGAAACATTTCATTATCAAACGTAATTTTAATGCATAAAAATGAAGAGGGTGTTATGTACAGCCTTATTCTGAAATTGTAATTTGTATCTCCCAATTAGAATAGGCCGACAGCTAAACACTTGTAAGAGAAACAAATAGAAAAAGAAAGCAAATTTCCCTTATAAATACATATGTGTCTTACTCTGATGAGGTAGAGGGGATGCAAATTAAGTAAAGCTACACATAGCACTCCTAAAAAACGAATTATCAAAACTCAGCAATTGTATGTTTTTTTACATTGAAATGGGTTTAATTTGTATATTATTGGCCACAAATCTGTCATAGTGCCGAGACTATATGAATAGTTACTAGGTGTTGCTTTACCTAAATACTGACGTATGCTCAAACTACAAATTGACTGTCAACTTTCAAATAATGCTAAAATTCTTTTTGTTGGGATGAATTAATTAATGTCATGAATTCATGATGCTCTAGCTAAGTGCTAATAACCATTAATTTACTCAAGTGACAAAAGTTACGTTGCTAGAGAAACAAAACTAAATTTTTTACGTCGGATAACATTTTATATTATCTCTATGGTGTGGTTTTTTAGAATCAGTTTCATTATTATATTAGATTCACATATTGAGAAGCGTGCTTTATTAAACTTGTCTCAACCCAAAATTAATGGGAGTATATACAATTTCTAGAACTTTGGCTTATTGGCAAGATTGAGACTTTTGTATTCTTTTTGCTTTAATAAACTTATAGGGTTTAAAGAGATACATCTATAGATTCCATATGTACATGTATCAGGAACAAAATCAAATTTGAATCTAAATACTAATTCAAGTCCATAACTTATTAATAAGTTTACTATTTATTACGAGAAAGTATAAGATGGTTTCAGACCATACTACAGCTCCGTTTGATTCATCTTAATTTTACTTAAATTCAGTTCAGTTCAGTCCAGTTCAGTTCAATTCAGTTCAGTTCAGTTCATGCGTAACTTTTGCACTCATATAACTTTTTATTCCGAAATAATTTCATGATGATAATTATGTTATCGGAAAGATCTCAAAGCATACTTTCACATGAGTCCAATATTGATTATGTTTGGACAAATTTTAAATGATTAAGGGTCAAGTTTAAAAAATCAATTCAATTCAGTTCAGTTCAAATCAGTTTTATCTAGGTGAATCAAACGGAACCTACATCTCTCACAATTATCACTTTTTTGGAGGGTGAATTTAAGTGTAAAGATTAGAAAAGAGAAAAGGATAAGGCTTAAACTAGCATAGCTTAAATTAGCTAGTGGCGGATAAAGGGTGCGTTTGTTAGAGCTTATCCAGTCACTTCAGTTAAGGTGTCAATTCAGTGATTTTAAATTCAGTTAAATGAAGTTCAATTCAGTTCCGTTCATATGTCAATTCAGTGATTTCAAATTCAGTTAAATGAAGTTTAATTCAGTTCAGTAGTGTTGAGTTCAGAAACATACTTTTTGTCTCATATATTAAGTTGTGTTCAATTCAGTTCAGTTGTATGCAGTTCAGTTCAATAATGACCAGTTTAGTGATGTTGAATTTAGTTCAGTTCAGTTCTGATAAGTTTAACTCTAACAAACACACTCTAGCAGTTTGGTGATAGTCTTGCTATGAGACACAATGCTGACTTTTCAATAACTTTTTTTTCTGGTGAGATATGGGTCAATAACTTTGTGCAGTATCAGCTGCCTTTCGCCCTTTCACTATTTTCTTTGGCAAAAGATAGAGAATCTGGTGCTTTCGTGTATTTTTCTCTGGGTTGAAAGATCCTAGCAGTTTATGATTCCGTGATTTGTGCTCTTAAATTTCAGTTAAGGTGGAAAAAGGCCATCAACAGACTGCCTCAATCATGCCAATATCATTTACCTCATCACTTTGGAAGCTGCTGATTCACTCTTTCCTTTTGCTTTCTGTACTCCTTAATTAATTATTTTATGTTCTTTTTATTCCTTCACCTTTTTGATGTTAGCTCATACGAAGAGCAAAAAATATATGCTCATACGGTCATACCACATGGTGGGATGAAAAGTCGAAAACTATTTAATTAATTACTAAATTAGCTGTAATTATTGTAGTTGTCCAATATTAAAAAAACAATTAGTATAATTAAAACTGTTAAAAATTGTTATAAAATGCTAATAAACATATAAATAGAATGAAATTTCTCATCATGTACGTTGATCATCTGATTCGGACACCTTGTACTCCGTATTCTTGCCCCGTGCACTTTCAATATGCATGAAATTAAACAGACAAACAAAAGTATCATATGAATCATATACTCCATATAACTTGTCCCAATATATTGGATGATATAATCGAGAGAGGTTCTTAAATTGGAGTATTTTATAAGCTAGCTAGTACTAATACTCTATGCCAAGATGGCCAAAATTATCCCTTGGCGGTACCAACTAGTAGTAGTACGAATGTTACCCCATTGTTGGCATTCCTTTATTTCCACTATATTAATTAAATTAAAGTACGAGTGGTATTATTTGAAAGTTAAAGCTAAAATTTAATTAGAAATAAGTACCGTACATCACAAGAGAAGAGGCACATGGACTCATGGGAAGTGCAGCTCATACAGAACGTGGTTGTATTCCTAATTTGATTGCGACTCAACCACTACCCAGAGTACCCACCCGGGCCACACCCCCCCCCCCCCCCTTATTTGTTGTTTCGCTTTTATTTTCCATGTTATGTTAGTAGCTCAACCATTTTTCTAATTTTACATCCTACCTAATTTTCCTACCAAATGTACATAAAAGATATAACTCAACTTTGACTACTCGTATTTTACCTCAAAAAAAAAAAAACAAAAAAAAAACTCTTATTTACAATCAAATCAAATGGGTCATTTTTCATATCATGTACGGGTATTTGATAAGTTTGGAAATTAAAAGTTCAATGGATACATGATATTGCACCTATTCTAGGTATGGGTGCAACTTAACATTCAACCTATACCGGCTTACCCTACTATCTCCAGATACTCCTGGGCACTCCATTCAGTGATCATAATAGAAATCACTGATTCAGTGGAAAAATCTGCTGTATATTTGGGCCTTCCTTTTTTCAGGAAAGGAGGAAAGAAAAAAAGGTTTAGCTTTCTCCTTGATAGGCTCCAGAAGAAATTTCAAAGCTGGAAATCTAAAACTCTGTCTTATGCAGGTAGAACTACCCTGCTGCAGGCTGTAGCTGCCTCAATCCCTGTGTATGCAATGAGCACTAACATCCTACCAAAAAAATCTGTGCCAAGAACTTGATGCAGGCATGAGAGACTTTTGGTGGGGATTTGATAGCAAAAAAGGGATATACTACAAGGCTTGGAAGAAAATGTGCCAACCTTATGCCAAGGGTGGTCTGAACCTCAAGAGAATGGAAGATGTGAATGCTGCTCTCCAAGCAAAGATTGCATGACAACTGTTGAGTGATAAGAACAAGTTGTGGATTCACCACTGCAAGCAAAAGTACTGCAGAAGACATGAGCCTTATTTTGTTAAACCACATGTGACTGATTCTGGGCAATGGAAGGAGATCCTGCAGGGAAGGGAAATAGTTAAAGAAGGTTACTGCTACCTGGTGAGAGATGGGAAGAATATTAATATATGGACGGAACCCTGGGTTCCTTTCATTGAGAACTTCAAACCCCAAGCTAGAGGGGAAGAGATACCTGAGATCACATAAGTCTCTGAACTGATCAGGGGAAATAAGTGGAATTCTGACATTATTCATGAAATTTTTGATGAGGAGAGTGCAAATGCAATACTGCAGATCAAGCTGGCTGTACAAGGAAAGCAAGATACAAAAATCTGGATCAAAGAAAAAAATGTTGAGTTTACTGTGAAAAGTGCATACAGAACGATAATGGAGACAAAAGAGAATGAAGCTAGCAGGTTTGATCAAGGCTTCTGGAAAAAGCTATGGAAAGTAAAAATCCCACATAGGATGAGGATGTTCATGTGGAGACTGACTACTCACTGCCTACCAACCAGATCTGAAATCAGAAACAGAATCTCAAATGCAGATGGGGAGTGCATCATTTGTAATAACCATGAAGAGACAACCTTACATCTCTTCTTTCTTTGTGAATGCGCTAAGATGGTATGGATCCAGATCATGGGGATAAGAACTAAGTTACTCAGTGAATGGGATGAGAAGAAATGGCTGGAAGCATGTCTAAATCCTGCAAAGCACCTTGCATACCCTCAAGAGTTGGAAGAGGATTTCACAAGGAAGAGTATTATCATACTTGATTGCATCTGGCAAGAAAGGAACAACACTCTTCACTCAGGTTTGATGGCAGACCCTGGGAACATTATCAGGAAGGTCTCAAAGAGGTGGGCTGAGATAAAGGAGACATGGGAAAAGCAAGAAGAAATCCACTGCATGCAAAGAAGGGAAATCCAAGAGGAGAGGCCCCCCAAGGTTTCTCATTTCTGCACTGATGCGGCTGTAAGAGAGAAGGAAAGCTTTATTGTATGGGTGTTGTTTGACCATAATGGCAAAGTGATCAAGGCTGCTGCAGCTAAGAGCAGTGCCACCGAGGCGGCTGAAGCAGAACTAGATGCTGTACTACAGATATTCAAAGACAACACAGATGAGGAGATTGCAAACAAGAAGATCCTGACGGATGCCAAGAACTGTGTGGATCAACTGAAGAAGGGAGCACCTTTTCCTTGGAGAAATAGGAATACTTTTGAAACAATTTCTTTGGCTTGTAATAACTTAAACTGTAGTGTCAATTTCATTTCTAGGAACTTTAACACTGTGGCTCATTTCCTTGCAAAGTGGGCAGCCTCACACAACCATGTTGGTTTGTTTGGTGAGGATCACTCACAATGCTTGGAAAAAACATCTTGTAACACCTGGAGGAAGCTAGTAATGAGAAGAAGGGTGTTAGATGAGCAAAAAAAAGATAGTCGGATAGACAATGCAAATGGACAGGGTTGGTTCGATCCATGTGCTATACGCGTACTAGGTTATGGCCCAGCCCGTATTTTCGGTCGAGTAGCAAGCCCAATCCCACTTTTTTTTTTCTTTTTTTTATTGTTATTTTGCAACAAGGACGCATGTAATAGCCTAAATAATTATTAAGCTGTACTTAAAAAACCCTCGCCTCTCTTTTTTGCCTCTCCTCTTCCTCTCTCCACCCTAACCCTTATTAGGACAAATTTTCAGGGGTCATTCCCGGCCTATGATTCATGTTTTTCACCTCTTTTTGTCATTGATTTCTAGTTTATACTCTCTAAGTGGAATAATTTTTCTCTCCCTTTTGTGGAGTTATTAGGATTTTTATATTTTTCCTCTTTGTAGGATCCTCTCTTCGCCTATTGTGCGATTTAGTATCAAGTAATATGAATTCGGGGACCGAATATGCACAAGATCGATGGTATCATACAATATTTTGTGAGCAAACAATTACGGTACTTGCAGTGAAGATCTCCACTTCCGTTAAAGATGAAGCATCAAAGGAAGTACATGGTTACTATGCATGTTGGGAGTCGCGCTCGGGTATTCTAGTTAATTGTTTTGTTAGCAGATTTGTTATTGGTACGGTTGATTTAGTATATTCTAGGGTTATTTTGGATGTAGATGCTGTATGACTCTTCTATGAATGAAAGTCTCCTATTCCCCCCTCAAAAAAAAAAAAAAAATAGCCCGTAAAACACATGCGCCGGGTAAACCAACTTATTTTTAATGAGCCGACGAGCTTAAGTAAAGAAGGAGTTCCTCCCTATAAAGAAAGGTAGAGGGGATCGAGCCCAATCCTACTTAACCTTGCATAATGGGATACAGTTCCCCTTACTGAATGAGAAACCGATCTCAAACAATGTCTAGTCCAGGTTTGTGGACCTTTTATTTTCCCAATCGGAAGCCTAGTCCATAAAAGAAACAGGCCCAAAATCCTGTCGCATAAGAGTAGACGTAGTAGTAACGGCACAAATGTGATGGTACTAGGACTCTTGGAAAACTGAGAAGATTTTTTTTTTTTTTTTTATTACTTTTGATAATAGTAACCGAAATCAGTTGATGACTCCCAAAGAATCGACATTTGTTGGTGCCTCTCATATATAAATAACTTACGCCTCATAATTAGAAGTAGCCACGAGTATAGTCATGGCTTCCATTGAAATACCATTTGACATCCTCACCCAAATCTTTCTTCATCTTCCCATCAAAGATATAATTCGTTTAACATGTGTATGTAAATCATGGTTAGCCACAATCAAATCCCAAGATTTCATAAAACTCCATCATAACCATTCAATAGCTAACCCTACTACTCATCATAAGAAGAAATCCTCCCACCTTTTACACAAGGGACCTCACCAATTCACTTGATCATGACATCCCACCCCCAAATTAGACTTCCTCCCCTGGCTAGATCGTCGAAGCTATCGTATGACCTCGTGTGATGGTTTGCTTTGCTTCTTTGATTGCCGCGAAATCAAAAACATCATTTTGTGCAACCCTACCACTCTTAACTATCAAAAACTCCCTTCCCCTCCTTGTTCGAGTCGAGTTTCGTTGTTGACTTTAGGGTTTGGGTATGATCATGGTAGCGACGACTATAAAGTTGTTAGGATTGTCAAGTTTCAAAACCGGCGTAGGGCTTTGAGTGTTATGGTGTGTAGTTTGAGAACCCCGTCATGGAGAAAAATTAACGATCTTCCTAGAAACTACTCTTCTTTTCGAAAAAACCATAAGAATACTTTTGTTAATGGCTGTTTGCATTGGATCATTTGCGACGTGGAAGTAGTTGGGAGAACAACAACTAAATTTGTGAGTCTTAATCTCGAAAACGAGCAATATGGTGAGGTGCCATTGCCACCAATTAAGTCATCGGGAGATCACTACAGAGAAGAGTTGGGAATGCTTGGCGAGCGTCTATATTGTGCAACAACTTATTCAAGTTGGTATGATTTGTGGATAATGAAAGAGTATGGCGTGAAAGAATCATGGACAAAACTCTGTGTTATTAAGGTTAACTCAAGCTACATTACACCCATAGCTCATACAGAAGCTCAAGGAGATGAAGCATCGTCGGAAGTTCTATTCGAAGGCATAGAGAATCCATGGTCACGAACCCCATGTCCCTATTGGTATAACTTGACACACAAAACGATTCGCGAAGTGAGAATTCGCGGTGTGTCAACCGAGGGATCAATACCAAGCGTATGTACATGTACTTGCATTCAAAGTCTTGTGCCCTTGCAAATGCCAAGTTCTAACTCTAAATTTGGGAATAAAAGGAAAATCATTAGCTTAGTAATTGATGATCCGCCAAGAAAGTTTAGAGGGTGGTCACTGTATGATAGACGTCGACGTGGGGGCGCGGGGTTGCATTGATAAAAGAGCTTGCAACTGAATTTGGCTATACCGCGAAACCATTGCACATTATGGTGAAGATGGTGATGATCCTTTTATTTTTATTTGTCTAATTAAGTTTCTAGAAGTCTAATTAATAAAACTCGATTAGGTCATTCGAATTAAGTGTGATGATCAGTGTAAAGATTGGAAATGTTTCAGCTTTGAATTAATCTTCCTCTACAATCCGGATTGATATGAGTGGTGCAACATGATAGATTTCTGTTTGAGCTTCCTATGAAAAGGAAATCAGAAATCTATCAAATTTCCATAATCATGGCTAAACCACATTAGCTACAAATTAACAGTGATTAGAAACATCTGTACACAAACCAAAGGAAACATAACTGCGACGAGCTCTGTATAAAAAACATTACAACTGATCATTGCCTTCAATCTTCATCATGCAACAATCTTCAACTTGCAACAATGAATTAACCAAATCTGCAGAACTTTACAAATACTAGCACAAATTCAGGAACTTAAAGGTCCTCAAAAGAGAAAGCTACAAAGAAAAACTCCCTACATGAACCTGATGCCACACCAGATCTGCATATTTTTCGACATACAATCAAATGAAACCGGTTTTCGACAAAACAGCATGCCTTACCCTGCTCAGATCTCTCCCTTTGAGAGTCCTACCTGCACCTTCACAAACAGAAAAGGAAGAAATCTGGCTCTTTGCAAGCTTCCTTGCCAGCCATTCATGTGGGGGCAATCTACCATCATCATCACCATCATCATCAACATCATCAACATAGTCTTCATCACTCTCTACTGAACCACCACCTCTGACATCATCATCACCATGATCATGGTGTGTAGATAAAGTGCCATCATTCTTTGTGTTTTTCCCATATATCTTTGACCAGTCAGGAATGTTAACAGGTGCTGAATGCTGCATCATTTTGGGCTCATCACCATTACTATGGCTTTGATATCTCTGTGCTACTGGAATCATTCTTGCTGCACTTGGAAGGCGTCTCGTGATTGAATGTGGAGTAGTTGTAGTAGTTGTAATGGATTTGCCATTGCTGAAGCCGTTTCCGCGGTCCTCGTTGATCACATCCCACACATCTTCCTCCCTGAATTCTTCACTTCTGTATGGCCTCCAATTACTGCTACCACCTTTGTTGATGAAACCATGCCTGTTCTCCATTACAGGATCCTCAAATGACCACTACAGAGCAAACCCACCAAATATGGTTTCTTATAGGAAGAATTCAATTATTGCTCCTTTGGATTTGCCAGCAATACCCAGAAGCCAATAGACCAAGAGGTGCATTAAACAAGTTTTTCCTACAATTGGTACAAGGACAGCATCTGGATAGAAAAATACTCTATATAAGAAAAATAAGTATAGGCAAGAGATTCCAAAAGTCAAATCATAAATTAGCACATTATAGTAAATTGACTAATATTTACCAAATTCAAGCACTGTTTTTTTCTCATAAGATCTAAAGAAAGCTATGGTCTGAGAGAATTAAGCATACCTGTATCTGATAATCTGATTTGCAGTCTTATAGATGAGGGGGCGCTTCCTCTATCTGGAGGGTGCCTGGAATTTATATTTTAACAACAGAGTGAGCAGAGAAAAATTACACAGCAGTCAAAATCTTTTATGAGAGATCCCATACACTGACAATTACAGGGCAAGTAGAATGAAACAAGATAAGCTACATGTTTGTTGAACGAAAACAAAAACAGTACTAAAATATGGAGTTTTTCAATAATGTAACTCATTGAGATTAGTGCACCTTTTTTTTTCCCATCAAATCTTGACAATTTTGGTGATGGAAGACAATTGTAATTTTGAGTTCTCAAAATAATTAATAATGGTGACACAAGTCATTAATATTATTATGAAGCAGGTTGCTTAATAAAAAATTAAGAGAGAATTAATTTCTTTCCATTCACATTTTCCTAGTGGCTTCTTACAATTATTTTCCTGTTATAGTAGACTTTTTCCCTTTTCTTAAAAAGACAGAAAGTTCATGTACCCTTGCCTACCTATCAAATTCTTCATATCATTAATGCTCTTACTAATTGCGTACTTACTATTTTAACCACTTGTCTAAGTAAACCACTAACCCATTTCATAAATAATGCAAAAGAAATACAAGTTTATCAGAAAAATGCGGAAAGGGATATAAATTAATAATATTCGAGGAAACCTTGTACTATTACAGAAACGAAATATTCCAATTTTATGACTAAATTAGCATATAAGCAGCCTTCCATAAATGGGTTCACAAGGTGGCCGCCATTCAATGTATTGAGCATTTCACTATTTCAGTGACAATTGACAAAGGAAAAGTTTTACCTTCATGCTAATACAAAATATTTTAAGACCAAAAGATGCATGACATATTTTTCTTCTGTATTATATTCCTTAAAAATACTAAGAAAAAAGAATCTCCCTAAGGAATCCCATCAGATTTTGCCTCCACATGATTATGTCTACAAATGACGGCTCAAAAGTTTCTGGGATATGCTTGCTGGTGGTGACTGGCAGTCTTACCTACTTTGCACTTTGGGGCCATGATTGCTAGCCAAGACAAACTTTGTTACTGTCATTTGCTATGGTGAAATTCAATATGGACTATGGCAGAAATTCAACAAGTTCACTGTTTTCATATATACACCATTCTGTCAACTTCAGGAAAAAAATTAGTCACTAAGCATCTACCCACCAAGAAACAAAACCAACTTATACTGTAGGACTTTACCTGCATTCGATGTTTCTTTAGGACTTCCAAGATGCCAAGCTTTCCATGCTACTGTCTCCGCATGAAAATGACCTCGCAAGATTAAAAAAGCCACCATGAGAAGGGTAAAATGAACGAACCAGGTTTATTGTGCATATGTCCATGTAAGACCATTTCACAATGGTACTATGTAAGCAGTATACGTAGTAGTATCCCTGTGAATATCACAAAATTAAAGGACCATTTCATCTTAGACTTGGACTTAGCTTGGTGTTTATGCCCTGGGAAATTTCACATACCATCACAATTACAAGGCTGATAATGATAGTTAAGATACTAAATGCAGGTTAAACTACTAGTAGTTATTAAAGAATAAGGACAAGCCAAATATGAGGAACAAAAAACAACTTGCACATACCAACAAACGATGCTGATAGTCAAGCATCATCACCTGCTACCACTACAAAAACTGTTGAAATAGGTCTGAACTACCTCCGTGCAAGAACTTGCATTGTTCAATAATTGGCTGCCTTTGAGATCCCATATCGATTTTTCCAGCAGACATACTTTATATGACCAGTCTATGGCTTATGGACTATAAGGTAGTAATTATATTTCTCTACAAATCCACAGTTAATGCTCCTGTGTAAACCCTTTTGCAACTACAAGCTTCAAGATTCAACTCCTGATGAAGGTTCTCAATCCTGTTAGATCTTGCTAATGGACTAAAGGGAGCTAATATAACTACTGATTCACGGAAATCTGCGTTCATATACACCATACAGTTCAATTAGACGTTATGGTTTTTGACATTAACCTTTTGATGGCCACAGATATCCTAGTAGTCATTTCACTGAAGCACCCAAATGTAAAGTTACTCGGGCCCAAACTCCCATAGATCCTTGCGATATATACACAACCATAGGCAGAAGAATGGACAGCAGCATACTATGACCCAATAGAATACAACAGAACTGCTAATGCAGTAACATGTAAAGGCCCTGTAAATCGAGCCCACACATGTTGCAACCCATTAGATCCAATACTCACAGCCACATATTTCCTCACTTATGGTCTTAAAAGAGGTTATATAAGAGTTTATCAGCTAGGAAGAAAGCAAATCAATGATCATCTCCATGCTGAAAGAGGTTCTAAAGAAATAGAAACTACCAAAGGTCCTCCATCCTCTAAGACCTTGCGAAGCAAGTAGGGGCCAGTTACATTACCAGAACCTCACAAATTCTTCCATGTATACTGTCCAATGTCCAATAAATTATTCTAAATCAAGCTGTAGATGTCCAAGTAATCACTTCAAAGTTCAAACTTCAAAGCACATCCTCATGTCAAGCAAAGTTCTAGTCCAACTCCAGTTATTTTACAAATAACAGAGAAACAGGAAAAAATGGAATGCTATAATTTATGCTCACACATCACCCACATGCTCCAGTATTTCACATCTTTCTACACTATGTAGCTTAACAGAATTTTCCAGATTTAGCTTGTGAGGGAGAGCAAGAGCTAGGAACCAGCTGATCAGTGATTGAATGCAGAACAAGCTGGAACAAAAGCAAGATATTTAAAAAGTGATTTCTACACATACAAATATAGTGTGATCACTCTAGTTAAGTATCCATATATGAGGTATCATTGTGAAGCAAGTTCAGAATGCAATAATACTCAAATCTGATATGAGTATAAGCATACATAAGTAAACTAAAAAAGAGATATTACTTTGATTTGGTACCCCCTCAGAAATGCTGTGTGCATCAACACAGTTACAACTTACTAGGGGTGTGGTAAATGGCCCCTCCAGTTTATACTCCTGTCTCTCCTAGCCTGAGAAATGCTATTGCAGGCACTGTGTAGCTGAGACGAGATATCAAACCAAAATTTAACTATTAGCCTTACCTTGATAACACATTCGACAAATTTAAAGGACAAATGCAAATGAAAAAAGAGGGAGCTTGCACAAACCATCCTCTTGGGAAGACTTTCACAAAATTAGCATTTATCTGTACCCATTAACGCCCTCTGATCAGGCTTTCCCAATTTCCATCCTTCAGTAACCCACAAACTTGAGATTTCGGTTAGAGTGTGCCTGCAGAAAGAACTATCTGGTCAGGGTTCAGGAGTTCTATGTAAATCCTTATTAACATTTGATGCCTAAAAAATTCTCACTTATGGTCTTAAATGAGGTTATATAAGAATTTATCAGCTAGGAAGAATGCAAATCAATGATCATCTCCATGCTGAAAGAGGTACTAAAGAAATAGAAACTACCAAAGGTCCTCCATCCTCTAAGAACTTGCCAAGCAAGTGGGAGCTAGTTATTACCAGAACGTCACAAATTCTTACCAGGAGGCTCTCATGAGACTCCTGCTTGAGCAGGGTAAAAAGAGCTCAGATATACAAAGCCTTACCATGTAATTACGAAGAGGCTGTTTTCATTAGACCAACAATTTTAAGAAATTCATAGTCTAATAACATTAAAGATTAAGAATTTCCACAAACCTCATCAATCCTTTTTTCGTTTCGAGGCTTTTCTTCCAGAAATGTCAATAGATCCGGTTCAGAAATCATTCAGCAGTCATCAGACTAGAAAATAAAAATGTGACATTAGCTCTTAGTAAACCACTAGAGATCTTAGGACAAAAAGTTAATATAATTTGGCATCATAATGATTAAATAAACCATTAGACATCAGAATTACCAATATTCCAATAAGAATTACATGTGCACGCAAAGTTGCACATGCTCGGGAACTAGTAACAACTATTTTAACTGCTGCTAAACCAGATGTCTATAACAGATATCAACAAGAACAATCAAAATACGCCAGAATGACCAATTATCATTAAAAAAAAATAGATGGCCTATAAACAGATAAGATGAAACAGACCCTCGATTTTGTTTACAGAACGTCCTGCTTCATAGCTTCCTCAATGAATGCCTCGTGATCTACAAGATCCTTCGGTGAAGGTCTGTTTTTATAGAATCTACAAAATTTAAGATGAGAGTAAGTGACCAAGAATACCTACATAAGTGTAAAAAGTGAAAACAAGGGAAACTATCAGATAATATGAATGATGGGGTTATTACCTCAAATTTGGGACAACTTTTTCCAGGTAACCTTCCTGTTCAGTCCAGGACTTTTCTTCACTAAGTGCAGACCTAGCATTGTGCTCATAGCTTTTCCTTGGTTTGAAGCTTGATCCACTTGCTGTCCTTAGAAAGAATTGATATCTCAGGATTTTCACCTGAAATATCAAACTTCCAACCTCTTGCAGGCTTTATGATCGGATTTTCTGAAGCCCATCGTTGGTCAATCCATCCAGATATTTCTGTATCTACAATTTCCTGCTCTGCATGGTTTCACTAGTCATCCAGGTGATACAAAACACTGAAAATGAGATTGGTTCATCATCCTCATCTAAAAGTAATAATGTGAAACAATTTAGGCAATTCATCAATCTCGTTTTCAGAATGTGCCATTTACTGGGATTTTGCTAATCAGGAGTTACGACGAAATCTGCAGGACGACACATACACACAAAATTGGCAAACTGATGAATGTACCAATTAAACATAAAACAAGATAGACCTTGAGCTTATAAGCAAATTTGCACCCACATTATAAATCTAGTAACAAACTACCAGGGTTGAAAATAGAAGCTAGTCATAACTCAGAACCATGACATTTTCACACGACCTCTAGAGATAGTCACAAGAAAATCCCTTCAATAGCAACATCTCACATAAACACATTAAATTATCAGCCAAGAATCAAAAATTCCCACTTAATTCAGTTAGGTTAAAGTGAATTAGTTAAGCATTACAGCACAATCACTAATCACTAATTAGAACAATATACATAACAATTAACATACTGGGAGATTAATAAGCAACTTGCTTTAGGTTCTAAGTCAGATTATTAAAACATCATACCAACAAACAACGCAATTAGCAACTTGATTTATTAAAAACCAGGGCCAAATGTCATGTATCAAATATAGTAAATTCTTTAGTTTGCCTACAAGCTATGAATTAAAAACAGCAAAAATTAAGATGAACAATGATTTTAGGGTTTAATGAACACAGTACCTTGTTACTTCGAATCCGCAAGACAATGATTTTAGGGTTTAATGAACACAGTACCTTGTTTATTTATTGATGATACCAACCAAGAAGAAGAAGGAAAAGACTAAGGGCTCGTTTACTTAAATGTAATGGTGATTACAATTATTTTATAGGGTAATATGAGTTAGAAAAGGAAGGAGGGGGAGGAGAAACATGGAAAGAGTGAATTTGATTACAACTTACATTGTAATCACAATTGTTCAATTTTAGAACATGTATTACATTGGATGATGCAATTAAGCTCATAAATCTCATATTTCTCTTCCTCCTCCTTCCTTTTCTATCCACATTTACTCTATAAAATGATTGATTACATTATAATCATTATTGCTTATAAGTAAACGTCACCTAAGTTCAAAAATGGAGAGAGAGAAAGAGAGAAGAGAGAGAGAGAGAGAGAGAGAGAGAGAGAGGGGGAGGGGAAATGAAGAGTATAGCGCATAATTGAGTTTATTTATAGGATTTGGAATGACGGTGATGGAGGGCACGATAAAACGCGTCTCAGTCAAAATTAAGAAGGTGAAAACTTGTTTCAATCGAATGGGAGAAGGATAAAACGTGTTTTAGTCAAGTAAAAAGCTGGAACAATGCGTTTTAGTCAAATAAATAGATGGAATAACGGGTTTTAGTCAAAGTAAAGCTGGAAAACGCGTTTTAGTCAAATAAATAGCTGGAACAACAGGTTTAGTCAAAGAAAAGGTGGAAAACGCGTTTTAGTCAAATAACTAGCTGGAAAAACGCGCTTTAGTCAAATAACTAGCTGGAAAAACGCGTAGACGACACCGTTTTGACACACGCCGACAAAGAGATAATTGCCGTTGCCCTATTTATATCCCTCAAATCACTTTTCAAAATGCCATAAAATTATCATCTCCCTCCATATGTGTGTGTGTTTCTCTCTCTCTCTCTCCTCTAAACGGCGACAAACTCGAACGCGCCACCGCAAGTGAAGCACGGGCCACCGCTATCATCGGAAAGCCCTAGAAATTGTCGAAGATTCTCCGCCTTATCCTCCTTCCAGGTCTCTTCTAGCTTTCTCTCTCCTCCTTAATTTTCACAATTTGCCTCTCTGTCTGCAAGATTTTTCTCAATTTTGGGAATATTACTATGTTCTGGAGTGTTTATTGAATTTCTCATGAAAACCTTATTAAGAAAAAATTAAAAAGTTATTGCCACTCTTGCCAGTTTGTCAGTTGGAATCGACTTTATTTATGGTTGTTTGTTTGGACGAGGTTGAGGGAGGGTGTTTCGGAATGTCGGAAAAACTTAGACGAATTAGGGTTAATTAGTAATTTTATTTTTCGGAATGTTGAAAAAACTTGGATGAATTAGGGTTAATTAGTAATTTATTTCGGAATGTTGAAAAAACTTGGATGAATTAGGGTTAATTAGTAATTTATTTCGGAATGTTGAAAAAACTTAGATGAATTAGGGTTAATTGTTTGAACATTTTTTTCATAGGGCAGCCATGAATTATTGTGTCCTCAATGTTGAATTGCTGTGATGTGATAACATTTGTTTGGGTCAGTAGTAGAATTAGTGCATCCTTGTGTAAAGTGTAGAAAGTAAATTAAAAGAGTAGATCATCCCAGGGATGATTCTCGAAGTTCAAGCAGGAGAAGATGTACTTCGTTTCCTTTTCAATTAATACACTTTTTTTTATTTTCTGATTAGAAAAGATGATTTGCAGTCTCCTATGCCAATCATTTGAATATCTATTATCTTTCACTAGCATCTTCTTGAATGATTAATTGCTTGCACTTTGACAAATGGTTGCAGATGAAATTATTTTATGAACATGAGTTTTGCTTCTTGTTCTGTATTGTGCTGGAATATGGCAGAGATGTTATCTATAGGATCATAACGAACGGATTTGCAGAACGTAAAATTTACTTAACAAATGACTTCTCCTTATCCTGTTGGCAAAACGTTTCGATATTGACTTGCAAAATCTTCTTATTGTCTTAACTGACATCATCTTTTCATTTATGACCTATGTCAATGTTTGGCAGGCAAGTTGTATACTGGCAGCCGGATTGAAGATTTATGCATTTGGGGTGGATTCAGTTGCATTCTGAAATGTATCAAGTCCTTGGTGGAATCAATATAGCTGGTTTTGAAGATCAACAAGGTTTGTCGCAATTTTTCTAATGGAAACATATCTTTCATATGTAGGATGGTGGGCATTTTAAGCCAACTCTTTTTTTCTATTTGTCTTTCTTAGAGGTTTCATATGTTTCATGCTAAGTTCAGAGAATTTAACGTGAGAACAAGCTAGTACATCTTGGGTATGGCCTTTTAAGGCAGGGGCATTAAAAAAAAATGAAGGTAATATATGGTCATCTGGATTCTGGACCTTTTGCTTATATCTCTATACTCGAGGCGAATTTTCGAGAAAGGAGATGACAGTTTCTTGTACCAAGTTTCTAGCTGAGAACCATGCTCTCCAAGCTTCAGGCATCGAATGGTCCTCTTTCCTTAGTTGCAAGTCTTGTGCATGCCTGAAAGGAGATTTTTCTATGTGTTTAGGTTGTCTCTTCATAATTTATTTGTTCTGACTTCTGAGCAGCATTAGATCATATGCTTCCCTCTTGCTGGTCTGTCTTTTGATGTTGTGGTTTCTGACAGATTCTTTAGTTGAAGGCGACAATGGCATCAATGAGCATGATGTGGATCAGCATAAGAAGGAGCACAAGAGGAAGGTTGGTTGCCTGTAATTTGCAATCCATTAATTAACTTCATGTATTATCGATGTCATCTTCATACTGCTACTACTGCTGGTTGCTACTACTAATATTTTTTTTTTTTTTTTTTGATAATCGGTTGCTACTACTAATATTACTTTCTGCTTTTACTACTACTATTGCCACTATATTGTGTATCAAAAGCCATGTTAGGGATTATCATTGTATGATTCCATTATCATGTGTACATTTCTTACTGACACACTTGTCAATGCATTCTCATGCAGTTATCACTTTTGTCAACCCTTGAATCTACTTTCAATGCTTTAAATGTCGAGAGGTTTAATGGTGACGAGACCTTAATGTTCATCTCTCTCTCCTTTCCTTTCCTTTCTCTCTCTCCCTTCCCAATTATTTACCATAGCATTTCCATGGTTTTTCACTTGCATTTGCAGTATATGCTCTGTATCATCAGACAACTGCGCAATTTGATGAGGATGGGGCAATTTAAACTACCTTGGAGTGTATGGAGGATGCAGGGTACTTTTGATTCCCAAGAAGTGTCAGAAAAAGGCATATCCTCCACAACTGATGATAACTTTTCCAATTTGATTAATATCTCGTTTGCTAGAGGTTAGTATGACTATGAACACTTCTGCAGCACAGGAGTTTCTCATTTCATCTTCTTTATTTCTCTCACAGAATGCATGGTGCTATGGTGAAGAATGCGCTTACTAAAAAAGATATATGCCCTAATTCTGGTGCTATTGTGGAGCAGCTTGATTAATATGGTTTGCAACATAGGGAACTACACAATGGTCAGGATTCTATGTGTGGTCATACTGCAATTGATGATGATATCATGGTTGAGTTCAAATGGGTCCCAGAGTCTAAAAGTATCGGTGAGATGTAGCCTGCCAAAAAGTTGGATGATGATTCATATGATAATGCGGAGGCATGGTCATTTGATCATAATGAAGAGACTAATGTTGAACTTTAACGTCAGTGATCAAAACATGCAAAATCATTATGAGGCATTTATAACACAAAACGTTGATGATATTGTTTCAAAGTTTCCTTTGCTTATAACTAAAATTAAGTTACTTGTTTTGATGAATTCATTTATATTCTTAGAAACAGAAACGACGGTGAGGTGTAGGTTACTTGTGATAGTTGGGTGAAGTACATGAAACTGTTTAAATTATAAGATTTTTATTTTGGATTGATACTAGAAAGTAAATTGCCAGGGTTGAGAGGATTGGGAGTGGGGCTGGTCGATCAGGATTGTGGAAAATAGGGCTATCTTTTGGTTGATTTTGTTTATAGTAGTTTTCCGTAGTTTTGCTTTTAGATTAAATTTTAGAACTGTGTCATTTTATGGCTATTATTTGAAATCCCAGGAGCGAGTAGGATTTGCTGTTGTTGAGGTCATGCTATCAAAATCTGCACCCTTCTTTAATGGTGATATAAGAAGACATGAGAGGGTATGTTGCTTGTAGTTTCTTAGCATATTTATTTTCTTAATGAGCTTGCAAGTTTGTACTATTGATTTGGTGATGATGCAGGTTCCTGTAACCTTTTCTTCATTCATTGGGTTATGTAAGAGGGGTCCCGTGAGCAAAGATGACAGCAGTGGCGTGCGTGAGTCAGAGATATACCACAGTGCGGGGACAGATGCTGATTTGTGCAGCTCAGTTACAAATGGCGGTGAACAGATTTATTTAGCCCAGATTGCTACTTGAAAATTTCTTAATGACCCTGATGCCTGGCTTTTTCAAACTTCACTTAAGAGCTGTTCTTGGCCACTTGAAGTAGCACCTAATACGAGAGGCAAAGCCCTGGTTGCATTGAGAGATCACTATAATTTAGGGCTTAGAGTCGAACACACCCATTGAAATGCTGGGGACTCTATAATCATCCCACCCTCACTGAACTCCAGAGTTTTGCCTGAAGCAGCATTGCAGGAACTTAGCTATCCCGTTTTGTCTTTAAAGAAGTTAACTGATGTTGATGGTCGTGCTTTCTGAATATACATGTAACAATTGTGATTGCAGGTTCCTATCGTAAATATGGAGGATGAAGAACGGGTCCAACTAGAAAGTTTAAGGGGAGACTTTAAATTGGTATGTTCACCCAATGTTTCTCCGACTCGCCGGAATTGTGCCGTGTCGCGTGTCGACACGACCCGACACGCGACCCGACACGGCATACGGGTCGATACGGCTTGGAGGGATACGATCCTCGGATACCCCCTTCTCCTTTGCATAGCAATTAAGTTCTTGGCTTTTCGAATTTCAGATCCATAATTTTTCAAGCAAACCCTAATATAAAAATCGAAGCAATTAATGATGAAGATGAAGAGTGAAACCAAAGGGCTATTGGTCGAAATGGTGAGGCGAATCAAAGGGTGAGATTGCCGAAAGTAAATGACCGGTCACCAGCCGCCGAAGATCGATGGAAAGAGGATGAGGGGAGAGAGAGAGGGAGAACGCATGCTAGCTGTCGCATTTTCTTGTTCAGACTTTTCCACGGCCGTTTTGTTTTTGACCTTCTAAAACCTAAACAAATTTGTGTGGACCCCAAGGCCCAAGTCCATTCCCCAACAACTTGCTTTATAATACTCCTATAACGTGTTCCTTTTCTTCATTTCTATTTGCTTTTTTATGAGTACTATAGTTTAATATTTCTGGAGCTTTTATCATTATCATCATTGACTTGTTAATTTTTTTTCTTTTAAGTGATTGAAGTTTTAAGTTTCCTAATTAAATTTAGAATACTAAAAAAAAAAAGATTACAGCCTATTTTTTAAAATTTTATGACTATGGAAGCCGTGTCGCCGTATCTTCTAAGCCGTGTCGCCGAATCTTGAAAATTTCTAATTTACGAACCCAACACTTAGATCCGTGTCGTGTCAGATCCGCGTCGGAGAGTCTGAGAAACATTGTGTTCACCCCTTTTGTGTCATCTTCTTGTTAGTTTATCTTTTGATATGCAGCTTAAAAATCAGTTAGTATTGTAGCACTGATATCTTTCTTTTTCTTTGCCACATTACAGCCATATTTCTTGGCGACGGAAAAGCTATCACCCCTATAAAGACAAGAATCAGACTCTTCTCTTTCCAACTGGTCAATTTGTGGGTGAAGCCTTTCCAGTGAGAGAAATAGGAATTCATCTATCAATTTGTGGATGAACAATGCGGAATCTAGATCAAGCAGCCACTATGATCCTCACCATAATCTTCTATGTATAATAGCTGGCTGCAAGCGAGGTACGTGTTTCTTTGTTCATTTTCTCCCTCCCAATCTCGTATTGTTGATCCTTTGTCTGGCCTAATTTGTTAGCAACAAAAAAATGGATGAATAGATTTTTGATAAAGTTTTTCAATCGCACTTAGTTTTTCAATCGCGTAACTTTAAATAGATTATTGTGCTTCCATGGTGATAACTTGCAAATTAGCATTCCTTTTCTTTAGAGCTTAGTCAGCTATGGTTCATTGATAAAGTTGCACCAAGTTGTTCTTTTATCTTCTTTTATCTTTTGTTCACTGTGTGGTTACTATATCATATTATCATTTTATTCATACTAATTTGTAATTACATTTGTGTATTTGGTAGAGAGGTATGCAAGGGTTTTTTCTAGGCTTTCCACTCCGATAAAGCTGCTTTGGGGGAAATATTACTTAGCTTCACTTTGGTCTAAGGTGGTAGGGGCCTTTAGGAGTTACTCTTACTCTGCGTCGTGTGTTCAAAGGAATTGGGACAATTTGCAATTTGCTTCATCATTAAGAACATCCTGTCCTCTTATGCCGTACGTCTATTTCATCTTAATTATATATGCTTTTTTCTTCTCTGAAAATTATCACATTTTCATGCTCAGTTTATGTGGGTCAATTTAATTATTGCTTGATGTTCTTTTCTGTCCCCTTTTTTTGAAGATATATTACTTCGGAAGTTTTAAATTTACACGTTATGGTTGAGTATAAGTTGTAACTTCAAAAAATTTCCGAGGACCTTTTTTGTCCCGAGTCCACCCAATTCAATAAAGGTCTCATTCACCCATATTTACTTTCCCACATGCTTAGTGATTTCTCATATTAGTGTATTTGTGTTCTTTTTTTCTTTTTTGTTTCCCTCCCTCTCTTCACAAAAGATGGTTATTGATTATTTATGATGTGGAACCCCTGTAGGAAAGGTGTACTTATGATGTTTTAGGAAAGAAAGATTTGTGTCTTGTGACATCCTAAATGTGTTATTTGCAGCTTTGTTACTCTCTCTTGCATCATGCATTCATGAAATTTTGTTAGTTTATTTGGGATTGCTTCATCCTTATGTTTCACCCTGTGCAGTTGTTTTATGGCCACCATCTGCCAGTCCCATGTTATACCCAATGCCAATATATGGAGAGGCCTCTAATCATAGGTATGCATCCCCCACACCATCAGAACCATGTACAGGACTTTAATTTCATAAAGTTAGGAAACAGGGTTTTCCCCATCAGAAGCATGTACTGGACTTAAGCTCAAATTGTTATTCTCTTTCTCCCTCACAGCTCTGTTGCTCTAGAATCTCCAGACTTTTCAAGTCATCTAAGATTTGAACATGCTTATGAGTACTCGCAGAAAATTGTTCTTCAAGCAGGGGATGCGCTTTTTATTCCTGAAGGCTGGTACGTGTTTGGATTCTTGTTAGTCTTAATGGTGAAGTAAGAAACAGTATTAACCTTATTGAGCTGCATCTAGTAAAATTTTTTATTTAACTTTTAATTTAGATCAAGGGTAATTTTGTTAATTAAAAACATAATTATAGAGACACTCAGAGAACAAGGTTTTTTTCAAAAAGACAAACAACTGTGTCAGTCAACTGTCCCCTGATTCTTATGTGTTGTAAACTTGTAGGACATTGAATAACTTCCAATCAAGGGTCTAATTGAAAAAACCTCTTTTTAGTCATAGGGGTAAGGGTAAGGCTGCTTACATATGATCCCTCCACACCTTGTAGTTGGGATCCGGATGAGAAACAATGGAGTAATGTGCAGTTTGGTGTGGTAGCTACCTGCACCGACAGGGTATGTTGGGAGTGTCCGAGCACCACCTCCCAGCTCTATTGCAGTCACTGGTTGCAATATTATTATGAAATTTTTGTGTAAGTGGCTCAGTAGATAAAATGAGTTGCAACATTTTGTGTTCTGCATGCAAGTAACTAATTAGATATATTTTTTTAGATAACATGGGTGTCCAAGCTTTGGTTGACTAATCCCATGGGCCCTGAAGTTAATTAAAGTAACTCATTAGATAGTTCTTGTAAGCTTTTAGTATTCTCGATTGTATTGTTCGTGAGACACATATTGCTTTGGGTCAATTCCCTCATCCTTATATTTCCTCAATCTGAGGTTGTATTTTTTGACTGGTGGGAGAGTTGAATGATATGGTCACCGAAGAGGCTATCCTGGGTATGTACTTCATTTTGCAATGGAGTATATAGATGTCATGCTCATTGAACCAACAGTATGATGCCGAAGCATTGTTAATGCAGAACACATGTTTCAGTTTGTTTGATTGTTGGTCTGTCTGTGTGGGAATGTTAAGTTATAATCTTTTCTTTTATTTTTACTTAGAAGATATTGTCTTATTGAATCTTTATTCTCTGTCCAAATGTGTGACTATAATGTTGACCTGTTGGCCTGTTGGCCTCTATTCATCACTGCATTATATTCATGATAGTACCCCACTTTTGCACCAAAAGAAAATAAAAAGTATTGATAATACCAGATTTCATATGAATTATGTTGCATATATATTTTTGTTTTTCAGCAACAGCAGCAACGACATTGACAATGGCTACAATGTTAATCCAGCCAAGAGTTGGGAAGTTAATATTTAAGCAGATGTATGCTGTTCTTGAAAAGAGCCACATTTTAGAAAGATATTCAGAGTATAAGATGTACAAGTAGAGATATAGTAATAGAAGTAGTTCAAGAAGACATACTGGTTGTGCAGTAGTGGTATACCGTATATATAATATCTAACATCGATATCAACATTGCCTCAGTGACTCCAAAGAGGCTTCCTCTCAGGTGGGGGGTGCAGGCATACACAACCTTATCTTTTTAAAACAGAGAGCTAATAATGGTCATATATATAATATAGATGGTTAAATAAATAAATAAGTACGAAAGAAATAGAAACTAAAAATATTTCTTAACAATTAACAATTGCTTTTTCTTGTCATACTATTGTCACACTATTGTCACTGTCGTGAGTTCGTGACTCATAAAGAATGTATTCCTTTTTTTCATTTTTATTTTCTTATCTTTTTTTTATGTTTTTTCACTCTTATTCTTAAGTTCCCATAATGAATTTTTGGTATGAAACCTAGCCTTTTGATGCGTAAAAATCGGAAATCTGTTTGGGTTGTCTCCTCATTCACATTCATGACTTTATCTTTTTGTGGCCTTTTTCATTCACGTTCCTGGTAATTGGAGTCATGGATTTTTTCTGAGCTAATTTTAGTTCTATGTCTGAGAGTTATACATGTATAAGTACAACTCAGGAGTTGCACATAGATCAGGCTACCAAGAGGTTAACTGTATTGAGTTGTATGTGTATACATATCAAGAAACTGAAAAACAAGGAATGTTTATTATCCTTGTCAGAATGTCAATGAAAAAGTTGGCACTTATGCTTCACTATTTGTAAATTGTAATGACAATTTGCTTGTTGAAACCTATTAGCTCAGTGGTAGAGCATTGTGCTATTTTTGCACAAAAAGATGTGGGTTCGAATTCTACGTAGTGTTTGAAATCTTTCTTTTTTCACTTTGATCTTATATAAAAGCCCCTGAGCTTATAAAGAGTCACTTTGATCTTATATCAAAGCCCCTAAGCTTATGAGGAGTCTCCCTCGATCTTACACCAAAACCACCCTCAAACTTATTTCCGAGCCACTCTTGGACTTACATTGAAGCCACCCATTATTTTCAAGAGCCGCCCTGATCTAATATCATTTTATGTTTGACAACCCCTTATATCAGAGGGGCGATCTTATATCATAGTCATCCCACTTTAATATTAAATTATATTAGAGCCACCTGTGGTCTTTTTATTATTATAAGAAAACAAATTTTTATAATATAAAAAAGAAAAAAGAACATAATTTACTGACCATAATTTTTATTAGAGAGAAACAGAGATGGGAAATGAAGACCGAATATTGTCGCTGGTAATTGAGTTTATTATATAGGTTTGGGAATAATAACTGTAAAGGAGGTACCTTGCTGGAAATAAGTAGAGTAACAATTCACCAGTTAAGAAAACGCGGCTTAGTCAAAACTATAAAAACAAAACGCGTTTTAGTCAAACAAAGTAATGAAAATGCGTCTTTGTCAAAACAAGAAAGAAAAACGCGTTATAGTCAAGCAAAATAATGAAAACCACGTTTACAGTAAGAAAAAGGAACAAATACGCGTTATAGTCAAGCAAAATAATGAAAAACGCGTTTACAGTAAGAAAAAGGAAGAAATACGCGTTTAGTCAGTGTTGCAAAAGTGAAAACGTGTAAATACGACGGCGTACACTACACGCCGACAAAAACAAAATAGCCCTATAAATAATTCTGAATCATCCGTCCACTTATCAACCCCTAAAAGTAATCTTTCTCTTGCTCTCTCTCTCTCCTCTTTCTCTCTCTCTCCTGATGAAGAACTGAAGATTGAAGAAGGTGGTTCAAAAATGGCGGAACCTAAACCCTAATTCAGCAAGGATTTCGATTTCTAACAGGCTTCAATCGAATCATGTCAGTCTCTCTCTCTCTCTTTCCGATATATTTCTGTCTTTCTCTTACTCGCAATTAGTCGTTTTGATGCTCATAAGCTGTTATAGTTTGGGGAATTATGTTCATATATTATTTAATTACTTTGAATGTGATAATTAGATAATTAAAAAGATATAACTAAGATAAAATCAAGTTGTTGGTATCTAATTTTCCACCCTAACCTTTACTTCCTGATATTTGAACTTAAACTTCAATCTCTAAATTAAAACAATTTCATTGCTGGTTTTGTTCAACTTTTTACCTCTGTTGACTGTTTAAATTTAAGTTGTTACAAATTGGAAATTATTGTACTATGTATGTTCTTATCAATCAATTTAATGTGACCATCAGATACTAAAAAACATATCAACACCAATTTGAACTCTTGGTCTCTAGCTTTCTACCCTAAACATTCGAGAAGGACTCTTGGTCCTTCTGTGAAGTGTAGAAAATAAAGCAAAGTGTAACGGAGTTTGTCAAAGTTGGAGCATCAGAAGATGCCAACTTTCAAAAGGTATGTTAACTCCATTTTCTTAGTGTTTTGAACACTTTTATTTTATACTGATGATTTTTTTTTGTAATTTTTTTTTTTTGGTGATTTGTGATTTTCATACTGATTAAAGAAGAGGATACTCAGTCTTCTGTGCCAAGCATTTGAATATCAAATACGTCTCAAGTTTCCGGATCTTGCGTGAAAGAATGTACAGAATGATGGCATGCAATTCATTTAATGGTTTTGTCCTCTCCTTTTTCTTTTGTTAATAGAAGTAAGGCGGATATGTTATTTGGTGAGTCATAATTCGTAAATAAGGGGTTTTCTGAAATGAAAGTTTCCTTAACAAATTACTCCTGATGGAGAAAGGCATTGATATAGTTGCATAATCTTCATATAGTCTTACCTGACATGAATTCTCTTCACTCATACCTCTGTTATTGTTGTTTCAGGCAAGTTGTACCCCGGAAGCTGGGGTGAAGATTTATGCACTTAGAGTGGACTCCATGCACTCTGAAGCATATAGAGTCCTTGATGGATTCAGAGTAGAGCTAGTTATGAAGGTCAACAAGGTTTAACTCTATATCTTTTCTAATGGAAATAAATTTAATTCAACTATAAATTTGGTAAGCATCGTTATTGCTATATAGCAATGATAGGCTTTCCATAAAAGATGTAATTTCTTTTTTTGTCAGGGTAAGACTGCATGTGTGTTGGCTTCTTAGATGTTTCATAACACCTCAGTATTGTTCTAAGCAAGTTAGGAATTAATAATGCAAGAATAATCTAATAACATCTCAGTATTGGTCTTTAATGGTCGGGACATAAAGAAATCAAGGTAATATATTAGTTTTTTGGTGCTTTGTTTGGGCCTTTTGGCATGGATATCTGTACTCATTGTGGTATTTTTTGACTCTTGAGATAGGAGATCATAACAGGAGTGAACTGAAGATTTCTATTCTTAACAAAAGTGATGGAGTATATAGAACTTAAGGAGCCAGTAGCTAGTAGCCTAGTACCTAGTTTCTAGCTGAGAATAATCTTGACCCTATGATTTTCTCTTGATTGTCTGTCTATTGATATCTAGGTGGTGACAGAAACTTCAATGGAAGGTGACAGAGGCTGCAATGAGCTTAATGTGGACCAGCCTAAAAGGGATCAAGAGAGGAAGTTTGGTGGCCCTGAGTGTTACAATCCACTGAATAACAGCATCTAAATGACGTAGCAGTGTATCATTACTGTTGCTACTATGTTTAGTATCAAAACTCCTCGTTTTCATGGGTCTTTTAACAACAATCCCCTGACAATCCCTGTTAGGGGTATGGTTATTGTACAATATCAAAATGATGTGTTTGTTACTTAACTTGTGGGTGCATTCTCATGCAGTTATCACCTTTGGCAACACAGGAGCCCCCTTTGATGCTTTGGATGTCAAAAAGTTTGATGGTAATGAAATATCAATGCTCAACTCTCTACTCCTGTTTCCCCCTCTCTCTTCCCCATTATTTATCATTTACATTTCCATGGTTATCCAGATGCTTCAGTAGTAGATCCTCTGTGTCATCACTCATCAGACAACTGCAGTTTTATGAGGATGGAGCTAAGGGTTTCCTGTTCAACAACCTTGGAGTATCTGGAGAATGCCAGGTGCTTTTGAATCTTAAGAAGTGCCAGCAAAGTGCATAACTTCCAACAACAACAACAACAACCCAGTAAGTGTCCCGCCTAGGGCGGGGTCTGGGGAGGTCCAGATGTACGCAGTCTTACCCCTAACTAGTCGCCTAGAAGAGAGACTGTTTCCGAAAGACCCACAAAAACCTTTTTTTTTTTTTTTTTCTCGAAAGTGCATAACTTCCAAAAATGATAATAATTCTTCCAATCTGATTGATAGGTCGCTGGAGGTTAGTATGAATATTTGTATTGAGGTTTCTCATTTTATTTTTCTGTCGTTAATTCTTTCTCATTTCTTTCTGTCGAAAAGTGCATTGAAAATATGTTGATGAATGTGCATACTAAGAATGATTCATGCTCTCATTTAGTGCTATTGTGAAGCAGATTGCTGAATATGGGACCCTAGATTACGAGAACCAGTGATGTGGTCGATGAGAAAGGTATCTAAGTTGGATGACGATTCATATAATAAATTTGATAATGTTGAGGCATGTTCAGTTTATCACAACCGAATAGACAAATGTTGATGGGGATGGGTTTAACATCAACCATCAAAACATGCAAAATCATAAAGATCGAAAAAAAACATGCAAAATCATAATGAGGTATTTATATGTTATAGCATGAATAATTGGTGATGTTGTTTCAACGTTGCAGTTTCTGTGTTACCTTTAATTATAACCAAAACCAAAATCTGTAAAATCTTTTTTCTAGCAGTAGATTTTGATCACATGACCTCTTGACTGTAGGAGCAAGATCCCTTCATGTTCGGTGGACCTGAAACGTATTACAGCTTTGAAAATGTTGCGTCTCTTTTGTTTGGGATTATGGGAACCACGTCAAGTCGGAATGCATGGGCTAGGCGCCTGGGCCTGACTGCTGTAGTTATCGAAAATCAAGGGTTAGTTTGGTAATGCCTGGTACTAATTTGTATTCCGTTGTGATTTTCTCTAATATAGTTGTTGACTTGGTATTGAATTGATCTTAGGTTTTGAGGTCTGTACTGCACATTGCACGAGACAGTGAGCTGCCTTCTACAGCTAAGAAACCTAAAGCTCAAAAGGCGTCTGAAGCAAATTTGGAGTTCACATCATCTTTGAAGGAAGACATGTTTGATATTTTTACAACCCCAAACTATCTCACGTCTTTGCTGCTTCCTTCCGAAAAAGTGCCTTAGTCCAACAAACTTCCAGAGGATTGCAATTACGAACTGGAGAATCTCACAAAATGGTCATGGTAACTCAAGTTTTGCGATGATTTGTCTTGTTGTTTCTTTGTTTTCTTTTTTTTCTTGTCGTTAACATTTGCTGAAAGACTGCAAAAAAAGTTGATGTACAAGTACTGTCAGAAACACTTATGGATCACAGCCTATTCAAGAACCTGAAATGATAAATACATTTCATTTATTAAGCTTCATTCTGTAAACAATTAGCCTACTTACCCGCTTACTCTTATTTTTTAGCCCAACCGTGGCCCGTTCTGAGAATTGCCAATGAATCGTCCCCATCTATCCCCACTCCCCTACCACGACCTATTTGCTGCCAGCTCTAGATTTCCCTCTGTTCTCCCTCTGTATTTTTTCATCCCTGTTCAGATTCAAGCTCTTGCAATTTGGGAATATTACTTTGTTCTTGTTTATTTAATATTTTGCTGTGACCACAGATAGTGAAAACCTTATGATTTTATTTTTTTTTAAGTTATTGGTATTAAATCCTGCCCTAACTACTTGTTCCTGACTTGTCATTTAGCATTGTTGCTAGTTGAAGTGGACTTCATTTATGTTTGTTTGTACGGATTTGGGGGAGGGTGTTGTGACAGATTGAAACTTGATGTATTAGGTTACTTGGATCCTTTTGGGACTATAGAAGTTAATCATAAGATTGCTTAGGTTTGCTTTTTTTAATATTTCCCACAGGGCAGCCATTCTTGAGGAATTTGTAAGTTATAATCCTCCGTCACCCACTTGTTCCTGATTTCATTTCCTCCCATAGATGATTGAAATTTTGATTCTTGAGGAATTATGTTTACAAATTAATGATTTCTGGGTAGCCATGAGATTCTTCTTTTGTTTTTTTTTTATAGGTAGGGCATTTAAATGATGTGATATGATTAATATGAATATATGATTGTGTCAATATTGAAATATTACTGATGTGGAATGTAGGAAATAAATTAAAATTTACTTGTGTCAGGATAAGCTTATAGATCGTCTCAGTGAGATTGTCAAATTGAAGCAGATGAAGATTCAGACCAACTTTCAAAAGGTTTGATACTCAAGATTCATTCTCTTTGAACTTTTTACACTTTGATTTTATACCAATTACTTAAGTGAGGAAGCTGATATGCCATCTGACCATCTACTATGCCATCTGGCCATCTACTATGCCATCTGGCCATCTACTATGCCAAGCATAAAAAATCTCATGCTTTTCACAATTTTAAGTCTTGCTCAAAAGAAAGTACTGAATGATGAATAGCATGCAATTTGTTTTATGGTTATATGTTGTTAGGCATAAAGCGGATATATTGCTTAAGAGAGTATATAAAGAAATGGAGTTTCAGAAATTAAAATTTTACTTAACAAATGACTTCTTCTAATTGATCATGTTGGCAAAAGGGATTGTTTTTTTTTTTTTTGATAAGAAAATTTTTTATTAATCAAATAGTGAAAGAATACAAAATGGAGGATAAGGTATCCTCAAAGTACAAGAATAAGAGTAAAGTATCTACAAATCACGCCAATGACGTTGAATGACCGTCAGTGGCACCCCCTTGAAGGCACCAGCCGCCTTCGCCCACAGGGATGCCAAATAAACTATATGTTCCAAACTATATCGGTACTCTTTCCCTTGTCAGAGAAAATCCTCGAGTTCCTCTCTAGCCAAGTGCACCAAAGAATAGCTAAACAGGCACACCGCCACGACATCCTACCCTCCTTCCCCCTCTGCATAGCAGAAAAACGTAACTGTAGGAATTGCCCCACAGTAGCAGGGCACACAAAAGGCTCCCCACACAACAGCCGATCCCACAAAGCCCTCGCAAAGTTACACAATACAAACAAGTGCAAACAACTCTCTCCGTCCTGCCGACACATCACACACATGCTGGGAAGGAGACACATATGTGGCCTCCGCCGTTGCACCATATCACAAGTATTCACCTTACCTAGCACCAAAGTCCACACAAAAGCACGAACCTTCAGAGGAACCTTAGACTTCCAAATATAAGAGGAAAGGGGAAAATGTGGAAATTGTGACGGAAGGCTAAGATGATGGAGGAAGGACTTGGAAGAAAAAACCCCAGAGGAGTCCCCAATCCAAGTCCGAGAATCGTCCCTAGGGACGAGAAGCCTAGTGTGGAGGACACCCAGGAGGGAAACGAGTTCCTCCATTTCTATATCCCGGGGTGGTCGCCGAAAGTGTAGGTTCCAGGAACCACCAACCTCTGAGTAAAAATCTGCCACAGGTGCCCCGTGAAGAGTGGACAAACGAAAAACCCGCGGATATGTAGAAGAGAAAGTAGTTTCCCCATTCCACACATCTTCCCAGAACCGAACCCGTTGACCATTACCCACATTATACCTGACCAGGGGAAAGAATAAGGACGATACTTGGGAAACGAACTTCCAAGGGCAAGCATGGGAGATAGTTGAGCTGGCTCGGATGTCCCACCCATTATGCTGAAGGCCGTACTTGCTTCTGATAACTCGGTGCCATAGGGAGCCAGATTCTAGGGGAAAACGCCATAACCACTTACCCACTAGCGAAATGTTCTTGGACACCAACCTACCAAAACCCAAGCCCCCCTCAATTTTCGGCCGGCAAACATGGTCCCAACTAACCAGGTGATCCCTCTTACCCTCTCCAACCCCCGACCAAAGAAAGTCCCTCATCATCCTCTCAATCCTATTAGCTACCCCAACAGGAATTTTAAAAAGGGAAAGGTAGTAAAGAGGGATGCTAGCTAGGCAGGAATGCAAAATAGTGATCCTCCCCCCCAACGAGAAATATACCCCTTTCCAACCATCTAGACGCTTAGCCACTCTAGACACCACCGGTTCCCAAAAGGAAACCGATCTGGGATTACCTCCGAGGGGCACCCCCAAATAGGTAAGCGGCCACTGCTGAACCTAACAACCCACTAGACCAGCCAGGGAAGTCAGAACATCCTCCCCCACGTTGACCCCCGCCAAACTACACTTAGACAAATTAATTCGCATCCCCGACACAACCTCAAAAACTTGTAAGAGCGTAAGTACCCTCTTAAAACCTTCGGCTTCGGCCGAAAGGAAGAGGATCGTAAATCCTATTAGCTACCCCAACAGGAATTTTAAAAAGGGAAAGGTAGTAAAGAGGGATGCTAGCTAGGCAGGAATGCAAAATAGTGATCCTCCCCCCCAACGAGAAATATACCCCTTTCCCACCATCTAGACGCTTAGCCACTCTAGACACCACCGGTTCCCAAAAGGAAACCAATCTGGGATTACCTCCGAGGGGCACCCCCAAATAAGTAAGCGGCCACTGCTGAACCTAACAACCCACTAGACCAGCCAGGGAAGTCAGAACATCCTCCCCCACGTTGACCCCCGCCAAACTACACTTAGACAAATTAATTCGCATCCCCGACACAACCTCAAAAACTTGTAAGAGCGTGAGTACCCTCTTAAAACCTTCGGCTTCGGCCGAAAGGAAGAGGATCGTAAATCCTATTAGCTACCCCAACAGGAATTTTAAAAAGGGAAAGGTAGTAAAGAGGGATGCTAGCTAGGCAGGAATGCAAAATAGTGATCCTCCCCCCCCCCAACGAGAAATATACCCCTTTCCAACCATCTAGACGCTTAGCCACTCTAGACACCACCGGTTCCCAAAAGGAAACCGATCTGGGATTACCTCCGAGGGGCACCCCCAAATAAGTAAGCGGTCACTGCTGAACCTGACAACCCACTAGACCAGCCAGGGAAGTCGGAACATCCTCCCCCACGTTGACCCCCGCCAAACTACACTTAGACAAATTAATTCCCAGGGATTGTTATTGTGTAGAATATCTTTTTATTGTCTACCTGACAATTGACATCAGTTTTTGCTTTTTGCTTTTTGTTTTTTCCACTTCTGACTGTCTTTTTTGGACAGGCAAGTTGTACACTGGAAGTTGGTGCAAAGAAATGCACTTAGGGTGGATGCATGCAGTCTGAAGCGTATAAAGCTCCTTGGTGGAATCAGTAGAGGTAGTTTCAAAGTTAACAAGGTTTGCCTTTGTCTATATTTTCTAATGGAAATATATCTAATTTCAAATGTAAAATTGTAGGCGCCTAAGCAAACTCTTTTGCAACTTGTCAATGGATACTCTTAAAAAGAAGAGGGAGTAAAAGGAGTAACTTCTTTGCTTATTAAGATCACCTATCTATATAGTGAGACTACACGTTGTAGGTTTACTGCTATGAAGTTGTAGGTTGGTAATGATGATTTAACTTTGCTTGGAAAAACATTCAAAATGAACTTTCAACTGTTTCAAAAATGAAAATTAAAAATGAGGTTGGTGACTGTAGTGAAGTTGAAGAAGGATTGGTGGTCTTTTATGGCAGGGACAAAAAAAAAAATGAAGGTAATATATTGGTTATTTGGAGCTTTTGGCTTATGTGTGTGTGCTGTACTCATCATGGAATTCGCGAGAAAAGAAATAATGGGAACAAATGGAGGATCCTCTGAAAAGTATGATCGAGTGTATGAACCTTAAAGAAGCCAATATCATGTTCCCAATTTCTAGCTGAGATTTGAGAACTATACTCTCAAGCGTTAAGCATTGACTGAAATAATAGGTGTTTTGAGGTTATGCCTTCCTTAGGTGCCTTTTGCTTTGATCTGACTCGTATTTTAGGCTTTGTTATCTTCCTTGTATTTGACTTTCGCCCTTTACGATTAGCCTCTTTATTCTTGAGAAACAAAAGTTTTGATTAATTTTAAGTAGACAGAACGATATGCTTCAAGGTTTACCCACCCGAGACCCGACCACTCAATGGTCAAAACATTTTACTATTTTATTTGGTTATATATATTAACTTTAACCTATATGGAATGCTCGCTGTCGACTGCAGTATAGACAGATCTAGATGACATGGGTTGTTTTCTGGCTACTGTTTGGACAATATGGAAAGCCTGTCGCTGAGTGCAGTATGGACAGAGGGAGTAGCAACAGAAGGATATCTATGGTTCAATTGTGACTTTCCTGACAAATTACAGAATGGTGCACAACAGGTTGGTGGTTCAGAGCTCATCAGGTGTTGCAGGTGAAGGAAAACCCCCATCTGCAGGTTTGTAGAACCTCAATGTGGATGCAGGGAAGATAGGGAGATGGGGAATGGTTAAATCGTGACTGTGAAGGGATTGCGGTGCTGGGATGCGGCGCGTGATGGACAGTTCGACCCAGAAGCCCTAGCATTGTCGTTATTTGGCCTGAAGACACAGCAGCTTCGGAAGCAGGTTACAGAATGCTGGTGGCAGAAGGGAGAAAATGTGAAGTCCTACCTCTTGGTCTTTATTTTAGAAAATGTTCGTAGTGAAGGCAACGTTGTTGCTCATACTATCGCTAGACTGCAATGTTTTTCTAGCGTTGAAATAAAGAATTTGGTTCGAGGATATGCCTATAGATAATCTCTACACAATTTTCTTTGTTTAACCCCCATAAATGGTTAATATATTATGGTCTGTTATCAAAGGCATGCTCATTATGCAACAGAAGTTCCTATATAGGGGCTAAAGTGCTTCCTAGATACTGAGGCTAGATGCCTAGATCTATACCAGATAATCCCTTATCAGAGCCAATGCAACACAGATTTCATTTATTGAAAAGTACAATACAACTTAATGAACCAGCTCAACGACAGAGATACAAGTAACAAGAGATGTGAAATGCCAGCCCAACCTAAGTAGAAGAAATGTTCTACTTAAAAATGACAACTTCAATTTGGAGATATCATATAGAAACATAAGGACTGAGAATGTGCATAAAACAAGAACACCCAAAAGCAATGGACTATCAAGATGATTATGGTTTCTAACCCCATCTCACAGTAACACTAGCTATTCCTAACTTTTACACCTGATAATACCTTGGGACAAAGTCAGCACCAATGCTATCCTGTATTGAACTATGATTCAACAGAAACATGCAACTTTTGGATAGAGAAATAGAAGAAGAACAAATTGGTTCTACCTGACATCTGACTCTATATAGAAGTCGTACTGATGCAACAGTCAGTTTTTATCTGCCAATAAACCACCTCATATAGGGTGAGCAAAGACAGACGTACACAAGCACAGAACAGACCAAAGCAGCATGTCACAAAATTTTGGAGCACCTAAGATGCTACCGACACCTCTCTGCAGATCACTAAATTGTGCATGATTTCAAGTGTTTCAACACAAACTCAAAATTTCATTAATGAAAGCCTAAATAGGTATATTCTCTTAAGCAGCACCTACGTAAGTCATTGTGTCAGCTTAAATAGGTTCATTCTCTCAAGTCTGCATTTATGTAGAGAATAAAAATGCGTCTAAGACGTTACTTCAGCAACAATGTACTCAATAAAGCAATCTCAAGATGGAAACATTGGTAATAGGTAAGACACACAATGATCTGTTATAGGTGACTGGCGAAACAAAATGCTGTGAAATAAGAATGACTCCTCCTTCAAGAGCAGCATAGTCAATACAACGGTTATGAGTTTAGCTCTCGTGCCAACACTGCATCCAATCAATCCATACATCTCTTCACTTACTGATTGGCCAGTAAAGATCTTGCAACAATTCAAGAGGAACCCAAGTACAACACATAACCAACAAATGTAAACATCACACAGAATGCAAAAGAAGTTATTGGTCAAGTTTGGTTAGTCATGTATGCAAAGCATAGATCCCGGTTGTATAAAGGTGAGGGCACCCAAGTTTGGAAGGGGTAGATATATTGCAGATATTTGGTTGAAGATTCAACTATAGCAATTTACAGGTTCACAGGACTCAGGACAGTATCCTCAGAGTATCTCTACAAGTCGCTCGATGCTTGAAACATTTATCCCAGACATTACTAAGCTACCAAGTCATAGATAATGCTGTATAATAGCAATCCAAACCACTCAAGTTATACACCATGCATAATTTAGAAAGTACAATGAAAACTACCACAGAAATTAAGATCCCAAGGATTCCTTGGGAAACCTTGCATATTATGTAGGAACGGAAATCTATCAACACAGAAAACATCTCTACTACTGTCAATTCATGAAAGGTATTGAGAGCAGAATTGAATCAAATTTGGTGAATAGCAATCCTCATTAGCAATACAAATTCAGCCAAAATTCAACAATACCTAGTACACTACTGCCCAGATCACTGGGGTAATTAGGAGTTAGAGACACCATATCAATTAGCTCTACATTTAGTGCAAAACCCTAATACAATAAATATCAGCATCTACAGAAAAATCCAATTATTACTCCAACAAATTAACACATCCCATAATCACAACATATAAATAGCTACCCATAAATCAATTACTCAGGCCTGGTGGCGCAATCAATAAGCACACCATAAGCATCCACAACATAATTGCAATTAGCAGTTGAATTCAATAGGGAACACAATAAATAACTCCAATCAAAACGATAATTAAATCCAATAAGATCGAATGAAGACCAAGATCAATAAAGATTTCTTCTTTTTTTCACTATTTCATTTAATAAACAACAATTGGGGGTAACAATCACTGTGCAACAGGCAGATCAATCTTATCTCAAAAACAAAAATTACAAATCTCCTACCCTTTCCCCCAACAAAAAAATTAAAATTATTTATATTACTATAATTTTACTCAATGAACAAGCAAATTACTACCAACAGCAGGCTCCGAAATTGAAATGGGTCCTACGATCTTAGCAGCAACAAGCTTTTTTCTTCCGAAACACCGAGGCCCAAAATCCAAAGTGGGAAACTCGGGCAATAATAACTCGATCTGGGTCTGGGTATTAATGGTGGTTTCTTGGGTTGTTGGAGATGATGATGGTACTGAACGAGTTGGCGAGTTAACTCGGTGTGATAATATATGAGATCTGGCGTTGATTTTGGAGTCTCGAAGTTGGGCTAAGGCTCCGGGTTTTAGGTATTTGCTGAAGCGGTGAGTTCGGTTAAAGTGAACTCGGATTCTCCTGTTCATTCTTGAGGAGAGAGAAAGAGAAAAGAGGAGGGAGAGAGAGAGAGAGAGAGAGAGAGAGAGAGAGAGAGAGAGAGAGAGAGGGTGAGTTTGTAGAAGTGAGATGTGAATGTGATGGGTTTGGGTTTGGGTTTGGGTTTGGGGATTACAATGGTGAGGTGAGGGTTTTATAAGATGGGAGAGAGAGGAGAGAGAAAGAGGGGCGGGAAATGGAGATGGAGGGAAAGAGAAAAAAGTTGAAAGAGAGAGAGGGAAGTGAGTGAGATATTTGGGGTTTTTGAGATTTGAGATTTGAGTTTTGAAAAGAGAGAGAGAGAGAGAGAGAGAGAGAGGCGGGTTGGGAAAATGAAAATGAAAATGAGGGAGTCACTTTTTGGAATTTTGGTGACTTGGGGGGTCAAATTTTGAAGTCTCCCTCCAATTCCAAAACTTTAGGGTTCTACTGGTGGACTGGCGGTTGTGGCCTTGTGGGCGGGTCAACTTTACTTCAATGACCCAAAAAACATGGCCATGGCTTTTATCAACTTTTTGTAGTTTTTGATTTAGGTCTAACATTTTTGTGAATTACTTACACTACATGAAGATGATAAGTGAGTACTCATAAAACTTGTGGTTTATAGGAAGGAAATGCATCTTAATATTGTCAATTTTCAATGACTCGCATGTTATACATATTCGAGAGTATTACAAAGTAGTAGTACGTAATAAATTTGAGTATTGGTTCTAGATTTGCATTTGCGTGGCGATTTTGAGAACTTATGTACCGAAGTTTGTAAGTGTTTTATTAATTTTTCATTTCCAAATGTGACATAGGTTAGAAGTTTTACAAATAAATAGTTGTTAAACATCACTTGTCCATGTAATGATCATTAAAGTTTCAACAAATGACAATGTAGTAGTGGTCTCGTGGGGTGTCTTCATTAAATATCATTCTATCCATCTAAAACTATAATTATATATTAACATTGTATTGTGAATAAGTCATTTCCATATATCTTCTACGAGGGCATGCTATTTAAACAAAATTAAATTTCGAATAAAACAACATAACTAACAAAAAATCAATAAAGCTTGGCAAAATCAACATAAGTAAATAATCCACACACACATTATGAAAAATAAAAAAAAAAAATGGGCCAAATTAAATATAATTAAATGTTGTAAAAAAGTTATTGGAGATTTTGACTGAATTGCTAGCTTTGGAGGTATGTCATATATATGCAATCTGACTCCATGAGCACCAATATATAGGTCCTTGTCTTCTGTTGGTTTGGGGATCGGAAAACTTCGCTAAAAATGGCCAGCACGTGTCATTATTGTCGTCCAACACAACATGGTCAAAAATTAAATGCAATTTGAAATGAACAAAAACATGTGAAAGTTGCCCACCCGGCAAGACACGACATGACACGAGGTGTAAGTCACTAGTATTGTGCTCCGTAAAAGATGAAATCCGTTGTACGGACCCGATTATGGTTAAAAGCTAACTTTTTACATAAGTTACCATCTTCTAATACTTTGTTGTTGTCGTCTCTCGTTCTCCTTCTTTATCTCTCCAACGCCAATGAATTGTTATTTATATTATTTTGCTTTTTAGTTTATTTATATAATGCCAACATGACATATTGAATCTTTTACCCTCACACTCCCTTCAATCCAGTTAAGTTAAATTCGAGTAAGTTTAGTGTAATAAAGTTCAAATCCGTACAATGCAATTTAGATAAGTTAATTAAATTAAGTGCAATTAATTTTAGTATATGTAGTAACTCACGACTTAAATACCATTTTTACTAATATACTTACACAACGATACGTGTATCATATGAACTAGGAAGATTTAAACGCAAACTCTCAAATGAGAGTTATGAGACTATAATTGGCCCCATCTGGTAAAATGTATTGTGACATTAGTCATTGGTTGTTTAATGATGATTGATGTTTGATTGTTAATGGTTGATTCTAGACTCATGTTAAAAACATGTTTAATAGATTAGCGATTCATTATTAGCTCGTTTCATATATAAAATGACCAATTAGGATATAAGTATAAAGTTCATATCTATTTGGTTTGTCTCATAGTTCTTTGAATTTATATCTAAATTATTAGAATTGTGTAACATAATTGCTACAAACAATAATAACCAAATAAAATTTGAGATAAAAATGAACATGATAATAATACTTTCTTTTATTTTAATTTTCATTATTTCATGTCAATACCCCATAATATTTCCTTATTTTTTATGATGGAAATATTCCATAATATTATTTTGTGTCAAAAAGGACCTTAATTTTGTGGGGAATTGCTTTGCATGATAAAGTATTAAAATTGGTTACTTGAGACCAAATAATGAATTTAGATAAAATCTGTTAATTTTTTAAGATATTGACCGTTATACCCCTCATTTTATTTGTTTGAAGGTGTCCCGTGGCTGGGTCATAGACCTCTTCGCCATTACTCCGTATTTCCCCTCTTCACTCCATTGAACCACACCCATCCACCCCAACAACTTCCACCCAGAATCTCTTTCGTTGCTGCAGGCCTGCATCACCCCACGCAGTGCAACAAATTCTCTCTCCTCCCAATCTCTGATTTCCTCCTCCTTCAGTCCTCATCTCTTCTTCATCCCTTGAAAACCCACCATTTCCCCCAAACAAAAACCCATTTACAATTTGACCCCATTTTTTTTGTATTTCAATATCATTCAAAGAAAAACCCAGAAAGGTAATCAACACAATGATACAAATTAATGAAATCGGGGTATAGAAATGAGGGCTAGAACTCTAGAAGGCCTGGAAAAGAGAAGACAGGCCTACGAGAGGATGCTGTTGCTGTTGCTCTCGGTGAGCACCTATCTATCACTTTAATCAAATTCACATCAAGTTACAATTCCTAGTTTCAAAATTTGTTTTTAACCTGATAGTGACTCAATTTTAGATAGAAAAGATCATGTCTTTTTCTTCTAATACTGTAATTGGGGTCCCATTTAACCCTTCAATTGATATCAAACCCTCGTTTTCTATGGAAACCAAAACCAACCCATTTCATCATTCGATGATTTCGTCAAAACCCAGATCACAATTTCAAATCCGTTGTGGAATTCGTGAACTTCGAGAACGAATTGATACTGTAAAAAGTACCCAAAAAGTTGCAGAAGCAATGAAGCTTGTGGCTGCTGCTAAAGTGCGGAGAGCCCAAGAAGCTGTTATTAGTGGTAGACCATTTGCTGAAGGCCTAGCTGAAATGTTGTATAATATTAATGAAAGTGCTCAATTAGAGGATGTTGATGTTCCATTAGCTAGTGTTAGGACTGTTAAGAGAGTTGCCCTCGTGGTTGTGACTGGTGACCGGGGGCTGTGTGGTGGGTTTAACAGTGCAGTTATTAGGAAGGCAGAGTATAGGGTTCAAGAATTGCAAAATCTTGGGTTAGATTATACAATTATTAGTGTTGGGAAAAAGGGCAATGGGTATTTTTCGAGGCGGGTGCCTGATGTGAATGTGGACCGGTTCATTGAGGGAGAGGGGTTTCCAACTGCTAAGGAGGCGCAGGCGATTGCTGATGATGTTTTCTCTCTGTTTGTGAGTGAAGAGGTTGATAAGGTTGAGCTTCTTTATACAAAGTTTGTGTCATTGGTTAGGTCTGATCCTGTAATTCATACTTTGCTTCCCTTGTCACCAAAAGGGAAGGTATGTGATGCTAATGGGAATAGTGTTGATGCGCTGGAGGACGAATTCTTCAGGTTGACGACCGAGGGAGGGAAGTTGGCAGTGCATAGAGAGAAGGTGGAGAAAAGAAGGCCAGAAACACAGCCGCTTTTGGAGTTTGAGCAAGACCCAGCTATGATCCTTGATGCACTGATGCCTCTCTATCTCAACAGTCAGATACTGAGAGCCTTGCAGGAGTCACTGGCGAGTGAGCTGGCTGCGAGGATGAATGCAATGAGCAATGCAACTGACAACGCGATGGAGTTGAGGAAGTCATTGACGATGGTATACAATAGAGAGCGGCAGGCAAAGATTACTGGTGAGATTCTGGAGATAGTAGCCGGAGCTGAAGCTCTGACACCATATGATTAGCTTTCCCTTTGCTTCACCATGTATGAAAACTATACTTGCATCAAGTTTCTTAGTGCTGTTGTTTGGATAGTGTACACCTGTTTATCTGACTTGATTTAGCAGCTGTATTTGGTGGATAACTCCAACATGATTCTGTAACCTAACCTTGCCTAATAAAGATAATTGTTAAACCAATGTCACCAAAATCTAGTGTTTTCATCCTTCATGTCCTTTGACCTGCTATACTCTTAAGTTTGTCGTTCCTTTAGAGTTTCCTTCATTGTAACTGTTATTGTGCTCATCTGCAAAAGATGGATGTTTCATTGACGCAAATCTTCCGAAGATATCTAAAATCATCAAACAGAGTTGCAGATCATTGTGGTAAGTTGTTTTGAGTTGCCATTCGGATATGCTGTCTAACATCAACATCAATGAATTTCCATTTCCGTGCACTGAGTTTGGTATATGTCCTGAAAACTATATACAACACTGATGGATTTCGTATATGTCCTGAAAACTATATACAACACTGATGGATTTCGATACCCTATATTGTGTTATTCCTTGTGCTTGAAATACAAGAGAACCTTGAGATCGACTGTTGCTTCCCCTTGCAGAATGAAAATTTATCAAACCTCGCCCTAGCACAGACTGGACAGGGGTCAGACATGAGCTAAACTCACATCGGTGATTTCATAAATGATGAACCCTGTGTTCGTGTTCGTTTCTTTGTTTTAAAGTTCATCATCTGATTTATGCTTTCTGAAGGATACAAATATGCTTAGATAGTTTGCTGCATCGATTTTTTCTTGGTTTGCTGTGGCCATTTTGTTGTGTTTTCATTAGATTTGATTTAATTCATCGCAGTTCATCAATTTAGTCTTTTCAATAAAGAGGAATAGGAATTATACCCACCCAGTATACCAGTACCCTCATTTTTCACATTTTCCCAGTCGTAGTAGTAGCTCGCTGCCACTAATATCAAGACAACATTCAATTGAAGCTCTTGAATTTAAATCAACCAACCAACCAAACAAAACAATCAGACCCATCTCTCTCTCTCTCTCTCTCTAAAAACATTGTAGGGGCAATGATGGATGATGATTCCTTATTTTTGAAAAATGGATGGAAATTTCAGGAAAATAAATAGGCCGATATACGGCGTCGCTTTACGCGTTTTCATTTCCGCATATCTAACTGAACGCGGTTTTGTACTCTAAACGCGTTTTTTCTTGTTTTGATTGACTCTAAACGCGTTTGTTTTGTTATCATTGACTTAAACGCGTCTTTCCTTCCTTCTTTGACTAAAACGTGTTTTTCTTTCCTTATTTGACTTAGACGCGTTTCTCCAACTGGGAACAGTAATTAACTCGTTAATATCCAGCAAGCGTTAAATGATAAATCACCGTCCTTCACCGTCATTATTCCCAAACCCTATAAATAAACACATCTCAATTATGCTCTTCCCTCTTCATTTCCCATCTCTCTCTCTCTCTCTCTCTCTCTCGTATATCATCTTCTTCTACAACACCCCCATTACTAAGAGCAGCACAACGACACCGAGATGAATTTCTTCTCTCTCTCTTCATCAGCAATATCTAGGGTTTTGTCTCTATCGCAAATCACGGCTTCTCAGTACTCAACCCAAATTGTTGATCCTGTTATCCAACGCTGTAACGCTACTATGGGTAAGTTTTAATTAATCTATCTAATTGATGTCTTTTTTCTTTTTGGATTGAATTGATTGAAAGAATCGGAATTGAGTGATTATGTATTGGAAAGAAGAGTAAGACTATGAGTGAGTGATTAATTTGTGTTTAATTGGTTGGCATTTGGATTAAAAAAAATTAAATACATAATGATTGATCAAATGAGTAAGTAAAAATGCATCGTGTTAGGTTGGTCGGTCGTCTATGATTTGATAAGTGATTGAGTTGATTTTTTCTCACAATGTAGTTGATTTTGACTGTTGATGACTTCTGTTGACTGTTGGATGTTTGTTTATTCGACTTCCCGTAAATATACATCTTTTAGGTTTTATTTAAGGAGTGCCAAAAAAAGTATGGGTTGTGATTTTGTCGAATTATGCGAATTGTTTTTGAATGGCCATGTTTGTTATAGACATGAATATGAATTTGCATGATTAATTGAATGACCAATAAAGTCAATTATGCCTAATGTGTACAGTATTGTTTAACATTTTGTTATGCACATAAGCAGCCATTAAGTATGGCGTCAGTTTGTTTGAATGCTAGTTTTAGGCTAATCTGTAGTGATGACTGATGACCCTCTATCTTCTTATTAGGTGGCTCTTTTTAGAAATAAATGTCATGATGGTTATATTATCGAAAAAAAATAAATATTATGTCATGATGGTTATCTAATTGTTGTGATTTTGTGGCTTGATTGACAATTCTCAGCTGCTGATCATCCTTTCAAGCAAATCTTCACCAGTCTTCCCAAGCCTAGAGGCGGTGAGTTCGGAAAGTTCTACAGTCTACCAGCTCTCAACGATCCTAGAATCGGTACGTTGTATTAGTAAAGCATTGTTGGACATACAATTGATTTTACATTTTAGCCTTTAATTTGTGGGTCTCGTTATTAATCACTTGGTTGACTGTTCTCAACATCTCTAGAGAAGTTGCCTTACTCAAATCCGGATTCTTTTGAGCTTTCAAATTTGCAGAGTTGGGTCATACGCAAACTGATATCTGAAGCTTTATTTGTTATCTCCAGGATTTTACTGGAGTGCCAGTTGTGTTTGATTTGGCTGCAATGAGGGATGCTATGAACTATCTTGGCGGTGATCCCAACAAGATCAACCCATTGGTTTGTTATCTTCTCTTTTTCTTTGTTTGTCTGACCTTTCTAATCTCTATTGGTGAAAATCATGGCTCTAGCTGTAGCCCTGGATTAAATAGATTTGCCTTCAATGTAATTTACCAAGCTAAGTGTAAAACAACAGTTATTGCTGATTTCCAAATCCTGAGGCACATTCGGTTTTTTACTAAATGAAGCTATTGCCTTGGAAAAATGTTTTTATGATGGAAGTATATATTTTACGCATGCACAAGTGTATCATGTGTTGTATCTGAAATTTCATGCTGTATGTAGGGTCCTGTAGATTTTTTCATTGATCACTCAATTCAAGTTGACGTAGCTAGATTGGAAAATGCAGTTCAATGAAATATGGAACTCGAGTTTCAGAGGAACAAAGAGAGATTTATTTTCCTTAAGTGGGGATCAACTGCTTTCGGTAATATCCTCGTTGTTCCATCAGATTCTGGTATTGTTCACCAGGTAGGAGAATCCTGCATCGCCACTGATTCTTCTTGGTTCTGTATTATTATGCTTCTGTTACGAATGTAAGCACGATGCTAAATTGTGTTATATTGCTGTTAAATGATTTAATAATATCTGCTGCAGCATCATATATTCTGTCACCACAAGTCGACAACTTAAACTCGTTTGTTAAAGTTTTTATATTTTGTTCTGTTCTGTCTATTTCTGAACTCCTTGCACAATGCCTGACAATCTAGAATGCTACCTATTTATTCAACTTGTTCCTTTTGATGAAATGGCAGGTTAATTTGGAGTATCTTGGACCTGCAGTCTTTAACACTGATGGGCTTCTGTATCCTGACAGTGTTGTTGGTACTGATTCCCATACAACTATGATTAATGGGCTAGGAGTTGCTGGTTGGGGAGTTGGAGGAATTGAAGCTGAGGCTGCTATGCTTGGTCAGGTTGGTGTTCGTAACTTGTGTTTCTTCATTTCCATCACATAACATACTTCGATGGTAGAGGGTTTGTTAAGTCAATTGAAAATAGGTGTAAGTTGATATTTAGCTTTTGGAAAATGAAAATCCATACACGCATGGATAGATTTTGCATGCTTGAGTTTCTAATTAAATTCCTATCCTAGTTGCTTGGGTGCTTATTACTGAGTTGTCTGGTTCCTTTTGGAATATTTCATATTTCATATGAGCTTCATGCAATTACCTGTCATAAATGCGGAAGACCATGCTTCATGTTCTGTGGGATGTCACGTGCTCCATGGCCTGCATTCTTGTTAAACTTTCTTATCTCATGCGCCTTCTCCTGTCAACCAATTCAATTTTCAGGTTTGATCAGTTTTGTTCTCGTTGATGTACTCTGGCTCTGTCAGTAATTCTTGTCTTGTTGTTGAATGATTGAGACGTTGTAGTCCCCCCCCCCCCCCATATCAGGTGAAGATACTCTATAAAAAAATATTTTGTAAAATGTTGCCGGGTCCCATGTTCACCTTAAACTGATATGAATAGTTTTGTTATATCAGGGTCACCTGATGTATCAGGGGGTTATCTCGTTTCCTCCATCTCAATCTGCATTCTGATTCTAGCCTTAGGATTGATGTCAAACAGGAGCCACATAGTTTATCATATACATCTTTTGGGTTTAACTTCGCAGCCCATGAGCATGGTTTTACCTGGTGTTGTCGGATTCAAGTTGGGTGGGAAATTGCACGATGGTGTCACAGCCACTGACTTGGCATTGACAGTGACACAAATGTTGAGAAAGCATGGTGTGGTATGCAAATTTGTTCGAGTTCCATGGTAAGTTTACTGATAATTGTTTGTGGATTCTTACATATTTTCAGTACTATCATTATGCAAGGAAGTTCATGCGTTGTTTATGGGTACAGGTCATGGTTTGGGTCAGTTGTCACTTGCTGACAGGGCTACCATCGCAAACATGTCTCCGGAATATGAGGCAACCGTGGGGTTCTTCCCTGTTGATCATGTTACTTTGAAGTATCTGAGATTGACAGGAAGAAGTGATTATACTGTGAGCTCTCTCTTTTTTGCTAATCAAAGTGTTGTCCTCTGTTGATATTGAGATGTTGCATTGTGTTCATTAAATTACAGGCTATGGTTGAGGCATACTTGCGTGCAAACAAAATGTTTGTTGACTACAATGAGTAACTATCATTTTGTTGTTCGTATCTTAACCTGTTGGTTTTTGGCACTATGTGGTCTAATGTGAGAAAGTGAATACTTGTGATCCAGCCTCAACGAGAAAGAGTGTACTCATCCTATATGGAGTTGGACCTAGGAGATGTGGAACCTTGCATATCAGGACCAAAACGGTATACTTGTCAAATTGCAACTCAGCATACGTTATGCCTTTGTCTGTGGTGATACATCATTATTGTGCCTTATGATTGAGCCCAATTTTAACTTTCTTTGACAGGCCACATGACCGTGTCACACTGAGAGAGATGAAGGGGGACTTGCATGCTTTGATGCTTGTCTTAACAACAAAGTTGGTTTTAAGGTGAAAGCGGCAGATCCATTTTTGTCCTTTAGATTGTTTTCTTAGTTTTTCTTGCAGGACACTTCACTCACCCTAAACAACTGTATCTTTTTAGACTGTATCCGGTTTCTTTTCCAGTTCCTATTGCCTTCTGCATGTGTGTTGACAGTCTGATAGTTGTTGCAGGGTTTTGCTGTTCCAAAGAAAGAGCAGGAGAAAGTGGCGAAAATTTCTCTTCATGGCCAGCCTGCTGAGTTAAAGCATGGTAGCGTTGTCATAGCAGCAATTACAAGCTGCACAAACACATCAAACCCTAGTGTCATGCTGGGTGCTGCTTTAGTTGCAAAAAAAGCGTGTGAGCTAGGTTTGGTGGTTAGTGACTTTTGAGTTGTGAGATTTCTGACGAAACAAATCCATCCGATGAAGTGTTGAAAGCGTTAATTTCTTGCCCTTCAGTTTTGAGCTGCATTTGTTTGGTTCTTTGTAGTACTTGGAGTTTAATAAACCAATTTAGGCCCTGTTCGGGGTGGATGTCAGTTGCCGGTTTCTGGTTTCCAAAAGCTATTTCAAATCAAAAAAGCGTTCGGCTAAATCGGAGCTAAGTTTGGTTTTTCATCTATTTTGGAAACTGGCAACCCAAATTTGGCAGCCAGAAAAAATGGTTTTCACTGGTTTTGTTTTAAGGTCTGTGTGGGCTGCTTGATTGTACGAGGTGTCGCGCTGTCGCATAAGGATGAGGAGGTCGGGACGAAATTTGTATAGATGATGAAGAAGGTGAAGGATTACCGTTTGATTTTTTTATTGGTGACATTTTGGACCGTTGATTTCTCCTATCACTCTCTTTCCTATCACTTCTTCTTTTTACTAATTTGTCACTTCCATAGGCCCCACACTACATGTGAATATAGGTGCAGTGCAGGATAAGTTAACATAGGAACTAGTGTACTGGAAATTTTCTCCAAAATGAAATCCCACAACTTAGCACGGGTTTTGGTTTTTCAAAGATTTAAAACTTTAAACTAAAATCCTAACCGAACAGGGCCTTAGATTCCTGATGCGAGTGGCAATTTTGCACCTTATTCATCTCCTCAGAATGTTCTTAATCCTGATGCAAATGACATTTTTGAGGTGGTTATGTGCAAAAGAAGGATAAATGGGTGGTTAAGTGCAAGGGACCACACAGGATATCGCTATGTGAGGAGCAAATTATGGGGGCTTTGATGGTACAGCTCCCACATCACATAGTGGGGGGTGGGAGCGGGTAGTTGCAGAAAAACCTTTTGTTCAGTTGTTTGGCCAAAGCAGCAACCCAGTATATTCTAGCCTCCAGGTAGGAGTTTAGTAAGACCTTTAGGCGTAGAAGTATTATTCTAAGGAGCTAAAGTAGACGAAAAGATGTTACACATAAGATGGAACAATGTTGGTGAAATTGAAATTTTAATAGTTTATCATGATTTTAAGATACTCCTAAAACATAATAACAGCTACAGCATTAATGGAATTGCAAGGTCAGTTGGAGTCTTAAAATTGGATGGTCTTTTCTTAAGTGGAATGAATGAGTTCATGGAAGTAAGAAGAAATGGGAGTAGTGATGGTGAGTAGGAATGAGAATCTTGATTCCCATTTATTTGATACAAGGAGCTGAAAAATCCAGGTCACTCAAGTTTTATGGTAGTTGTGTATGGTTGGTCGACTGTTGCTTGTGGGGTTGTGGGGTCATGTGGGTGTATCAGTGGTCGGTGGTTTTCATGTGATGTTAAGCGGCATGGTTGTAAATTTGTAAGGTTCGGTCTCATTTTAACCCTACACCCACTATGTATGATAACTTGGGATTTGGAAACTCCTGCTCCTGTCCCCCTATCAAAACTGCTGACGGAGTGTGTTCCAAACCTGTGGATCAAGCTGACTTTGAGGTTCTTGGGGGTTACATCAAAATTTTGTTTTGGATGAGTGAGGGGTAGAAGTGATTGACAGGGAAGGAAGTAAAGTAATGGTGGTTTTGTAATATGTTCACCAGGTAGTGAATTTAAGGATCTTATAGAGGCAGTAGGAAGGTTCAGAGATAAAGGAGTTGGATAAGTGTTGGTTGTTCAAGATCTGGGCATCCATGTCAAAGTTCAGGTAGGATGATACTTTTGAGGATTCTGGGGATCTGAATTTTTTTTTTGCATAAATTGGCAATGCTGTTGGAGCTGAGAATTTTGATGATGTGAGTCCCCTTCCGTTTTGGAGTCCTAGTGCCTTACTGCCTTATATGAGTGGCTTTCGGCTCGATGTGAATATTGCAGTTCCCATTCCCAGATTCTTAAGATACTTGTTGTGTCATAGATTGATAGGGCGCTTTCATTCAAACTTTTGGACATATTCCCCCTCTTGTGTCTGAGCTTTATTCAATCCCAGCAGGAGTTGAGTTTTTTGTCCTTTCATGTCTGATGAGCTACCTTGATGACGAGGAAAGTTTTGTAATGTCGTGGCTGAAACTACTTCGCAGAAAAAAATGATTCTGGTGTATTTATGCTAGTATCATAGTTCGCCTAATATTGGACGCCAATGTTGGTGCAATTTGTGAGTTCACCGGTAAATAGACTGAACTGGCTGCTTGTCTTGTATGATGTTATGTTCAGCTGCAGAAACATCGAAACAGCCTCTCTGCTTGGCAACTAGCTAGAATTAAGGGCTAAGGCTGTGTACATCAAGACTTGTTGTGTTTAGCTGCAGACATCTATTGTATAGAGTTGACACGTCTGAAGTACTGTTAGATATTCGTTATGAATGAAATGGTAACTGTTAAGAGTTGCGTGTTTTACACTGCTATATTAACTGTTCATTTCATTAATAAGAGAAAGAGGGCTGTAATAGTTCAAACTGATATCCCTGTGTTCCTTCGTGCCTTCTATCATCCCCCTCGCCTCTCCGAATTAACAACAAAAGATGACCTCAAATGGGCTGCATTCTAGGTTGATATTGATTTCAAGGAGCCTAATTGGAACAGGAAAGGATGGTCAGAGCGTGTACTTCAGTGATATCTGGCCTAGCAAGTAAGAGATAGCTGAGGTGATTTACCTTACAATGTTTTTCTTATACTGTAGTTTTGGTGATGACTGAATGAAGTTCTAATACGGTCCTGTTTGGTATTATGCTGTTATAGGTTGTTCAACAAAGTGTCTTACCAGACATGTTCAAGACTCGAGAGTACTTGTGAGGCTATCAAATATGGCAACCCAATGTGGAACTCTCAGGTTCCTGTTGCACTTCAAACTCAAATTTATATCCATGATCCTCCATACTTCAAGAACATAAGCTTGCATCCACCTGGTCCTCGTGGGTCAAGGATGCGTATTGCCTTTTCAATACAAACAATGATAAAGATGCTAAATGTCCTTGGTAAATGATATCTGCTTTGCTGGCAATTCGCTAAAACTGCTAAAAAGTTGACGACTTCAAGTTAAATTGACTGTAAATAAGCTAATCTATGTGGGTTAACAGTTGTTTAGCATTTTCTCTAGTCAATGGACGGTGGGTTAATGTATTGATAGAGAAGGATCTTCTCTATACATGTAGTATGAAGATCCTTCTCTATGAATACATTAACGGATTAACCCACTGTCCATAGACTAGAAAAACTAAAAAAAGTGGTGATGAGGGTAATTTTCTTATTTCAAAACTTCTTGTACTACCTCCGTTCCGTTCAAACGCTCCCATTTGCCTAAAATGGATGTTTCATACAAACACTCCCATTTCTTTAGTTGGTAAGGAATTTACTAGTCATTTACAATATTACCCCCATTAAAACCCAAGCCCCACCCTTTTCTTTCTCTCTCCTCAAGTCTCTCTCCACCCATGTTAATGTTGAGGGTATATGGGGAAAGTAGATGGCAAAATAAATTTTTCTTTTTTTTGTGCCAAAAGCAAATGGGAGCGTTTGAACGGAACGGAGGGAGTACAATGTTTTTGCTGTTGGTATTTCATGTCTTTGCACCTTACCACATGATTGCTGGGAATTCAAGATTATTTGACCAATTCAAATGTTATAGAAGTTTCTCAATTTTACACTTAGCACTCCCTATACAGGTCGCAAATGAACAACTAAAACCAATAACGACTGGAGAATCACGAATCCAATGCAACAGAATTGAGTCCAGAATAACAAGGACAAGAAATTCCTGAAATAGCATACCAAAATCAGAGAATAAGCAGATTACAAGTACAAAATGTATGGGGGATGAATTATCTTGTGACCGGAATGATGGAATTAGTAAAAGCTTCATTCAACATTTGTTTTCTTTATTTGTATTGGTATCTCAAATTTCTACACCACTTTTTTTGTATTTATACAGGTTCTTGCAATGTAATAAATCCTTCAGCGCACATCATATATTAAATTTCTCAATTACCATTCTTCTAGTTCAGTCAGATTATAAATCGAAAAGGAACTTTCTTAAAAAAAATTAATAAATAAATAAAATCAAATACGAACTACTATATATCTGGTTTTAGTGTCTCGTGTGCTGAATTTTTATTAATTAATAGCGTTTAACAAATCTCAGTTTCAGTTTATTTTGATTTCAGGTCATGTTCGGTTTGGATCGGTTTGAATCGGATTGCGTTTAGTTCGGCTCAAATCGGTTTTGGTTGTGAACAAAGTCTAATCAAAATCATTGTATAGGTTGGGTTATGCGGTGTTACGTTAGGTTACGTTATGTTATTCCATATCTGTACCTAATTTCCTATCTCCTATATATACCATATTAAGGGTCTGTTCTCCTCACCTTCTTTTTACTCAACTTATCTGCACAATACTGAACTGAATTGGAATTTACTGAACTGAACTTTTCTGAACAGAACTTATTTTTCCTAAATCTACAATTACAAAGAGTAAATTTGTTCTTTGGTTTACCGAACTCTATTGAATTTTCCTGAACTGAAGTTCTTTTTACTGAACTGAACTGAATTTTACTGAACTGAACTTAATTTTACTGAATACTTCAGGGGAAGTCGATGAGAACAGACCCTAAGTCTTATTATTAGACACCCCATTAGAACCATTAAAAGAGCCTTGTGAGATTAGACACAATTTTGTTCGTGGTTTTTCGCTATATTCGGTATTTTTCACGTAAATCTATATGCATTGTTCTCTCTCTTCCTCCTCTTTGTTGTCCAAAGACCGATGGTTTACTCTTTTGTGGGTCGACCCAGTACAAACACAGATCTTAGGTTGATACGCATCATTAGAAAGAACAAAAAACATTATATATAAAAGGGATAACTTTGATTATCTTACCCTGAAATGAGATTACATATACAATAGGTTTTATATAGATTGTGTGTGCAAAGTACAAATTGACGGGATTCTCAAATATTTTTAGACGTGCTCACTACTTTCCGTCAAATTATATTCAAATGTTGTGTTATGAATAGACGAGACTGCAACTTGCGTGATGGTTCAGGACTATTAAATACTCTCTCCATTCCATACTCTTGTTTACGTACAAAAATTGTCTAAAAAAAGACAAACTCTTCTTTGCTCAAACCTGATCTCCTTACCCTTGTTTAATTGTGACTCTCTCTTCACCTTTCCTAGCAAATAAGCAAAATTTTATTTTATCAAATCAATTATATATATTATAAGGAAAAAGCATGTAATTTTTAGAAAGAAATAAAAGAAGGTACATGAAGATCACTTACTACACTAGGGAGCACATTTTACCGTATCCCTCTCAATCAAAACCGCTTGTGAGCCCATTGTCATGAAACATCAGGACACATAGCCAAATCTCCTACAAAGAGACTAGCAAAAAAAAAAAAAAAAAACTCCTACAAAGAGATAGAAATGCCAACCTGAAAAGTTGCAAGTTCGAAATCCTTTAAACCAGCTCTAACAACTGAATGAATAAAATATATATATAGAATCAAGTTCCGGTGTGAACTCAATGTATATGCGAATAATGTGAACTCTTAATCTGGACCATCTATTCTACAATCAATGTCTGAGATTTAGCTAGCTTAAAATATTGAATGTATGATAAATATAAAAAAAACAAAAACTTCACATAGATACATCAGGAACAGAGGTGCAAGCAACATACGGATTCTCTCTCCTCTCTGCCCTCTCTCTCCTCATTGGCTCATTCTCTCTCCTCACTTAGGAATTCACGCAATGTCATTTATGTCTAAAACAACAACAACCCAATCCATTGATGGAGGCCCCTCACAAAATCAAACGGGCCACCACGTGGCTCATTACTTCTGGCGAACCTTCGTTTCGGTGGTCGGGGGTTCGACCAGCCACCCTCATGTCACCGCCGGCGAGCTTCTTACGGGTGGTGCCGATGCAGGATGAACAAGGTGGGCATTCTGTCATGGGGAGAGAGAGTGTGAGTGTGACGGGGAGGAGAGAGAGTGAGGTAGTGATGCCTGAACTGAGACCGAAAAAAAAATAAAAAGGAAGGAAGCGTGGATTAATCGTGACCATACAAGTTTACAAATGGATGGCTCAGATTTCAGTTCGCATAGTTCACACAATTACAATGGTTCACACCAGATCTGGACTATATATATATATATATATATATATATATATATATATATATATATATATGGCACATAGGCAAGAATTTTAAGAGCGCGCCACTTAAGCGAAGATAAAGACAAAAAATAACTGGTGTAAAACGTTTAGCACTCTTAAAGGATGTTTACTTGGACCAAAAAATATTCTGTTTTTATTTCTCAAATTATTTTAAGAATACATTTTCTTTGAATTTGTTTTCTAGTTGTTGAAAACCAACAAAAAACGTGTTTCATTCCTCATTTTTCTCTCCCTCATCCTCCTCTCTCTCTCCTCACTCAAACCCCCACCCTGTAAAGCAGTAAATCCCCCACCCTTACCCCTACCACCTACCCCCACCCGACCACCCCCACGGCCCACCTCCACCTCTACATCTCTATCGTCTCTCTGCTCTCAAAGCCCCCAGGCCCCAGCCCCACCCCTATCATCAGGTCTTTTTCAAACCCCACCCTACCCTCAATCTCCCCCCTTTCCACCACCACACGCGGTCGGAATCCGACGAGTTGGTGAATTCCGACGAGATAAGGTGGCATGTGGGTCAAAGCTACGCACAACTGAAGTTGTTGACAAACACTAGAACAAGATCCATGGCACACGTGCAATGGGGGTGGTGAGATTGGGTGAAGAAAACAATAGAAAACATCAATTTGATGTTTTCCCATTATTCCAAAATCCTTTGTAAATTTAGGAAATAAGAAAACCGTGTTTTCTTTGGAAATTATGGAGCAATTGTCAATTTGGAACAAGTTCTCATCTCCTCCGCGTTTTCTTTGAATTTTTTTCTAGAAAACAAGTGAAGTAAACGCACCCTTAGCATCCCTATTGCTTAGGATTCTTGAGTTGTAATAGACCTCTAGAGTTTTCTAAGAGTTGTGCTAGATCTTTGCCAAATATTTGAAGTCAAATATAACTTTTTCTACCCATCTCAAAAGATTAAAACTTTTAAACCATCAAATTCGCATCGAAAAATATTTTAGAACGAGATGCATATACAGTATGTATTCGAAACATGTAAGATCGCATGTATATGTTTGGTTCCCGTAAACAAGTAAAAATAATAATGTTAACAATAAAATTAAGGTTGAAAATAAAAAAATGAGCAAATATCTTTAGCCACTTAAGCGGTATTTTTAGGAGCATGCACATAAGAGAGAATATTAAATAATAAAAATTAAAGCACAAAATCTCGTATGAGGCGGCCTCATTGTGAGGCCTCTCATACAAATATGATGTCATTATGCCGACGTTATACTTGTATATAAAGGTAGCCTCACCTTGAAACGGTCTCATACAAGACTTATTGAAATACTCATAACACATACTTTGAACAAACTAAGCAAAGATAAAGATAAAAAATAAACCGACATTATTTCTGTCAATTCGTACAACGCACCAACTTTAAAACTAATTAAATCATAAAGTGTGTGAAAATCTTTTTCATCTACAACTCTACCAAGTAGGTTACATATAAGCCAAAATGGCAACGTTTCATTTTCCACATCGAGAATTTGTGTAGTCAAAAATCAAAATCCCTAACGTTACTTTGCACCAAAAAAATTAATGATAATCCCTAACATACTAGTTACTACCCTTTATCCATTTTCGGTCGGGCCGCATCGATGACGATTCGGTCCGGATGATCAAGGTCTAGTCCTCTCTGAGCCCACCATGGTCCATTTTCTTCACTCCATTTGGTTTTCCTTGAGTGGTAACTTGTAACCATGAATGCCGAAGGTCTCAAGCTCTCAAAGTTCCCCGTAATAATAAATGGTATAGTAGTGTTTTGATCCCACAATGCCCAGAATTCAATAGTAAAATCTAGAGAGAGACATACGTTTACTGAGCGAGAGAGATGTCAAAGGTATTTGCAAGAATTGTTGGGTTCTTCAGCAACCGGAACATGGTGGGAGTGGACAAAGCTGGGAATCGCTATTTTGCCAGAGATCATGTCATTGATGGCGTCAGTAAGTGGGTTATTAAATCCCTCCATTTCTCTCTCTCTCTCTCTCTCTCTCTCTCTCTCTCTCTCTCTCTCTCTCTCTCTCTCTTTCTCTTTCAGCTAAGTATTTCATTTCATTATTCTGCTGATTATTTAGGTTATGGGTTGTTATTCATTTAGCATAAGTTTTTGATGTGATGATCCCATCCCTGGTTGTATTATTCCCATTCTTGTATTGGCTGATTGGAATTTTCTTGTGGGCATTTATTGATACATATTGAGTTGTAGGTTTTCTGTGATTCTTCTAAGTATAATTGAAATTTAACTATGGTGGGGGTGAGTTTAATATTGTCTGTTTGAGAAGAATTGGTTGCTGGGTTCTGAAATGTCATCAAAATTTAGCTTTAGTTCTGAAGCATACAACATGGGAAACTTTTAGGTTTCCCCAAAATGCACATAAATTTAGTAGTTGTTCATATTGCTGATTATCAGGTCAGGTTGGTTAGAATAGAATCTGTACTGGTGATGGATGGAAGCCTTCTGACTCTTTAACTTTGTTTGGTTGGGTGGATAATACTTTTCTGTCTAAATTTTTTGAATATAAATAATTTCAATTCAAAACAATATTTTCATTACAAAGCTTTGGAAGTAATTGATTAGGGTAAAATATTGCATTGCAATGGATGAAGGGAGCTACATGTGACTTGGGTTGGAGATGTGATGAGATGAAGAGTGAGGGAAAAATGAAGTTCATTTTCTCTGAAATGGAAAATATCTTACCATATTGGGAGGAAAATGTTATTTTCCCTGCGTTGGGGAAAATATCTTCCCTTTGATTGAAGGGAGTGTTAGTCCATCTGACAAAATAAGAAGAGGTACAGAAGGGTAGTAAGTACTGTAGCCTGTAGGCGTAGACAAATTGATATAGTGACTAGTGAGGCATAGGGAGGAAGATGGGAGTTGAGGAGGGAACTCTTCTGAGCTCTAGAATTCTGGAAATTGATATGGAAGCACACAACACTACAGCAGCTGGGGAATCTTATTTTCGCCCAATACATGACTAGCAATTCATGATGAGTCTCTTCACCTTTGAGAGGGTGGGATGGGGCAAATCCTCAGTGGTGGACATCGAGCTTTAGCTAGCATAGAGTTGGAGATTGTTTCTAGGATGTAGAAAAAGTTGCCATGCAATTCCAATACCATATCCTTACAACATCCACTTTAAATATACTGCAGCTGTTTGTGATCAGTCTCCTCTTTCCATCTGAAATTATAGAAATAGAAAATTATGGATTCAGTGAGTTGAGATGTTCTGAGAAAGGCATACCCATTACCCTAATGCAATTAATTTGCTGTACTTCATATGTTTGGGCCTTGGGGAGTGGCTGTTTCTCTTCAAAAGCATGAGCGAGACATGAATACATGATTCATCCATGATGATAGAAGGAAGCTTATTTTTACTTTTATTTTATCAGGTACTAGTTCAACTAACCACAACAACAACAACCCAGTAAATGTCCCGCCGAGGGCGGGGTCTGGGGAGGTCCAGATGTACGCAGCCTTACCCCTAACTAGTCGCCTAGTAGAGAGGCTGTTTCCGAAAGACCCACGAAAAACAATTTGATTTTTGAAATCAGTAGGAAACATGCAAAGGTGGATATTAAAACAAGTGAATGCAATAAGAAGTATATAAAAATAAAAATAAAAATAATAGAAAAGATAAATAAATAAATAAAATAATAACGAACAAACAAACCAACAAATAAATAGCTAAATAAATAAAAATCTACACCCTCCATGTAGTATCATCTATGTGAATCCTACTACGCCAAAGTTTCCTATTAAGGGCTAGATCCTCGGTAAGCTCCAAGAGGGTCAAATCGTTCTTAATCACCTCACTCCAACTCTTCTTAGGCCTCCCTCTTCTTCTCTTACAGTCCCTAAGCATAATCTTCTCGCACCTCCTCACCGGAGCGTCTGGATGTCTCCTCACTACATGACCAAACCACCTAAGTCTCGTTTCCCGCATCTTACTCTCAGTATCTGCCACCCCAACCTTGTCAACTAACCGATTGAACAAATTTGTACCTGATCCATGTATTACCAGCAACCCTTGAGTTACAGTAGCGGCACATGCCATTGATCACTAAGATACACACCAGCTATACAAGGGGACAAACAATTTTGGAATCCATTATAACACATAGTTATTACTAAAGGAGAAAGTTTAGTGTTTGCAAGTATATTCGACGCAGGGACAAGGAGGGCGGAATTCGTGTGCCATAGAGTTTCATCTGTTTTGTCCTTGCAGTGTCCAATTGTCATAATGTGATTGGGTTTGAGGTTGGAATGAATGGTCCAAGCAATCTGGATTTGTAGTATGTTGCTTTGAAAACCTAGCTATAGACCTATTTTTTTAATTAGCTGCTTACTTTACTCAACTTTTTATTTATTCTAAGTCATTGTTTACTAAATTAGTGAAGGAGAAGAGATGGGTGGTATTTAAAGAAGAAGACGACCCAACTTCAATTCCAGGTAATTATGTTTATAAAGTATCACACATCTTGTATAGTATTGTAATTAATATGCATGATGAATAGGAGGATAGATGTTTCCATGAGATTGCTGTACCCTTTCACCGCTCTTGTAAGTCTTGTGGGGTGCATCTATTATACTGACACTGCATATCATTGAACATTTTTACCGCAGTCGAATGGATATGTTGGCTTAATGGGCAGCGTAAAAGAGCTCCAACTGCAGAGGTATAGTAGGGCACCCTCCCCCAACTCTTTCATTGTGGGCTTTTCGTTCCTGGTCTGCCACTATCTTTTACTTATTTTATATAACTGGGGGTGGGGTGGGGGTGGGGGTGGATGAAGAGATTAAATGTGCTGGAAACCCTATGGAAACATTCTTATTGCACCCAAGTTTTGAAAGTGTTATAGAGTAGATTAATACTCCCCAAATCCTTATGACTCCTTGGAACATTCTATGCATGTTTTGTTTGTCAATTGTCTGTTAGCCATGGCCTTTTTGGTCTGATTTTATACCCACATGATTATGTATTGTATAATATCTTAAGCAATTTAATATCTAATAATTAATTGGCTTGTTCAAGATCAATGAGTAGAAGAGTTGAAACTCCGTTGTATGCTCATGGACCATCTTTTTTCCCTCACGCGAATAACACCAATCAAACCTTGAATTCATACGATGTGTTGTTGCTTGATTAATATCAAATAATTTTATCCTGGACTCACTGGAGCATATATACCTGTTTTTTTTTTTTAATCAGCCCATCTCACCATGCATCTTGAATAAATCGTGAGAAATGATTTCTGAAAAATTGAACTATTTTAGAATATCCGTCCTTTGATCCCATCGCTCCCACTTGTTTAGTTCTATTTTTTTCTTACCCTTTCTCCATGGTGGTTGTTTTGATGCCATCGTTGGGTTTTCTGCAGGAGATGGCTGAACTTGAGGCCAGGCGTGAATTTCTCAAACAGAATGTTGAGCGTATGTTTCTTTGCTAACGACTTTCTTTTGCGTTTTTCTCTCGTCCCTCTTTCTCCTCTGAGCATTTCACATTTGGTATATTAATAAGTAGCATTCGTAGTGCCTTATCATTGTTCCAATATCATGGCACTTGTCTTGACCAGGTATATCATTGCAGTGTGGACCAACTTTGAAATATTACCATCATCTCTGTGTTTGACCTCTTGCCTTGTTTGGATTATCCATATTTGTTGTTGACCGTAGTCCGTAAGACTGAGTGAAAAATGTGTAGGAAAGTTGTCTAGAATGACAAAATCCAATGTGTATCAGTGGATTTGGGTTATGAATCGTGACAATGGTGTTTTGGAGGCCCCTAGATCATCAAGCAATAATTTCATATGGTAGCCAGTTTTTAATCATGCAGCTTGTTGTTGTAAATGTTTTCAATAATTTATATTGTTTATCATCTCAATGTACTTTTTAAGTCTTAAAACATAGTAAGAAGTATCCTATACGTACTTCACCTTTCGTGATGGCATTTGTATAAGTATACTTCATTCTCAGTTTTAAGTCCAAATCAAAAAGTGAAAGACCCTGCTAGTTTTAGGTTGCTTCCATGTGTTCAAGGCTTCTGGCCTCTCCCTTTTCACCAAAAGCTAAAGATCGACTCCTATTTGGACTTAGGAATGTGCTGCTCAATTATAGTAAAACTTTTATCCAATCGCACCTCTTTTTCCTTTCTTGTTACTAGCACCTCTCATTGGTTCTCTGCTTAAAGCATGGAAAGTCCTTCGACCTCCTCTACTTCTTTTTGGTAGCTAACTTCTTCCATTTTGACTGACAATTGAAGTTGTACACATGCTAGCATTCTTCATAAATACCATGAGAGCTATTACTTTCTCAGAATAATATCTTAGAATCATCTCTTGTTCTTGTTTTCTCTTATAAATTACTCCGTAGTACATTAAGTTGGGTATTTTCTTAAGCTGGTGATGAAAAGCTTGATGCTCTTACATTTATTTTATTGCTTTCCTGCAAACAAAGAATTATCCACACAGGACACAGCAATGTATCTTTGATAGACTTTTTAATAGTAGGCACTAGTAGGCTAGTAGCTGCATCTTGAACTGCACCATTGGAGATGCCAAGTTGCCAAATGCCAACCTATTAATCAGAGGGGGGGGGGGGGGGGGTCCTACCTGAGATAACATTGTAGAATTGGGGAAGATATTTCTTGGTGTATGACCAACACAGTAACAGTTTGTTAGTCATGTAAGCTGAAATACTGATATATGTGGCCCTGAATATTCTGGTTGTAACTAGTGGCTTGATTAGACCTAGTTGTATGACTGCATGGAAAGCTAACCTTACAGAAGTGTTCTTTCGAAGACTATGTAATGACTCTCTAGCGATTTAATTCTATCTTCTTTTGGTGCCCAAATGAATAAGTTATTCTGGTTGTAAGCGTGAGATTGATTTTGGGTTTGAGAACTCTTGGAATGTGTATGACGGCTAACCGAAAGAATGCAGCAAGAAGTTGATCTTTATAGAGAGGCTAATTCCCCCACCCCTCCTCTTTGTATGCTACCTTCTTTACTTTTCTTCTCCCTGTCCCCCTGTAGTTGTCATCATATTCTTCCTCTGTTTGCAGTAAGCTTGCATTCCATCATTACCATTTCCTTTAATTTTCTGTCAAGGCCTTGACGTATTTTGTTTTCATCATGAAGGTCTAAAGAAAGAGGAGGAACAAAGAAGAGCTCTTCAGGGAGGTACTTACCATGGCAAGATAGCTGGTACTGGTAGGTAGCAGAAACATCATGTTGGCAATTTCAAGATTGTCTGATATCCATACTTCATACCGTACCAGTATTCCAGTGCTTTCCTTAGACCCTTCATTAGGAATGGATTGACTAATAATGTCTCTCTGTTAAAAAATTTACAGGTAAACGTGGAGGTCCAGATTTGCAAAGCTTCCTTCGGCAACTTCAGTCAGAAGGTATTGTGTATTCCTTGCCTAAATTGCACTTGATGAGCAAAACCTTTCCCCTGCACCCTCATGGGTGGAAAAATAAGGCTGTTGGGGGGTGTTGGCTGTTGTTGAGCTCAGAAATTCCCTGGATGAACAGTCTAGAGAAGGTATTGTTAGGTAAATGTCATATGCTAGTTGCTTAATACTAGAGAGTGCTGATAGGTTTGACAAGGACCTCATTATACCCTGATTGTATGGTGAACTAGTCCTCTGTTCTAACTTCTAGCCATTCTTCTTATTCTAGTCAGTACCTCACTGCATGTATCTCTAGTAACCTAACCCTGAGGGGGTAGCTCATTTGGTATTGTCAGGTAAATGGCATATGCTAGTTTCTTAATACTGGTGCGTGCTGATAGGTTTGACAAGGACCTCATTATACCCTGATTGTATGGTGGACTAGTCCTCTGTTTTAACTTCTATTATTCTTCTTATTTTGGTCAGTACCTCACTCCATGTATCTCTAGTAACCTAACCCTGAGGGGGTTAGCTCATTTGGTGAAACCTTCGGAATCTATTTCAGAGGTCCCAAGTTTGAGTCCCCTTAGGGCCACTGGAGGGTTTCCTGGTCGTTAACTTCAGGGCCCATAGGAGTAGTAACTAGTCAAGGTTGTCAAGCAAAAATTGGATACCCATGTCATCTAAAATAATAAAAAAAAAAAAATGCATCTCTAGTAACCTTTTAAGTGAACATGCTAATGCTATCATGAAATTTAGGACTTTTTTTCCTTATTCTTTTCTTTTTGTATTTTTTTCTTGAGTCGTACCTTTATTGATAAACTTTAACAGAACTTCTTCAGTGAGAGTTTATTTGATTGAAATCTCTTCTCCTACAGGTGTTAAACCTGAGGATGCATCTGGAGCAGCTGGTGATATGAGGTGGGTCAGACAACTTGTATGTTTTGAAAATATAAAGTTCTGGGAAACACGGTTATCAGCCAAGCTAGTGTTTTCAAGATGTAATTGTTTGGGCTATAAATCAAAACATAAATGTATAAGCTTCTTAAGTACTTGGAATGCCATGTTCTGCTACTATTGGATTATCTTTTCTTTGACATTTCAACAATTTTCAGGCCTAGGCTCCATGTCACATTGTTTTTTTCATAATTCATTCCTATTGTTAGGATTGTTTCACAAGTGTTCAGTGTCTTGTTCGGGTGTTACGCATTAAGCAGATTGTTTAGTTTTTCCGTCTTCTGTGTTTCTCAGACGTATGGGCTCTATTTAAATTATTATTTCTTAAACATGCATGTGATTTTTATGATACACTCATTGGTCAGTCGATCCCTATAGCCCTTTGTGAAAGTGCATCTAGATATATTGACGTTCATTAAGCCCATCTGTGATATTGCAGAGAAGCTGAAACAGCAGAGGAAGAGAGCACAGTCCCACCTCAGGAGAGCCAGGAACCACGGTTATGTACCCATGACCTCTCTTCATTGTCACTTGTGCATGGGAGAGTTTGATATGAGAGTATATCTTGGTGCCAACCTGAAAAGTTTCCCAGTCAAGTACTGGTTCTTTGTTTTAACATCTTATTTTTCAGGACTACGGAGCCAACAGGATCAGGCCCATCCTACAAGCCTGGAACATGGCAGCCACCCTCATAGTGATGAATCTTGAGGCTTTCCTTCTTCTCAATCAATACTCTACAACATCGTGCTCATGGTTCTGATGAAATACACGTATGGAAGCTCGTAACTTGGCAAATTTATAGTCAGATTTTGACATCCCAGAATTTTCCTGGTGGCTCATATATTACAACTGCAGATACATGTTCTGTTCCTTGATTTTTGCAACACTGAAATGGGACATCATAAGAGAGAAGAATTTTCAGATTCCATGTATCAGATCCACTGATTGAGGTTGGGCTTTTGGTTTTTGATTGTAGAATATGCATAGTTGTTGTATCTATTGTAATCCCTATATGCTTCTGAAAGCCTTCGGGTTTCGGGTTATTTGAACCCGAAAATTTTATAAAAGTCTCTCATTGTATTCTTCAAAGTCATGTTGATGCATCTCCCAAGCCCCACTTGCCATTAAAATGGTGAATTGACCATTACACCTGCTACTATTATTAGCTAAAGTGTGGGGTTAGACTTTATAAAGGAAGGGATAATTTGGTTGAAAGAATAAGAACCTAGGAATGGAATTGACCTTTTTGGGTGGGTGAAGGGCCAGGGTCAAGTACCCCATCTAGCCAAGCACATGCGCCTCAACTTAGACCATTCTTTGTTCTTCGAAGGTTGCTTTTGGAACTGCTGAGGACCGACCTTTGTGGGTTTGTCCAGTAGGACCCTTCATCATCAAATTGTGGTCATTGATCAAGTAAGAGTTTAGAATCATTATATGATGTGGGAGATTTCATCATCAGTGACACCCTTTTGCACTCTTGACAACATTATATTGCCAAGTGCTAAGTAGCTAACAACTACTCCTATTGGTAAATTACAAAAACTTGCATACTATAATCGATGTACGAGACATGGCTTCTCACATTTTCCTCCTGTCTCTTTCTCTCTCCTTTGTTCATTCCACGACTCACCGGATAGGTCCGTTCCACACAAAGCCTATTAAAAAGAGAAATCTTTCCTCATTTCTCCACTTCTTGACGTGTTCTATTTGTTGTGAAAGATTTGATCATCTCAAATTTTAGTTCTTTTTTCCTCGTCACTCCCTATTATAAGCTTTGAAGTTAATGAGTGTATGGAATGAAATGAGTAAAATAATGACTAATGCGTACCACCATAGCAATACCAATTGAAAATTCGTTTGCTAATCCAAAAAAAAAAAAAATTGAAAATTCGTTTGCATGCATATGTCATGTCACCACATAGACTGACATCTCAAGTGCTTGCAAGATCATGTGCAAAAGAATCTCATACTCCATTATTATTAGTTTGGTTAAACTAATAAATAAATAAATTTTTATTTGGAGTTTTTAATTCCGCTAAAAAAAACCTCTTAATTATTTAATTGATTAGGCTGGTCACTTATGCTCTTGGGGGTTTATGACTTTTGGTCCATAAAGTGGTCCATTGATTAAAGTGACTTTGATTGGCTTCCTAGGTGACAATATGCATGATGGTATGAAAAGGGTAACAAAAAAAAATGCATAAAGTTGTCTCATTATAAAATAGATGAATATATTTAGGAAATCTGTTTTTTTTTTTTTTTTTTTTTTTTTTTTTGAGTAAACGGAATCTGGTTGTTGAAACAATGGGAGTTATTTTGAAAACAAATGTAAGTTTTTATGAAAATAATTGTGGTTTTTGATTGGGTTTAGTTGTGTTAGTGTGTGTAATAAAATTGATTTGGTGAAATTGCTCCACCATATTTTTTGACAATTTTAAACACACAAACCTCAAAGTACTTATCTTTGAAAATATTTATTGTTGAGATTTAGCCGTTTGAGGGGCTATTTGTGGAAAAATCCTAGATATGACACTTCTAGTATGCAAGACTAAAAGGGACATATGGATCCCACTTTCATCTGATTCCCATTACGCTTCCTCCAAGAGATTATCACAATCTCGATAAAGAAAGGTAAAACAAGATCCAAGCAATTATTTTTGGTAATAATAAATACCATGGAGTGCCTTTTTTTTTTTTTTTTTTTATATAAATATGATTTGGTTAGTAGTGTGAAATTTAACTTTTTGATAGTGCAAATATAATTTATTATTATTTGTCCAAGAAAAGGTAATTTGTTAAAGGAGTTTCAAAATTCACTTTTATTAGATTATCCCGTCTAAATAATTTATCATATTATATGTTTCACTCTCTATCCCAACAATATACAGTTCGTCCGTGATTTTGTCATACATGATACATCTCAATTTGATAATAAAATAAATTCAACATATGATGTGTTATATGAGATAAATAATCATTACTGTGAGTTATTACTCACGCTTTTTCCATAATATCTCTAGCTATCTCAATAAAAATCCCAAAATTTTTTTTTTTTCAGTAATACTGTAACGTAGGAAATTTTGTAAAAATAAAACTAAGACATTATTTTTTTGATGATACAAATAGAGTAATTTACTAAAGAAATGTCAAAATTGTCTTTGTACTACCCAAAAAAAGAAGAAAAAAATTCCCAATTTTAGTGAAGTAAACTTGTGGAACACCTAAAAAAAAAGAAAATAAAAAAGTAAACTTGTGGAAGCCACGCTCCAGGACACACGACCTAGGCGGCCGAATAGGTCCGAGGGAATTATCAAAAACACAAAAGTACAACACTCATATAGAAAAGTCAAAAAACACATTTCCGTCCAATCTTATCCTTACCCATTCGCACCGCCTTTCACCATCATCACCCTTTTTCTCTCTCCTCAAACCCCCCAATGAAACGGCTCTCATTTCAAAAACCCCATCACGCTCATCAATACATCAACGCCAAAATAATGAAATAATCAAAACCCATTTATATGCGTCACACCATATAAAATAAAAACCCTAAAAAAAGCAAGAAATAATAATATTCGGAAACAAATAAATAAATAAATACCCTAGCCCACTGTCCTTTCATTTTCCCATTTCCCAAGTAGTATTTTAGTAGTTCGCTGCCATTAATACAGCTCATTCTCTGTGACGCCTTTTGGCACCTTCCTCCCCATTCTCTCTCCTTTTTTTCTCTCTCATGTATTTTTCCTTTTTTCTCGGTTAGGGTTTTTACCTTTTTTTTTCTCTCTCTCTCTCTCTCTCTCTCTCTCTCTCTCTCAGATTTCTGACAAAATTATATCGGCAACAGTGAATTGAATTAATTCAAAGAAAAACAAAACAATCAATCTGCCCCATTTCTCTAAACGATAGAGATTTATTTCTCTTTCTATTCTCTCTCTTAAAAGTCATGATAGGGGCAACAACTACCCATCGTATATCATCATCATCTTCATCCTCTCCATTACTAAGAGCAGCACGACACCGTTTCGTATCTTCTCTCTCTTCTTCATCATCTTCATCGATTTCTAGGGTTTTCTCTCCTTCTTCGCAATCGCCGCTTCTTAGATCTTCTCCACCTTCTCAATCGGTTTCCGGTTTTCGTTCTCTCAGTTACTCTTCTGCGTTTCGATCTCTTCGTTGTTCTGTTCCTAAGTGGAGTCACGGTGTTGACTGGCGATCGCCGGTTACTCTCAGAGCTCAAGCCAGAACTGTTGCTCCTGTTATCGAACGCTTTCAACGCAGGATCGCTACCATGGGTAATTTTTTTTATTAATTTTCTTTTATTATTATTTCCTTTTATGTTGATTTGTGATCGTTGATTGATTATTCGATTCTAAGAATCGGAATTGAGTGATTTATTATGTACTGGAAATGAATGAGTATGATTGAGTAAGTGATTAATAAATTGGTTGACATTTGGATTTTAAAATTTAATAATAATTTGATCAAATCAAATGAGTAAGTAAATGAATCTTGTTAAGTCGGTTGTGTTTGATTTGATTTATTCTCATCCGTTGATTTTGACTGCTGATGACATCTGTTGATGTTTGTTTATTCTTCCACTTTCCGTAAAAATACATGTTTTGTGTTTTAATCAAAGGAGTGAAAAGATGTGATGAATTGTCATTTTGCGTAATTATGCGATACTTACTTGAATGACCTTTTTAGGTTTCGAATATGATCAATTGAATCTGAATCTGAATCTGAAAAACGAGTGAAGTCAATTATGCCTAATCTGATGTACTAGAACTCGTTCCTTTTTTTCTTTTTCTTTTTTTTTTTGTTTTCGTTTTTGGACATTTTGTTCAATTGAATGTCAATTTTGGTGTCAGTTTTAGCATTTTGTTTCACATAGAATATGGTGTCAGTTGCTTTAGATGTCAATATTTAGGTTAATCTACCGTAATGATGACCTCTTTTCTTATTATGTGACTCTTTTTTTGAAGTAGTTTTCATGATGGTTATCTAACTGTTGTGACTTGATTGACAATTCTCAGCTGCCGAGCATCCTTTCAAGCAAATCTTCACTAGTCTCCCCAAGCCCGGAGGCGGTGAGTTTGGAAAGTTCTACAGTCTACCAGCTCTGAACGATCCTAGAATTGGTACGTTGTCTTAGTAATGCAATAATTGTATATACTTTTACAATTGATTGTTACATTTTAGCTTCTCAATTGTGGGGATCATTAATTTCTAATTACCTATCTTTGACTGTTCACAATATCTCAGAGAAGTTGCCTTACTCTATCCGGATCTTGTTGGAGTCTGCCATTCGCAACTGTGATGGATTCCAAGTTACTAAGGATGACGTGGAGAAAATCATTGACTGGGAAAACAGTGCACCCAAACAAGTTGAAATCCCCTTTAAGCCTGCCCGTGTTCTTCTTCAGGTTCGTACCTTGAGTCTTCTGAGGTTTAGGATTTGCAGAGTTGTCATTCATAAACTGATATCTGACTTTTCATCTCCAGGATTTTACCGGAGTTCCAGCTGTGGTTGATTTGGCTGCAATGAGGGATGCTATGAAGAATCTTAGCGGTGATCCCAACAAGATCAACCCATTGGTTTGTTATCTTCTCTTTCTCTTTGTTTGTCTGACCTTTCTCTTTTTGGTGAAAATCATAGCTCAAGAGCTATAGCCCTGGTCTTAATAGATGGACGTTCGATGTAATGTCCCAATCAAGGGAATTGCTGTTTTACCTAATCCTGACGCTCATTCATTTTGTTACTAAATGAAGCTATTGCCTTTCAAACATGTTATGATGGAAATATGATGTATATATTATACACATGCACAAGTATATATGTCTGAAATTTCATACTTTATGTAGGTTCCTGTGGATCTTGTCATTGATCACTCAGTTCAAGTTGACGTAGCTAGATCAGAGAATGCAGTTCAATCAAATATGGAACTTGAATTTAAGAGGAACAAAGAGAGATTTGGTTTCCTTAAGTGGGGATCAACTGCTTTCCGTAACATGCTCGTTGTTCCACCAGGTTCTGGTATTGTTCACCAGGTAGGAGAATCCTGCATCACCACTGATTCTGCTTGGTTCTGTATTATTATGCTTCTGTTACGAAATTAAGCATGATTCTTAAATATGCTAAATTGCTGTTGAATGATTTAATAATATCTATCGCATAATCATATTTCCTGTTACCACAACTTCAGATTGTTAGTTCAACTTTTAATATTTTGCTCCGTTCCTTCTTTTTCTGAACTCCTTGCACAATGCCTCACGATCTAGAATGCTACTTATTTATCTTGTTCTTGTTGATGAAATGACAGGTTAATCTGGAGTATCTTGGACGGGTAGTCTTCAACACTGAGGGGCTTTTGTATCCTGACAGTGTGGTTGGTACTGATTCCCACACAACTATGATTGATGGGCTAGGAGTTGCTGGATGGGGAGTTGGAGGAATTGAAGCTGAAGCAACTATGCTTGGTCAGGTCAGTGTTGGTAACTTGTGTTTCTTCATTTCCATCATGTAACATACATCTATGGTAAAAGGTTTTTCTAAGTCAATTGAGGTTTGGTTGATATTTAATTTTGGAAAAAGAAAAAGCATACATTGGGTTACAATGAATTCCTATCCTAGTTGCTTGGGTGCTGACTGCTGAGGTTTGGAAATTGCAGTCATCTTAATGATCTGTCTAGTTCCGTTCGGAATATATCAAATGAACTTCATGCAATTTCCTGTCATAAATTTGGGAAATCATGCTTCATAGTCTGTGGGTCGTCATTTACTCCAAGCCAAGTCCAAGGCCTGCATCCATGTAGAACTTTCTAATCTCATGCGCTCAACCCTTTCTCGCACAAACTAATTTAGAAATTTCTAGGTCTGGTCATTTCTGTTCTTGCTGCTGTACTGTGGTCTGCCACAAACAATTGTCTTGAGTTGAGTGATCGAGATGTTGTATGCCTTCTTTTGTTCCACCCCTCTCGTATAAGGGGAAGATACTCTAGAACAAATAACTTGTGTAGGTGTTGTCTGGTCCTATGTTCACCTTAATTGATATGCATAACTTTGTTATGTGAAGTTACCTGATGTATTATGCGGTTATCTCTTTTCCTCCATCCTAATCTGCATTATTGTCTTAGCCTTTGGGTCGCTGAATGGCCCAACAGTTTATCTTATATATTTTTCCGGTTTAACATGGCAGCCCATGAGCATGGTTTTACCTGGTGTCGTCGGATTTAAGTTGGGTGGGAAATTGCGCGATGGTGTCACAGCCACTGACTTGGTGTTGACAGTGACTCAAATGTTGAGAAAGCATGGTGTGGTAGGCAAGTTTGTTGAGTTCCATGGTAAGTTTACTGATAATTGTTTGTGGATGCTTACCGTTTTCAGTAGTATCATTATGCAAGGAAGTTCATGCGTTTCTTATGTGTATAGGTCAGGGTTTGGGTCAGTTGTCACTTGCTGACAGGGCTACCATCGCAAACATGTCTCCGGAATATGGGGCAACCATGGGGTTCTTCCCTGTTGATCATGTTACTTTGGAGTATCTGAAATTGACAGGAAGAAGTGATGATACTGTGAGCTCTCTCTCTCTCTCTCTCTCTCTCTCTCTCTCTCTCTCTCTCTCTCAGGGAGATCCTATTTTGCTAAATCAAAGTGTGGTCCTCTGCTTGATACTGATTCTCCATTTTTGTTCATTAATTTACAGGTGTCTATGATTGAATCATACTTGCGTGCAAACAAAATGTTTGTTGACTACAATGAGGTACATATCATTTCGTTGTTTGTATCTAATTATATAGATTTTTGGAACTATGTGGTCTAATTTGAAAATTGAATACTTTTAATCCAGCCTCAACAAGAAAGAGTGTACTCATCTTATCTGGAGTTGGACCTAGCAGATGTGGAACCTTGCATATCAGGACCAAAACGGTACACTTGTCAATTTGCAAATCAGCACATGTTATGCTTTTGTCTGTGGTGATGCATCAATATCATCATTGTGCCTTATGATTGAGCCCACTTTTAACTTTCCTTGGCAGGCCACATGACCGTGTCACACTGAGAGAGATGAAGGGTGACTGGCATGCTTGTCTTAACAACAAAGTTGGTTTTAAGGTGAAAACAGCAGAACCATTTTTGTCCTTTAGATTGTTTCTTAGTTTTACTTGCGGGTAACTTTACTCACCTAAGCAAATGCTTCTTTTCTAGACTGTGTATCCGGTTTAGTTTCCAGTTTCTATTGCCTTCTGCATGTGTCTTGACAGTTCAAGTTGTTGCAGGGTTTTGCTGTTCCAAAGGAAGAGCAGGAGAAAGTGGCAAAGTTTTCTTTCCATGGTCAGCCTGCTGAGTTAAAGCATGGGAGCGTTGTCATAGCAGCAATTACAAGCTGCACAAACACATCAAACCCTAGTGTCATGCTGGGTGCTGCTTTGGTTGCAAAGAAAGCTTGTGAGCTAGGTTTGGAGGTTAGTGACTTTTGAGTTCTTACGAAACAAATCCGTCCGATGAATTGTCTTGCAGTCAATCCGTACTCTTGGAAACATTAATTTCTTGCCCTTCAGTTTTAGGCTGCATTTTTGTTTGGTCGTTGTGGTACTTGTAGTTAAATTGAACAATTTAGATTCCCGATGTGTGGCAATTTTGCACCTTATGCCTCTCCTTGGAATGTTCTTTCTTTCTTGTATGTGCTATCTAGCCCATTGCCCAGTTTGGCTTGCGCTAGTGAGTTGGTTCCGTGAAGGGAATTTTTGATATTGGGAATTGTTAAAAAAAGGTGCAGAAAAACCTACTTGGTTTAGTGTTCTGGCCAATTGGTGTTTGTCAGTCTGAAGTGCTCTAAATGTTTAACCATTGTTATCCATTGTTGGACACATTTTTTCTTGTATGCTAGCATGTCTCTGTTTTGTTTTCTTTTCATCATTTTTGCTCTTTTCAATATGTTCTTCTGAAGGTTCTGTTCTACTTCCATTCATCAGGTCAAGCCCTGGGTCAAAACCAGTCTTGCTCCTGGTTCAGGGGTAGTTACAAAGTATCTTCTCAAGAGGTATTTGTTTTGATCTTCAAGACATGGATATTGTACCATGTCCTTTTGTTTTTTTGGATCTTATCATGTCATTTGCTTTTGGTGATTGCATACGAATTAAATTCTTTTTCTTTTTGTTTGTATGTTTATAGTGGGCTGCAGAAGTACTTGAATCAGCAGGGATTCCAAATTGTTGGATATGGTTGCACAACTTGTATTGGAAACTCTGGAGACCTTGATGAATCAGTCTCTACAGCAATTACAGAGAACGGTCAGTCTTTATAATTGTGCTTTTGAACTGTTGTTTTGGTGGTTGGAATTTAATTTTATAATCAAGTTTCAAATTATACCGAGTAAGTATGCTGGTATGTAGGCTGCACAGTCTGAGTTGTTTGGTTGTGTAATATCTTAATTTGCAATGATTGCAGTTCTTTTGTTGTGATAGAATATATTTTGTGACCTTTAATTAGTGAACAAGCTTCTTGTTCACCATAGAAACTTGATATGGTTGTGCTTGCATGGGTATAGCATCTGTTCCTTGTGCTTCTCACATACAATTTTTGAACGGGGATAAATTATTCTGACATACAATGTTGATTTGTTTTACAGATATTATTGCTTCCGCCGTGCTTTCTGGGAACCGTAATTTTGAAGGGCGTGTTCACCCACTGACAAGAGCCAATTACCTTGCTTCCCCTCCATTAGTTGTTGCCTATGCGCTTGCTGGGACAGTAAGTAGATCACCATTGACTTATTTACAGGATGCAAAACTTTAATTGTTGGTTGACTCTGATAAACATGATTTCGAAAATTAGATCCAATGGTATTTGTTTTCTTTCTGTATAATGTGAAATGTTGTCTTAAATGGTGCATGTTTGAACTCTTCTGTGCTGTTATATAATATGAATGTGTAAAATAGATTAGTGCTTTACAAATGCACAAAGTTATTTTGGGGTGACTTTATAACAATAGCAGCAACTCATTATATTCCAGACTTTTATTCGTAAAGGTATTACTGTATTAGATCATGAGTTTGTTACTCTAAAGAGCTGCAGTAGTCGAAAAAGGATGTTACACATAGGATGGAAGTATGTTGGCTAAATTGAAATTAATAGTTTCTGTTGTTTGATTTTAAGATACTTCTAAAACATAATAATAGCTAGAAGAAATGGGAGTAGTGATGGAAGAGTAGGAACGAGAATCTAGAATCCCATTTATTTGATACAAGGAACAGAAAAATCCAGGTGACTCAAGTATTCTGGTAGTTGTGTATGGTGGATCGATTGTTGCTTGTGGGGTCATGTGGTCGGTGGTGTTCATGTGATGGTAAGCGACAGGGCTGGTAAATTTGTGAGGTTCTCTCTCATTTTAATCCTACACCCGCTATGTATGATATCTTGGGATTTGGAAACTCCCGCTACTGTTCCCTTATCAAAATTGCTGAAGAGTGGGTTCTATTCCTGTCTACTGAGCTGACTATGAGGTTCTTGTGGGGTTACATCAAAAGTCTTTTTTTGATGAGTGAGGGGTAGAAGTGATTGACAGGGATGGAAGTAAAGTATTGGTGGTTCTGTAGTATGTTCACTTAGTAGTGAATTTGAGGCACTTATAGAGGCAGTAGGAAAGTTCAGAGATGGAGTTGGTTGTTCATGTTCTGGGCATCCATGCTTCCTTTAGAGAATTCTGAAATTCGGATATGAATTTTTTTTGCATAAATTGGCAATGCTGTTGGAGCTTGAGAATTTTGATGATGGGAATCCCCTTCCATTAGGAGTCCTAGAGTTTTATATGAGTGCCTTTCGGCTCGTTGCAAATATTCCAGTTCCCATTCCCTGGATTCTCAAGATACTTGTTCGGTCATAGATTGATAAGGGCACTTTCATTCAAACTTTTGGAGATATTCCCCTCTTCTGTCTATGGTTTATTCAGTCCCAGCAGAAGTTGAGTTTTTTGTCCTCCGTGTCTGACGAAGAGCTACCTTGATGACGAGGAAAGTTTTGCTGACTACCATGCAATAAGGTCGCCTGAAATTACTTGGCAGGAAAAAAATGATTCTGGTTTATTTATGCAATTATCATAGTTAGCCTAATGCTTGGCTCCAGTGTCGGTGCAATTTGTTAGCTCACCGGTAATCGGAAACAGCCTAATGTGCAACCAGCTAGGGGTTAGGCTGCGTCAATCAGGAGCTCAGACCTCGCCTTCTTGGATTCATCCTGGGTGGTTGTTGTTGTTTATCACTTTATCTGCAGACACCTGTTGTACAGAGCTGATACATCTGAAGTATTGTAAAATATTTGTTATGAATGAAATAACTACTCTCAAGAGTTGCATGATTTACACTGCTTTGTTTACCATCGATTTCATTAATAAGAGAACGAGGGCTATCATTACTGTTGTCCCTGTATTCCTACGTGCCTTCTATTATCCCCCTTTCCTCTTCGAATTAACAACAAAAGATGACCCCTAATGTGCTGCATTCTAGGTTGATATTGATTTTGAGAAGGAGCCTATTGGAACAGGAAAGGATGGTCAGAGTGTGTACTTCAGAGATATCTGGCCTAGCAATGAAGAGATAGCCCAGGTGATTTACCTTACTATTTTTTTCTTATACTGCAGTTTTGTGAACTTCTACATACGATCCTGATTGGTATTATGCTGTTGTAGGTTGTTCAACAAAGTGTCTTACCAGACATGTTCAAGAGCACATATGAGGCAATCACCAAGGGCAACCCAATGTGGAACTCTCTTGAGGTTCCTACTGGCAGTCTTTACCAGTGGGATCCAAACTCAACTTACATCCATGATCCTCCATACTTCAAGAACATGAGCTTGAATCCACCTGGTCCTCATGGGGTCAAGGATGCCTATTGCCTTCTCAATTTTGGTGACAGTATCACTACCGATCACATCTCTCCGGCAGGAAGCATCCACAAGGACAGTCCTGCAGCAAAGTATCTCATGGAGCGTGGGGTCGACCGCAAGGACTTCAACTCATACGGTAGTCGCAGGGGTAATGACGAAGTGATGGCTAGGGGTACCTTTGCAAATATTCGTATTGTTAACAAGTTCTTGAACGGAGAAGTGGGCCCAAAGACCATTCACATCCCAACTGGCGAGAAACTATATGTGTTTGAGGCTGCAACGGTAAGACCACAGCCTGTTTTTGCGTATTTCTTCCTAGTCTCTTCCCTATTGGGGGTATTTGGTAATCGGTGCTGTTGGGTACTGGGTACTATTATCTGTCCAGTGCCCCATGTACACCTTGAATTTGTACGTGTTTGTCTTTTTTCTCTGGACTAACTCTAAGCCATTTATTCCTGATACAGAAATACAAGGAGGCCGGACATGACACAATTATCCTTGCAGGGGCTGAGTACGGAAGTGGAAGCTCTCGGGATTGGGCTGCCAAGGGCCCAATGTTGCAGGTCAGTATATTATTCTTATGATATTGTTGTTAACAGTAGTGCTTTGCATTGTGAAGTGTATATCCCATGATTGGAAAATAACTTTTACATAATTATCAGGGTGTGAAAGCTGTGATTGCCAAGAGCTTTGAGAGAATCCACCGTAGCAACCTTGTTGGCATGGGCGTCATCCCGCTTTGCTTCAAGGCCGGTGAGGATGCAGATTCACTAGGATTGACTGGTCATGAGAGGTTCACAATTGACCTTCCTTCTAAAGTAAGCGAGATAAGGCCTGGACAAGACATTACTGTTAGAACCGACAGTGGAAAGTCCTTCACTTGCACTCTGCGCTTTGACACTGAGGTACTGCCCATCCTCCACTATCATGTTCTTGTTTAGATTCCTTTGTATCCTTCTTTTCTTCTTTCCGAGTCATGTTGCTCCTTCGTGGTTATTTGTTGGATTGTATTTGATCCTTTGAATTGCCTTTCAGGTGGAGCTGGCGTACTTTGACCATGGCGGTATTCTTCCATACGTCATCCGCCAGTTGATGAGGCAGTAATTGGCTTACCCAAATGTCTTGTCTTCTTTGTCACTCGGTGCTTTGGTCGAGGTTTTTCGGGGCATTGGTTATGTGCCTTTGTAGGAGTTTTGTGAATTCGCAGAATAGCATTGGATACGAATGGACTTCAAGTTCTCTTCGCAGTGTGGTCTGAGCAACAAGAGATTCTAAATAAAGAAGTCGGGGTTTAAAACACTTGTTGAGTTGAGAGTCACCTTATCAGGGGTATAAAAGATGTTTGATCTTGTGATCACTTGCATCTGATGTTAATAATTTCTTTTCCCGCTCCCCCTGAATCTCTATTGTGATTATCTAGTGGAAATCTATTCAATTTTTGGCGGCGGTTCAGGTGCTGGCAGATAAACTTGTCAAAATGTTGACAAGCTTAGCTTTTAATCAAATTTCACAATCGTTGTCTCCTTTAGCCTAAAGAATAACCTCATACGGAAACTATAATCATAACAACACATAATCATTCAGCACGGAGTTATGAGCTTGGGCTTTTTTGAACTTGATTCATGAATAAGAGACAACAAAAACGCTTATGATTCAAATGGCAATCATGGTCATGGAGACCTCATGTCCTTGATGGCCAATTATTCGGAAAATTTTCACTAAGGGTTTTTTTTTTTTTTTTTTTGGTTTTACTAATCATGAAAAAGAAAAACATAAGTTTTGACTGAAAATTAAAAATTTCGGAAAAAATATTATTGAGGGATTTTGATTATAAAATAATGTAATTATTGAAACGTCTGTATAGCTATAGGTTAACGTAACCTTGGTGAGATTTTTCCTTCTTATTGCCTGAGTTGAGGCTCGTTTATATAGAGGGTTTATTTAAAATGATTTAGACCAATGGTCCACACAATTTTTTGTAGGGATTTAAATTGCAAGGCTCTTACTGGGAGTCTGGGACACCATCATTGCCTATAAATCTCAGAATTCAAGAGCAAGTTTTCTGGTGCCTTCAGCTGTCATCTCAAACTTTATTTTCAAGAGCTTGTAACTATACAATTTTTAAGAGGTTAGTTTCCACCTTTGAACAATTGTATCCACGTACCAGAACAAAGGACTTCGATGACCAGAGCATGAGAGCAAAGTGTGAACAGTAGCTTTGTAAGTTGTCACAGTTCCTCTCATAGATATGTACATGACAATAGTCACATAATGTAAGATTGTGAATTCCATTTTGCTGTAAACTTTGCCTTTCCCGGTTTTCAACTGCAGATGATCAAGATGGACAGTGTAGTTTCTCTTCCCCGCAGCCCTTGAATATACATTACACGTTAATGAAAGAACAAATAGTTTCTATGAAAAAACATTCATGAGATATAGCTCAAACGCTAGTTTCTACCACGAAAGGACTTGCTTGCTCGTGAAGCAAGAGCTAAGGCTTTTGCTTCCGAACTAGTCATCATCCACTCTTTCTCTGCACGCCGCTGATGTTGCCTTGCATTTTTCGCACGTTTCGGTGCCAGCCTCATATCTCTCTCCACAAATGCAAGCCTAAACTTCTCAGCTGTGGACAACTCTCTCGGACTGGATACATGTGTTACCATCTTTGTTGCAGGTCTACCGCTTGCCCATGTACTGGGATCGATATCCGCAACTATAGGATCGTCCAACACTATGTTTGGCAATGCTTCCCTTGGGACAAGAACTCCATTGAGGCAAAAGGGTGAAGGCTGAGGGTTTACCTTGACGCGGGGGCATTCAGAGGAGAAGTTCTCCAAAGAATCAGGATCAATCTTCGGCTGCAAAACATAGAACAAAAATGAGCACGAACAACGATATATGGTAAACAAAAATTGAATTAACAATGGAATCGGAGACACCACTTCGAGGCTCAGCTCCGCGGATCCTGGTTTATCTGGTCTTGCCAATGCCAATTCAATATACACTTTTGAGAGTTAAAATTGATCCTCAGAACACTTATATATACTTGAAGTTCACAGGAATGATACAAGCATCTTTCGGGTATAATGGTCATTGGTTTTAAGGATCCATTCCTACCATTTTCATTAGGTCTTCATCATAGGTAATATTACCACGCAATAGAACAGCTCTGCCATTTTTCCAGTTGGACCTGTTTGTGACTATCCTTCAGAGTATTTCTGGTACAGACCCGTAACCCATAATTAAATGAACCAGCTGATCTGGTCAAGTTTCAATAACTACAGAAGTATTCTTCAATGCATTATTCAGGTTTCAGGGAACAAGAAGTAAGAAGCCCTGATAGGCCTTAAGTTCACTACTCACGCATGCATAAGGTGGTGTTCATGAAAATGGTAGGAATCTGCAGCAGACATCCCATCTCTGTCGTTCATAAGCACCAACCAAAACCCCCAAAACCTCAAACACAAGCCTGTCAACACGGCACACAGGTATCACCGGAGCAACACCCAAAAAAGTTCCCTTATTAAGGATTAAGTACACAGGTGCCACGATTTGATTTTAAGGACAGTTGAGAAGACCACTGGGGCGTATTTGGATTTTGAGTAGAAGCTGAACTAGCTACCAAAGAGCCCCCAAACTAAAGGTTATATTCACACAATGAGTCTAAGTTCAGGTCCTGCAAAGCTTCTACTTGAGGCCTCAAACATTCTTGCTAATCTTAAGCAGAATGTGAGTTTGGACCTTGTTGTCCCCAAACCAAAGGCAAAATTGTGTTGGTCATTAGTGATCCACCAAAATTCCTTGACAAGTTGCCATCAAGGAGGCTAAGGGGATTTGTGCTCAAGCTAATAAATATGGTTACACCAAAATAGACAATTTTAAAAACGTGTTCTTACAATTTCCAGTGTTCTTCCAAGATATCCAGGCCACCTGACTTTGTATGCGACAGTGTGGTGTTGGCTTCTTTATGGGCCACAGCGGTTGGGGCTTTCAAAGGGGTGTCCCTCACTGGCGTACGTCAATGGGGAGGTATTAGTAGTTTCTTTAAGGACCTGTTTTCCACCTTCACTGTAATGATTTTTTGACATTAACAAAATATTGCCCTATCTAAGACAACTATGTCCCAGCGTAATAGAATATTTCCACCATAGAAGACTCACTATGAGCCATCTAGTTGCTTGGCTAATTGAGGACCACGTATAACACTTAAAGATAACGCACTGAATCCTTTGCAGACGACCTAAATATGCAACGGGGTATTGAGCACAATATCGTTCCGCGTACCGTATCGTACTAGTGAAGGCTTTTAATTTTCAAAAAATTACAGTAAAGTCGCTGTTAGACAGCTGGTATTAAAAAATAATATCTGTACTTAGTAGTCAGTAGTGTTGCAGTGAAGACTATGAAAAGTGAAATGAGTAAAGAGTTTTAAAATATTGTCTCTTGTCACGAGAACTTCTCTCTCTGCCTTAAAGACCCACTTGCTCTCTTTTCAATTTCTCCCTCCTTCAAACTCACTCTCCCACTCTCTCTCTGCGAACCAGAAGGTCCATGGCCCGAAATTATGGAGGGCCATAGCTCGGAACGCTAGTTTTAGCGATTTGGATCGCGAACCCAGGCGTTTTGGTGCGCTACCGTACCGCGATTCAGTTCGATCGTACCTAAACGAATTCGTAGGGGTAGGGAGCGAATTATGTAACATTGTGCCCATGTCCCATTGCCATGGGTGAAATCGGAGTTCGGGGACCCCAATGACCGTTCCGGGGCACCAGAGGTCCTCTAGGGTAACGATAGATCCCCCAGAGAAGTTTGGGCAAAAACGACAACCGGGCCCAGGGAGCCGAAAATCCAAGGCTATAATCCACGTTTTTTTTGGCTTCCGGGTGCCCCCTAAATGAAGGTGGATATTTTCGCACCAAATCGCAAGGGACACCTCTAAGGAACATGGGAGATCCCCGGGGTATCGGGTCCCTGATAGACTTGTAAAGGTGTTTTTACGAAACACCAATGTAAGGGCCATAACACTGAAAGCATGAGTGATAATGAAGTTCGGGGATACTGATGACAATCCGGGGGCACCGAAGGTCCTCTAGGGTCATGATAGACCCCTTGGAGAAGTATGAGCAAAACCGACACCGGGGCCCTGCGAAGCCAAAAACAAAGGCTATATAATCCACGTTTTTTTGGCTTCCAGGAGGCCCCGAAACGAAGGTAGATATTTTCGCACCACATCGCACGGGCCTCGGGAGGAGAATACGAAGACTACAATCCACGTTTTTCGGGCTTCCTAGAGGCCCTTGAACGAAAGTTCATATTTTCGCACCACATGGCACGAGACACCGCTAGGGGACATAGGAGCCATGGTAGGGCCTCCTACGGGACATTAGAGGCTAATTCTATTTTTTGGTATCGAGCATGGCTCCCTACCACCCCGTGTCACCAAACCTACCCCCAAGCCCTATCTACTATTGTCCCATGACGCAGCACAACCATTGCCCCATGACGCAGCACCCTTGCCCCACAACCCATGACGCATCAGCACGGAGCGACCATGTCCCAAGCCATGTTCCAGCACCTAGTCAGCATGCCCATGGGTGAAATCGGAGTTCGGCGACCCGAATCACCGTCCCGGGGCACCAGAGGTCCTTTAGGGTGACGATAGACCACCCGGAAAAGTTTGGGCAAAAACGACAACCGGGCCCCGGAAAGCCGAAAATCAAAGGCTATAATCCACATTTTTTTGGGCTTCCGAGATGCCCCGGAATAAAGGTGCATATTTTTGCACCAAATCGCAAGGGACACCTCTAAGGAACTTGGGAGACCCCCGGGGTCCGTTATCGGGTCCCTAAAAGGATTGTAAGGGCATTTTTACGGAACACTAATGTAAAGGCCAGAACACTGAAAGCACAGGTGACAAAGAAGTTCGGGGATACTGATGACCATTCGGGGGCACCGAGAGTCCTCTAGGGTCGTGATAGACCCCCCCGGTAAAGTTTGGGCAAAAATGACCTCGAGACCCTGCGAAGCCGAAAACGAAGGCTATAATCCACGTTTTTTTGGCTTCCGGGAGGCCCCGAAACAAAGGTAGATATTTTTGCATCACATCGCACGGACACCCCTAGGGCACATGGGAGGCCCGGGGGGTTGCTTATCTGGTCCCTGTTGGCGGCTTGAAAAGGCGTTTTACGGGAAACTGGTGTAAGAGATGGAACACCGAAGGCATGGGTGATATCAAAGTTCGGTGATTTGGATGACCCCCACGCGGCACCGAGAGTCCTCTAGGGTCATGATAGACCACCAAAGAAGTTTGAGCAAAAATGAAAACAGGACCCCGAGAAGCAGAATACGAAGGCTATACAATCCACGTTTTTCGGATTTCCTAGAGGCCCATGAACGAAGGTTCATATTTTCACAACACATGGCACGGGACACCCCTAGGCCCTAGGGGACATAGCAGGTCCCCGGGATAGGTTATCAAGTCCATGGTAGGCCTAGAAGGGTCTCCTACGGGACATCAGAGGCTAATCCACGGTTTTTTGGTACCGAGCATGGCTCCCCACCACCCCGTGCCACCAAACCTACCCCCAAGCCCTCTCTAATATTGTGCCATGACGCAGCACCGCCCTTGCCCCATGACGCAATAGCACCGAGCGACCATGTCCCGGCGCTCATGTCCCATTTCCCAGGACTGTCCCAGCGCCCAGCCATGTCGCAGCAACTAGCGAGCATGCCCATCTCCAATGTCCATGGGTGAAATCGGAGTTCGGGACCCGAATGACCGTCCCGAGGCACCAGAGGTCCTCTAGGGTGACGATAGACCCCCCGCAGAAGTTAGGGCAAAAACGACACTCGGGAAGTCGAAAATCAAAGGCTATAATCCACTTTTTTTGGCTTCCGGGAGGCCCCGGAACGAAGGTGGATATTTTTGCACCACATCGCAAGGGACACCTCTAAGGAACATTGGAGACTCCCGGTGTCTGTTTTCGGGTCCCTGATAGGCTTGTAAGGGCGTTTTTACAGAACACCAATGTAAGGGCCAGAATGTTGAAAGCATGATTGATAACGAAGTTCGGGGATACTAATGACCATTCGGGGGCACCAAGGGTCCTCCCCGGGAGAAGTTTGTGCAAAATTGACCCCGGGGCCCCGCGAAGCCGAAAACGAAGGCTATAATCCACATTTTTTTTTCTTCCGGGAGGCCCCGGAACGAAGGTAAATATTTTCGCACCACACTGCATGGGACACCCCTAGGGCACATGGGAGGCGCCAGAGTTGCTTATCCGGTTTCTGATAGGCGGTTTGGAAGGGCGTTTTACGAGGAACTGGTGTAAGAGTCGGAACACCGAAGGCATGGGTGATATCGAAGTTCGACGATTTTGATGACCCCCCCGGGCACGAGAGTCCTCTAGGTCATGATAGACCCCGGACAAGTTTGAGCAAAAATGACAATTGGACCTCGGGAAGGAGAATACGAATGCTACAATCCATGTTTTTCAGACTTCCTAGAGGCCCATGAACGAAGGTTCATATTTTCGCACCACATGGCACAGGACACCCCTAGAGGACATAGGAGGCCCCCGGGATAGGTTACGTAGGCCTGGAAGGGCATCCTATGGGACATCGGAGGCTAATACACGGGTTTTTGGTACCGAGCATGGCTCCTCACCATCCCATGCCACCAAACCTACCTCGAAGCTCTCTCCACTATTATCCCATGACGCAGCACCACCCTTGCCCCACGACGCACCACCCTTGTCCCATGACCCATGATGCAGCAGCACTGAGCGGGCATGTCCCAGCGCCCAGCGAACGCCATAATCCATGTCCTGGCGCCCAGCGAACGCCATAATCCATGTCCCATGTCCTAGTACTATCCCAGCGAGCGCGCCCATGCCCCAGGCCATGTCCCAACACCTAGCGAGCATGCCCATGTCCCATGTCCATGGGTGAAATCAGAGTTCGGGACCCGAATGACCGTCCCGGGGCACCAGAGGTCCTCTACCGTAATGATAGACCCCCGGGAGAAGTTTGCGCAAAAACGACAACAGGGCCCTGGAAGCTGAAAATCAAAGCCTATAATCCACTTTTTTTTGGCTTCCGGAAGGCCCAAAAAAAAGGTGGATTTTTTCGCACCACATCGCAAGGGACACCTCTAAGGAACATGGGAGACCCCCGGGGTCCGTTATCGGGTCCCTGATAGGCTTGTAGGGCGTTTTTACGGAACACCAATGCAAGGGCCAGAACACTGAAAACATGGGTGATAATGAAGTTCGGGGATACTGATGACCATCCGGGGGCACCGAGGGTCCTCTAGGGTCATGATAGACCCTTCGGAGAAGTTTGGGCGAAAATGACACTGGGTCCCGAGAAGCCGAAAACGAAGGCTATAATCCACATTTTTTTGGCTTCCGGGTGGCCCCGGAACGAAGGTAGATATTTTCGCACCACATCGCACGGGACACCCCTTGGACAAATGGGAGGCCCCTGGGGTTGCTTATCCGATCCCCGATAGCCGACTTGGAAGGGCATTTTACGAGAAACTGGTGTAAGAGACGGAACACCGAAGGCATGGGTGAAATCGAAGTTCGGTGATTTGATTGACCCCCCCGGGGCACTGAGAGTCCTCTAGGTTCATGACAGACCCCGAGAGAAGTTTGAGCAAAAATGACAACCGGATTCCGGGAACGAAAATACGAAGGCTACAATCCACGTTTTTCGAACTTCCTAGAGGCCCTTGAACAAAGTTTCAAATTTTCGCACCACATGGCACGGGACACCCCTAGGGGACATAGGAGACCCACGGGATAGATTATCAGGTTCATGGTAGGCCTAGAAGGGCCTCCCACGGGACATCAGAGGCTAATCCACGGTATTTAGGTACCGAGCAAGGCTCCCCACCACCCCACCACCCTGTGCCACCAAACCTACCCCGAAGCTCTCTCTCTACTATTGTCCCATGACACAGCACCACCCTTGCCCCATGACGCACCACCCTTGTCCAATGACCCATGACGCAGCAGCACCGAGCGACCATGTCCTGGTGCCCAGCGAGCGCCATAACCCATGTCCCGGTGCCCACTGAGCGCGCCCATGTCCCATGTCCCAGGACTGTACCAGCGCCCACCGAGCGCACCCATGTCCCAAGCCATGTCCAAGCTCCCATCGAGCATGCCCATTTCCAATGTCCATAGGTGAAATCGGAATTCGACGACCTGAATGACACTCCCGGGGCACTAGATGTCCTCTACGGTGACGATAGACCCCCTGGAGAAGTTTGGGCAAAAACGACAACTGGGCCCCGGGAAGCCGAAAATCAAAGCCTATAATCCACCTTTTTTTGGCTTCCAGGAGGCCTTGGAACGAAGGAGGATATTTTTGCACCACATCGCAAGGGACACCTCTAAGGAACATGGGAGACCCCTGGTGTCCGTTATCGGGTCCCTGATAGGTTTAGAAGGACGTTTTTACGGAACACCAATGTATGGGCCAGAACACTGAAAGCATGAGTGATAACGAAGTTCGGGGACATTGATGACCATCCGGGGGCACCGAGGGTCCTCAAGGGTCATGAGAGACCCCTTGGAGAAGTTTGAGCAATAAAGACACCAGGGCCTGCAAAGCCGAAAACGAAGGCTATAGTCCACTTTTTTTGGCTTTCGGGAGGCCCCGGAACAAAGGTAGATATTTTCTCACCACATCGCACTAGACACCCCTAGGGCACATGGGAGGCCCCCGGGGTTGCTTATCCGGTCATAGGTGGCATGGAATAGCGTTTTACGGGATGGTGGTTCAAGAGACTGAACATCGAAGGCATGGGTCATATCGACGTTCGATGATTTGGATGACACCCCTGGGGCACCGAGATTCCTTTAGGCTCATGATAGACCCCCGGAGAAGTTTGAGCAAAAATGACAATCGAACCCCAGGAAGGAGAATACGAAGGCTACAATCCACGTTTTTCGGACTTCCTCGAGGCCCTTGAACGAAGGATCATATTTTCGCACCACATGGCACAAGACAACCCTAAGGGACATTGGAGGCCCCCGGGACGGGTCCATGGTAGGCCTGAGAGGGCCTCCTACGGGACCTTGGAGGCTAATCAAAGATTTTAAGGTACCGAGCATGGCTCCCCACCACCCCGTGCCACAAAACCTACCCTCAAGCCCTCTCTACTATTGTCCCATGACGCAGCACCACCCTTGCCCCATGACGCAGCACCCTTGTCCCATGACCCATGCCGCAGGAGCACCGAGCGGCCATGTCCCAGCGCCCAGCGAGCGGGCCCATGTCCAAGGTAATGTCCTGGCACCCAACGACCATGCCCATGTCCATGTGTGAAATCGGAGTACGGGGACCCGAATAACCGTCCCGAGGCACCAGAGGTCCTCTAGGGTGACGATAGACCCTCCGGAGAAGATCGAGTAAAAACGACAATCGGGCCCCGTGAAGCATCAAATCAAAGGCTTTAATCCACGTTTCTTTTGGCTTCCGAGAGGCCCCGGATCGAAGGTGGATATTATCGCACCACATCGCAAGGGACACTTCTAAGGAACATTGGAGACCCCCGGGGTCCGTTATCGGGTCCTTGATAGGCTTGTAAGGGCGTTTTTATGGAACACCAATGTAAGGGCTAGCACACTGAAAGCATGGGTGATAATGAAGTTCGGGGATACTGATGACAATCCGGGGGCACCGAGGGTCTTCTAGGGTCATGATAGACCCCTCGGAGAAGTTTGGGAGAAAATGACACTGGGGCCCTTGAACAAAAGTTCATATTTTCACACCACGTGGCAATAGACACCGCTAGGGGACATAGGAGCCATAGTAGGCCTGGAAGGGCCTCCTACGGGACATCAGAGGCTAATTCGTTTTTTTGGTATCGAGCATGGCTCCCCACCACCCCGTGCCACCAAACCTACCCCCAAGCCCTCTCTACTATTGTCCCATGACGCAGCACAACCATTGCCCCATGACGCAGCACCCTTGTCCCACAACCCATGACGCATCAGCACCGAGCGACCATGTCCCAAGCCATGTCCCACCACCTAGTCAGCATGCCCATTTTCCATGGGTGAAATCGGAGTTCGGCGACCCGAATCACCGTCCCGTGGGGGCACCAGAGGTCCTCTAGGGTGACGATAGACCACCCGGAGAAGTTTGGACAAAAATGACAACCGGGCCAGGAAGCCGAAAATCAAGGGCTATAATCCACATTTTTTTTGGGCTTCCGAGAGGCCCGGGAATGAATGTGGATACTTTCGCACCAAATTGCAAGGGACACCTCTAAGGAACATGGGAGACCCCCGGGGTCCGTTATCGGGTCCCTAAAAGACTTGTAAGGGCGTTTTGACGGAACACTAATGTAAAGGCCAGAACACTGAAAGCACGGGTGACAAAGAAGTTCGGGGATACAGATGACCATCCGGGGGCACCGAGGGTCCTCTAGGGTTATGATAGACCCCCCGGAGAATTTCGGGCAAAAATGACCTCAGGGCCCCGCGAATCCGAAAACGAAGGCTATAATCCACGTTTTTTTGGCTTCCGGGAGGCCCCGGAACGAAGGTAGATATTTTCGCATCACATCGCACGGGACACCCCTAGGGCACATGGGAGGCCCCAGGGGTTGCTTATCTGGTCCCTGTTGGCGGCTTGGAAGGGCGTTTTACGGGAAACTGGTGTAAGAGATGGAACACCGAAGGCATGAGTGATATCAAAGTTCGGTGATTTGGATGACACCCAGGCGGCACCGAGAGTCCTCTAGGGTTATGATAGACCACCGGAGAAGTTTGAGCAAAAATGACAACAGGACCCCGGGAAGCAGAATACGAAGGCTACAATCCACGTTTTTCGGATTTTCTAGAGGCCCATGAACGAAGGTTCATATTTTCACAACACATGGCACGGAACACCCCTAGGCCCTAGGGGACATAGGAGGCCCCCGGGATAGGTTATCAAGTCTATGGTAGGCCTAGAAGGGTCTCCTACGGGACATCGGAGGCTAATCCACGGTACCGAGCATGGCTCCCCACCACCCCGTGCCACCAAACCTACCCCCAAGCCCTCTCTACTATTGTCCCATGACGCCGCCCCGCCCTTGCCCCATGACGCAGCACCCTTGTCCCATGACCCATAACGCAACAGCACCGAGCGACCCATGTCCCGGCGCCCAGCGAGCGCCATAACCCATGTCCCAGCGCCCACCGAGCACACCCAAGTCCCATTTCCCACGACTGTCACAGCGCCCACCGAGAGCGCCCATGTCCCATTTCCCAGCACTGTCCAGCGCCCATGTCGCAGCAACTAGCGAGCATGCCCATTTCCCATGTCCATGGGTGAAATCGGAGTTCGGGACTCGAATGACCATCCCGAGGCACCAAAGGTCCTTTAGGGTGACGATAGACCCCCCGGAGAAGTTTGGGCAAAAACGACAATCGAGAAGCCGAAAATCAAAGGCTATAATCCACTTTTTTTTTGGCTTTCAGGAGGCCCCGGAACGAAGGTGGATATTTTCGCACCACATCGCAAGGGACACCTCTAAGGAACATTGGAGACTCCTGGGGTCTGTTTTCGGGTCCCTGATAAGCTTGGCTTGTAAGGGCGTTTTTACATAACACCAATGTAAGGGCCAGAACACTGAAAGCATGGGTGATAAAGAAGTTCGGGGATACTAATGACCATTCGGGGGCACCGAGGGTCCTCTAGGTTCATGATAAACCACTGGGAGAAGTTTGTGCAAAAACGACCCCGGGGCCCCGCAAAGCCGAAAACGAAGGCTATATATAATCCACGTCTTTTTTGCTTCCGGGAGGCCCCGAAAAGAAGATAAATATTTTCTCACCACATCACATGGGACACCCCTAGGGCACATGGGAGGCCCCAGGGTTGCTTATCCGGTTTTTGATAGGCGCTTTGGAGGGGCGTTTTACGGGAAACAGGTGTAAGAGACGGAACACCGAAGGCATGGGTGATATCCAAGTTCGATGATTTGGATGACCCCCCCGGGCACCGAGAGTCCTCTAGGTCATGATAGAACCCCAGAGAAGTTTGAGCAAAAATGACAATTGGACCTCGGGAAGGAGAATACGAATGCTATAATCCATGTTTTCCAGACTTCCTAGAGGCCCATAAACGAAGGTTCATATTTTCGCACCACATGGCACGGGACACCCCTCGGGGACATAGGAGGCCCCTGAGATAGGTTATCGGGTCCATGGTAGGCCTGGAAGGGCATCCTATGGGACATCGGAGACTAATCCACGGGTTTTTAGTACGAGCATGGCTCCTCACCATCCCATGCCACCAAACCTACCCCTAAGCCCTCTACTAATATCCCATGATGCAGCACCACCCTTGCCCCATGAAGCAGCACCCTTGTCCCATGACCCATGACGCAGCACACCAAGCGGCCATGTCCCAGCGCCCAGCAAGCGCCATAACCCATGTCCCGGCGCCCACCGAGCACGCCCATGTCCCAGCGAGCATGCCCATGTTCATGGGTGAAATCGGAGTTCGGAGATCCGAATGACCGTCCCGGGGTAGCAGAGGTCCTTTAGGGTGACGATAGACCCCCCGGAGAAGTTTAGGCAAAAAGGAAAACCGGGCCCCGGGAAACCGAAAATCAAATCCACGTTATTTTTGGCTTCTGGGAGCCCCGGATCAAAGGTGGATATTTTCGCACCACAACGCATGGGACACCTCTAAGAAACTGGTGTAAGAGACGGAACACCGAAGGCATGGGTGATGGCGAAGTTCAGTGATTTGGATGACCACCCCGGAGAAGTTTGAGCAAAAATGACAATCGGACCCCGGAGAAGTTTGAGCAAAAATGACAATCGGAGGCTAATCAACGGTTTTTAGGTACCGAGCATGGCTCCCCACCACCTTGTGCCATCAAACCTACCCCGAAGCCCTCTCTACTATTGTCCCATGACGCAGCACCACCCTTGCCCCATGACGCACCACCCTTGTCCCATGAAGCAACAGCACTGAGCGGCCATGTCCCAGCGCCCAGCGAACGCCATAATCCATGTCCTGGCGCCCACCGAGCGCGCCCATGTCCCATGTCCTAATACTATCCCAGCGAGCGCGCCCATGCCCCAGGCCATGTCCCAACAACCAGCGAGCATGCCCATGTCCCATGTCCATAGGTGAAATCGGAGTTTGGGGACCCAAATGACCGTCCCGGGGCACCAGATGGCCTCTACGTTAACGATAGACCCCCAGAGAAGTTTGCGCAAAAACAACAACGGGGCCCCCGGAAGCTGAAAATCAAAGCCTATAATCCACTTTTTTTGGCTTCCGGGAGGCCCAAAACAAAGGTGGATTTTTTCGCACCACATCGCAAGGGACACCTCTAAGGAACATGGGAGACCCCCGGGGTCCGTTATCGGGTCCCTGGTAGGCTTGTGGGGCGTTTTTACGGAACACCAATGCAAGGGCCAGATAACTACTAAAAGCATGGGTGATAATGAAGTTAGGGGATACTGATGACCATCCGGGGGCACCGAGGGTCCTCTAGGGTCATGATAGACCCCTCGGAGAAGTTTGGGCGAAAATGACACTGGGCCGAGAAGCCGAAAACGAAGGCTATAATCCACATTTTTTTGGCTTCCGGGAGGCCCCGGAACGAAGGTAGATATTTTTGCACCACATCGCACGGGACACCCCTTGGACACATGGGAGGACCCTGGGGTTGCTTATCCGATCCCTGATAGCCGACTTGGAAAGGCATTTTACGAGAAACTGGTGTAAGAGACGGAACACCGAAGGCATGGGTGAAATCGAAGTTCGGTGATTTGATTGACCCCTCCGGGGCCCTGAGAGTCCTCTAGGTTCATGACGGACCCCAAGAGAAGTTTGAGCAAAAATGACAACTGGATTCCGGGAACGAGAATACGAAGGCTACAATCCACGTTTTTCGAACTTCCCAGAGGCCCTTGAACGAAGGTTCAAATTTTCGCACCACATGGCACGGGACACCCCAAGGGGACATAGGAGACCCCCGGGATAGATTATCAGGTTCATGGTAGGCCTAGAAGGGCCTCCCACGGGACATCAGAAGCTAATCCACGGTTTTTAGGTATCGAGCAAGGCTCCCGACCACCCCGTGCCACCAAACCTACCCCAAAGCTCACTCTACTATTGTTCCATGACACAGCACCACCTTTGCCCCATGACGCACCACCCTTGTCCCATGACCCATGACGCAGCAGCACCGAGCGACCATGTCCCGGCGCCCAGCGAGCGCCATTAACCCATGTCCCGTGAGCGCGCCCATGTCCCATGACCCAGGACTGTACCAGCGCCCACCGAGCGCGCCCATGTCCCATGACCCAGGACTGTACCAGCGCCCACCGAGCGCGCCCATGTCCCATGCCATGTCCCATCTCCCATCGAGCATGCCCATTTCCCATGTCCATGAGTGAAATCGGAATTTGGCGACCTGAATGACCGTCCCGGGTCACCAGAGGTCCTCTACGGTGATGATAGACCCCCTAGAGAAGTTTGGGCAAAAACGACAACCGAGCCCGGGAAGCCGAAAATCAAAGCCTATAATCCACCTTTCTTTGGCTTCCGGGAGGCCCCGGAACACAGGAGGATATTTTTGCACCACATCGCAAGGGACACCTCTAAGGAACATGGGAGACCCCCGGTGCCCGTTATTGGGTCTCTGATAGGTTTGTAAGGGCGTTTTTACGGAACACCAATGTATGGGCCACTGAAAGCATGGGTGATAACGAAGTTCGGGGATACTAATGAGCATCAGGGGGCACCGAGGGTCCTCTAGGGTCATGATAGATCCCACGAACAAGTTTGGGCAAAAAAGACACCAGGGCCACGCGAAGCCGCAAAACGAAGGCTATATAAATCCACGTTTTTTTGGCTTTCGGGCGGCCCCGGAACAACGGTAGATATTTTCGCACCACATCGCACGAGACACCCCTAGGGCACATGGGAGGCCACTAGGGTTGCTTATCCGGTCCGAGATAGGCGGCTTGGAAGGGCGTTTTACTTTTACGGGAAACTGGTGTAAGAGACGGAACATCGAAGGCATGGGTGATACCAAGTTCAGTGATTTGGATGACCCCCCCGGGGCACCGAGAGTCCTCTAGGGTCATGATAGATCCTCGGAGAAGTTTGAGCAAAAATGACAACGGGGCCCCGGGAGGAGAATAGGAAGGCTTCAATCCACGTTTTTCGGACTTCCTAGAGGCCCTTGAACGAAGGTTCATATTTTCGCACCACATGGCACGGGACACCCCTAGGGGACATCGAAGGCCCCCGGGATAGATTATCGGGTCCATGGTAGGCCTGGAAGGGCCTCCTACCGGACATCAGAGGCTAAGCCACGGTGTTTTGGTAACGAGCATGGCACCCCCCCCACCCCGTGCCACCAAACCAACCCCCAAGCCCTCTCTACTATTGTCCCATGATGCAACACCGCCCTTCCCCCATGATGCAGCACGCTTGTCCCACGACGCAGCAGCACTGAACGGCCATGTCCCAACGCCGAACGAGAGCCATAACCCATGTCTCGGCGTTCACCGAGCGCGCCCATGTCCCATGTCCCAGGATTGTCCCAGCGCCCAACTAGCGCGCCCATGTGCCAGCGAGCATGCCCATGTCCCATGTTCATGGGTGAAATCAGAATCCGGGAACCCGAATGACCGTCCCGGGGCACCAGAGGTCCTCTAGGGTGAAGACATACCCCCGGGAGAAGTTTGGGCAAAACGACAACTGGCCCCAGAAAGCTTAAAATCAAAGGCTATATATATAATCCACGTTTTCTTTGGCTTCCGATAGGCCAGGATCGAAGGTGGATATTTTCGCACCACATCGCAAAGGACACCTCTAAGGAACATGGGAGACCCCCGGGGTCCGTTATCGGGTCCCTGATAGGCTTGTAAAGGCGTTTTTACGGAACACCAATGTAAGGGCCACAACACTAAAAGCATGGGTGACAACGAAGTGATAACGAAGTTCGGGGATACTGATGACCATCCGGGGCAGCGAGGGTCCTCAAGGGTCATGATAGACCCCTTGGAGAAGTTTGAGCAAAAGAGACACCAGGGCCCGCGAAGCCGAAAACGAAGGCAATAATCCAAGTTTTTTTCTTTCCAGGAGGCCCCGGAAAGAAGGTAGTTATTTTCGCACCACATCGCACAGGACACCCCTAGGACACATGGGAGGCCCCTGGGGTTGCTTATCAGATCCCCGATAGCCGACTTGGAAGGGCGTTTTACGGGAAACTGGTGTAAGAGACGGAACACCGAAGGCATCGATGATATTGAAGTACGGTCATTTGATTGACCCCCCCGGGGCACCGAGAGTCCTCTAGGGTCATGATAGACCCCCGGAGAAGTTTGAGCAAAAATGACAACTGGATTCTGGGAACGAGAATACGAAGGCTACGATCCACGTTTTTTGAACTTCCTAGAGGCCCTTGAACGAAGGTCCATATTTTCGCACCACATGGCAAGGGACACCCCTAGGGGACATAGGAGCCCCTAGGATAGATTAACGGGTCTATGGTAGGCCTGGAAGGGCCTCCTACGGGACATCGGAGGCTAATCCCCGGTTTTTAGGTACCGAGCATGGCTCCCCACCATCCCGTGCAACCAAACCTACCCCGAAGCTCTCTCTAGTATTGTCCCATGACGCAGCACCACCCTTGCTCCATGACGCACCACCCTTGTCCCATGACCCATGACACCGCAGCATCGAGCGGCCATGTCCCAACGCCCACAGAGGTCGCCCATGTCCCAAGCCATGTCCCGACACCCAGCGAGCATGCCCATGTCCCATGTCCATGGGTGAAATCGGAATTTGGGGACCCGAATGACCGTCCCTGGGCACCAGAGGTCCTCTACGGTGACGATAGAACCCCCGGAGATGTTTGGGGGAAAACAACAACCGGGCCCCGGGAAGCCGAAAATCAAAGGCTATAATCCAGTTTTTTTGGCTTCCAAGAGGCCCTCGAACGAAGGTAGATATTTCCGCACCACATCGCAAGTGACACCTCTAAGGAACATGGGAGACCCTCGGGGTCCATTATCAGGTCCCTGATAGGCTTGTAAGGGAGTTTTAAGGAATACCAATGTAAGGGTCGGAACACTGAAACATGGGTGATAAGGAAGTTTGGGGATACTGATGACTATCCGGGGGCACCGAGGGTCCTCTAGGGTCATGATATACCCCTCGGAATAGTTTGGGCAAAAATGAGCGGGGTATAGTCCCTTTTTTTGGCTTTCGGGAGGCCCCGGAACAAAGGTAGATATTTTCTCACCGGATCGCACTAGACACCCCTAGGGCACATGGGAGGCCCCCGGGGTTGCTTATCCGGTCATAGGTGGCTTGGAATGGCGTTTTACGGGAAGGTGGTTCAAGAGACAAAACACCGAAGGCATGGGTGACACCCCCGGATGACACCCCCGGGGCACCGAGAGTCCTTTAGGCTCATGATAGACCCCCGGAGAAGTTTGAGCAAAAATGACAATCGGACCCCAGAAAGGAGAATACGAAGGTTACAATCCACGTTTTTCGGACTTCCTCGAGGCCCTTGAACGAAGACAACCCTAAGGGACATCGGAGGCCCCGGAACAGGTTATCGGTCCATGGTAGGCCTGCAAGGGCCTCCTACGGACCTTGGAGGCTAATCAAAGGTTTTTAGGTACCGAGCATGGCTCCCCACCACCCCGTGCCACAAAACCTACCCTCAAGCTCTCTCTACTATTGTCCATGACGCAGCACCACCCTTGCCCCATGACGCAGCACCCTTGTCCCAGCGCCCAGCGAGCGTGCCCATGTTCCAGGTAATGTCCTGGCACCCAACGACCATGCCCATGTCCAAGTGTGAAATCGGAGTTCGGGGACCCGAATGACCGTCCCGGGGCACCAGAGGTCCTCTAGGGTGACGATAGACCCCCCGGAGAAGATTGAGTAAAAACGACAACCGGGCCCCGTGAAGCATCAAATCAAAGGCTTTAATCCACGTTTTTTTTGGCTTCCGAGAGGCCCCGGATCGGAGGTGGATATTATCACACCACATCGCAAGGCACACATCTAAGGAACATTGGAGACCCCCGGGGTCCGTTATCGGGTCCCTGATAGGCTTGTAAGGGCGTTTTTATGGAACACCAATGTAAGGGCCAGCACACTGAAAGCATGGGTGATAATGAAGTTCGGGGATACTGATGACAATCCTGGGGCACCGAGGGTCCTCTAGGGTCATAATAGACCCCTCGGAGAAGTTTGGGCAAAAATGACACAGGTGCCCCGCGAAGCCGAAAACGAAGGCTATAATCCACATTTTTTTGGCTTCCGGGAGGCCCCGGAACGAAGGTAGATATTTTCGCACCACATCACACGGGACACCCCTAGGACACATGGGAGGCCCCTGGGCTGCTTATTCGATCGCCTAGGCGTTTTACGAGAAACTGGTGTAAGAGACGGAACACCAAAGGCATGGGTGAAATCGAAGTTCGGTGATTTGATTGACCCCCCCGAACACCGAGAGTCCTCTAGGTTCATAATAGACCCCCGGAGAAGTTTGAGCAAAAATGACAACCGGATTCCGGGAACGAGAATACGAAGGCTACAATCCATGTTTTTCGAACTTCCTAGAGGCCCTTAAACGAAGGTTCAAATTTTCGCACCACATGGAACGGGACTCCCCTAGAGGACATAGGAGGCCCCCGGGATAGATTATCGGGTCCATGGTAGGCCTGGAAGGGCCTCCCACGGGACATCGGAGGCTAATCCACGGTTTTTAGGTACCGAGCATAGCTCCCCACCACCTCGTGCCACCAAACCTACCCTGAAGCTCTCTCTACTATTGTCCCATGACGCAGCACCACCCTTGCCCCATGACGCACCACCCTTGTCCCATGACCCATGACGCAGCAGCACCAAGCGACCATGCCCCGGCGCCCAGCGAGCGCCATAACCCATGTCCCGGCGCACACCGAGCGCGCCCATGTGCCATGTCCTATGTCCCAAGACTGTACCAGCGGCCACCGAGCGCGCCCATGTCCCAAGAGATGTCCCAGCTCCCCAGCGAGCATGCCCATGGGCCATGTCCCATGTCCATGGGTGAAATCGGAGTTCGGCGACCTGAATGACCGTCCCGGGGCACCAGAGGTCCTCTACGATGACGATAGACCCCCCGGAGAAGTTTGGGCAAAAACGACAACCGGGTCCCGGGAAGTCGAAAATCAAAGTCTTTATAATCCAATTTTTTTTTGGCTTACAGGAGGCCCCGGAACGAAGGTGGATATTTTAGCACCACACCGCAAGGGACACCTCTAAGGAACATGGGACACCCCCGGGCTCCGTTATCGGGTCCTGATAGGTTTGTAAGGGCGTTTTTACGGAACATCAATGTATGGGCCAGAACACTGAAAGCCTGGGCAATAACGAAGTTCGGGGATACTGATGACCATGAGGGGGCACCGAGGGTGCTCTAGGGTCGTGATAGACCCCTCGAAGAAGTTTGGGCAAAAATGACACCGGGGCCCCGCGAAGCCGAAAACGAAGGCTAAAATCCACTTTTTTTGGCTTCCGGGAGGCCCAAGAACAAAGGTAAATATTTTCGCACCACATCGCACGGGACACCTCCAGGGCACATGGGAGGCCCCTAGGGTTGCTTATCCGGTCCCCGATAGGCGGCTTGGAAGGGCGTTTTACTTTTACGAGAAACTGGTGTAAGAGACGGAACACCGAAGGCATGGGTAATATCAAAGTTCAGTGATTTGGATGACCCCCCCGGGGCACCGAGAGTCCTCTAGGGTCATGATAGACCCCCGGAGAAGTTTGAGCATAAATGACAATGGGCCCCGGGAAGGAGAATACGAAGGCTACAATCCACGTTTTTCGGACTTCCTAAAGGCCCTTGAATGAAGGTTCATATTTTCGCACCACATGGCACGGGATACCCCTAGGGGACATAGGAGGCCCCCGTGATAGATTATCGGGTCCATAATAGGCCTGGAAGGGCCTCCTACCGGACATCGGAGGCTAAGCAACGGTTGTTTGGTACCGAGCATGGCTCCCCAAGTCCCCACCACCCCGTGCCACCAAACCTACTGCCAAGCCCTCTCTACTATTGTCCCATGACGCAACACCACCCTTGCCCCATGACGCAGCACCCTTGTCCCATGACCCATGACGCAGCAGCACCGAGCGGCCATGTCCCAGCGCCCACCGACCGCCATAACCATGTCCCGGCGCCCAGCGACCGCCATAACCATGTCCCATGTCCCAGCGCCCAGCTAGCGCGCCCATGTCCCAACACCCAGCAAGCATGCCCATGTCCCATGTCCATGGGAGAAATCGGAGTTCGAGGACTTGAATGACCGTCCCGAGGCACCAGAGGTCCTCTAGGGTGACGATAGACTCCCCGCAGAAGTTTGGGAAAAAACGACAACCAGGCCTCGAAAAGCCGAAAATCAAAGGCTATATTCCACGTTTTTCTGGGCGTCCGGAAGGCCCCGGAACAAAGGTGGATATTTTCGCTCCACATCGCAAGGGACACCTCTAAGAAACATGCAGACCCCCTAATAGGCTTGGAAGGGCGTTTTTACGGAATACCAATGTATGGGCCAGAACACTGAAAGCATGGGTGATAACGAAGTTCGTATGACCATCCGGGGGCACCGAGGGTCCTCTAGGGTCATGATAGACCCCTCGGAGAAGTTTGGGCAAAAATGACACCGGGACCCGAGAAGCCGAAAACGAAGACTATAATCCACTTCTTTTGCCTTCCAGGATGCCCCGGAAGGAAGGTAGATATTTTCGCACCACATCGCACGAGAGACCCCTTGGACATATGGGAGGCCCCCGGGTTGCTTAATCGGTCCCTGATAGGCGGCTTGGAAGGGCGTTTTACTTTTACGGGAAACTGGTGTAACAGACGGAACACCGAAGGCACGGGTGATATCAAAGTTCAGTGATTTGGATGACCACCCCGGGGCACCGAGAGTCCTCTAGGGTCATGATAGACCCCCGGAGAAGTTTGAGCAGAAATGACAACGGGGCCCCGGGAAGGAGAATACGAAGGCTACAATCCACGTTTTTCGAACTTCCTAAAGGCCCTTGAACGAAGGTTCATATTTTCGCACCACATGGCAGGGGATACCCCTAGGGCACATAGGAGGCCCCCGGGATAGATTATCGGGTCCATAATAGGCCTGGAAGGGCCTCCTACCGGACATCGGAGGCTAAGCAACGGTTGTTTGGTACCGAGCATGGCTCCCCAAGTCCCCACCACCCCGTGCCACCAAACCTACTGCCAAGCCCTCTCTACTATTGTCCCATGACGCAACACCACCCTTGCCCCATGACGCAGCACCCTTGTCCCATGACCCATGACGCAGCAGCACCGAGCGGCCATGTCCCAGCGCCCAGCGAGCGCCATAACCATGTCCCGGCGCCCACCGAGCGCACCCATGTCCCAGCACCCAGCTAGCGCGCCATGTCCCAACACCCAGCAAGCATGCCCATGTCCCATGTCCATGGGTGAAATCGGAGTTCGGGGAGTTGAATGACCGTCCCCCAGAGGTCCTCTAGGGTGACGACAGACCCCCCGCAGAAGTTTGGGCAAAAACGACAACCGGGCCTCGGAAAGCCGAAAATCAAAGGCTATATTCCACGTTTTTTTTGCTTCCGGAAGGCCCCGGCACAAAGGTGGATATTTTCGCTCCACATCGCAAGGGACACCTCTAAGAAACATGCAGACCCCCGGGGTCCGTATCGATCCCCTAATAGGCTTGGAAGGGCGTTTTTACGGAATACCAATGTATGGGCCAGAACACTGAAAGCATGGGTGATAACGAAGTTCGTATGACCATCCGGGGGCACCGAGGGTCCTCTAGGGTCATGATAGACCCCTCGGAGAAGTTTGGGCAAAAATGACACCGGAACCCCGAGAAGCCGAAAACGAAGACTATAATCCACTTCTTTTGGCTTCCAGGAGGCCCCGGAAGGAAGGTAGATATTTTCGCACCACATCGCACGGGATACCCCTTGGACACATGGGAGGCCCCCGGGTTGCTTAACCGGTCCGTCCCTGATAGGCGGCTTGGAAGGGCGTTTTACTGGAAACTAGTGTGAGAGACGGAACACCGAAGGCATGGGTGATATCGAAGTTCGGTGATTTGGATGACCCCGCCGGGGCACCGAGAGTCCTCTAGGGTCATGATAGACCCCCGGAGAAGTTTGAGCAAAAATGACAATCGGGCCCGGGAAGCAGAATACGAAGGCTACACGTTTTCGGGCTTCGTAGAGGCCCTTGAACGAAGGTTCATATTTTCGCACCACATGGCACGGGACACCCTAGGGGACGTAGGAGGCCTCAGGTTATCGGGTCCATGGTAGGCCTGGAAGGGCCTCATACGGGACATCGGAGGCTAATCCACGGGTTTTTTGGTACCGAGCATGGCTCCCCACCACCCCGTGCCACCAAACCTACCCCCAAGCCCTCTCTACTATTATCGTGAGATCTCATAATTTTTCCCAATTTTTTTGAAGTGGTTTCTATTTATTTATTTTCCTATTTTTCAAGGTATTTTTTCAATTAAAAAATAAATTATATAGTTACAAGGTAATTTTTTATACCTCCAATAGGCAATTAACTGCTTAATCATTCCTACGTGTTTTAACCTCTGGTTCATGGGTTTGAGGTTGGAAATTTTTAAATCTATTGATAAGCATTTCACTTCCGATGATGTGATCTTTGGCAATTCGGTCCCTACAGCTATTATATGGTTGAAAAATGTAGTGGCTAAGACTTGGGAGTTTTTGCTTTAGTGGACAAACCTCATAGACCCAAACGTAAAAAATCAACTGTCATGGTTTCTTGGGATCCACCTTATGTGGATTGGATTAAATTGAACTGTGATGCTACCTTTAACAAAATCACTCTTGAAGCTGGTATTGCAGGGGCATGTAGAGACCATGATGGGAAATGGGTCTCCGGGTTTGCAAAGAAAGTAAGAGCCCGAGATGTTGTGATGGCAGAGCTGCTGGCCATCAAGGAAGGTCTTCGACAATTACTTCACAACACTCCTCTTAAAGTGATTGTGGAGTCGGATTCTAAGCTGTGGAATTAATCAACCAGGACGAGGTTTTGCATGATCATTTAAGACATATCATTCTGGATTGTAAAAGCTTTATGGGTGGACAAGTAGAAGTTAAACTCTCACATTGCTGGAGGGAGAGCAACATGGTCGCTGATTCCATAGCCCACTTAGCAATGGAATCCCTTTTTTGTGATGCTAATACTCTCCTTTTCAATTCGGCCCCTATGGCTTGTAATAACTTTGTAACTGATGATTCTCTGGGAGTTTCCTATCCCAGAACTTTGCTCACGTAATTTTATTATTTGTCCTGTTTTTATCAAAAAAAAAAAGAAGACTCCTTAGCACCAAGAGGTATTCACTATCCGTAATAACAAAGTGTTGATCATAACCATGGCCATACAATAAAAGGTTGGACTCAATATACTAGAGATTATATAGTTAAATCACAAGGTATAGTTGAAGCCAATCATTAAAGCAAGGTATTATCAAGGAATCTAATTTAATTGACATTTAACTTGAATTATTTTATCATCCCATATCTTAATAATCATTTTTCTTAACTTATAATCAATATATGGATTTCCAAATGTTACAATAAGTTTACATTTTGGCTTCAAACTAACCACATCGCTCCATTGGGATTTAGAAGCGTCACAACGAAAGCAAAATTTAATCTAAATAGCAGTAGAATAACCAATTTTCTAATAAGCAAAGATCCCTTTTCTTACTGGCCAATGACTTGAGTAACTTTAATTGAGATCTCCATTAACAATGAAGCTTAACTATTTTGCAATCCATAAACTGAGGACTAGCAAATCATCAACTGTTCGTGGAAAGGTTAATGACAAAATAAAAGGTTGGCATGTCATACTAAAGAGGTCATCACTCTTTTAGTACATGTATAGAACCAAATATGTGATAAAAATAAATTAGAAATGCAAGGTCATACCCACACAAGCCATTGTAGTGAATGTCCACCATGAGTAATGTACTTTGTATCAAGTTCCTCCCATGAATCCCCTTCCACAATTTTCAGCTCTGGCTTAAATATACCCAAGCATCTCCGTGCAGCATAATCACTCCGAGGGCAGCCTCTGCAACATTAAATTTGGTTCATAGCCTTCTCCAAGTCAAATGCCCCATACCCCTAGTGACCCCATCATTGGGTATCAATATAAAATGGTTGAAAGTAAAAGGCTAATTTAATTATTGAGAAGCCAATTCACAAACCAGTGAATCAAGTTAAGGTATTTCAATTTGCATGCAGGAACTTATCAAGTCTACCTTTTTTGTCATTTGCAAACAAACTAAGACCTTTTCCAAGTGTTTCGAACTTTCTATGTTGTATAAGATGTAAAAAAAAAATATGTAGATTCCCTGCCCTTCCCCTTGCACGGGAAAGGGAGGGGGGGGGGGGGGAGAGAGCAACATCAAGGTAAGACTGGTGTTGTGGTCTGACTCAACAATAAAAAGGATAATAACCACTTTGAAAGTGTGAAAAGAAATGAGTACATACCCACATCTCAATATTTCTAAGGAATGACAGTGCTGCGCTAGTTGAAAGACACCATGGCATGTAATCTTGCTGCATTGGCTGTAGAAGGTAACTCAATTTAGTACAAAAGAAGTAGCATCTACATATCAAAGGTATTACAAAAGAAGCTCCAGGAACTGTATAGGTTCAACCAATTGAGATAACTGAAATGGAGCAAATTAATTTTGTCCTAGCCTAGGTTCAGCAGAGGGAAAGTGAAATGACTAGATTAGTCAAGTTGGCTATGACTTTACACCTATAACCTCCAAAATCACTAAACTAATTCAAGGGTGACAGTTTTTTGTCTACATGGAATTGCAGCTCGGACCTTTCAAGATAAAAATATGACTTCGAATGCAATCAGCTCTTTGTTAGATCAAACTATGTATCTGCCACCAGAAATCAAGCAGAATAACTTAAACGGAAATTATACCACAAGTACAAAGAGTTCCTACAGTTTGATTTTTCTGCCCTGCTCACATTAGTTGCTTTTCTAAGCAAGACGAATACTTAACCTTATATCCACTGCACGTAGAGACCTACACATCTCTGCCACTTTTGCAAGGCCAAAATCTGAGACATCTGAACAAGAAATATCAAGGATCTCCCAGGAATCATCAGCAAGAGAGATAATCACATCGTTGTTTAGCAGCTTTCTTCTCCTAGCAATTGCAGCAATTGCCATCTATAATTCAACACATAAGTGAAACCTGTAAGAAGGTAACAGTTTGACATGACAACTCAAGTTCTAAACACAAGGAATCAGAGAGAAATAACAGTAAAAAAAAAAATAACAAACAAAAACAAATGTCTCAGCCTAAACCGTAAATTTCTTTACATCACACACAACTGACACTCACAGATCACGATAGGACAGTGCTTCAAACATTATTTGACAGACCTTAAGAGGATCAAATTTAAGAAGAATTTGTTTTATGAACCAATTGAGAATAAGAAGTTTGAGCTAATTTCTCTTCATTTTGGCTTTCATGATGAGCTAGTCAAGCTCAAGCATAGGCTTTGAAACCTAACAAAAAGGTGGTTTCATTACTTTGCAATTTGCATATCTAGCCTTAAGGATCCTATAGGCTGGTGAGATCATTTATCTACACCAGAGGTTTCTTTAATCACTATGGGACAGTGGATCGACATACGCACTTCAATGAGTACCTTCCTGTGACATATTACTTACCCTCGGACACAGAATGACCGTATAACTGACAGAAATCTCACGATAAGTCAAATCCTTCCATTGGAAAAACACATCAAGATGCAATGATAGGCTGATAGGCATTACAAGACCCCTAAGTGAAAATACTTCCAGGCAAATTTATGCACAGGTGGTTGTAGTTCATACCAACATTATCAAACATTTGAAATAAACAACAAAAATTATACTCCCATCGACAATAGTTCAAGGATTAGAACAAAACCTTAATATCAGCTGGAAAACTGGACGCGATCTCACCCAAGTCCAGAATGATATCCTCCAAGTGCTTTCCAATGACTGCAATGCACAAACTGACCAAACTTGGAGACTTCGCTCTCTTAAGTGGAACAACTGCAATAGAGTATGCCTTACATTGTCATTCAAACTGAAAAAGGGGCAACACTTGAAAGTCTAATCTGGGTTTTACTCTATGTGTCAAATTTTTACTTCATATCATCATCACTCACCACTTTTGCGATCAAAGTAGCAATCAACACCAAGGAGATAAACCCCATTTCACAAGCCTTTAGAACATAAACAACCTTTCAATTATCTATGTATTAAATTTGATGGGCATAAGGACTCAAACTATAGTGCAAGTTAATGACATAATATGCTCGGGATTTAGCTGAAGGCATAAGATTTACAAGTCAAATTTATGATGGTCTTGGCCAGTGAGTTCCAAAATCATAATTCTAATAGTATCAGATATAATTAGGCAAAACCCCATTGATACAATGCAATAGATAGAAGTTATATAAAAACAAATTCAACATGACCCAATATTGAAATCTCTGAGATTTGCCTGTGCAATGATAAAACCAACTGAATTAACATAGAGAGAGAGAGAGAGAGAAAAAGAGATAGATAAACCTGAAGATTGGAGGGCAGGAAATTTTTTGGTGGTATAGGGCATTGAGGTGGAAGCAGAATTGATATCAAGTTTTTGAAGAGAACCTGCTATGTTCGCCACATCTTTGCCTATCTCCATCAAATTTACGCCCTTGAAGATTCAGAGAGTGAGAGAGAGAAAGAGAAAGAGGGCGGTGACGAACTGACGATGAAGGTGGTAGTTTCCGGTTGATATTCGCCTACCGCCGACTGGAATTTTGACAAGTGAGGGTTTTTTTTTTCTTTTTCCTTTCCTTTTATATTTTCATTAGGAAAAACAGAATTTTTATTTTTTTAGTTCATCAAATAAAATGTGATCCAACATCGCAAAAACTATAAGATGGTGTCACCTTGACACAAATATTACATTTTGAATCAAAAGAATGTTACATTTTGAATAAATTTTTAATTATCTTATTATAAAACCGTCTTACATAAAACCTTTTAAAAAGAATTAGTTAAAATTATATTTGAATGTAATTTCGTGATTATATTTTTTATTTTTTTAAAAATACTATTTAACAGGATAATTTGACACTTCTTTTTAGGAAATATACTCTCGAAATTGGTGAAATAATGTTTACAATTTGAAAGGAAAACATGGTTAACAAAAGTTGGGAAGATATTCCAATTTCTCTCATGTATTGTTTAGGTGATCAGCTCAATGGAAAATGTATCGTTCTTTGTTTCGGGGATTCATGTTGGTGTAACAAGCTCATTATCCTCTGGAGAGGCCATCTCAAAATTCGGACTTACCCATTAATGTTGGATAACTTATAAAGGGTGACTAATAAAAGGGTAATCAAATGCTTATTGGGGGCCAATGATTAACTGACAGTAGAGACTTTTCTATATTTTCTACGAATTTCCAGTTCAATAGGGAAAATAAGAAATTTGTTCACGTGACCTCCAAACGCCTAAACTCGATTAGGTTAGTAAGTTATAGCCTTTAGATTTTGCCCATTTAGAAATTTGTTCTTAATATTTTCTTTTTATTTCTAATTATGTGAAGTAACTGGGAAACTATTGAAAGTTGAACCAATATTAAAATGAACATGGGCGTGAAATACAGATGCTCCTACTATATATTTTTCTTTTTCTTAAAAGTTTCTTATGAAGTCGTCTCAAGGTGATGTCACTTCTATACACAAGTATGATGTTTGCATGAACAAATATGACATAAGCACGACATCATGCATGATACATGTATGAGTGGTTTCACTCTGATACCGCCTCATACGAGTTTTTGCGTTCTTTTTTTAATAAACCTGTAATAGTATTTTCATTTTTCACTATGATATTTTTTCCTTATTTGGAGGGAAATTCTTTTATTCTTATTTTTAGGTGATATTTTTTAGTTTTTTTTTTTTTGGTGAACTTTGGAGAGGAATTTATCTACTCCAAGTTAGGGACGACAATAGGGCGAGGCGGTAGTGGATATAGGTAGATCCATCTCCATACCCACATGGATATTTTGATTTCGCCACCCGCCCCATCCCACCACGGGTTGGAGATCCCAAATCCACCTCCGCCCCACTTACCCGGCGGGTATCCACCTCCACTTTATTTACCGGGAGAGTATCCATATCCGCTTTATACCAGCATGAAAAGAAACGAAGCCCACATCTAGATCTACCTCAAATTCACCCTAAGATAATTTGCAAGGATAATTTTGAGCTTTTTGATAAGCAATACCAGTAGACAATTTTATATATTTGGTAAAATAAGATTTTATATATTTATATTTTACATTTTTTATTTTTATGTGGGTATGAGGCGGGCTAGGTGGGAGGCGGGGCGGCTAAGCGGGTATAAGGTGGGGCGGGGCTCCCACGGGTATCCACTAGGGAAAGAAGGCGAACCACCTCCGCCCCATCTCCGCGGCAGTTTTGCGTTATCAAAACCATCCCCACCTAGCGCTTCCCTATCCCCGACCCAACTGAAACAGATGCGGGGCGATATCTACCTATACCCGCCCTATTGCCATCCCTACTCCAAGTCCTAATACCTTGAACCTTCCGGATAGTTCACTTGGCCCAGGTGCGGGACCAAAACTGCCACTTTCCTTACCTAAACAGTCCAAAAGAAAAGAAATAAAAAGTAGTGTGCCAGCCTGTTTCCTTGGTGCGCGTTGAATCTACGCGTCATCTTAATTCCCTGTCATTATTCTCCCAAATTTGATGCGATAATATTAGGAAGCACTTGCTAAATATGACGTAATAATTCAATGTGGCAAAAAAAAAGAAAAAAAACCACCGTATCAAATTTTATCCCAATTTCATCACTAAACACGTCAATGGCTTAAATCCAATCTCAGCCGTTGATTGATTTATCTCTCACCGTTGATTTCCTTTCTGACCGACTCAAAAAGAGAATAAACCATAGTCACCTAATTCCACCTTAACACGCAAAAAAAAAGTTAATTAATTAATTATTTTTTGTGGACAGAAAAAAAAGGAAAAAAACCCTCAAAGACCGACTTAAATTTTGTCTATATAAAGCCCCCAAGAGGTGGAAAATTCTATATTCTGTATTGTTCGTTGTTCAAGAAGCAAAGCCCTTCTCTCTCTAAAAGGTACAAATTTCCGCTACAAAATTCTCTCTTTTTTTTTTTCTTTAATTGTTCTTTTTAATTTTGCATTGATTTATGCTTCTGGGTTTTGGTTTTTGATGATCATCTTCTTTTGTGTTTTGAGTTGGGTAATTTTTGTTCTTGGTTTTAAGTATTATGTGATCATGGTTTTGTAACTTCATCAATGAAATCTTTGTATGCCTGTTATTTGTTGATTTGTGAGTTGGATTATGTGATCTTGGTCGATTTTCATGTTCTTGGGTTTGACTTGGTTATTGACTTGGGTTATTGTCAAGTTCATGTCTTTGTCCTTTTTCATGATTTTTACGGTTGTGTTTGAGGCTTGTGGGTTGCTTATGATCAGTTGATTTGTGGATTGTTAGTTTATGCAATTATTGTTGGATGTTATGAGTATGGGGTTTCAATTATTGTGTTGTCAATTATCTGTCTCGTATCGAAATTTGTGGTTCTTTGAACTTCTTTGGTGTTGATGTTTTCTAATGATCTTGATCATATCTAATTAAATATATACTCCCTATCTTATATATTCTAGCGTTAGTTGATTGATTCTATATGATGCTGTATTGAGATTGTTTTGTCATACGTTACCAACGTTTGAAATAGATTCTTTCTGCTTTGGGTAACTAGGGTTTTTAAATTAGAATTGACTTGCATCTATGAGGGGTTATTTTCACTCTAGATTAAGGTTTGTAGCGTGGAAATTAAGGGATTCAATTTTAGATATGTGCCTGCTGTGATGAGACATATGCTATCCTGTTTTGGTGTTAGACTGTGGTTTTGATGTTGTTCTATGTTAATAGCCAACAGGAAAGATGATCGATGCCATGTTTTGTTTGTATATTCATGTGATTTATGCCACGCTGTATTCTTGATTATGTCAAATCTAGACTTTGGTGTGAACTATTGGATTGTAGTTTCTAGTCTGGAATTCGAAATATAGGATCAAATTGATGCGAATCTGAGGTTGAATACTTGGTGTTGGTGGTTGTGGATATTGTAGTCTATTATTCTAGGAATGATTTAACCAGTATTGATACCTTAGCTTTATGATGCTTGCTCATCTTCATCGAACTTTTCCTTTGAATTATACTTCAATGTTCAATATGCTGATCGAAGGTTACTTGATCAATTGCAGCTCTTACTTAAAGGCAAGACATCTTCGGTTCGTTTTCAAGCTCTTTTCAAACAAAGTACATGGTTGATTTCGGAGTTCAGATCCCAGCTGCTTTTGACCCATTTGCTGAGGCGCAGGACTCGGAGGCCCCTGGAGTTAAGGAGTATGTGCATATCCGTATTCAGCAAAGGAATGGAAAGAAAAGTTTGACGACTTTGCAAGGACTTAAGAAAGAATTCAGCTACGAGAAGATTCTCAAGGACCTTAAGAAGGAATTCTGCTGTAATGGAAATGTGGTTCAGGATAAGGTGCTAGGGAAGATTATCCAACTCCAAGGTGATCAGCGCAAGAACATTGCTAATTTCCTTGTGAATAAGGAACTTGTGAAGAAAGAGCAGATCAAGATACATGGTTTCTAAGCCTTGGGCAATTGTGCTCATGAGATACAATAACTTGGGGTGTACCTAAGAAGTTGTCAGTTCGTCTTCGTTTGTTTTAGGTTCATTTGATGTTTTGTGGTTTTACCCTTTTGACATTGTTCGAAGATTTATGCCTCCATGGGCACTACTGTGATCTGTAATGAGCTTACAAGCTTGTTATTATTAGTAAATGAAAAAACTGTGTGTTTCTCGTTAATTTGCTCTCTTGTTACTTGCGTATTGTTCCCAAATTCTATAGAAAGAAGTCTTTATAAAAAGAAGATCAACAACTAAAGAACAATGGAGAGGAATTCGTCTTCCAAAAAATTTAACAAAGCTCGGGCCAGGGTATTGTGGTTCTTTGGCGGAGCTTGCTGTAATGTCGGTCCTTGTGTTCATTTTGTTGTAAAATGTCAGTTATTAGAACATTCCCTTGTGTGTTTACTGATGAGGTTGGGAGAGGTTGTACCAGGATTGCTTTGCTATTCGTCAGAACATCATGTCTCTCTCCAAGCAAACCTTAAAACAAGAAGAGAGAAAAAAGTAGTCTTAACTAGTTCGAGTTTTAGTTGCTTTTGAGCTGGAGCCTGGGCAGTTGATCTTTGCTTCATGAACATAAATTGTTATTTGAGATGGGGTTTTATGGAAGTACAGTACTTTGGGATGACATGGAAAATGAATTTGGGAGCCAATGTTAAAACTCAAAATGTCACAACTCACAACTCAAGAGAGAGCTTTTAAGCTTATATCCGAGTAGAATACTATAAAATCTCCATACAAAAGGGCAAAGAATCTTCAAAACTCAAAAACATGAAGAAACATCAATCCGAAAGGATTTTGCGTATGCACAAACTTTTTACACAATAGAACTCAACCAAAAGTGAATCATCTCCCTCATTTTGTAGTCCGATCTGAGGAGCTAAGTCCGTTTTCGGTTCAACAGCATTACTCGAACATCACCTTGGTACTAAAGAGCTTTTATGTTATACAGGGCGGCTACAAACACACTAATGGAGCTTGGCCACTGGGTTTTGGGTCCCACTTCTCATCATTGCACTGAATTCATCATAATTTATTCTTCCATCCTACAAAATGAATTGAAAAGATGGATGAATATACATGCCTTTCATGAACCAGATCCAAAGTTTCAGGAGATAGAAGACTTACATTATCAGTGTCTACTTCCAACAATATCTCTGCAATGCAATTCTCATCAGCAATCCCGTACTCTTTCATTGCTGTTTCCAGTTCATCTGTGGTGATAAACCTGCAACATATAATAATTTATATATCTTTGGAAAGTATTTAGATGGAAGAAATCTTTCCTTCGCCAACTAAGAAAACTGTCAATATCCGAGCAGCTTTTTTGTCGTGTTTTCCACATAATGAAGTGTTATAAGTGAAGTAATAACATCTCAAATCATCGTGAGATTAACATCTTGGGAAAGTTCATATGCAAAGGAATATTAGATTGTGCATTTTTATGGTTGGGGTGGGCACAGGGGGGTGATATGGCGGAGGTGCAATTTTAACATTTCATTGTCTCAGTGAATGATCCCATGCAGTCTGTGTGCTCTTCACAATGGTATGTTGTGGAGCAATCAAGTGTGGGAACAATAGGCATTCAAGTAGGCTAATGGTCTCCCTCCTATTATTCCCATCTTTCAAATTTTGAGAGGTGATTAAAAAGCAATATCATGCTTGAAAGGGTTCATGATTCGTATGTAAGGAGCGCCTCCCCCCTGGCTCACAGCACTTGGCAAATCGCAACCTCAAGGGAGAAGTCGCATATGGCTTGCTTGCATATGGCTTGCTTAGCCCTCCTATGTTTCCTAGAACTCATCATATCTGACAATGGATCATCTCCCTCTTCTATTCTCTCAGAGAGGGGCACATTATGTAAAAATGGAATATTAAAAGATTGCATTGTGTGCGTGTAACTATTGGCATAGATTAACTTAAAAAGAACAAGAGAGGAAGAGGGAGAGTAAGCAATATAAGCGCCATGGAAATAGAAGTCACTTACCCACTATTGTCTTTGTCGAAATATTGGAATGCCTTGTAAAGATGCTCATCTCTTTCTAGCCTGTACCTATGCATTGTGGCTGTAATGAACTCATAATAGTCAATTGATCCACTTCCATCTTGATCAGCCTAAAAGCAACAAAACTGGTGATTAGAATTCCATCCAATGTAAGTACTAAACAAATTCAGTATGTCTTTTTTCTGAAGTAAATAATCTTACAGCTTCCATGAGCGCTTTCACTTCAGCTTCAGTAAGCTTTGATCCAAGTCGAGCCAAACCCTCTTTCAATTCTTCATAAGTAATTGACCCACTACCATCAGTATCCATATTTGCAAACATTTGTTTCAGTCCTTGAATCTCTTCTTCAGGAAGATTCTCAGCAATGACCTATGCCAAAAAAACACAGTTCAATTAAATATCTCAAGATCCTTGCACAGTAGCAGCTGGTATCATGTCTCCATAGGCTTGCATACCTTTAATGCGAGTTTTTTGAGTTTGTTCATGACTCTGAATTGCTTCATCCTAGAGAGAACAGCGCTATCGATTGGCTTGTCTGATGCTTCACCATCTCTGAGCCATGGGTGCTCTGCATTATGGAATTATCCAACTTGAGTTGAAAGGATTCACTTTAAATTGCATAGATCATGATTTACAATAATTAGACACAGTCCCATGTAACTAACCAACGAGAAGAAACAGTTCATTGCCTAGACAAAATACTATTAGAATGTGACCTCCTGTAATCATGTAGATAAACTGACACAAGGAAAAAAATAAAAAAAAGAAAGAATAAATTGAAGGGATATCTCCATAGATATAACTAGATGCTGTTCAAAGACTGCACACAGGAAGTGCTTCTGGTTTGACCTTTTCTTCCAATCTCATTACCAAATCAGACTACTCATGGGCTCCTTTAACAAATTCCTCACACTTCTGTGAGAGTTTATCATTGAAAAAGTAGACTAAAGACCAAACATCATCACAAAAACATCCTAGAGTCATAGAATGCCCTCTGAAAATACTTAAAAAGGGATGTGCATTTGTGAATGGGATGGTGTAAAAGTGAAATATCACACCAGACACAAACATTATCCCTATGAAAACTATTAAACATATTAACTGATCAAAATATAATAATAGACAACATACCAAGAACTTGAGCTGCAGTAATCCGTTTCTTAGGACCCTGTGTCAACATTTTCCTCACTAGATCCTTGGCACCATTTGAGATTGATGGCCATGGTTTACTCTCAAAATCAATATGGCCTTGCAATATAGCATCAAATATTCCTTTCTCCGTTTCTAGATCACAAAGTCAAACGAAGCAATTAGCCAAGTGAGGAGGCATTTTAAGAGCTTTACGAAATTATAAATAAAAGGAAAAGGTTACCTGCCCAAAAGGGAGGCACACCACTAAGTAAGATGTATAGCATGACTCCAGCACTCCAAACGTCAATTTCCTTCCCGTACCTACGACGTAATACCTCGGGAGCAACATAATAAGCACTGCCTACTATGTCCCGGTAGACTTTACCTGGCAAAATGATTTACAGCTTAGTCATACAGGGGATCGATATTCACTAACACCAACAATTGCAGAGGGAGAAAATGCTTGCAAGTATATATCTCGAGCTAAGTGCAAAATGCCAGACATCTTATAAATCGGATCACAGTCTAAGTTGGGTTCTGCAAATTTCACCCTTCCTCTCAGCAAATTGTCAAGACGACTTATTAAGTATCAACTATCATTCATATTAGCACATTTCAATGCAGATATATGCTGAAGAAATGAGCAAACATTCCTTTGTAAAAGGTGCTGTGCAGAAGATGTTCCAGATACCCCAATCCGCACTTCATGGCACCACAGGGTTGCTTATCAATTATCATAGATAAAGGGATATAGAATAATAAGTACAGGAAATTTAGCAGCTAATGGATCCACAGATCACAAAGGGATTAACTAACTACAAAGTCAACTTGATGAGAATCAGAAAAACCAAAAGGGCTAGAAGGGATCAGAAAATCATATGTATAGCCAGAAGCAGATCCAAATGTTAAAAGGATCTGTTCAAATAACAATCTGAAAAATTTAGCAAACCACAAGATATATGCAGAAAAGAGGTGACCAAAAATGTTTTACCTTCCTCAATAAACACAGACAGACCAAAATCAGTGGCCTTCAAGAGGGAATTCTCATCCTTGCTAGCAAGCAAGAAGTTCTCAGGCTTCAAATCCCTATGCATCACACCCATAAAGTGACACACATGAACAACATTAACAATCTGCCTCAACATAGTGGCAGCAGCTTTTTCACTGTAATGACCCTTTGCAATAATCCTATCAAAAAGCTCCCCACCAGCACAAAGCTCCATCACAAGATTCACTGAGGTTTTATCCTCATAAGCACCCTTAAATTCCACAATGTTAGGCTGACCACTCAAATGCTGCATGATCTGAATCTCTCTCCTCATGTCATCCTTATCAGCCTTGGTAACAAGTTTCTTTTTTGAGATTGACTTGCAAGCATACTGTGAGCCACTCTTTTTGTCAACACAAAGATAGGTAACCCCAAATTGACCTCTACCCAGTTCTCTTCCCAATGTGTAGTACATCTTCACATCCTCAAAGGGTTTGCCCAAAATTGTATTAGGGTCAGTTCTTTGGGCTGGTTTAGGGCTTGGCACCCTAACTGGTGGCTGAGAAGCTGGTTGTGTTGGTGCCACTGGTTGCTGTGGTTGTTGCTGTTGGTAGTTTTGTTGGGCTGGTGCCTTTGATTGGTAGTTGTTTGCATCCCCATTTGATGGTCTGTAGCCCTTGTCCTCTGGCTGTGTAGCCTTTTTGCTAGCACAAATTCCCATCTTTATTCAAAACCCAGATGCAAAAACAGTAAATTAAACACAACCCAAATCAGAAAAAGTCCAGATTTAGATCAAAAAGTGTATGGTTTTCAGTGCTGACTTCAATTCCTGGAAAAATGGATAAGACCCAGATGATAATTGGAGATAAGATACAGCACAGAGTTGTATATGAGCTAAAATTTGAATTTTCAGATCAATAAGAATAATGGTTTATTGATAGATAGAGGGAAGTTGAGAAAAATACTACTTACTAATTAATATGATACAGCGAGGAGGAAATGGAGAGATGATTGAAGTTGTGGAGAAATAGTCAGCTGAATCATGTGTTGAAATAATGGGTTGTTGAATGTTTCATGACCCCCCAAAAAGGAGAGAAAATGTAAGAGAGACAAGTCTCTCTCTGTCAATGCTGGAGTAATTGGTAAGATGTGAGGAGAGAGAAAGAGAGAAAAGAGTATCTCCCAATGGCAAAAATCCGGGCCGGCAACTAGGGATGTAAATGGATTTATGATCCGCGGATACTTGCTCCATCCGAACCGAATATATGGATTAAAACCCGATTAAATGGATGATAGAGCGGATGACGGATAGAGCGGATGGCGGATGAAGCGGATGATGGATGAGATTTCTCATCCGCTAACCCAATCCGCGAATCCATCCGTCACCCGTTTAGATATAAAAGTGTAAAATAACTACATAAAAAAGATATAAACATATGTTATATTTACATCTTAGTTTAATTTTACTTATTTTCTAATTTGTATTGTTATTATTTAAACTAAATTGTGTTATTTTTATTGTTACAAGGTAAAACAATCGTATATGAGTTGAAATCTTGTTTGACTACTGAAAGTTTTATTATAACTGGGTGTATTCATTGTTTTTAGTCCATAAACCGTTAAGCACCCGAAACATCCACTAATCCGCGGATGACGGACGGATTGGATATGGATTGGATGGTTCACGGATGACGGATGGAGCGGATTGATTAGATGAATTTCGCGGATGGAGCGAATGATGCTCCACCAGATCCGAATCCGATCCATTTACATTCCTACCTGCAACGGGCTTATTTAATTTCATTTTTTGATATATGGAGTATGATTTATTTTTTTTGAGAGGGGAATAGGAGACTTTCATTCATAGAAAAGCCATACGGCATCTACATCGAAAATAACCCTAGAATATATTAAATCAACAATACCAACAACAAATCTGCTAACAAAACAATTAACTAGAATACCCGAGCGCGACTCCCAACATGCATAGTAACCATGTGCTTCCTTTGATGCTTCATCTTTAACGGAAGTGGAGATCTTCACCGCAAGCATCGTAATTGTTTGCTCACAAAACGTTGTATGTTACCATCGACCTTGTGCATATCCGGTCCCCGAATTCATATTACTTTATACTAAATCGCACAATAGGCGAAGAGAGGATCCTACCAAGAGGAAAAATATAAAAATCCCTAATAACTCCACAAAAGGGAGAGAAAATTTATTCCACTTAGAGAGCATAAACTAGAAATCAATGACAAAAAGAGGTGGAAAACATGAATCACAGGCCGGAAATGGCTTAAATCGGTCTGAAAATTTGTCCTAGTAAGAGTTAGGGTTGAGAGAGAAAGAGAAGAGGCAAAAAAGAGAGATTAGGATTTTTTAATTTCATGGAGTATGATTTTTATGTTGATCTTGATACACTGTTACTTCCTTTTTCTTTTTCTTTTTTCTATAAAACTGTTACTTCCTGTCGGAGGTTGATTTTGTACGAAGCGGCGGACCCCAGTGAGCTTTTCGTGGTCTATACACATGGACCACATCTAACGTCCCAAAACTTTTAGGGAACAATAGAGAGTTTTTGAAGTGTTAGGTGTTGTCGTGTTGTGTTACCGTAATATAAACTTTTAATTATGTCACCAAAAAAAATTATACTTTTAAAATCTTTTCTAGTTTTATTTACCCTTTGTTTGAGTTTTCTTTTTTGTTTTTGAGGGAAAGATCGAGGTCATTCATTTTTCCATTAATTTAGTTAAATCAGAAAAGAATGTAACATTAATGTTGGATAGGAAAGACGACTCTCAAAACTGATATCCTAACTTCTAAATTGTACATGCGCAAGCTCATGGGCTACACAATTATCATTACCACTATACTAAACAAAATACCGAACAACACAGTGAAAGCAACTAATTAAATCCAAAATGACTTTATGATTAAACTAAAACAACTAGGAGATTTATCAATATTAGAGAAATCATTAAAAAAATTTAAATGAGTTTATACCGTGTCCTAATTAATTTATTTTGACTACCACATTTTATATCTTTTGTGATTCTTGTTGCGTAATAATTATCTTAGAGGTGGTCAAAATTATCACTTTTTTTTTCTCCGTAGCAGATATCACTTCTATGTTGATTGGTATCGCTCTTTTTACTACCTATTCATACATGAGGTTACCTAATATAAATTTTTTACTTGTTGAATTTTTCTTTTGTAGGTACTAGATAGCTAGCTTTAGGACTCTTTATTAATGAAATCCTAGTTAAAAAAAAAAATAAAATTAAGCCAAAGCTTCAATTATTACCTTCTTCTAGCATGAAAAAAAAAACAAAAAGCAAAAGAAGATCATTAACCTCTAAAGGGTCACAAAAAAATGACATGATATATGAGCATTACCAATCAACATGAGCATCACCAATTATCATTAGCATCCGTGCATCACCAAGGCTACGGTAGGGTACATCACACCCAATCAAAGGAGGATTGTACGCGTTGCCACGTGGGTATAGGTCGGATATCGGGCGGAAAACGTGTGCAATGGATTAAAATTCATGAATACGAGTTAGGTAATGGTCTAATGGACTTACAGTAACGCGGTTTTGATTTTATGAAGCCACGTTCTTGTTCTACACTTTTTCGTGTCCTATATTTTTGTGTCTACACCTTTTTGTCTTTTCTTTTCTTTTATCTAGTCCTATGTTTTATGAGTGTGTTCTTTTTTATCTATTCGACCTTATCTAAATAGTGGCAGAACTTTATCCGTGAAAATCAATAGTAAAACCTTACTAAATCAGTAAGAATCAGTGAAAAAAATTTACTCAATTAATAAAAATAGTTTTAGAACCTTACCAAATTAGTGAAATCAGTAGAAAAAAATACAACCTACCTACAGAATTAGTAATAAAACTTTACTGAATCAGTGGAAAATAGTTAACTGTTAACTCTTCACAAAACCCACCCTTTTATTTGGTTTAAAAAACCGACGCATGTTAATCACATACTCCAAAATCCTAAACTAACACAAAATATCTTTCATCATCAAAACAACATGATCCAGTTATATGATAGAACTTCATGTAAAATAACTGTTTGACATAAATTATCACATATAATTTTATACCACAATGAATAGACAAAAAGAAAAAGGCAAAACTATGTCCCTCCGATCCTTAATCCTTATTATATCTCCTGTTGCTCAATATATAACACGTACATTTGGCTGAACAACGCTTCACCTTTTCGTGTATCCTTTATTTGGGTAAACAAAATTCGATCTTTCTTCAGAGTTTGCTAAACAGAGTTATGTCAACAAAAAGTCACCAAATACATATACGCAATATATATAATTTTTTTTCTTACAATTATAATTAATTGAACTTGTAGACTTGTTTAAATTATCTCCATGCTCAGTTTGAGGTAGGTGGTTGCAGCATTTGCCAGTAACGATACTGCCCAATAACAGCTCATGAATCATGATCATATATTGATCACGACCATCCCAAATGACATATTCTCCACTGCCAAGTGCCAACCATCGATTATTCCACAAAAGAATTATTCCATGGAATTTCATGGAAAATACTCCTGTTTGAAAGCATTTAATACAATAAATTCACATATAGTGTGTCGGGAATTCGAACTTAAAACTTGTTAAGGCATATAATGTTGATGAGTAGTTCTTCTCATTATTTCCAACACATGGTATCAAAGATTCAGAGTTACATAGACCAAGAGATTATGTGTTCGATCGAATCCTGAAAACCCGTATTATAAGTGGAGTATGTCAGCACATAGTATGAGGAGGTTTGTACATCATCTACACTTCAAATCCAATAAGTATTTATGTGAAGGGCGTGTTAAGGGATATACTCAACATTGCTTAATTGTGTGCTTTCAACCATCAACCTAAGTTATGGTCGAATTATTTCCAACACATGACTTAATGTGCAAAGGTATCATTTTAAACCATTAGATCAAAACCTCATTTCGCAATCATGTTTGATAACTCACCCAACATTCAAAATATTTTCAGAAATTCAAGTTTGATAACCCCACCCCAACGGCAATATACTCACTTCGTCCGAAATTTATAGTCACATCATTATGTTTATACGAGGAGGAAATGCATAATTATAGACTTATAGTTATCTGGAAGACAATAATAAGATCAAACTTATCTGTCATGTGTTGTGGTAAGCGCTCTAGGTCAATACTCCAAGTTTGACAATAGTCAGGAAGTAGCCACCTTTCACGGTGGGTGGAAAAAAGAAAAGAAAAAAAAGGGGACAAATGTAGGTCTGTTTATAAGTGAGCAAGAGAATCCCAACATGTCCATATCCAATCATGCATGTGAAACCTCCATAATTGGTACAAATGACAACATATATTGACATTAATGTATGCAACATGTCAAGTTTAAGACCAATGTAGTATATATTTATTAGTATTGGTATGTACCCGAAGGATTGAGTGAACCTAGCATAAGAAAAGGGGCAAAACAAGTACTACATTACATTCCAACATTCTGGGCAAACGAAGAAAATCGACTGACATACTAAAGATTATAAAGAAGCGACAAACTTGAGAAATTTAGGAAGCACTCATGACACACTAGCTAGGAATTGCATTTTTCTCCCTCACCATGTTATAAAGTCATTAAGGCCCCCCCCCCCCTCTCCCCAACTAAGCCTGCTGGTAATTGGTGGCGGGTATCCACGAACCCGTTTCATTCGCTCCAACTAAATGGGTGATACATGACCAAAGATGCAATTAATTGGTGGCATGGGTGATATCGAAATTCTGGAATCTGGATGACCCTTCCTGAGCACCGAGGGTCCTCTAGGGTCATGATATAGCCATGGGAGAAGTTTGGGCAAAAATGACACCGAGCCCCCGAAAGCCAAAAACGAAGGCTATAATCCATGTTTTTTGGGCTTACGGGAGGCTTCGGAACGAAGGTGGATAATTTCGCACCATGCCGCATAGAACCCCCCTAGGGGACATGGGAGACCATCATGGTTGCTTATTCGGTCCCTGGTAGGCTTAGAAGGGCGTTTTACGGGCCACTGGTGTAAGAGTTGGAACACCAAAGGCATGGGTCATATCAAAGTTCGGGGATTCGGATGGTCCTCCCTGGGCACCGAGGGTACTCTAGGGTCATGAGAGACCCCCCGGAAAAGTTTGGGCAAAAATGAAACTCGGGCCCCGGGAAGCCGAAAACGAAGGCTATTATCCACGTTTTTTGGGCTTCTAAGAGGCTCCGTAACGAAGGTGGATATTTTTACACCACATACGGAACACTCCTGAGTGACATGAGAGACCCTAGAGGTCGCTTATCTGGTCCCTGATGGGCTTGGAAGGGCGTTTTACGGGACACAGGTATAAGAGTCGGAATACCAAACGCATTGGTGATATCGATGTTTGGGGATCCGGATGACCCTCCTGGGGCACTGAGGGTCCTCTAGGGTCATGATAGAGCACTCGAAGAAGTTTGGGCAAAAATGAAACCCGAACCCTCGAAAGCCAAAAACAAAGGCTATTAATCCATGTTTTTTGGGCTTACGGGAGGCTCCAAAACGAAGGTGGATATTTTCGCAACACATCGCACGGAACCCCCCTAGGGGACATAGGAGACCCTCATGGTTGCTTATCCGGTCCTTGGAAGGGCGTTTTACAGGCCACCGGTGTAAGAGTTGGAACACTAAAGACATTGGTGATATCAAAGTTCGGGGATTCGGATGACCCTCCCCGGGCACCGAGGGTCCTCTAGGATCATGATAGACCTCCTGGAAAAGTTCGGGCAAAAATGACACCTGAAACTCAGGGAGCCGAAAACGAAGGCTATTATCCACGTTTTTTGGGCTTCAAGAGGCCCCGGAACGAAGGTGGATATTTTTACACCACATCACATGAAACACTCCTAGGGGACATGAGAGACCCTTGAGGTCGCTAATCTGGTCCCTGATAGACTTGGAAGGGCATTTTACGGGACACAGGTATAAGAGTCGGAATACCAAAGACATGGGTGATATCGAAGTTTGGGGATACGGATGATCCTCCCGGGGCACCGAGGGTTCTCTAGAGTCATAATAGACCCTAGAGAAGTTTGGGCAAAAATGACATCGGGGCACCTGGAAGCCAAAAAAGAAGGTTATAATCCACGTTTTTTGAGCTTTCGAAAAGCCCCGCAATGAAGGTGGATATTTTCGCATCGCATCGCACAAGACGCCCCTAGGGTACATGGGAGTGCTTCGGGGTAGGTTTTCGGGTCCTTGGTAGGCTTGAACAACCTTTTATTGGACAATAGAGGCTAATCCCGAATCCCGATTTTTTTCCGAGCATGGCTCCCCACCACGACGTGTCGCGAAACCTACCCTAAGGCCCTCTCTACTATTACAATGAGGTATCATAATTTTTCCCAATTTATTTTGAAGTGATTTCTATTTTTTATTTTATTTTATTTGGTATTTTTTTCTATTTTCAACATAGTTTTTAATTAAAAATTATATTAAATAGTTATAATCTGTGAAAAATAATTTGTGTCTTTTTTCCGTAACTTAATAATATACTTGAAAAACCGGAGGTGTAACTTTTGAAAAATAATTATCCAAATTTTCAAACTTCCAGTATGACAGTTATGCATTGGACATGTATACTCCTGTTAGAATTACTAAACCTTATAAGACTAAATTACTTAAGAGAGGGCTTGAGTTGTTGTTGCTACGTCTAAAAAAAATATATGACCATTAAGAGTCGAGCACCACCATTGATATTGATACACCCCGAATTAATAACTCGAAACTTAAAAGTACCATTCTCAAAGAAATTATTAGATGTTTCCGGACACATAACTAGAGTTGACTACTACTAGTAAAAGTCAGGTTTGACTATAAGGTTAAAGGGCAATTACCGTAACCAACAAGCACTTAGATGAGTTGGTGAGGGACTTTTCTAGCTTAAGCAGAGATCTCGGGTTCGAGACCCTGTGAATATAGCAGTGTTAAATACTTATTGGGAGAGTTTTACCGTCCTTGTGATCTCACCCAGCTCGGTCCGGATTCAACCGGACGGTTTCAGACCCAAAAAAAAAAGGGCAATTACCGTAATATGCTCTAGCAGTATAAACTCCAAAAGTGGTAGTAGCCAACCCCTGGCCTTTTATACGACCTTTGAAATTGAGTCGATAGAAATTCTTATTTTGTGACCAAATTCCAGAGAGAGAGAGAGAATCAAATTCAAATATCAATGGCGTGGTGTGCAGTGAAGAGCTTCAATTTACCAGCAATGGACATGGGTTCACTTCGTGTTAAAGCCCCGATTGTCGCTGGTATTGGTTGCGTTTCATTTGCTGGGTCTAATCTTTACCGATCCTCGTCTTCTTCTTCTTCTATCTCTCGCTCAAAGCCCTTCGCTTGTTGCGCCATTTCTACCGATGCTAGTAATCTCTTTCTCTTTCTCTCTCCTCTTTTCTGGGTTTTGTTTAATTTCAATTATCTTACATTGTATTATTGTTGTTGGACTAGTTACTGTGAATGATATGAGACCATTAGTTTAAATCATTTGTGGGTTTTTTTCACCAGTTAGGGCATTGTGGAGGTTTAAAGCTTTTTAAATAATCCCCATCCCATAAAGTTCATCAAAATTATTATGTTTCATTTTTTGTGGCTGATTGTGTTATGCGTATGATATCTTGCAATATTTTTTTACCAGCTAGGTCATTGTGGAAGTTTAAAGCTTTTCAATTACTTGTCTGAATTGCAATGAAGTTAAAAGAAATCCTAGTTATTGTTCCCGGCTGGCCAAACTATTAGTATGTAATTTGGGTTGCTCTTCTCCATTGTGACATTTCATTGGTTAAGAAAGTTTAAAAGAATAATGCTTTGTTCAGGACATTCTTTGGTTATAAAGGGGTGCATTGGTGAAGAAAGGTTTAATATGCTCAAAGGCATTAATAAGTCGACATGGTCCCTTTTTTTAATTTTGAACAGAAATTATTCATGCTCGTGAGTTTAGGAGAGTAAGGGAGAGTAGTGGTTTGTTTTTTGTGAATGATTTGTTTTTCATCTCCTCAACCAACCCACAAGGAATTAGGAAGTCAATGAGATACATCGTTTATTACTTGATGGAAGAACATTAGTGGTATTGTTGTGAAAGGTTATGATTATTTGGCTTATGTGATGAATTTGAGCTCATATGCGGGCTACTTTGGCTTTGAGCTACTTTGAGAAAAGTAATTTGATTGCATGCTAATTAAAGTATTGGTAGCGGGTTCCCATGTATGATGCTATGTGATTGAAGTGTGTAATTGATGCTACAAATGTAGGTCTAAAGCAGGCTGTCCAGACAGACAAGGCTCCTGCAGCATTGGGACCGTATTCTCAGGCCATCAAAGCCAACAACATGCTCTTTGTATCCGGTGTTCTGGGTCTGGTCCCAGAGGTTGTTAATTTCACAATTGAGTTGATTTTTGATTAGTGATTTACACATTGTGATAAATAGGATATTGTGCTCACTGATGTAAATATTGATGTTTAATGCAGACTGGAAAGTTCGTATCGGATAGTGTGGAGGATCAAACTGAGCAGGTGTGTGCGAATTTCTTTGGCAACTTTCACTTACTGTATCAGCAACATGTTTTACTTATATGAAGTTTTCATTATAGTGCTTTGTTTGGGTTCTAGTTTCTACACAGCAGGTAGTCCGTAGTCATGTAGTATGTTCAAGTTTTGGTTTTTGTTTTTAGTAAGTGTTGGCCAATTGTCAAATGCCTAATTCTCTTGCGCTTGTTGGTGAATGGCTGAATTGCCCTACTTATGTGCAAGTAAAACATGTTTTCTTGGAGGCCTATCCAAGTAAAACATCATATGCATTGGCTTATTGGTTGGTGCTCAGCTATTTGTTACTAGGTACCACCGCATATCAACTATCACTAGTATGCCACCTGCCAAAACTAGTGGGAGTAGCCTAACATCTGCCCCTTGTCAGGACTGCAAGTTCACTAATTGCTAATGCCAACGAAATACTAACTGAATTATTACAAGTAATTACTGTAAAGATGATGGAACTTCCTTTTTTAAATGGATTATAATGTCAAGGACCTTTTGTTTAGTGGGAGAGCTTGGAGAATCATTGTACCTTATCCTACTATGCAATCTGCCAAATATATGTGCCATGGGTACAATTTTCTAGAGCTTGGACTAGGCCATATTTGTAAAAATTTGCACTACTTTAAAGTGTCCATATCAAAGGATCCATATCTGGGTGGTTAATGCACTGTCATTATCAAGTAGTGATAAGGGCATAATGCAAACTAATGGTGGTTAATTTTCCTTTCTCGTTTCTTCTTTGTTGTTGTTTGTTTGTTTAATTAACATTTGTGCATGCTTCTAGCCTGAATTATGTGGTTTCCTCCTAGTCTTTCTGATGTAACATTGCCCAACTCCAAGACCATTTGTCATGCAGATAAATCTGGTCATCACATGGTTGTCTTACCTGGAAGTTGTCAGTTGTTGAGCAAAAAGTGGGAGCTCAATTGGTGAGCACTTATCCCTCCAACCTCTAGGTTGGGGGTTTGAGGCTCATTGCCTTCAATTTCAAATGGGGGGTGGTATGTGTTACTACTTTAGGGCCACCCTCACCCCCCCATGTAATGGGCCTTGGAGCCCGGCTTTCTTGCCTATTCAAAGAAGTTGTCTTTTGCTTGCTTTTCACTCCATCCATGTTAGCACTTCAAGGTGTTGTTCTGTTTAGATGTTAGGGACTTTTGTATCTCCCTGAAAAGTTTTGGAGGTTATACTGTTGTTACAAGAGAGGGAGGGACTTTTGGCACTTCTAAATACACTGCTTCGTCGTAGGCACAGTTATATAGCTTAGTGAATTTTAATTATATTTTGGGCAAGAAACTAATTGATCACTGATTTAATTAACTATGCAGATTATGAAGAACATGGGGGAAATACTCAAAGCTGGTGGTGCAAGCTATTCATCTGTAGTCAAAACGACCATTATGTACGTACATGGAGTTAGATCTTGAACTTTGAAAGTAGAAGAGGAGTTTCTTTTCTCTTTTTGTTTCAATATCATGAATTTCATGTTACTTGTTTTCTCGAATACAGGTTGGCAGACTTAAAAGACTTCAAGAAAGTGAATGAGATATATGGCAAATGTGAGTAGTCATATCGAAGTATCAACCAATCTCTTTATTACGGGTCTCAGCTTCACATTTTTGACATGTCATATATTCATGGATCAAGTCTTGATAAAGATAAACTCTTGTTCTTGCAGATTTCCCATCCACACCTCCATCTCGATCAACCTACCAGGTCGCAGCATTGCCTCTGGATGCCAGGGTTGAGATTGAGTGTATTGCTGCTCTTTAGGTGTCATGAGTTTGTGTACTTGCTAACACAGCATAGTTGAATAAGGTTCCAATAGTCAAGGTGCTTCGTTGTGTATGTGTTTTGAGGGCTGTAAAATGTTTAGTCCGCTTGGAAATGACATATTGGCTGTGTATTATGCTCTTCCCCTGAGGAATAAATTTTGCCGACAATAATTTTAGCCCTATGATGCCATTGAGACCTTGTCTTTGCTATGAAGCACCTACGTTGCTTTGTCATGCGTGATTGGAGTACATTGTGTTCCAAACTTCCGATTGTGCTAAAGTTGGCGTTGTTCTATCTATGGCCACTTCATTATTCGTATTCTATGCCCAACTTCTGATCAGTGGGAATCTGTTTGTTGTGCACAGCTACGTGGTTATTAATTTATTATGGTCCACTCTCTCTTTTCCCTCTTATATCGATGGGTGATATCGATGTTTGGGAATCCGGATGTCCTTTATGAACACCGAGGGTACACTAAGGTTATAATAGACTCTTTGGAGAAATTTGGGCAAACATGACACCCGGACCCCGAGAAGCCGAAAATGAAGGCTATAATCCACGTTTTTTGGGCTTTTGTAAGGCCCCGGAACGAAGGTGGATATTTTTACACCACATCGTACGGAACACCCTTACGGGACATGAGAGGCCCTCGGGGTCGCTTTATCCGGTCTTTGATAAGCTTGGAAGGGCGTTTTACAGGACATTGGTGTAAGAGCTAGAACACCAAAGGCATGAGAGATATCGAAGTTCGGGGATCCGGATGTCCCTCTCTAGTCACCGAGGGTACTCTAGAGTCATGATAAACCCCCCGGAGAATTTTGGGCAAAAATGACACCCGGGCCCCGGGAAGCCGAAAACGAAGGCTATAATCCACGTTTTTTGGTCTTCTGGGAGTCCTCGCAACGAAGGTGGATATTTTCGCACAACAATGCAGGGAACACCCCTAGAGAAAATGTGAGACCCTCGGGGTCACTTATGCGGTCCCCGCTAGGCTTAGAAGGGTGTTTTACGGGACAGTAGTGTAAGAGCCAGAACACTAAAGGCATGAGTGATATCGATGTTCGGGGATCCGGATGTCCGTGCCGGGGCACCCTGGGTACTCTAAGGTTATATAGACCCCCCCGGAGAACTTTGGGCAAAAATGACACTCAGGCCCCGGGAAGCCAAAAACGAAGGCTATAATCCACCTTTTTTGGGCTTTCGGGAGGTCCCGGAACGAAGATGGATATTTTCACTCCACATCGCATGGAACAACCCTAGGGAACATGAGAGGCCCTCGGGGTCTCTTTATCTGGTCTCTGATAGGCTTGAAATGGCGTTTTTGGGACACTTGTGTGTAAGAGCCAGAACACCAAAGGCATGGGGGATGTCGAAGTTCGGGGATCTGGGTGTCCCTCCAGGGGCACCAAGGGTTACTTTAGATTCATGATAGACCCACCGAAAAATTTTGGGCAAAAATGACACTCGGGCCCCGGGAAGCCGAAAACAAAGGCTATAATCCACATTTTTTGGGCTTTCGAGAGACCCCAGAACGAAGGTGGATATTTCTACACCACATCGCATGGAACACCCCTAGAGGACATGGGAGGCCCTCGGGGTCGCTAATCCGGTCCCTAAAGGCTTGGAAGAGCGTTTTATGGGACATTGGGTGTAAGAACCGAAACACCAAAGGCATGCAAGATCAAAGTTCGGGGATCCGAATGGGGCTTTGAGGGTCCTTTAGGGTCATGATAGACCCCCGAAAGAATTTTTAGCAAAAATGACGGCTCCGGAAGCCGTAAACGAAGGCATCCATATTTTTTGGGCTCTTAGGAGGCCCTGAAACGAATATGAATATTTTCACTCAACAATGTATAGAGCACCCCTAGAGAAAATAAGATGCACTCAAGATCACTTATCGGTCCCTTATAAGCTTGAAAGGGCATCTTATGAAACCCTAATGTAAGAGCCAAACATCAAAGACATGAGAGATATCTAATTTCGGGGACACGCGTGTGAATTGTATTGTTCTTGTGTTCTAGTCAAAATCTGTACTAAAAGTGCACCACGTCAGCCGCATAAATAAAACGCGTCTATGACACGCGTGTATGTACACGGTGTAACATTCGGGAATTCTTTTTCTCATTTTGAAGATATATAGAATAGAACCAGATTGAAAATCATAATCATTGCCAATGATTCTTATACAGCTCAACCTATATTTGCTGAAATAAAAAACCCCCCAATAAAATTGGCTGGTTGTTCAACCTCAAAAATTTTGAGAGGAAAGAGAGATAGAAAGTTGCTCAACACAAACGAAAATCATCAGTCGTTGGATACCATACCAGCCCTTTTTCTCTCTCTCTCTCTCTTTCTCCGTAAGTTGTTAATTTTGCCTTATTGTTTCATTTGTTTCCATCCATTTCATATGTATCTTGTTTAAATTTTGGTATATAATTCTGGGTTTTTTTGCTGCTGGATCTAAAGACTAAGACTTGTTCATTCTACTTTTCTTGTATGTTTAGCTTATGTTTCTGTTTGCAAGTGTCCACCTTTTCTCTGCTGATGGTTGATTTTCCTTTTGGGTTTTTGTTAATTTCTTTGAATTGGAACATTTGTAATTCTTACTTGTTGAAGGTAAATTTGAGGGTTATGGTTTAATACTGTAGTTGTTTGTAATTGTTAGTGAATTTTGTGAGCTGGTTCAAAATGGGTTATATGATATTGTTTGTTTCTGTTGTTTTTGGGTAATTTTGTTTCTGCAAGATGAAATCTTGTTGGGCTCACCAATTACTATCAGACCTTTGTTTCGATTGGCTTGATGTAAATGTAGAAATGGCTTAATTGGTCTCACTCTTGTGTAGAGTTTTACATTCCCCTCCCCTTATCTATTTGGTGTTATGGGGGAGGGTTTTACTCTTCATCTATCAAGACCTTCCACTATCAGCTGGAGTTTCTTGTTTATATCTACAGTCCAAGCACTCTATTTGTGGTCTTTAAGGGATAAACTTTGCATGATATTATATTCCTGCAAAATGGTTATGATCGTGATTCGTGAGTAGTGACATGGTCAGAAGAGAAGTACATAATTGGGATGTTTTTGCTCAGTTGAGGATTTGATTATGAGCTCTGCTCATAATGGAGTTTGTGCTTACATATTTGGTATGAGTTTGATGCCTGATTCTGATTTTACTTGCTTTCAGGTTTGCAGTTAATTGTAATATGGAAGGTATTATCGTAAGGCGTGTTATCCCATCCGACAATAGCTGTCTATTTAATGCTGTTGGGTAAATTTTGGACCATAAGCAACTAGTTTTTCTTTCTCAATAACGACATGTTACATCTTAGTGTTTATGTTTTTTTTTTCCATACACAGATATGTGATGAATCATGATAAACAGAAAGCTCATGAATTACGACAGGTTACTCTTTTACTCTAGTCAACAAGTTGCAAGAAACTTTCCCTTGTTGAGTTTTTTTTATGAATGGGTCTTGTCTGTTATCGTTTTAGCTAAAGGTTCTAGTTCGTTATTTAAAGTTCATGAGATGGAGTAGAGCACACAGAATATGAAACATTGGAACTGTGCTAAATCAATTTGTTCTTTCTGATCAGCTATTCATTTAATTTCTACTGTTTGTATGAATTTCATTATATGTAGTGTTTTTTTAGATAAGTTGGGTATCTAAGCTTTGCCTAACTTAGCCCATGGGCCTTGAAGTTAACGACCAGGAAAACCTCCAGCGGCCCTGAACCTGGGACCTCTGGAACACTATCATTAGATGTAGTGTAGTGTATCACTCCATTACAAACGACGAGATAATGCAACATCAAATATTGTGGACAGTTAACTATACCCATTGACACACTAGAAGACATTTAGTGCCGGCAAATTGATGTCTTAAAAGAGGACAATGTTTTTGCTGTTTCAGTTTTTTGGTTACTGCAGCAATTTTACAATTTTCATTTGCTAAGTGTCTGTTCTTGGACTGGGGGTCAGTTTAGCATAGTTTACCAAAATAGAACATTTTTATGAATGTTTATTTACACATCATGAGGTTATCTTTGTTGTCTTTTGACAAGTATCGTAACGATGTACAGTTGTTTGCTTGGAGAAAGAATGTCAGTAGGTTAAATTTTATCATGCAGTCTATTTCCACTTTTCATCCCCTCCCTGATGAATGGAAACCTTAGCACTCGTTTTCATTTTGAAAGGTTATAGCTGCAACTGTGTGCAGTGATCCTGTGAAGTACTCTGAAGCTTTTCTTGGGAAACGAAATGAAGAATATAGCTCATGGATTCTTGATTCAGAGAAGTGGGGAGGTATGTTTTGACTCCTTTGTGTGTTATAATGGACATATATTGCAAAAGTGGTAGAACTATTGTTTTCCTCTCTGGTGATATTGTTTCTATGGCTTCTGTTTTACTCTTAAAAACGAGGTCCGTTTGAGTTTACTAGAAGTAAAGCCTTGCTGTTTATGTGGCCTATGTGTGGTTAAGCATGTCTATTGTAGGGTGATATCGGGTAACTGACAGAAGTTTGAGGAACTCCTGCTGTTTGAAGCATTGACCCAATCATCTATTTCTTGCAGCTTTTACGTGTTGTTTGTAGCCGACAATGTTGTTTACTTGTTGTCAGTATTGTGTATTTATTTTTAGAAGTGGTGCATAAGCTAACTGTTGGGCCACATAGCTTGGGGAGTAAACCTTCTGGTGTGGTTGACATGATGAGCTGACAGAGTTGTTGTGTCTGAACTCTGAAGTCATTCCGATTTTGTTGGCTTATAAGTGAAATTGAAATGTTGTGAAACTATGCTTGACTATTTTGGTAGAAGATTGTGCATCTTTTGGCTCAGGATGGCAAAAGCATAAATGCCAAAATTGAAACTACTCTAGCTATGAAACTTGAAATTTCTTTGCCTTATCTTTTTGGTTATTAGATTAACCTGAAACTACTCCAGCTATGAAATTTGAAAGTTCTTTGGCTCATGATCTAAAAATCGTGTTTCTCGTCCCATGGACAATGACTTTTGTAAAAAATGACTAGATCCTTGGCATCAATCATAAATATCATTTGTGAACACTGTAATGGGCATTATTGATTCTTGTTTCCTGCAAAGAGGGAAGGATAGAAGACATCCCCCCCCCTCCTCCTTCTGACATGATTAGTTATGTCTATTAAAGGAATCCCCTGCTATGGTCTATTTGCGGCTATGATGCTTTTTAAGGTAGCTTTATTAAATATTGAGCTTTTTGGCAAAATTTTAATTGTTTGTGCTAAATTCTATTACATAGGTGCTATTGAACTTTCAATATTAGCTGATTATTATGGACGTGAAATAGCAGCGTATGACATCCAAACAACTCGATGTGATTTGTATGGTCAGGTAATATATTTGTTTTACTTTTGCAAGTGCATCGGAATCTTTTGCCAAACTATCAAACTAACTTATTAGCCTTTTTGGTTATTGAAACAGGACCGAAACTTCAGTGAAAGGGTTATGCTTATATACGATGGGCTTCACTATGACTCATTGGCTGTAAGCACCTAACCCTCTATACTTTGTTTGATTTCTAAGATGTTGAGAAAGGAGGAGAAGGGAAGAGAGAAGAAAATAAGAAGAAAGGTTTGCCGTGCTATTGGGCCTTTTCCCAACATCATAGGCATCCTGCAGCATGATGTTTGATTCACACCGTGATGTAATTCTGACATCAGTAATAGGATTGACATTGTATGTGTTTTCTAACAGATGTCTCCCTTTGAAGGAGCTCCAGAGGAGTTTGATCAAACAATATTTGCTGTACACGGTGACAAAACCATTGGACCAATTGAGGGGCTCGCCCTAAATTTTACGAAGGAGCAACACAGGTATTGCGTAAACCCTTGCAGCGTCTTGTTGGCTTTTTAGTCCTTGTTTCTTCACCTGAGTGGAAATAGAAGACATTGTTTCGAGTAATGGACACCCAACTACTTTATACCCTATTAGCAAGGTTTCCATTGGCTTTCTACGTAGCAAATTATGTACTTATAAGAACTACTGGATCTTCTACAATACCATATCATACCATTAATACATTTTACAAGCCGAGGTTTTTTTATTTTTATTTTTTGGTAAACAAGGTTGGGGAGGGTTAAATGTATGATTTTGTACCTCTAACAATGTGAAAGGTTATTACGGGTACACCATGAAGAGAAGCCTAGATATTTGACTATAATCTGACTGAATGGGAAAGTAGTTGAGAAATTTAATCTATGATCTGCTGTTATCTCTGCTGTTCGTTCTTGGGAGATTTATCAAACATTCTGCCATTTTGCTGTATCTTCTATTTTGTAATGGTGCCTCAACCAGCAATTATCTGAATACTGGAAGATTGGTTCAAATGTTCTAATATTTGTTTTTAAATTCAAATTTTTTTTAGAATAACTGCATTAACCTTATGAATGCTAATTGCTACCTAAATGTTGGCTGCCTATTTTGAGCTTTAGCATCTTATGTGTTACATATTGCCATGGACATATAATTGGACAACTGTGACATGTGTGACAGACTGACAGTTCAAGTTTAGGTTTTTTAAACTGTTGATAGGTCAACAAAGATAACTATTATGATGTACTGTGGTGTTATAATTACTTTGGCTTAGCTCTTATCATTCACATACAATATCTGCATGAATTGAGGTCAATGATCAGACTTTTTTCTGCTTTGGGAGTGAGACGAAATTGTGAATCATTCAAGTATTATGGTATCTAGGTGCTAAAGGGTCAGATGTGCCTGGGCATTTAGTTTGACTTAAAGAGTGTAACATAGCTTAGGAGTTAGGAGTACCTTAATAACCAAAAATCTAGTCTCCGGATGCTAGAATTTCGGATTACTTCTTCCCATAAATGGGCGATCTTTCTCCTGTTGGCTTGCAACTAATTTTAAGATTGCTTATGTACCTGTTCTGATTTTATCCTGCTGGATTTCAGACAGAGGAAATTTACAAACACAGCCAACTTCACTTTGCGATGCGGAGTCTGCCAAATTGGTGTTATAGGGCAGAAGGTCGGATGTTTCTTACTCGGTTCTCTTCTTCTTGCCTTCACGTGTAATAGTCTTATCTTTTTCCATTATAGTCTCCCACAAAACTGATCATCGTTATGTTTTTATTTTTTTGACAATTTTGTAGGAAGCTGTGGAGCATGCACAAGCAACTGGTCATGTTAACTTTCAAGAATATAGATGATTCCCACAGATATACGGGGGTAACAGTCATATAGCAAGATCCATTCATTCCGTTGCTAAAGAATTAATTAGCATATTGAATTGTGCTTTGTGCTTTAGATTCAAATAGAGAAGAAAATATTGTGTTGTAATCCACAAGTTAACAAAGGGATGTAATCAAGAAACTTCTGTTGTAAAATACCCTGTTGTAACAGTTATAATGGAACAATGTCTCATGTTCATTCAATGTTCACAGATTTTAGTTGACTTCAACTGTAAGCATGTTGAAACTTTCTGGTGGTTTAATTCAATGGAAGTAGCAGTGTTCCCTGGCATAGGCGGGAGCCTCTTTGGAGGCGCTAGGAATTTAATATTTGTTGGTGTGATATTATAATTACTATTTATTATTATTAACATATGAAATTATTTAATTTTAAAATATAACGAATTTGATATTTAATATAGATTTGGGTATCATATCGGTGGATATCCCGCGGATCTAGTTCCTATTCCTAAACATACACGGATACACCTTCTTGCCCCCCTGATCTCCTCCTTTCCTGTTTCGGTTTTTTTGCCTCTACATAAATTCCTGCTAGTAGCAAAGGAAACAGTAACCTCGAAGGAAACCTCCCTTAAAAAAAGAAAAGAAAAAAAAAGAATAGGAAACTTTTATTCCCTTCCTTTTTTACTCTTGTGATTGCCTCTTTCTCCTTCCTTATTTGGTTGCACCTTTTACCTGTACGAAGCAGAGTACTACTCTGGTTTGGTAACCTCTGTAACCACAAACCCTATTGAAACAGGAAGATGAGGCCAGGAAGTTGTCTCGAGGTTTAAATATACTGCGTCTCTGTTAAAACATATTGTTCCAGCATTGTGTTGCAATATAATCCTCATCTGTAAACCCGGCGCACATCAATGGAAACAACTCGAACGAGTGATGAGCAGGACGAGAAATTGTGTCTTCCACCAATATCAGCATCACCATGGTTGGTGTACACACACGGGAAAGGTAAGGATAAAAAGATTCAAACTTTTTGTACCATATCGCCATTACCCCCTCACAATAAATGCTACATTAGGAGCATCCCTGAATTGCGCGACAAATACGTAATTAGTTCGTGTTATAAATGGCTAATCCTAATGGATCTCATTGATAAGAAGACATTCTCACTGTGGAACCCTATCGCCTTGAAAACCATCACTCTTCCTCCGTTAGAATCCCCTGAATGGGATGATGAACGCAGGCCCAACACTTGTGCTTTGACATCTCCCCCTGATGAATTCGAAGTTCCTGTTGTTGTTTTATTGGTTTTTTGCGAGCGTTATGTTTTTTCATACCACCTTAGAAGCTCTAATAATAATAATAATACTGGCTGGGCATCCCAAAGACTTAGGCTTGAAGGTAAATTAGCAGAGGTAACAAATACCATTGTTTGCAACGGAGTCATCTATGCTGTGGTTGATACTCCGTGTCCTGATTACGTTGGTGCGATGTGGGAGGATCTGGCCACTGTGGAGCTGGTTGATAATGATGACCACGATAAAATCGATAACCCCAATAATGACGATGGGGTCAAGTTGGTGACTTTGAAGACTCTGCCCTCGGAGTTGGACATGCCAAAGCCCAGTGGGGGTGGCGTTACCTCTCGGCGTGAAGATTATATGGTTGAATCTTGTGGTGTGGTTTACTTGGTTTCTGTATTCAGGCACGACAACGAGGTCGAGGAGTACTCTCAGCGCATTAGTCTTGTCATGGTTTGGAAAATGGACTTAAACATTATGAAGTGGGTGGAGGTTGATTCCTTGGATGATCGTGCTTTTTTCCTAGACTACAATAAGAGTTCTTCTACATGGTGCTGGGCTTCTAATACCAGCAACCACTCTGGTGGCGTTGAAGGGAATTGTATCTACTTTATTGAGCATAATAATCTCAAATTATATTTGTTCAGGTTAGAAGATCGTAGTTTGACAACCTTATTTAAACCAGTTCCAAATTTGGTGACACCTTGGTTCCCACCTGTTTGGGTCATGCCACAAAATCAAAGGTTAGTATCGGAGTTTCATCGCATTACATTACACTTCAATTTTTAGCTTAATATTGCGCCCATTGATCCGTTCTGACTTCAATCTCTTTGTGATTTACTTAGTAGTGACAGATTGTTAGCGGTACATGGACGGAAGCCTGAGGTGATCAGTACTAGTAGAGTAGACATCCTTCACCGAGAAGTTGGTATTGTGGACTATGGAAAGTTGCCTGAACATAACACAACCCAAAAGGACCCCTTGATCTTGGCGCTTCCAGTGGACGTGTTAGCTTTCCTCTCAAAGTATCTACATCTTTTTGATTTCTTATACTTTCGGGTTACTTGTAAGAGTCTACTATCAGCACTTCCTAATCTAGCTCAATGGAGAGCCGATAAGAACTCATCGATCCCTCTCTTCATGTTCTCTAACAATAAAGACGGATTATGCAAAGTCATTGACCCATGTCGGAATGACTCATGTTCCACGATCATTCCCATGTTATCGAGAGGTGAAAAGTCCATCGGTTACTCCAACAAGGGTTGGCTACTCCTAGGCAATGGTACAAAATTCTTGCAATACTTTGTTAAGGATACGTGATTTTGAGTGTTTGATCACAATCAAACACTATCCTACTGCATATAGAAAGTTGTTAATTGCTCCTATAATCTCTCCCTTTGATTTATTCCTCCCTGTAATCTCTCCCTGTAATCACTCTTGTGTAATATCTCATACAGCTGTTGTATTGTACTATAAATATAGCTAGTGTCCACAGTTGAAGGATACTATAGCCTTCCAGCAAATACATGATTCGTTTATGGTATCAGAGCTGAAAGACTAGCGTCAAACCAAACCCGAGGAATGGCTAGTGAAACCAACTCAACCAATTCAACCAATTCAATTCTGCAAACAGCCACCTCGAAGAACAATGCATCCATCACTCTTCCTACCCTCTCAATTAAACTGGATTGAGAGAAAGAAAATTTCTCAATCTGGGCCTCTTATGTTAAATCTGCTCTGGAGGCCTACAATCTTGAGTATCTCATTGAAAATGATAATCAACAACCAGAAAAGTATATTCTAGATGAGACCTATCCTACACTGCGACAGTTGAACCCTGCATATGAATCGTGGGTGTTCAAGGACAGACTTGTGCTCTTGTGGTTAAAGGGTACACTTTCAGAACGTGTACTTAGCTACACAACAAGAGCTCAGACTACTTTGCAAGCATGGTCTATCTTAAGCAACATTTTCCGTTCGACTTCAAGGGCTCGAACTATGCACCTGAAATCCGAGCTTCAATACGGACTCAGGCAAGGTACGCTCTCAGTTCTTGATTATGTTGAAAAGAAGCGTGCAATAGCTGATATTTTGGCAAGTATTGGTCAGTCAGTTTCAGAAGAAGAATTAATTCAGTGTATTTTGAGTGGGTTAGAGCCAAAGTTCAATAATTTTCGCTCTGCTCTTAACACTCGCTTGTCCATTGAAACTCCTTTAACTGTTGAGTTGCTGTTGGAGATGCTATATAACGAAGAAAACAGGCTCAAGGCTGATGAAATGGCTCAACAACAGTCCGTGATTTACAGTGCTCATGTTGCAAATCGAGGGAATTTCAGATCCAACTCAGGATTATGTCGAGGACGGGGCAACTATAATAATTATGGTCAGTCACGGCAGGGGCAATTCTCCTCACGTCAGAACTATCGTACTAACTCTTCTGGAGGCGTCAAAACTATTACTTCTGATCGCAACTTCTCTTCCAATAACACTAGGTCTAATCCGAACGACAACGGTAAGGGAAAACCAATCTGTCAGATTTGTGATAAAACTGGACATACTGCTCTTGACTGTTGGCAGCGCTATAACCATGCTTATACATCCGAAAAAGGAAACAAGATTTCTGCTTTGCTTGACTCACCACCCGCTAATCCTGCTGATCCATCTTGGTACATTGATTCTGGAGCATCGAATCATCTCACCTCTGACATGAATAATCTTTCCATTCATGCTGAATATAACGGTGAGGATCAAGTGGAGATTGCTAATGGTAAGCTTCTGCCCATTTCCCACATTGGCTCTAGCACTATTCCTACTGACACTAAGCCACTAAAATTGACCAATGTTCTGTGCATACCAAATCTTGCTAAAAACCTGCTTAGTGTATCACAACTCACACGGGACAATAATGTATATATGGAATTTCATGCTGACTCATGTCTTGTCAAAAATCGACAAGGAAAGGTGCTGCTACAGGGGACTCTTGACCATGGTCTTTATCGTCTGCATCACAATATCAGAAAGCGCATTCCAGTACCAGGCTCCAGAACACTTCCAGAACATGCTCTAGTCTCTTTAAACCTTCCATCAGCTTTCATAGGCGAGCGTACCTCTCTTCAAGGTTGGCACAATCGCTTGGGCCATCCGAATGAGAAAATAATTCGTAGAATTGTTAATGAATTTTCTTTGCCTCTATCCAACAAAAGCTTCTCTCTGTGTGGTTCTTGTCAATTAGGCAAGAGTCATCGTTTAGCTTTGAATAATACTCATATTCGCTCTATAGTACCATTTGCTCTAGTTTACAGTGATGTTTGGGGTCCAGCACCTACTCCTTCTGTTAATGGCTTCTCCTATTTTGTTCACTTTGTTGATGATTGCACCAAATATATGTGGGTGTTCTTAATGAAAAGGAAAGATGAGGTTTTTCTCATTTTCAAACACTTTCAAGCACTTGTAGAGAGACAATTTGGGTACAAAATAAAACAATTACAAACTGATTGGGGAGGTGAATATAGAAATGTATCTACCTTTCTTCATGAATGTGGGGTTAGTCACCGAGTATCCTGTCCCCATACTCAAGAACAAAATGGAGCTGCTGAACGTAGACACAAAGACATAGTAGGGAAAGGGTTGGCCCTTCTTGCACATGCATCTCTACCACTTCAATTCTGGGAGTATGCCTTCTCCACCGCCACCTACTTGATGAATCGCACAATAACTCCTACATTAGAATTTCAGTCCCCATATCAACGCTTGTATGGTCGGGAACCCGATTATAAATTCTTGAAAACATTTGGTTGTCTGTGCTATCCTTTTTTACGACCTTACAACCAAAATAAATTAGAATATCGCTCAAAACCTTGCGTTTTCTTGGGGTATAGTTCAAAACATAAGGGTTATTTGTGTCTTCACATACCTACATGTCGAGTATACATAGCTAGACACGTTGTCTTTGACGAAACCACTTTTCCATTTTCCACATCAGAAAACAATCCTAAACCTGTTGCATTGCCCTCCGATGAAGAAGTCACTTTATCTCTTCTACAAGATGCCTCCAAAAGTCCACATTCTATCTCATCTTCTGATCATGCTCAAGATTCTACTCCTACAATGACCTCACCCTCTCCTATGCCAAGTCCAGCCCCAACTGAGTCATTTTACATTCAAACTTCACCCTCGCACACCTCATGTTCTGTGCAGTCACATCTCACATGGCACTGATGATGCAACCACTTCGCAGACACATGGTACTGTTGATGCAGCTACTTTGAATTCGACCACGGTCAGTAACTCCTCTAATGCAGCACCTCCCTTGCCTAAAGTTTTACGACATTTGCGGCCATCTGATGCTTCTGACCATCCTATGGTTACAAGAGCTCGAACAAATTCCTTGAAGCCTATAGCCTTAAAAGCCACTCGTTATCCACTATCTGACACACAACCCATAACAGAACCCACCTCCTTCACTCAGGCCTCAAAGTATCCTGAGTGGCGTGAGGCTATGGAAGCTGAATATCAAGCTCTTGTTCGAGCAAAAACCTGGAATCTCATACCTTGTCCACCGGAGGCCAATGTGGTGACCTGTAAATGGGTTTATCGTATAAAACGTGGACCAAATGGGCGTATTGAGCGATGTAAGGCTCGGTTAGTTGCCCGGGGAATTAATCAACGACCAGGGGTGGATTTTTTTGAGACTTTCAGTCCCGTTGTAAAGCCTAGCACAGTGAGAATGGTCCTTACTATTGCTGTCGCTAATGATTGGTCTTTGAAACAACTTGATGTGAACAATGCCTTCCTTAATGGTGATCTCAATGAGCAGGTATATATGACACAGCCACCAGGGTTCAAAAGTTTAGACCATCCGAAGCATGTTTGTCTATTAAACAAGGCCATTTATGGCTTAAAACAAGCACCAAGGGCCTGGTTTACCAAATTGAAGCATTTTCTATTAGAGCATGGTTTCAAAGCTTGTTATTCAGATACATCTTTGTTTGTTCGCAAAGAAGGTGCATCTCTTACATATTTTCTCGTGTATGTTGATGATATTATCATCACTGGCAATGACGGTGCTTACTTGAGCGAGTTTACAGTCACTTTAAATGCTTCATTTTCTCTAAAGGATCTTGGTGATCTGAGGTATTTCCTGGGCATTGAAGTACAACGTTCTACTGGTGGCCTATATTTATCTCAGTCAAAATATATTTTTGATGTTCTGAGTCGAGGAAAAATAGACGGCGCGAAACCAGTTTCCACGCCTGCAGAGGCGCGGTCACAGTTGACATGTGAAGGAGAACCCATGCCTGATCCTACTTCGTACAGAAGTGCTGTTGGAGCACTTCAATATGTTACTGTCACACGTCCGGACATTTCTTATGCAGTGAATAGGGTGTGTCAGTTCATGCACAATCCTAAATTGGAGCATTGGCGGGCTGTAAAACGGATCTTGCGGTACCTTAAAGGAACAATAAACCATGGCTTATTTATCAAGCGCTCTACTTCATCTCAGTTGCTTGCCTATTCTGATGCCGATTGGGGTGGTGATCCGGACAATTCTAGGTCCACTCATGGTTACTGTGTCTATTTTGGTGGAAATTTAATAAGTTGGTCCTCCAAGAAGCAACATGTTGTGGCTAAGTCAAGTACTGAAGCAGAGTACCGTGGGCTGGCTGCGGCTACAGCTGAAGTTATTTGGTTGCAACAACTTCTTCGAGAGTTGCATACCTCACTCCCTACTCCTCCGGTTTTATTATGTGATAATCTCTCTGCTACCTTTATGACAGCCAACCCAGTGTTTCTTAAGCGTTCAAAACATATACGCATTGATTTTCACTTTGTTCGCGAGAAGGTAGAAAGAGGAAATTTGGTGGTGCGTTACATACCTTCTACTGATCAGAATGCAGATGTTCTGACAAAGGCACTCAGCACCTCTCGGTTTACTTTGCTCAGAACCAAACTCAACGTTCATCCCACGTTAAGTTTGCGGGGGGGTGTTAAGGATACGTGATTTTGAGTGTTTGATCACAATCAAACACTATCCTACTGCATATAGAAAGTTGTTAATTGCTCCTGTAATCTCTCCCTTTGATTTATTCCTCCCTGTAATCTCTCCCTCAACTGTAATCTCTCCTGTAATCTCTCCCTGTAATCACTCTTGTGTAATATCTCATACATCTGTTGTATTGTACTATAAATATAGCTAGTGTCCACAGTTGAAGGATACTATAGCCTTCCAGCAAATACATGATTCGTTTATACTTCAACCCTTTTACGAGGGTGGTGGTTGATTGTTCTCGTTGTGATTACGAGTATAGTATGTTCTCCCTTATATGTCTTGGTTTCTCAACCTGCCCAACCTCATCTGATTGTGTAACAGTTGGGAATCTTAGAGTCATTAACTCCATTATACATTGCTTATTTTGTTGCTGGAGAAGAAACATGGAAGTCTGAGAAGTTCGAATATGGAGATGATGTTGAGTTTTCACCTGGTAGTTGTGGCTCTGTGTATCTTGATGGAGTGTTCTATTTTTTGGATAATAGAGGCTATCTTGGAGCGTTTAAATTGGTGGGAAGACAATCAAGTTGGCATGTTTATGATAGACAAAAAACAAGGGATACATATTTTGAATCATACCACCTAGTTGAATGTGGTGGAGACTTATTATCTGTTTTTATTGGTAAAACGGGATTGTGGGTTCAAGTGTTTAAGTTCGACCTCTCAACGGGCAAATGGGATAAAATCAAATGTTTGAGAAATTACAGTTTGTTTCTTGGCCCGACTTCATCTATCTCAGCAATGACAAGAGAGTATGGGGTGAGAAATAGGATCTACCTTCCAAGGCTTCACAACAATGTCAACATTTTCTACTCACTAGAAACTTGCAAGTATCATGCTTTTGGCACTCAAGATTCCACAAAGGATTTCCACGGTACAAAGGAGCTTTTAGTATGTTGTTGGATTTAGCATGCTTGTGCTAATAAAGCCCTCATTGCCGTGACCATTTTGTTCTGTAAATCAGTTTATTTACTTTTATTTTGCATGACATGTTTAATTCTGTTCACTTCTAATTTTTCCGGCCAACTGTGAAAAAGAACAAGGCATTACTAGCTCTATTAGTGATAAATAGTCGTCGTCGTCTATGCTACACTACAACTTGATTAACTGACAAATCAGTTCAAAGAATATAACACATCAGTTCTAACCAGAATCATAATTATTTCACCTTAGTTAATAATGGTGTGTAAGAATATAACACATCAGTTCCAAACATATATAGCCCATGGCATTTTAGCACCCTTGCCCCATGACGCAACACCATGATCTATGACGCTGCAGGACCCTTGTCCCTTGACGCAACATCATGACCCATGACGTTGCACCACCCTTGTCCCATGAAGCAGCAGCATGACCCATGGCGCTGCAACACCTTTGTCCCTTGACGCAGCACCATGACCCATGACGTTGCAGCCCCCTTGTCCCATAACGCAGCACCATGACCCATGGCGATGCAGTACCCCTTTCCCATGACGCAACACCCTTGTCCTATGGCCTCCAACACCATGACCCATGGCGCTGCAGCACCCTTGTCCCATAACGTAGCACCCTTGTCCCAAGGCGCCCAGCAGGTGCGCCAACGCCCAGCGAGCGCACATGTCCCATGTCTGAGCACCCCATCGACCATGTCCCATGTCCATGGGTGAAATCGGAAGTCGGGGACTCGGATAATTGTCCTGAGGTACCAAAGGTCCTTCAGGGTGACGATAGACCCCCGGAAAAAGTTTGGGCAAAAACGACACCCGGGTCCCGGGGAGCCGAAAATCGAAGGCTATAATAATCCACGTTTTTTGGGCTTCCCGGAGGCACCAAAACGAAGGTGGATATTTTCGCACCACATCGCAAAGGACACCTCTAGGGAACATGGGAGGCCCCCTGGGTCCGTTATCGGGTCCCTGATAGGCTTGTAAGAGCGTTTTTACGGAACACCAATGTAAGGGTCCGGAACACTGAAAGCATGGGTGATATCAAAGTACGGGGATCCTGATGACCCTCCCGAGGCACCGAGGGTCCTCTAAGGTCATGATAGATCCCTCGGAGAAGTTTGGGCAAAAACGACACCCGGAATCCGGGAAGCCGAAAACGTAGGCTATCCACGTTTTTTGCCTCCCGGAAGGCCCCAGAACGAAGGTGGATATTTTTACACCAAATCGCAAGGGACACCCTAGGGAACATGGGGGCCCCCAGGGTCAGTTATCAGGTCCCTGAGTAGGCTTGTAAGGGCGTTTTTGTGGAGCACCAATGTAAGGGCTCGAACACCGAAAGCATGGGTGATACCGAAGTTCGGGGATCCTGATGACCCTCCCGGAGCACCGAGGGTCCTCTAGGGACCCCCGGAGAAATTTGGGCAAAACGATACCCTAGCCCGGGAAGCCGAAAATGTAGTGCATAATCTACGTTTTTCGGGCTTTCGAGAGGCCTTGGAACGAAGGTTTATACTTTCGCACCAAATGGCACGGGATACCCCTTGGGGACATAGGAGGCCCCCGGGGTAGGTTGTCGGGTTCTTGGTAGGCTTGGAAGGGCCTCTTACGGGACATCAGAGGATAATCCACGGTTTTTTGGTACCGAGCATGACTCCCCACCACCCACAAGCACAAAACCTACCCCAAGCCCTCTCTACTATTATATTGAGGTCTCATAATTTCTCCATTTTCTTGATTTTTTTTTTCTCTTTTTTTTCTTTTTTGATTTTTTTTCAAGGTATTTTTTTAATTAAAAATTAAATTAAATAACTACCTTTTGTGAAAAAATTTAAAAAAGTTTTTCTATTAACTTAATAATATACTTGAGAGGTGGAACTTTTCGAAAATAATTGTTCAAACTCTCAAAAACTCTAGTATGAAAGTTATGTACGGGAATTGTCTACTCATGTCAGAACCACTAAACCTTTTAAGACTCTTTAGAGAATAGTTGCTTGAGAGAGTGCTTGTGGGCGAACGAAGGCAAGCGATGCGGCATGTAGCGCCTACCAGGCGCCAAGTAGTGTCGAGTCGTGAACCATCATTGTCGGACACCCCCACGACACTTCGGCTCAAACACTGGCCCCCTACGCTAGAGACGGATGTGACGCGACATGAAGCACCTAGTAGGCGCCGAGTAGTGTCAAGTCGAGGTCACTCGGTTACTGCCGAGGTTGACAACGGCATAAGGTAACAACGCGGGTATAAACGTCGGATGTATGTGATCTCCTTCGTAACACGGGCCCATTGGATGCAACCCTTCATTCCCCGGTTAATGTGGGGATGGATTCCCAGTTGCCTACATCCGTTTTTTTTATTAAATATATTTCTGCTAGTAGCAAAGGAAGCCGTTACCTTGAAGGAAACTTCCCTCAAAAAAAAAAAAAGGAAACTTTTTTTCCTTCCTTTTTACTGTATTTGTCTAATTGTCTTTCTCTCAATCTCTCCTTCCTTATTTGGTTGCACCAAGTACCTCTACGAAGCAGAGTACTACTCTTATTTGGTAACCTCTGTCACCACAAACCCTATTTTTGATTCATATATATACACCTCAAAAAAAAAAAAAAAAAAAAAAAAAACCGTATTGATTGAGGACAGGAAAGTGTGTGAAGAGTTTAAATTATTGTGTGGGTGATCTTCTAAAAACCTATTGTTCCATTATTGGGTTGCAATTGCAATCACCTACATAGGTTATGTACGCGGAGAGCGCATCAATGGAAAGGAGGGAGCCGGAGCAGGATGAGGAATTGCGTCCTCCAGCCATAACAGCATAATAATCATGTTTAACTCATGTGTCAAAATAATTATTTCTTAATTGTGTTGGGGTTGATTAATAAAATAACCATGTTTAGGGTTAAAATTAGTAGGATTAAGGTAAATGAGTTCAATTTGGGGAGATTGAATAAATTCGAATTTTTGGGGTAAAAACCCTAACTAGTTGTTCTTTCCCTTTTTAAATCAAACCCAAATCAAATTGTGTTTAACCCATCCTTCGACGAATCTTACATATCAACAATGTTGTTAGAGCATCTTCAATGCCACAAAACTCTAAGTGGGTTTTTACTTTGTGCCACATCATCATTGCAAAAGTCCTCTTTACTTAACTCTTCCCTCCCAATGGTATAAACCTCCAAAAACCTCTAGGTGAAGGACCCAATTTAGAAATAAATTATACCACAAGCCTGGTTTATCTGTACAAAGTGGTTTATGGAAAAATGAGGTTTATAGGTTTGTCACTATGGATGGAGATTTTTTGAGAGGGTTTTTTAGCTCACAAACCTCTCCAAAAATCTTGCATTGGAGATGCTATTAACAGAAAAGTTAAAACCGTTTTCAATTAACCATAGACATTAATACGAGCAATTGTGAGAGAAAATGACATGTGAGATTATTTTTGTATGACGAGGCAAATTTGAGATTATCCGTGTCCATTTTTCCTATTAATATTAACATTGAAATCCCCCTGTGGCTTTGTCAGATTTCCATCCTCAGTACATTTAATTTGGTCATTAAATATTTACCTTATGTGACTAAAACAAGTATGATTTGATTCCCCTTTCCCCACACACTGCATACGCTATTTGGTGTTAGTTACTTCACTGCACCTGACATGTGTTTCTCGGTGAATTTGCAGTTTTGTACTCTCTTTTTGGGTCTGTTTTCTTTCTTTTCCCAGTACTTTCAGTTTTTAGTTTCAACCATCACTCATTTCTTATCGGTTATGACCTTGTATGGACACTGATACGGATACCGATAAGGACACGACACGGACATAACACGGACACCGTGAAGCGCCAATCCCCAAAATTAGAGGACACGGGACACCGCTAGATAATAATATTTTAAAAAACAAAAATCTGGAAAAAAATGCTTAAAAAACTACACAAAATTAAAGTTTTATTTTTTAATAATTAGTAGTACCATATATAGATAATCATTTTGAGCTACTTAAGTGAACAAAATAAGGCAATTAGCTCACTAAATAAACCCCATTATTCAGCATCATAGATAGAAATTAAAAAAGAAAAAAAAAGAAAAGAAATAAGCTGTCACGCAACAACTAAAGTAAGCACAGAACACTAGAGAGATTGGGAAATATTAAAAGACTAAAGAGAGAAAAGAGGAGAAAGCCAGTGAGAATTTAATACGCTCGGTACTTTCTATTCCTCTCAACGTTTCTCCTCTCTTCATCTTCTTCTTCTTGACTTCTTCATATCTTCTGGGTTTGAAGGCTCTGTTCAATGGCAGAAATCTTGAGCAGTAGAACAATCTCTTCTGATTCCGACAAGAAAGATTGATGCCAGAGGAGAGAGTGAGAGAAAGGCATGGATAGGGAGGCAGAGGAGTTGAGGAGACAGAAGTCGAAATTTAGGGTTTAGGTTTTTTTCTAAGTATTATTTTTATGAAAATTGAGCCAGCAGTGTCCCGTGAGTGTCCCTTGGGTGTCCACGACGTGTCCCTCAGTGTCCTGCCGTGTCCCGTTGTGTTTTTTGCAGCCAAGGTCTTTTTTGATTTGGAAACGCTTCTCAAACGTTTTTGGGCGTGTCTCAGGCGTGTCGTGTCGTTTTGCGTGTCAGACACGGGACACGCTACCTCGGAGAGGTGTCCGTGCATCGTAGGTTATGACAAGGGTTGTTCATAATCCGATTTAGATCGGAATTTTAAACCGAATCGGATCGGAATCAAATCCGAATGACCGAACTGGAATGATTCCGATTCAGGTTTCGGTTAGTGCAAAACAATGATTCCGGTTTCGGTCTTTTCCGGGTAAAAAATTGGAATATTCCGGTCTAGACCGGAATAGACCGGAATCTTAATTTTGGCCCAAAAAAAAACTTAAAAAATTGATAAATGAAAATGAGGCCGTGACTTACAAATTTGCTTAAAATATTTGTGTTTGGTACATTTGAGAAGTTCTAGCATAATTAGCAATCGGAATTGAAGGTAAATGCTACACAGAATTTTATTTTTTATTTTTAAAAAAAAGTGAAATTAAAATTCCGGTCTTAAACCGAATAGGATCGAAAAATTCACGCCCGCTTCGTTTTAAACCGGAATTATATCGGTTCAGGTTCAAGTCTCAATTTTTGGGCGATTCAAGTTCCGATTTTTTCCGATTTCGGTCTATTCCGATTTCAGTTTGGACCGGTGTTCACCCGTAGTTATGACAGATCTCGAGGAAGGGGTTAGAGGAAATTCGATTAAGTATAAAAATAAAAATTAAAAGTAACACACTTTTGAGTTTCGTCTCTTATATTATATATTGTATATTCATAAATCAATAATTTAATATGTGTGTGAGTGACCCAACATTAAAAGAGAAACAACATAAAGACTTGAGGTTCTTTGGTACACAAAAACACAATGAGTTGCAAATAGAAAGAATGAGCATCAACCTTAAGAGATTTTGTGCTACATTTCATTTGTATGCTTGAAACTACCGGGTTTTGGGTTGATTCATTTGTATATTTCTTTTTCTTTTTTGGATAGATTTAACTCGCCTTTCAACGAATCTTACAAATTAACAATGGTGTTAACGGAAAAGTTAATCCCGTTTACAATTAACCCATAGACACTAATACGGGAATTTGTGGGATTATTCTTGTACTACGAGTCAAATTTGGGATTATTCGTGTCCATTTTTTTTCCCATTAGTATTGACGTTGAGAGTTGTTGCTGCTAATTCAAATTCCTAGATATCACACTTTTAAAATAAATTCCACATAAAGAAATGAAATAAATAACTTTACATTGTAAATCAACGGAATCAAATACTGAAAACTCATAATGCCAAATCAAATAGGCCTGGATGAATGAAGAAAATGAAATGCCCTTGTGGCCTTCTCAGATTTCCATACTCAGAATTATTGGGGGTTAGCTATATGGTGTTACTTCGCTGCACTCGATCATCACGTGTTTCTGGGTGAAGTTGTCGTTTTGTACTCTTTTTTTTGGTTCTGTTTTCTTTCTTAGCCCAGTACTTTCAGTTACAAGTTTCAACCATCACTCATTTCTTATGCATGTCAGAACGCTGAACAAGGGGCTAGAGGAAATTCCAAAAAAAAAGGAAATTCAATTAAGTGTAAAAATAAAAAATAAAACACTTTTGACTCTTGTATTGTAGTATATTCATAAATCAATAATTCAATATGCAAGTGAGTACCCAACATTCAAAGGAGAAACGCAAACTTTCACCTTGTTCATTTGCATACTATCAAAACCATCCATATCCTTATTGAAATCATTTATAGCCCACCACATATAATTCAACCAGATAGTTAAGAACTTGAAGAATGGAAGCAAATTGAAAGGTGGAATTGCTATTGAATTGAACTAATAAATAGATTTAATTGAAGCAAACTAAAAATTAAAATGACAGTTACAATAAGCAAGAACCCAAGAAAACAATGCAAGTGGAGTATTGTACTACAATTTATTACTCCATTCTTAAAGTCTAAATCTAAGATATTACAACGCTAGTTTGTTTCTCCTCCTCATTCTTCTTCTTCTTCTTCTCCTTCTTTTTCTCCTCGCTGAGAGTGATTGTCGTGCTTGACGTTGCGGTTGACAGAGTACTTTTGATCAACCTATCTTCATCTTCGTCACCACTATGGTGGCACATGATCTCATGATGCTCGAGATCTGACTTAAACCGGAAATCCGTTCCGCACAAGCTGCAACGATAATTACCGCATCTGAAAACAAAAAAATTAAATTGATTACAAAAACGAGCAAGGTGAATAATGCAAGCTAAGAAGACTAAACTTACGGTTGGGGAATCCGGAAACTAATACGAGAAAACAATAATGGCAAACACAAGTTTTAACGAAGAAAACCTAACAATGGAAAAACCTCGGGAGAATTATATTCAATCAACGATCAATAAAACTCTCACTCACAACATAACGTAACGTACAATAACATAACCTAACATACAGTAACATAACCTAACGCGACCAAAAGACTTATCTTTATCTATTCTTAGTTTCCATTGCACCCACACGTATCCGTGTCATCCCGAATCACCCGGAGGCTTCTCCATGTCAGGCTCGCTAGGCCCAACAATTACTGTGACAGGCTAGACAATGCAATAAGGAAACTAAAGTCATGGTTACATTAAACCTGAGCCATAAAACCAACACATACCTGTTACACATGGTTAGATTGTGTATGTATGATAGTGCAAAGCCGAATGTGTTGTTTATATAGACAATTTTAAACCACTACACAAGTACACATATCTAATATGAGGATAAATAATTGAGGATGTAAGATTTGTAAAGTGAACAAATATGGAAAGATCCGTTTTATGACGTTAATTCCGAAATAAATTGAATTGCTGTAATAACTGACCTATTTTTTGTACGTTGATGGCAATTATTCTAATTAGAACTTGGGAGAAAGAAGGAGATGATGAAAAGAACCAAATTAGAGTTAAGAGTTATAATTAAGTAGTGTAATACAGTGAGTACTCCATCGTACTGAACTATAGTAGAGTAGTAATTATGTGTGGTTGATCGACCCTGGCGTGGGTGGAAAACTGGGAAATGAAGGATTCTTCACGGGAGCAAATCAAAGTGCTGGTACCTTGCATGGCTTGGAGATGGAGTACCCAAATAATACTCATATGTTGTGTTGTGTGTGGATTCAGATCTTTTATGATGACCATGCATTGCTCTTTCCCTAAAGTATACCGTGGCCTTTTGAGTTTTGTTAGCTTCTCTTTAAAAACCAATATTAACTTTTTTTCCTATTCTACTTACCACTATCAATCCAATCCCATTTTTTTATGGATCTTTTCATATTCCAATTTAATAATTAATAATAAAATAAAATTAGATATGATGTATCAAATATGGAGGCGGGGCAAGAGATAACAGAAAAAATGGGACAATCTTCATTGTTAAAACCATATCCCTTCGGGGTAGGTTTGGTGACACGGGGTAGTTGAGAGTCATGTTCGATACCCAAAATTGTGGAGTAGACATGCTCATTGCATAACTTTCAAAATAGTAGGGGTTTCATGTCGCGTCGTTTGCCTTCCTTCTCCCACAAGCCCTCTCTTAAGCTACTACCCACTAAGGAGTCTTATAAGATTTAATAATTTTAACATGAGTAGACATGCTCAATAGTCTGTACATAACTTTCATACTAGGGTTTTAAGAGTTTGAAGAGTTATTTTTCGAGAGTTCTACCTCAAACTTTTCAAGTATATAAAAACTGTTGTTTTTTCAAACATTGTAGCTATGTAATGTAATTTTTCATTAAAAATATACGCGGAAAAAATATCAAAAAAATTAAAAATGACTTTAAAAAACTTGGAAAAATTATGAGACCTCACTATAATAGTAGAGAGTGCTTGGGATAGGACAGCATGGGGTGGTGGGGAACCATGCTCAGTACCCAAAAACTGTGGATTAGATTTCGATGTCCGGTAAGAGGCCCTCCAAGCCTACCAATAACCCGATAACCTCCCCCGGGGGCCTCCCATGTCCTCTAGGAGTATCCCAAGCGATGTGGTGCAAAAATATCCACCTTCGTTCCAATGCCTCCCGGAAGCTCCAAAAAACGTGAATTATAGCCTTCATTTTCGGCTATCGGGGCTGGGGTGCCATTTTTGCCCAAAACTTTTCTCGGGAGAGTAATTCGGATCCTCTCGAACTTTGATATCACCTATGCATCTGGTGTTCTGACTCTTACACAAGTGTACTGTAAAACGCCATTTCCAGCCTATCAGAGACCGGATAAGCGACCCCAAGAGCCTCTCGTGTCCCCTAGGTGTGTTCCATGCAATGTGGTGCAAAAATATTAACCTTCGTTCCGAGGTCTCCCGGAAGCCCAAAATACATGGATTATAGCCTTCTTTTTCGGCTTCCCGGGGGCCTGGTGTCATTTTTGGCCAAACTTTTTCGGGGTCTATCATGACCCTAGAGGACCCTCGATTCCCCGGGAGGGTCATCCGGATTCCCGAACTTTCATATCACCTATGGCTTTGGTGTTCCGACTCTTATACCAGTGCCCCGTAAAACGCCCTTCCAAACCTATCAAGGACCGGATAAGCGATCCCAAAGGTCTCCCATGTCCCCTAGGGATGTTCTGTGCAATGTGGTGCGAAAATATCCACCTTCGTACGGGACCTCCCAGAAGCCCAAAAAACGTGGATTATAGCCTTCATTTTCAGGTTTCGGGTGCTCGGGTGTCATTTTTGCCCAAACTTCTCCAAGGGGGTCTATCATAACCCTAGAGGACTCTGGTGCCCCAGGAGGGTCATCTAGATCCCCGAACATCGATATCACCTATACATTCGGTGTTTTGACCCTTACATTGGTGTCCCGTAAAAACGCCTTTACAAGTCTATCATGGACCCGATAATGGACCCCGTGCACCTCTTATGTTCTCTAAGGATGTTCCGTGCGATGTGGTACAGAAATATCCACCTCCGTTTTGAGGTCTTGCGAGAGCCCAAAAAACGTGGATAATAGCCTTTGATTTTCGGCGACCCGGGCCCGGTTTCCATTTTCGCCCAAAATTCTCCAAGGGTCTATCGTCACCCTAGAGGATCTCCGGTGCCTCGTGACAGTCATTCGGGTCCTCGAACTCTGATTTCACCCATGGGACACGGGACTTGTGGGACATGATCATATGTTGGCGCTAGGACATGGGCGATGCCGCGTTGGGACATGGGTCATCTAGAATGTGTTTCAATTTTCAATAATATTTTGATGTACTTTGTTCATTTCGATTCATTGTCTACTATGATAATCTTTAGTAGAAAAACTTTGTAGCATAGTATTCTCAAGTTTGTTAATAAAAGGCTAATAATCGTTTCCTAAATTAAGCACTCGGTCAAATGTAGATCAAAGTTTACGGTATGAATAATCATAATAAGTTGAACTATAATGCAACAAACAAATTAAGAATTAGGTTGCGGATGAACCTTTCCAAATCCTGTCTTCGTTTTGTTTTAGTTTATTTACCAGTTAATTACAAAATTAACACCAAAACAGAAAAAGAAAATTATTACAAAAAAGTTAAAAGTAAAGAAACCCATCAGAAAACACTAATTTAAAAAACATAATAAAAAAGAGTTAAAACATTTCGTATGTTGCACGAGCATGTACACTAGTGGTAACATAAAACCTCAAAGCTCAACACTAACATACGCGAATCCTTTGAGCGATGAAAATAAATAACCTGGAAGGACTAAAATGGCCTCTCTTTCTCCTCTTTTCTTTAACGAAAACTAAACCGCCAATTCACAAAATTTTCATCACTTCAAACAGTCAACCAATCTTCTCTCTGATCAAAGTTTCATTTTCTGACCACATTACGATCGGGGTAGAACTTAACAAGGATGATGCAGCTGTTTCTAGAATCTCAATTTTAATTTGCTTGAATTAGCCGGCTTTAGATGATCTCCAAGGCTTCAAAATTAGCTCTTGAACAAACGGGTCTCTCAATTGATGAACTGGGTCTTTGGTACACATCAAGTGTAATGTAATAATCTATCCCGCCTAATCTTCCCTAATATTCTTCTCTTCTCTACTACGGAACTTAATTTTCCTTTCTGCCTTGGAAGACTCTGGAGAAGCCTAGGAAATACAAAGGAAGCCCTGTAAGGCTGTAATTAATTGATGTCGCTTTGTTCCTCTGTTTCCCAGGCAGCCAAGCCCCCATTGCCTCCTTAACTTCTTCAGTTCTTTTCCTTTTATAGTTGCCATGTTTTCCTGTTGTCTCTATTGTGTGTCCACCAACTGTTCGATGAAATGTGTAGCTGAGCTTCCCAATTTTTTCAACGCCGAAGCTTGGGTCTTGGGTTTGAGGAGGGCGACATGGATGAGATACAGGCCTAGAGTGATCCTCCATCACAAAAGCAGCATCAATGGCGTCGTCCTACACCAACTGGTATTCTATCTCTTAATATTTCTCTTATTTCTCTTAATATTTGTTTGATAAAAGTGTTATACATCTTTCTCCTATCTAATCACTTAGTGAAATCATTTTCTTCTCAGATTATTGCTTAATTATTAGTGATTACGTGTTTATAATATACTACTAGTACTAGTACTAGTAATCTGCTGCTAAAGTCCCATACTTTTATTTTTCACTCTCCTCTCAAGAGGCTAATGGTCTCATTGCTAAAGGAAGCGTCACAACTCCTTCCAACCGTACATAATCCCTGCTTAGTAAAACTGTGTTCTGTGTTCTGGCTCATTGAGTAATGGCTTGGTGTTTTGGTGTCACTGGGATGTGGATAACATAGTGTGATGCATTTCTCTCTCTTAGTTATTCAGTTACTAGATGCCTTGCAGATTCTGGTCCAAGTAAAATGAGTAGAATTACGCTGACTAATACTCTATTGACCATATTGTATTTGATTTATTTTGGGTATTGAATGGAAAGTAATATCCTAGCCAGTCACCACTGGCATGATACCTTACTTTGATTCTCTTGAATGTAAGATGTAACTTTACGCATGCTTTCTTATTCATGAGGTAGATGTTGGTGATTTTGATTTGAGAAATCGATGCTTATGCAAAGCAGCTCGTGTCTTGAGGAGTTATAAAATGTGTTACAACCTGTTGATCTATATGTATTATCTTAAAGTCACATCTTTTTTCTTGGCTCTTCATTGTAAAGGCAGGTTCGGGGAAATGACTACAAGGGGGTAAATCTTGTGGTGTCTTGCCCCAGTTTTTGAATGGTTACATATTTGATATATGGAGAAATTATCTTTTTTTATTTCGTACAAATGGATTTCTTCTGACTGCAAGAGGTTGAAAAAGATGTTCTGGATTCTTAAATCTTACCCCAATTTTTTATTAGTTAAAGGTCAAGCTCAAAAAATCAATTTAGTTGAGTTCTTTCTTTTTGGTATGTCCAATCAACTTCAATTCAGTTCACTTTTTTCTTTTCAGGTGAGAAAATGGACCCAAAGTTAAGATCTTTTTAGAGGCTGTGAGTTAGGAGGTGCCCTTTATCCACGTCTAAAGAGAAATGTCCTCTTTGCCAAAAAAAAAAAAAAAAAAAAAAGAAAAAAAGGTTAAGATCTTTTTGGTAGTTAAAAGTTCACTATTGCCTGATTCTTACACTTTGGAAGAGTGCAACTAGAAAGCAAGGCCCGAAGGGTGCAAATAGGAGTTAGTAATATTTTGTGGCAAATTGTAACAGCTATTTTTTTTTTTTTTTTTTTTTGAAGGGGTTGTAACAGCTACTTTGTACAGGCTTATGAGTAATGCCTAATAATATGCAAGTTGTAAGTTCTTCAACGTTTTGGCATCAGATATATGAAGCAATATTCAGAGATTTCGTCCATTTGGAGTTTCATTTATTATCCGTCAAATTTTCACCTTCAAGCTCATTTCCTAAATTGATTTTTATGATTTATCCCTTTATCCTATAAAATCCTCTTTTTCTTTTGAGTGATTATCCTATAAAATCCTAAAAATAAATTGAGAAAAAGTACTCGGTGTAAAATCAAAAAATGTTCATCATTATTCACTTCTTTTTGATTACTAAACTTAAAATAGGTTTATATGATGAAAAAAATATCATAATTCTTACTCTTTTTATTTTATTTATTGAATTTCTTAATGAAAGCCGTGCATCGCACGGGTACCAAACTAGTTATGATAATATTATTAAAACCAAAGCGCCAGTATTAAGCAGCAGTTAGCATATGTAAGTTGTTCTTTCAGGTGAGGGTCCCTTTTGAATTCTCTGTTGATGTGAATATATATTCACATTAGATAGGAATTAATTAGCTAAGCAAAACCCCTGTTTTGCGATAAAAAAAAAAAATGAACATATCTTGTTGTCTTTGGCTGTGTACCAGTGGAGGGGTTAACATCATGATGACATACATACAATTTGCACCATTAGCTTTAGAGTCGGCGGAAGGGCAAGCGAGTTGGCGGGTTTATAGTGAACCTCAAGCACTCTATACACAACTCCATTCATATCATCTCGTCGAGTGCGATAGAGAATTGATATCTGTGTTCATTGGTACTATGGGAGATTGGCTTCAAGTGTTTAAGTTCAACCATTCAAATAACAACTGGGTTGAATTGGACAACTTGGGAAATCATATTTTGTTTATTGGGCCTATTGTTTACTACTTGCTTGACAATGAGATTATGAGAAGTATCATGCTGATTGCTGGCGAAAACACATGGTAAAAGGGAGCCGTTAGCCAAAAAAAAAAAAAAAAAAAGAAATTTTTTTCCTTCCTTTTTACTGTATTTGTCTTTCTCTCAATCTCTCCTTCCTTATTCAGTTATTTGGTTGCACCATGTACCTGTACGAAACAGAGTACTGCTCTTATTTGGTAACCTCCGTTACCACAAACCCTATTAAATTCATATATATATACACCTCATAAAAAAACGTATTGATTGAGACCAGGAAAGTGTGTGAAGAGATTAAATTATTCTGTGTGTGATCTTCCAAAAACCTATTGTTCCACTATTGGGTTGCAATCACCTAGGTACATAGGTTTCGTAGGCGGAACGCATCAATGGAAAAGAGGGAGCAGGATGAGAAATTGTGTCCTCCAGCCATAACGGCATCACCATGGTTAGAGTACACACATGGTAAAAGCAAGCATAAAAGGATTCAAACTTTCTACCCTATATCACCCTCAGAACCTCACAATTACATTAAAAGCATCCCTGAATTGCGCGACAAGGAAATTTGTGGTTGTTATCATGGCTGGGTAATCCTTGTGGATGTTCGTGATGAGAAGAAATTCTCTCTCTGGAACCCTCTCACTTTGGAATTGATCACTCTCCCTCAGATACCAGTAACAAAATTTCTTGGTGGTTCTTCATGTACTTTGACTACTTCTCCCCCTGTGGCTGTAGCCCCTAATGATCAACATCAAACTAATAATAACTGTTGCTTCCTCTTAGTGTTTCATGACCAGTTTGTCTATTCGTGTCCTCTTAATCGAAACGGGGCATTGGGGGCATGGGCATCCCAAACATTAGTTGAGATTCAAGATGATGATCAACTAGCACATGTCACTCATACAGTCGTATGCAACGGGGTCACCTGTGCTCTGGCTTATATTAGTGATTATGATCATCATGGCGACTTCATTCAAACAACGTCGTATTTTTTTGCAGTGGATGTGGTTGCGGTTGCTAATGAAAAGGATGATGGCAGTGTGAATTCGGCTGTCACCTTGCATCACCTGGGGCTCCCAAACTTTCTTGACAATAGCTTAAGCCACACTGATTACTATATGCTTGAATCATGTGGTAAGGTTTACATGATTTGGGTTTGTAACGAGTACGAAAGCCCGCTAGTTGAAATCAGTTGTGTTAAGGTTTGGGAATTGAATTTACAGTTGAACACATGGGTTGAGGTTCATTGCTTGGGTGAACGTGCTTTTTTCCTCGCCGCTAATTCCACCTGGTGCTCGGCAACTAAATCATCTGAAGGTGGTAGTGTTGAAGCAAATTCTGTGTATATTTTTGTAGAACAAAGTGACAAAGATAAGACCATGTGTTTGTACCGATTAGAAGATCCTAGTTTGACACTCTTATGGAGGTGCCAAAATTTGGTGCAACCTGCCTACTATCCATACTGGGTCATGCCACACCATCAGAGGTTAGCTAGTATATATAATTTGTTTAGTTTTTAAAAGCTCTTACGAGTAGGGTGAAAGAGAATATAGACATGACATATGCATGCGAGTTTTTGTGTACATCCGAAAACACAAACCATCATCAACCTCATCTTTTATGCTTGCTCCTTACACTTACACCACCCTCTATAACTGCTGTGCACATCAAATTAAGCAATCCATTTGTCAAAATACGATTTTCCTGCCTAATGGCGTAACATTATATTCTCCAGTAGTTCTTCACATAAAAATAAGGGTATATGTTTAAAATAATTGAGGGTTGGCCTTATTACATTGTTGTAACCTTTCTTGGTTTTCTTTACAGTAATGACAGATTATTACGAGGAGGCGAACAAAGGAAGCCTAATGTCGTCAATATACTACATATCATTGATCAACAGAATAAGACCGGGCCAGAACACAATAATATGACTTCCGAAAAGAACATTTTCTCTTTGCTCCAAAGGGATTTGATAGATTTGATCTCTACAAAGTATTTACATTTGTTTGATTACTTAAACTTACGAGCCACCTCTAAATTCTTTCAATCAACACTTCCTCATCACTGGAGACCGGATAACTCACCCCCTTTGTTCATATTATCTAAGAATGACGAGGGATTATGCAAAGTGATGGACCCAGATCGGAGGGACTCATGTTCCATGTTCATTCCCGTGTTATCCAGATCTGAAACTTACATCCATTTCTCCAAGGATGGTTGGCTACTCATTGGTGTAGGTGATTCCTTGCAGTATTTCAATCCTTTCACAAGGGTGACTAGTTTTCTTCCTCCTCTTAAGGATATACATAGACATGATATTTTCGCCATTGGATTCTCAACCTGCCCAACCTCGGCAGAATGTTTAACGGTTGGAATTAGCAGAGGCGGGGATAATTCTATATGCATCTATTATCATGTTTCTGGAAAAAAAAAAGAGTGGGAGTCGAAGGTGTTTGACAATCAACAAGGAAAATTTCTACCAAGTAGAAACAATCCTGTTTATCTTGGTGGTGCATTTTATTTTGTGGATACGCGTAAGCATCTTGGGGTGTTCAAGTTAGTGGGAGGAGAAGCGAGTTGGCAACTTTATGGTAAACCCGAAATACGCCATTTACCTGGGAGGACATACACATACCATCTAGCCGAGTGTCGAGGAGAATTGTTATCCGTTATCATTGGTGATATTGGACGCCCACTTTATGTGTTTAGGTTCAACCATTCACATAAGTGGGTTAAATTAAAAAGATTGGGAAATTATGTGTTGTGTATTGGACCTAATTCATCTGCTTCAACAGTGGCTAGAGAGGTTGGTATGAGCAACAGGATATACCTTTCAAGGACTCAAGACAACAACATTCTGTACTACTCGTTAGACGACGGCAAGTATCATGTTGGTGAAGATGCGATGATGGATTTCTGTTGTACAACAGAGCATTTTAGGTGTTGTTGGATTTAAAATTGGTTTTGCCTTAGAGATGGAATGTAATTTGAAACACATAATAATTCTATGTATTTCAATTGCGCTTATCAGTCTATGACTTATTGCTCAACATCTATGACTTAGGGTGTTTTCATTAGGAATTAGCTAGTCAGTTCAGTTTAGTGGAGATCTCGAGACAGTTTAGTGGTTTGCCATTTAATTCAGTGGTGTTTAGTTCAGTTTAATTAGTAGTATACAATTCAGTTCAGAGATGCACATTTTTTTCATCTCACATATTACTATGCAGTTTAGTTCAGGTCACTAGTGTTGAATTCACTTCGGTGGTGTTTAGTTCAGTCTAATGGTATTCAATTCTGTTTAGTGATATTGAGTTTACTTGAGTTCAATTAGCATATCCCATATGAGGTAATACATCAGACCTTTGGGTGTTGCTTTCATAACTTCATCGAGGATAAGAACAAACAATGAGTGAGATTAGTCTCCAATTGCAATTTTACTTCCTGAATTGTTTCACCAGTTAACGAACATAGATGATCTACTAGTAAAATACATAACAGAAATCTGCTCTGCCAACACTAATCTTACAATGACTATGCTACAACTTAATTAAGTGACACACAGGTGCCACTAATTTGTCAAAGAATATAACACCAGTTCCAACCGGAATCATAATTATTTCACCTTAGCTTAGTTAATGTTGTGTGTTGGAGAGCAGGTAAACAAAATTCCTAGCAAGAGCATTCTCATCTGGTGAGCTTGGTGGAGAAGCAGGAACAACCATGAGACCACTTAGTAATACGGGTTTTATTACCTACGTTTCATAATTCTTACTCATCTAACAGGGCCTCGAAAGATTGGTAACTTACAGGGCTAGGGAGAACGGGAAATCTAGCTACTTACTGTTTTGCTTTGTTTCCACTGAAGTTCAAATCTTCTGCTTTAGAACTTGCCGTAGTTGGATTTTCTGACTCTCCATCCTAGCCTCCAGAAGTTTATGCTTCAAACTGTTCTTCTGAGCACCACGGGGCCATTCAATGCAACCCTTCATTCCCCGGTTAATGTGGGGATTCCCAGATTCAGGTGAGCTCCATCCCACCATGTCTGATGGGCTAATCCCACCTTTCCCGGACCCACGATCAGGGGACATGACAGCCCCGTTGGAAACCCTTCCGTTGGATAGCCTTCCGTGCATGCCATCCACAGATATTATCTTGTAGTTGTCACCATTATTGGGGCCTGATCGCCAAAGCCTCGTTATGGATTTTACCTTCTTTATGTGCTTCGATGGAACAGAGCACACTTCACTGATTTCGGTGACAGGTGTTTCATCACCTACCTGTTCTTCCCATTCGGTGCAACTTCCAGAGACATTGCTATCCCTGCACGTCTTATTAACTGACATGATGCTTCCTTCGGGTGAATAACTTGAGCCTCGATCCTCGGCATGGCTGACCGTCTCCCATCCGGTACTCCCATCGTCATCTGCATCACCATTCTGATTGAAATATACATTTGAAAGTCTGTGAATGCTGTCTTTACTGTGGCTGTTGATTTCAGGGCTCAAAGTGTGTCCTTTAGATGCATGGCTAACAGAGCTGTATTCGACGCATGGTTCGATCTCTCTCTCGTTGCCTTCAGCCATGGCCATTTCTTCGACAACGGCAAATATATCGTCCGAGTTTGATGGCTCGTATGTGAACTCTTTGATGTCTTGGATGTTCACTGATGCAGCAGCACGACAAAGCATGTCGACTTCCCTCATCTCACTTACATCCAGGTTGGCACCTTTTGACCTTAGAAACTTTTCAAGCTCCGCTGTAAGCTGGTTCATATATGAATACTTCTGATCAAGCGCCACTTTTGCATCAATAAGCTTCATCTGCACACGTTCTTCCCGCCATACCTCAGCCATCTGCAACATTTTCCTTTCATCTTCAACTTCCTCGCGAACCTTCATGCACTCCTTCTTCAGCGAATCGACTTCGGCCTTGTCCTCCCCGATTTCCTTTGCAAGCTCATCACACACCTCTTCCATTAACTCTCGGGCTTTCCTCTCTTTCTCACAGTCCTGCATATACCTCTTTGCTGATAGCTTTGCTTCGGCCAGCTCATTGACTAACTTAGAATTCACAATTTCTAGTCTCTGGCGATTCTTCCTTTCTCGGCTCAAGTCAGATTTGACATCGTCAATGATTGTGCGGACTTTTTCATGTTCTCTGCTGCGCCAAGCTGCCCTTTCCTCACTGAGTTTTTTCAAAAAGTGTTCAAGCTTCTTCTTTGAGGTTCCCCTTTCTGATTCCAGCTCTTCAATGCGTTGTCGAGCCTGCTCAAGTTCTGTTTGAAGTTCAGAGATCATTGAGGCAGCATTTACTTTCTGGTCAAGTACCTCCAGATCATCGGAATTTTCATCTGAGCAAACTGGGTCCCATTTAGTTGCACCCTCCATAGCGTAGTTAGAAAACTGGAAAGGAGATTGTCGCTAAGTAGGGAAGACAAGAATGAAATCCTCATTAGAATCGAGCAGAAAAAAATTGTTTAAAATGCAAAGCCATTAACCAAAGAATGTCAATTGAATCAATTCAACAAATAGCATATGTAAATCCAAGTCATCAATTTGTAAGCTCTGTTTTTGTTTTGTTTTCTTTTTTTTGGGGGGGGGGGTGTTAATCAATTGTAATTTGTAAGTATTGTAGAGGGCATCCATAGCAATCCTTTCAAGCAACAGATTTGACAGGAGGCGTATCTTACCAAGAGTCCATACCTTACACATGTGAACACCAAAGTTAAATAGGTTGATTTACAGATTAGAAATATGTACCTCGCAAAGGTATCCATTGATTGGACCATTAACAGAGCATGGGCTCCTAAGCGGATCCTTCGCATCAGAACCACATTCCCTGCTAGCATGATGACAGGGCAATCGATCACCATCTTGGCCAACCTCAGGCTGCAAAACAAACAGCAAAGTGAGGCTTTAAAAGAAACATCATGAAACCTCTGTAACACAACACCCAATGAGACCTTCACAAGTTTAGTCCACATCTAATTGATTCGGCGACTAAGTTTGATGTACTCATTCATGATGGTTTGTCATGAACCAAGCACCATTTCAGGGATAAAACTAATTAAGCCAAATATAGTAAATTACCAGTGTATTAGAACACTATGGTATGATTGAAATTATTCCTTAAGCACAACATCCATAAACCGCAACATCCAAGTGAGAAGATTTTTACGAAAAAGGAGACTACAACTACCTTAATTAGCACTTGATACTACTCAAAAGGCATTGTGATCACATAGATACACCGGTAGGCCATCCCATCATCATAAATTCATAGTCCATATATATCCTGATACTTGGACGTCTTAAGCAACAAGCATTCACATCTTGATAGCAGCTGCTAACAGCTTTGATACCTTAACACCGCCGCCCCCGAACCCCAGGGACCAAAAGGAAAATATAAACACCATAAAAGTACAGAATGATGATTTGAAGAAATCGTCTATTGAAAGTTCATTCATTCATACACACGAAAAACTCAACCATTGAGCTACATAGAACTTGATGATTTTTGTACTTTTACCTCCAAAATGAGTAATAATGGATAGGAACTTCAAATTCAATGAAGCAATCAAATTAATGCACTGGTCCATTACCTAAGCTAAAAAATAACATTTATTACCCAATCAATGGAGTAAGAAAATAAGAGTCATTCTCCCACAATCTCAAACACAAAATCAATTGATCTCATTGTCAAGGGGCTTATCCAATGACCCCACAAATACATTAGCTTCAACATTTGTTACCTTTAACCACCAATCTCACATCATTTTCATTAAGTAGTAAACACTAATTTCCCCCATAATATGAACGAATATCAAGTTAATCAAAGATACCCACCTAACAAATTCCTATGCAACAGTGATTTAACCCATTTTTTCTTTAACCCAAAAGAGCCAAATTAAAAAGACCAGATTTTGAAATTAGCAGAAACAACCCAATAATAAGGAAGTAACAAAGAAAAAAGAAAAACATTGTTTAATAATCAATCAAAACCGAACCTTGGAAAAGTTCAGATCTTGAGTCTCAAACAACGAATTAAAACACACCTTAAACCCTAACCGATCTCCATTCTCTCTCTTCCTTGTTCGCCGTTGTTCTTCTCCATCACCAACACCATCACCATTATTATTCTCCGCCACCTGTAGCTTCCACAGGGCAGCCGCAAGTTTCCGGGCAGACAAAGGGGCAGCTCCAGCTGTTACTTTCTCTCTCCTAGTTTTACGGCGAGTCTCCGGCGACTTCTCGTCGGCGACATTGCTATTTATATTCTTATTGTTGTTGATATCCAACAAAGGGGGAGTTTCTCTTTCTCTTTCTCTTTCTCTTTCTCTTTCTCTTTCTCTTTCTCTCTCCTCGTGGAAGTTCCAGCGAAGAAGTGGAGTAGGTGGGCCCCTTTTTTTAGGAGTACGGGCGGTTTTCCGAGTGGTTTTCCGGCGAGTTGTGGTGGTGGGTTTTTGTTTTTTGGGAAGATCTGGGGGTTTTTGAGAGGGAGGTGGGTTTTTCGAGGAGAGAAGAGCCGTTAGGTCTGTGTTTGGGGTGATCTTCATTATTGTTGGTGTTTGACTAAATTGTGGGTTATGGTGCTAATAGTGTTCGCCATGGATATTGAAGTTTTGAGGTGAGAGAAAATGGAGAAGCTGGATATTTGCTTGAGAGAGAAAGAAAGGGGAAAGTGACTAGCTTAAGCTTAGTACTGTATTTGCAAGGAACAAGGAGAGAGAGAGAGAGAGAGAGAGAGAGAGGATGTATAAATGTACAGGTCAACGTATAGTTGTTCTATCTATCTACGGTGAGAGGCAAAGCATTGGATTCTGGGAAAGAGAGGTGGTGGAATGGAGGTATGAAACGGTGTCGTACTGCTTTAAAGCAGAGAAAAATACTAATGGGTTTCCAGTTTGACATTAATAGACTACTTGTATTTATTTCTTCTTAAAAATAAAAAATAAAATTAAAAAATTGACTCTTTTATGAAGATTTTTGACTGGATGGGATGTATGGAGGATCTAGGAGAGGTCAATTTTAGTGTGGGTAAAGGCGATAATCGTGGGATAATTTCGACAAAAATGGTGATGTTCTAAGAAAATAGAGTGTCCTTATTATATCAAAATAAAAACAATAAAAAAGGAAAATAAAGAAAATAGGGTGTGTTATTTCGACTAAATTGAAGAAGTGATTACACTTACCATATGTTGACACCTATGAACTCTCCAAGAAAAAATGAAATTTATAATAATAATATGGATCCATGAACTTTAACGTTACCCATGACTTTGGTGATTCGATTTTTACACCATTGTCTTGTAAAACGCATTTTTAAGTCTATTAGGAACTGGATAAGTGATCCTAAAAGCCTTTCATGTTCCTTAGGGGTTTTTTCGTACGATGTGGTCCGAAAATATCCACCTTCGTTCCGAGGTCTCTTATAAGCCCAAAAAACGTGGATTATAGCTTTTCTTTTCGGCTTCCCAAAGCCCGGGTGTTATTATTGCGCGAACTTTTCTGAGAGGTCTATGATGACCCTAGAGGACCGTCGGTGCCCCGGGAGGGTCATCCGGATCCCCGAACTTTGATATCAGTCATGGCTTTGGTGTTCCGACTCCTACACCAGTGCCCCGTAAAACTCCCTTCCAAGCCTATCAGAGACCGGATAAGTAACCCCAGGGCCTTCCATGTCCCCCTTAGAGGTGTTTCGTGCAATATGGTGCGAAAATATCCACCTTCGTTCCTGCCTTTCTGGGCCTCCCGAAAGCCCAAAAAACATGGATTATAGCCTTCGTTTTCGGCTTCCAGGGGCTGGGTGTCATTTTTGGCCAAACTTCTCCGAGGGGTCTATCATGACTCCAGAGGATCCTCGGTTCCTCGGAAAAGTCATCCGGATTCCTGAACTTCGATATCACCCATGCCTTAGGTGTTTCGGCCCTTACTAGGGATGGTAATGGGCCGGGTCTGGGGCGGGTCCGGTTGGATCCAGACCCATTTATATTTTTAGGTTGAGATCCAGACCCGATCCAGACCCTGCAGGGTCTATAATACTTAGATCCAGATCCGTTGGGTCTAGTGGATCCGTGGGTCCTAAATAGGTTCCATTAATAAATAAAGAGATATATTCCTAAATCCTATAATATGCATAAGATTTGAAGTTTTTATTAGAAAATATCACTTAACAACGTATTTATACTCATTGAAAAATGAAAGAAACTCAAATTTTCACCTTTGAACTCTTTTTTTATACATGTTTTTTTTACTTTTTTACTTTTTTCTTTTTTTATTTTTACATGTTAATGGGTCCATGGGCCGGGTCTGGGTCTGTGATGCTGGACCCAAATCCAGATCCATTTACGACACATGGACCCAGATCCAGATCCAATGGGTCTATAAAAAGGGGATCCAGACCCTTATAAATGGATCTGGATCTGTGGGTCTGGGCCGGGTCTCAGACCCATTGCCATCTCTAGCCCTTACATTGGTGGCCCTAAAAATGCCCTTACAAGCTTATCAGGGTCCCGATAACGGACCCCAGGGCCTCTTATGTTCCTTAAGGGTGTCTCGTGCGATGTGGTGCGAAAACATCCACCTTCATTCCGAGGGCCTCCCGGAAACCCAAAAAACGTGGATTGATTTTCGGCTTCCCAGAGCCCGATTTTCGTTTTTGCCCAAATTTCTCCGGGGGGTCCATAGTCACCCTAAAGGACCCGCAGTGTCTCGGGACAGTCATCCGAGTCCCCGAACTCCGAATTCACCCATTGGACATGGAACTTGGGACATAGGCCACCCATATTTTGTTTCAATCGATTTTTGATGTTTTTAGTTCATTTTGACCCATTGTCTACGATGATAATCTTTGGTAGAAGAACTTTATAACAGAGTATTCTCAAGTTTGTTAATAAAAGGATAATAATCGTTTACTAAGCACTCAGCCAAATATAGATCAAAGTTTATAGTATGACTAATCATAATAAGTAGAACTATAATGCAACAAACATTGTCATTTAGAGGTAAATACCTCTAATTTTTATAGAGGCCCCACAAGTTAATGAATGTCTTTTTTTTTCTTTTTTATCAATGACTAATACATAGTCAGTGAACAACTATTATCATAACTTGAGGGCATTCAAATCAGAGCCGGCCCAAGGGGGGTGGCCAGAGGGGCGACCGCCTAGGGCCCAGCCTGTAGAGGGCCCAAACAACAATGCAAAATTAAGATAAATAAAAAAACTTGCAAATACTAAACATGAAAAAGGGTCTGGTTTCTTGGTTGGAAATGAGTTGTGTTGCTCCTTACCTACATTATTTTTTGAGATCAAATCTCTTTGGCCCCCATTTTTCTATAATTTAAAATAATTTTTCATTCTTCATATCCTCATTTCTTGATACGGAGCCCAAATTTTATTTTCTTTTTGCTGATAAAACAAGTAATTCATACTTAGGGGTCCTCATTTTTATCCCGTCCCAGGGTCTTAAAAACCTTAGGAACGGCCCTGATTCAAATAATAACAGTATAGCACCCCTCTTTTGGTTATTACTCGGTACCTAAAATAGTTTAAGTTGATGTTCATGAGCAGTGCACGAGAGCAATGGACGTAAATGCACAAACCCCAGCAGTAGTTCCGAGTTAGCACGAGTGGTAGAAGGTGTTTAGCAATATAATGTTTACTGTTTGTCTGTGTGTCCCTGTAACGCATATCTTGGGAGTTTCTGCAATTTTGTTCTTGTTATGCTGTACACTCAATAAACACATAAATAAATAATGTACATTAGAGATCTACCTACCATACTGTAATGTCTCTAGGCATTATTTGTTTTCTTGCGATATTTTAGATCAATGGCAAAGAGCATCCGAGGAAGAGACCCACGTGGCTTCTCACCCATTTTGACACGTGGCACATGAAATTGTGGATGAGCAAATTGTATGGAAAACTAAGGGCACGTTCGGGGTGGATTCCAGTTGCAAGTTTCTGGTTTCCAAATTCATTTTTGAAATCGAAACGTGCTCGATAAAATTGGTGTTGAACTGAGTTTTGGGGGCTATTTGAAAACTGAACACATGGTTGTGAAAACCAAAAAAAAAGGATTTGTGTATTGTGTTTTCAGTTGTGAACCTCTGTAGCGGCACCGCCAGACCCGTCAACTCCTCTCTTTCCTCTCAATCTGCTTCCCCTGCCCCCTCACTAAAGCCAAGCCCCACAGACAATCCCTCTCTCCCCCTCACTCTTTTTCCCTTCATCTCTGTTTTGTCGTCCCTCACCATGCCAAACTGTCCATTGTTTTCTCTCTCCTCCCTCTGCCATACAAAAATCTAATCACAAAGGCTTTGTTTGGTTGGTGGCTTTTTAGCCAGTTTGTTGGACAATCTGGATTATTTGACCAGTTGACCATTTAACTATTCAAAATTTGGTGTTTGGTTACCAGCTTTTTCATTAGCTTTTTGTACACAACAATCTGATTTACAAAAAGTTGGGTAGAGATAGCTTTTGAAGTTAGCTTGTTGGATTATTATGTAAAATGACAAATCTTAACCCAATAATAATAATAATAATAATAATAATAATAATACTTTTATTTTATTTTTATTTTTATTATCATCATTATTAATTTTATTATTATTATTATTACTACTACTTTTATTACTAGAAGTAGTTAATATAATTAATATTATTATTATTATTAATTATTATCATTATCATTATTAGCATTAATACTTACTTAGAAACTAATGATAATTTAAATTAAATAATTAATCAAATAAATATAATTAATTTACATAATATATATTAATAAATTTGTAAATATTATTATTATTTTCATAAATAATAATAATATATATAACTAATAATAATTATCAATTATTTTTATTGTTAATAATAGAAAGTTAGCTCCATGTCCATAGTGGTCATTTTACACTAAATCAGCTACCAATAATCAGCTCACTTTACCAAACATCTTTTCACAATCAAATAGTCAAACCAGCTAGCACAACAAGTTGACGACAACCAGCTAACCAAACCAGCTACCAGCTACCAGCTACCATCTACCAGTTGCGTGTCAAACAAGGCCAAAATCCGAAAAAATGAAATGTAAAACTGGTTTTGTTTTAAATAAATTTGAAACTTCAAAATGAAAACCTTTCGATCAGGGCCTAATTTTATGTGAGTCTCTAGTTGAATCATATTGTAGAAGTATAAATAAATGAGTAGTACTTGTATTATTTATGTGTACCTTCAGGTGAATAAGATGGACAATGGACGGCCTCTCGGATCTTTTCCCATGTGAGGGAGGGCAGAATTTAGAGGCACACTTTGGATAGTATCTTTTGGAGCCACACACAACATATATGACACATTATTGGATTTGCACCCAAAAAACAAGAGAACAGCAACAACAACTTGGATTAGATCTATGATGGGACATTTTAATAAGTAGATACTTATTTGTGTAATTTGGTGAAAATCACCTTAACAATTGCACCTTTTGTTCAGTACCCCTTGAACTCTTATTATTTGTTCAGTACTATCTTTAATGTTACAAACGCCGTGGAAGTCACCCCTTAAGTGAATTTCCGGCCAAATTCCTTAATTTTCTTCCCATTTTACCCTCATGTGACTTTTAAATGATTTGACTTAATAATTAAAAACTGATTTGACCAAGCTTTTATTTATCTATTTGTAATTAAATTGTTTGACCAAATAAACCCAAAAAATTTCCCCTTTCTCTCTCCATCCTTTCTCTCTCTGTCAGTTTCCCTTTATCTTCTCCGTTTCATTTTCTCTTTCATTTTCTCGAATACCTTCAAGCTCAACTCGAGTGTTCAGAACCTTACCCTTTTCTATGGTTGTCCTAACTCATATAAGGCCAAATCTTTCTGATGCGTTTACGGAAATTGTTCTAGTGGATCTGTATTTTACTTTGCCGAAACATTAGAAATAAGTGGAGGGGAGAATAAGCCTTGCATGATTAACTATTCTGTCCCGGTGAATAAAAGAGGGTTAAATGAGCTCAGAAATGGAAATGCATCCCTTTTGAGTGTTTTGAGGGAGGGAGGGATTTGAGATGGAATATATAGTGAACTCCAGAGCCTGTATGACATGTGAGAATTCTGGTGGCCGATGTGGATCACCAAAAGAAGCATCATGATTGGATGTTAGGAGTTGATGATTCAAACACATGACAGCACGCCATTATAACCAGATCAAAATCGAAATTCGACCACCAAATATGATTTCAGATCGAAATTATAGAACAAAATCGAAAACTAAGACAAAAACGAAAAATTTAACAAAAAAAACAGAGGAGCTTAGCTTGAAAATGGCAGATCGCAGATTCTAAAGCTAATGCATGCCCGTCGAAGCTCGCCAGAGACTCAATCGGGAATTTCGCAAGTCGTCGACCATGGTTCATGGCCGGAAATCACATATCGGTGGCTTGAGAGGCTCAATATGTGGTCGCCGACCAAAAATGGTGGTCGACAACCATTAATGGCGGTTTGTGTGGGAGATGGAGAGAGAAAGGGAGATCGGAGATGGTGGTCAGTACTTTCGAGCTGGTGTATACAGAGGAGATAGACGGAAGTTGATGAGAGAGAGAGAGTGTGTGAGCTTTTTCAAGGGCCATTAATGGCTGTCGCCGGTGAAGAAACGGGGAGGGGAGAGAGGAGAGAGAAAGAGGGGAGAGAGGAGAGAGAAAGAGGAGAGAGTTTAATTAGTTTAGTTTAATTAGTTTAGTTTGTTTAATTTATTTGATTATTTGGTCAAATTATTTATAAGTCACATGAGGGACACGTGAGGGTAAAATGGGAAGAAAATTAAGAGATTTGGTCGGAAATTCACTTAAGGGGTGACTTCCACGGCGTTTGTAACATTAAAGGTGGTACTGAACAAATAGCAAGAGTTCAGGGGATACTGAACAAAAGGTGTAATTGTTAAGGTGGTTTTCACCAAATTGCGCTACTTATTTATACGATTAGATGATCTACAATAAAAATAACTTCGAGGTAATTAGAGGTTATTGTTACGTTGGGATTATGAAAGAGTTGGGGGTGCTTTTTTTCCACTTATTTCTAGTGATCTCTATTGATTGGGTAGGATTTTGCCGCTGATTTTCACTGATTGGGTAAGGTTTCACCATTTTTTTCACTCATTAGGTAAGGTCTTGCCACTTGTTTTCGATGATTCTCAATGATTTAATAAGATCATGACATGTGAGTAGAAATGTGGGTCCTACCACTGATCTTCACTGATTGGGTAAGATCTTGTCACTGAAATTTAATAATTAGGTAATTAAGATATTGCATTAATTTTCATTGATTGGGTAAGGTCCTATCACTGATTTTCACTAATTCAGTAAGATCTTGTTACTGATTTTCACTAATTGGATAAGATTCAATAAACGTAAAAGAACTCACCCTTTTATATGATTCAATATGGATAAGGGACCATATAAGAACTACTGGTCATGAAATGTGTCTATATATAGAACACTAGCTTGACTATAATGGTGAAATTGACTATCTGATCTATATATGTTTGTTCCATTGGCACTTGGCAGTGCATGCATTATTCTCTCCTTCTGGTATTTGCCTTTACACAAGTTGAGATTCTCTCCAATTAATACACATTTTTTTCTCATTTACTGTTAAGAGAATAACCCACATGTGAGTGTCCCACATTAAAAGAGTTGGAGAGAATTGGATTGTATATAAGTTAGTGGGTTACTCCACCTAACACCAATTGGTTTTAAGATGAAACCCCACTAGACTTATGTGCAGTCTACTCTCTTCCCCGTGCAAGCCTACATACGGTAGGCCCATTGAAGATTCACCATTAAACAAGCTCAATAGTGGTTTTTGTAATCTGAGATGTAATTGAGATCTTAATAAGAGAAAGTATATGTTCAAGATGCGTAATCAGTTTCCTGTATGTCACATTGTCAATGCCGCAAAAATTGGCTTCAAACAGCTTGCCATGCCATGATAATTATTCCCACAACTAGCCGGACTGGCCGGACATCTTGTATGGACAACATGAAGTATTGTCCTAGAAATCTACCATTATCAACTGAAAAGCCTTAAGAAATAAAAACATTATACAAATACATGATGAAAGTGCCCATCATTATCCATGATTAATACTATGAAGAACAATGCCGTCTCGAATATTTCCGAGACTCGGTACAAAAGTATAAATATATTTCAGCAGGTATTGTGTGAAAACAACCTACAAAAAGTTGGGATCACTTTTGTGAAATATAAGTGTCACTTTTAGTAAGAAGTAACTTTTATTTAATTGAAAAATAACCCATCTCAATAAAAATTACAAAAAAATCGTCTTATAAAAATTTTTGTGCTACTTTTTCTGTATTTTATTTTTTTATTACTTTTATTACCTAAAAAGTAATCCTTATCTCGTCAAAAATTACGATAAGCGATCTCAAACAAGTTTTTGTGTCAAGGATACTAATTTCAGTAATTTTTTAGAAAAGCCATTTTAAGATGTACTCCTATGTGGGCTCTGGGCCGGATAGCTCCTCTAAGAGACCCCGCTTTTTTAACCGTTGGAGGTTTGGACCGTACCGCTGGAGCCATCCAATTTGTGGGGAGTGGGGACTGCCGACATGCATAAGAATGCAATGTATGTACAAATTTCCCACTTGTGTTTGTGCTCATTTTGAAGTATATACTTATATTTGATTTGGTGCTATATCACTATATGGAGTTACCCAAACACAATATAACTTGTAAATAACTGCACAAAGGTAGGAAAGCAAAATGGAGTATAGCATGTTACGTTAATACTCCACCTACTGAGAAACTACTTTTTCTGTTTTATTATATACTCCTAGGTTTTTGATCAAAATTTAAGAAAGTTATTAAGTAGTCTCAAATCTAACAAAAATAGTTTAATTTGATTAGATTACTCTTTCACTTTATATTTGATAAAGAAGGTGAACAATTAATGAGATAATGTGAAAAAATGATATAATGAGTAAAAAATAATAAATACTTTATTAAAAACTCTAAAATGACTTATAAAACAATTTTCCTGAAACGATTTTATACAATGAATGAAGGGAGTAAGAAAAATCAATTTATGAAGAAAGTTTTTTTTTTTTTTTGACAAAGTAAGAAGAAAATTGAATAAGCATCATTTACATTTACGTACGTATACACGGCGTACGTACATAGATTATGCTAGAAAGCTTAGAGGATAGCTTGTCCCAACAACAAGAGACCAAGGCCTCTTTCTTAATTTGTCCAGAAATCCATGACTTCATTAATAACGATTATAAAATCCAACATCCCAATCATGCAAATCCCTTTGATTTATGGAGAGAGATTCAACGGTGGAATTTAGCCGGCCCTCTGTCTCGATCTCTATTATCACAATGTAATCTCTAGTAATGGACCCAGAAAATTTATAATATGGGTGCAAGGAAAAATTACAAAAAATACTCAAAAATAAGGGGTCAATTTAACCCGTATCGTCAAAGCCGGATACCTCATTATTTTTTTTACTTTTTTTTTGGAGTGATATTTTTTTTTTTTTTAAGGAAAAACACAATTTCTCCTGGACTATCCTATACAAAAACCAACAAAATATCAGAAGTCAAATACCCACTTGCTACCAAATAGACATTGATTCTTTTAATTCTCTTCTTATCAAAATGCAAACCCATCTAAAGCTGCCCAAACCCACTCATATTCCTCCATTTTTAATAACCAACAGCACGACCAATCCACAATACCCACCCACTCATCTAATCTAAGTAACAAAGCTACCCCAAATAAAATCATGTTGGTCTCTGGATCTATATTTTGTGAAAATGGGAGAGGAAATAAGTCATTCACATTCAATATCTGACTTTAATTATTAACTTTACCAATTATGATATGAAAAACTCAATTTTGGCCGTGTGAATGTCTGGAAGAGTGAGAGGAGAGAGTTTGAGAGGAGAGTTACATAGTAACATGAGTGTTTAATTTTTCTTTTACCTTGTTCCTGGTGGAATCAGATTGTCAGAGGAGAGAGAGAATGAGAGGAGAGTAGCCCCTCTCACTTACAATTCACGTGGGTGTGTTTTCCAATTCTCAATCTTACCCTCACTTTTACTAATTCCCCCTTCTTTTTGAATGAGTGCATTAGTAATATGTAAAAATAGTATGGGTGCAAAAGGGGAATTATGTTTGTTTTTTCTTTAACTCACAAAGGCTTTCTCAACAATTTTAAAAAAGTATGGGGTCAACTGACCCCATATCCTATAGGGCGGGTCCGCCCCTGGTAATCTCTACACTAGCTACCTAGTTTCTTGTTTTTTCTTTTTTTTCCCTCTCTTAACAAATTTCTAAGCATTGACAATTACATGCATTTTAGTGAGGATCGATATATTTCTCCCCTAATAAGTCATATTGCCTCTTTTATATTGGGTATTTGTTATAATTAATCTCCCCTTTAAGATATGCATTAAATGGATATTTTGTGCCATATTAATATATTCTCTGGGGGGTTTATCACGACCCTAAAGTACACTCGATTCTTCGTGAGTGACATTCGGATATCCGAATTTCGATATCCCGCATGCCTTTGGTATTTTGGCTCTTACACATTAGTGTCCCGTAAAATGCTCTTCCAAGCCTATCAAGGACAGAATAATCGACCCCGAGGGCCACTCATGTCCTCTAGGGAAGTTCCGTGCGATGTGGTGCTAAAATATCCAGGGCCTCCCGGAAGTCCAAAAAAGTGGATTAGTCTTCGTTTTCGGCTTCCTGAGCCTCGGGTGTCATTTTTGCCCAAGCTTATTCGAGGGCTCTATCATGACATTAGAGGACCCTCGGTGCCCAAGGAGGAACTTACGGATCCCCGAACTTCGATATCCCCCATGCCTTTGGTGTTCCGGCTCTTACACCGCGTAAAACGCTCTTCCAAGCATATCAGGGACCGGATAAGCAACCTCGAGGGCTTCCCATGTCCTCTAGGGAAGTTCCATGCAATGTGGTGCGAAAATATTCAACTTCGTTCCGGGACCTCCTGGCCCGAACCAAAAAGCATGGATTATAGCCTTTGTTTTCGGCTTTCCGAGCCCTGGGTGTCATTTTTGCCCATGTTTCTCCGATGGGTCTATCATGAACCTAAAAGACCCTCGATCCCTCGGGAGGGACATACGGATCCCCGAACTTCGACATTATTCCGCCCATGATGTTGGTGTTCTGGCTCTTACACAAGTGTCCCATAAAACGCCCTTCCAAGCCTTTCAGGGACCCGATATGTGACGTCGACTGCCATACATGTCCCCTGTAAGTGTTCCGTGCGATGTAGTGTGAAAATATTCACCTTCGTTTCGGGTTCTCCCGAAAACCCAAAAAACGTGGATTATAGCATTCGTTTCCGGCTTCCCGGGTGTCATTTTTGCCCAAACTTCTCCGGAGGGTCTATCATGACCCTAGAGTACCCTCGGTTCCCCGGGAGAGACATTCGGATACCCGAACTTCGATATCCCCATGCCTTTGGTATTTACACTAGTGTCCGTAAAACGCCATTCTAAGCCTATCAGGGATCGAATAACGGATCTCGATGGCCTCCCATATCCTATAGGGGTTCTCAATGCAATGTGGTGAGAAAATATCCCCTATCGTTCCGGGGTCTCCGGTAAGCCCAAAAAACGTGAATTATAGCCTTCGTTTTCGTCTTCATCACGGGCGTCAGGTGCCCTTTTTGCAAAACTTTTTCGAGTGGTCTATCATAACCTTAGAGAACCATCGGTGCAACGAGAAGGATATCCGGATCCCCTAACTTCGATATCCTCATACCTTTTCTGTTTTGGGTTTTACACCACTATTCCGTAAAACGCCTTTCTTAGCCTATCAAATGAAGCCCCGAAAAAAAGTCTGAAACACTCACGGAATCTGAGAACTTATATGTATATATATGTTGTCGGATATTCATAAACTGATGGTTGGAAAGATTAGGAAAGGCAAATCCATGAATCTAGAAAGAGAGTGAGAGGGGTTAGTTGAAGTCATATGTGCAGTCATGGTCAGATTGGTCACATGAGGGATCCCTTTCCTTCCATGTCATATCCCGTGCATATATATAGAGGTGTTGAAAAGGGTAGGTGCTTTGTATTCTAGTATCATAATTGTATTTTGTATGTGATACCAAAAGTATGCTCTCGGATTAATTAAGTTAAGACTCGTACAAACTCATTCATATGTCAAAGCATAAGCAATGAATACCTTAACTTCTAACTGGCCCGCATCATCAAACTAACACGTTATTTAATGTCCCTTCTTACGGGTTTTTCTTTAATTTGTCTTTGTCAATATAAAGCATGATCCTCTGTTTAGGTCAAGTTTACTTTAAGTAGGCAGCTCATTAGTGGTTCAGTTTAAGAGGACTTGCATGCATGCTCTTAACTCTTGAAAAATAGAAAAGTATAACGAAAAACAAGACCCCTTCAAAATCTGTACAACACAACCAATAATTTGGTTTTATTTTAGGCCGCTGTTATTGCCAGACCAAAAAATACTAATGCCAGGTTATTAATTATTTGAGTTGACAATTTAACCCTTTGTATGAATAAGGCAAGAGACTTATTTTCTCCCCGCTATCTTTGATTGTCATATTTACAAAAAATTTATGGAAATATATTATAACTAGGGATCCTACATTCCACTAACCTAGCAAATAAATCGGCAATCATAAGAATCAAATTATTATTTTTCTAAATTGCTCACGTATCATCCAGGTCTTCTTTTTTCTTCCTGATCGAATACTTATGAATAGGAACTTCAAATGAAATAAGTTCTTTCACCAATTTGATAAATCTCAACCCCATCCCATGGCAATTACATGCCCAACTCTATGTTTCTTTCTTATTCTTTCTTTCTTTATTTATAATTAATTTTTATGGAAGCTGTAGTTGTCTTTTTATTGCATGAGAGTATGAGTACATGCCCAGATCAATTACCTGCCGATTAGAAGAGGAGTATATGATTCGGATGTATGACAACTTTCCTATTAATTAACTTGAATATTCTTGTAGGGTGATAATGCTTCTTTTTTTTATTGCAAGATTTTTATATGGCTATCAATATAATTTAATTTCTATATACTTAATAGGTAAATAAAGTAAGTATACAAATAGAAATATTACAAAGAGAATATAATTTGGGTTGTCTTTTTTATAATGAAGGGCTAAATCGTCAAGCCAAGTAATTAATAACCTGGCATTAGTGTTTTTTGACCTGACAATAACAGCGGCCTTATTTTAAATTCTTTTTACATTTATTACGATGCTCATATTTGTTGCGCTATTCAAATTATGAAGGCACCATAAATACATATAACTTAATAATAATAATCACACTACAGTTATTATTATTACTACTCATATTCGTATATACTGTCGATATGAATATAATTCTCAACGTTACAATTAAGACACGATACTCTTATCATTGAAACATCTCTTAATTTCCTAATCTATGTAGCTTATATTTCTTATACTAAAGAGTTAATGACAACCTTCTTCGATGCGAAAAGGATGAATTTTTTAGTGTTGTCATCTTTAAACTATATCACTTCCGCCACTCTAGACCTTGATAATAGTATAGTATGTTGATTCCAACTTTACCATCGATTATTTCCCAAATTGGATGAACCTCGTGAAACTGTGCATTGTTAACTAACTTTGAAATAATTGGATTTATTAAAAATACTAATTAGTATTAAATGAAATAATTTCCTTACTTATAAACAACTTGCGAAGTAAGACACTATTTCTTGATATAGTCTAGGAAAATATGAAACTTGGCTAAAATAGGCCTACAACTAGAAGGCTACAAGGAGTTATTGTCTTATTGAGATTGAGAAGCAGCGAAATTAAGCCCATACTAATTAATGAAAGTTAGGCGGCTTCTATAAAGTGGATTCGTAGCCCAAAGACGTTTGTTATAATGGTTTTTTTATACATAAAAGGCCCGTCGATGTAGCATTACGGAGGGCCTAAGGTTTCGAAGCGATGAAAAGCCCAGCTGATACTCCGTAAAGATACTCCGGGCCTCGTTACTCCGCGCCTAGGCCCATTGGCCGTACCGCTGCAAACAGCAAAACTAAATGGACTAAACTTCGCTTTTTTTTTTTTTTTTTGCATATACAAAAAAAGTCTAAAATTCATGTAAGACGGTCTCACTATCAAACAACAGTTAAGTACGGAGTATTACTTTTGGTTAAAAAGTTATTGCTATTTTTTAATAATAATAAAAAAGTGTTTTTACGTTTATTTGTCTTACCATTAAACAATATCATTCAAGATCGATCTTCAGTCCTCTGATATGTGTGAAACTACTTAATTATAAGAATTCATTTCTACAGTATGTACTTGATTGAGATTATCAACAGAGATTTCCCTTGGCCATGGGGGATTTGTATGTATTGATTCAACAAGCAAGTCATTTGAATAAGTTTCTCTTGGTCAAAATAATTGTGTTGTTGTTGGAACAATGATGTGAATTAGTCATCCCAGCAGACAAAGGACAAAGCAGAAATCAGATGAATGCTGCTACTACTTGAGACTTATCAGTTTCAGTTAGTATCACACAAGCAGTCGAAATCAAAATCCCCAAGTGTGTACCTAGGCAGACCCACTAGTACTGAGTCACAAAACTTGGGTTTTGGGAAGTATTAGGTGAACTTGAACAAGTTGTTTATTGTATTAATTATATTACGGCCCACATGATTAACACGTGGGCCATGTCCTTTTGCTTGCCTTTTTTTGTGATGGTATTCATAGCAGCTTTAAACTCGACTACATGATTAATTAAGAAGGTGTGATTGAGTGGTATAAACTTATATCTATCCTTAATCAAGGTCGAGTATTTGAATCTCGCATTGGATATGGAGTAGCTTTAAATTTTTTGGCCACCTAATGTGCCACTATTTAAGGTACTTATAAACCAGCGCTGTAAAATAGTCATTCTGGTCGACAGTGAATATTCCTAATTGTGAACCAAAAAAATTAAAAATTGGAGTACGTGATTAGCAACAAGAAGCCAATTTAGACCCAACTCAACACAATAGAGTCGCACTTCTCACTGCTGGACTCATTTACCAATGCAGCACATTGAACTAGACTCACTATATACTTTTTGAATATTATTATTACGACTATGCGTACTTTTTGCATGGGCATTATATATATTCAACAATTTTCTTCATTCGTGATCTTATTCTTATTAAATATATGTATTCAAAATTCTTCTGCTTTTCTTTGATTTTCTCATTAATTCCTTGATTGATTAGTTACTACTTTAATTACTAGTATAAGTATGCATGATATATTAACACGTGCATTTTGCCACTGATTTCCCTTTTCTCAAGGTGCATGGGAACATATTGGGACTGATTTTGTTGAGTTTGGCTGAATACTTTTGCGTTTATTAAAAAATATATTTAGATATTGGGTTTATAACTTTATTTATATACCTTAGCTTATATTAGTCATAAAAACACTTGTGTAACACATGCAAGAAGAATGGTAGACCCACATACTTTTTTAATACTGAAATCATTTTTATATCTAATTATTACGATAAATTTTATTGTTTTAAAAAAAATTAAAACAATTGATTGATTGAGTTGCATTTTTATTTGAAGATTCTAATTAAGAATTCTTCTAACAAATTAATGGTAAATTTAATATTATAATGTATAAATAAGCTTCCTATGGAAACAACCATATGAGCCTTGAAATTAATTAATGACCATTTGAGAAATTTGAGAAGGCCGATTCGAGACTACGCTGGTGGCCTTGTATATATAGAACTGGAGTATCAATAAAGAAAAGATTACCAAAGCAATAGTGTAGTACTCCTTGTGTTACAACTTATATGGGCAAGTGGGAGGAGATCCTATAGCCAACCCGATTCAGCCCACTACCTAAAGGGTCATAGCTCATTTATGATTGTACATGAAAATAGATAGGTTATATTGGGTCATAAAAGGGCAGATCCACTTATTTAAAAAAAAAAAAAAAAACATTTATCATTATAAATGAAGTTAGATGGGTCATATTGGGTTACAAATGGGCCGACCCATTTATTATTTATTTATAAAAAACACTTTAAAAACGGGTCAAAATAGGCCGGTTCGATTCATAACCTTCCCACAAAAATGCTTGACCCAACCCGATCCATTTAATACATAGGCCAGCCTGGCCCGGGCCCGGCCCGTTGCCCAGGCCTATGTTACCTACAGTAATATTCTTAATTGTTCAGATTAGTTAAACACGGTTCTCTTTCGAGTTGGGATAGGGTCAAAAAAAGTCTGAAATTTGCACGGAAGTGCAAAAACAAAGGGTTAGAATAATCACTTTCAAATACTAGTAAATCCTTATTAAGCTGCTGGATAATCAGATTAGCATGAAGGCGGGGTAAGTAATGATGGCTAAATGAGTGATTATGATGATTAGCTAGGCAGACTACAATAGTATAGTACTACTTTTGAAGTAATCCAAGTAAGCACTTGTGACACGTAATAATAATACTGTACAGTAATAGATTAGGTAAAGGGATTCCTCTGTTTTTTTGCGTTCACACCCACTCCCAGTATCTCATTTTCCGTAGATCCCTTCATAAAACTCCTTTCACACTGCAAAAGTCGTTGGCTCATTACCTGATTGGCTTTTGGGTCCTTACCATAAGGGCCCCTGTGGAGCTGCCTCTTGGCTGAGTTTGGTTAAAACTTAAAAAGCAATTTTTTACTAATTTTTTTTCTTTGGTAACTTCTGATAGTTACATGGCTAAAGGTGCGTTATTTTCTACTAATTTTTACTTACTGAGTAAGGTATTGTCACTGATTTAGTAAGGTCTTACCACTAATTTAATAAGGTTTTACCACTGATTCTACTAAATGGGTAAGGTTTTATGCTGATTTTCATTAATTGAATAAGGTCCAATAAGTGAAAAAGAACACACCCTAAACTCGTTTTGTATGAACTTAGGCCCTGTTCTCGTCATCGAAATGTTGCGGGACGATGAGGAACGGAACGGAAATTGCAGTGCGGTGTGGAACGGAACGGAAATTGCAGTGCGGGATGGAATGTAATAATAAATATAACTTGTGTGGTACGAAACAGAATGAAAATTACGATGCAGTGTGGAACGAAATGGAAATTACTGTGCAGTGCAGAACGGAACGGAATGCAGCATAGAAACGACAAAAAAAACAAGGCCTTAGTCCACCATAGACCGAAGGGTAAATAAAAAATATACCAAATCTTTTAAAAATATAGGAAGTATTTTTAAAAAAAATTAATCTTTGATTCATCGTGAACTAAGTACATTTGCCAAACATTGGCTTAAGCTAAACCAAGAGTCCCCAAAGCCTAAAGAAAGTGGATAAAGTCTCCATAGAAAGAGCCAAGCAATCAAATGATGGATGAAGTGATACTGTCATGTTATAATGAATCAGCACATGCATTCTGGTTGATTAGGCCAATTTATTAAGGCCCCATTCCCAGTCCATTATTATGGTAGTGCTAGCTAGTGTGATCGATAACCAGGTCAACTCTGTTTTTATGTGTTCCTATTATTACCTCCATGTGGGACTCCAACCCTTTATCCTATATTCCTAGGTTGGCATTGGCAACCTTAATCACAAAGAAAAACAAAAGCCCATCCAAAAATAAATAAAAACATAGCTATCTTATACACTTGTACCTTTTCGTTATATACTCGTATGAGTAAAGCTCTAGATTAAAATGTTGTTATGAATCCACTTCAATATGAGGTTATCTTTACAGTTAAATATAACATCATATTTGTATAAAGTGCCTTATATTGAGACCGCCTTATATGTATTTTAGTGATATTCAAATATTTTGTTTACTCAATGTTGTATTTTAGCAAACAATCATATTTGTAAAACATTACAATTTACAAATGACCCATCATAATCATTAGTATTTCTTTGGGAAAAAAAATCATGAAATGTGACAAAAGAAATTGGAACTTAGTGTCGTATACAAGATTGACAAGCATATAGTATTCAATAGCGTTCTCTTTTTTCCAAGTAAATGACATATACTAATGCAATCAAGTTCAAAATCAAATCATAAGTACGAATACTATATAATTAGTTTTAATACCGATAAACATCTTTGACATATCCTCAATTTACACCTCTTACATCACAAAATAAACTTCCGTTTTATTTTCTAATGAAACTCATTGTTGAATGTTGTGAATTATAAATGTCAAAGTAAAAGATTATTTTTCCACCAAAAAAAGTAAAAGATTATTGTAAAACAGAGGGATTAGCTTTTCACAAAATATCGTATGAGGTGAACTCATCTCTCATACAAATATGATATCATGTCGACATCATACTTGTATATAGAGGTAGCCTCACCTTAAGACGATCTCATACAAAATTTATTGTTAGTTTTTTTAACTCTGAATACCGTTTATATATTATCATAATAGAGTACAAAAATACGGGGAGTAAATAATTTACATGATCAATCTGGTACAGTTGAGATTAGAATACGTCGTTTGTTTGGTTAATTGGTTTGACCCTCTCCACTCAAAAACCGCCCATGTGCCCAACTCTCTATAAAAGCCTCCTTACCCCTTACTCACTCTCTCATCTTCTTATTTATCATCCTTATCACAGCACCTCATTTTTGAACCCTTAATTTCTATTTTCTGAAAAGCTAATTTGTCCTTCAAAAAAGAGAGAGAAAAAAAAACAAGATTTAAACCCAGAAACAAGAAATTAATGGGGAACTGCATAAGACATGAATCAGAAGCTCAATGGGGTGGTGAAGATTGGAGCGCAGTTTTGATGACAAACGACCAAAAATCGAGCAACAAAGTGGAACAACAACAACAACAAGTACGTGGGGTTGTTCATCATTTGAATGAGAAGAACAATACTAATAAAGGGTTTTCAACAACTTCAAAAACAACAACAGAAGTAAAGATCAAGATCACAAAGAAACAGCTTGAGAAATTACAAGGCAGATTTGATGCCACAGAAAGTGGGTTGTCTGTAGAGCAAGTTTTGGCACAGCTCATCAAGTTAAGTTCTCATTGTGAAACCCATCAAAGGTCTGGTTGGAGGCCCAGGTTGCAGAGCATCCCTGAACTTTAGCTCTCCAATGGGTTTTTTTTTTTTTTTTTTTTTTTTTTTTTTTTTTTTTTGTACAAATACATAGTAGAAATTAAAATGAAAAAATGGTTTTTGGTTCATTCAAGGAAACAATGTGCAGATGAGTGGATCAATTTTTTATTTTTTATTTTCCTAGAGGTCATGGGTAGAACTAGAGTATGGGTAACCCCTAATTAAGGGGCTCGAACTTTGATCTTGTTTACCAGTGGGATAAACACATCTTAGATTTATGTATGTATATGTATATTTTTTGTCGGTGACTTGTACAAAAGTGATTTGATCAAAAAAGAAAATGAATATGGTGGGAAATTTTGTGTCAATTACATATTGATTTTGATATATGTGAATGGTTTATTGAGAATTATTAGTAAACGAGTCATGTATTTGCTGGAAGGCTATGGTATCCTTCAACTGTGGACACTAGCTATATTTATAGTACAATACAACAGCTGTATGAGATATTACACAAGAGTGATTACAGGGAGAGATTACAGTTGAGGGAGAGATTACAGGGAGGAATAAATCAAAGGGAGAGATTATAGGAGCAATTAACAACTTTCTATATGCAGTAGGATAGTGTTTGATTGTGATCAAACACTCAAAATCACGTATCCTTAACACCCCCCCCGCAAACTTAACGTGGGATGAACGTTGAGTTTGGTTCTGAGCAAAGTAAACCGAGAGGTGCTGAGTGCCTTTGTCAGAACATCTGCATTCTGATCAGTAGACGGTATGTAACGCACCACCAAATTTCCTCTTTCTACCTTCTCGCGAACAAAGTGAAAATCAATGCGTATATGTTTTGAACGCTTAAGAAACACTGGGTTGGCTGTCATAAAGGTAGCAGAGAGATTATCACATAATAAAACCTGAGGAGTAGGGAGTGAGGTATGCAACTCTCGAAGAAGTTGTTGCAACCAAATAACTTCAGCTGTAGCCGCAGCCAGCCCACGGTACTCTGCTTCAGTACTTGACTTAGCCACAACATGTTGCTTCTTGGAGGACCAACTTATTAAATTTCCACCAAAATAGACACAGTAACCATGAGTGGACCTAGAATTGTCCGGATCACCACCCCAATCGGCATCAGAATAGGCAAGCAACTGAGATGAAGTAGAGCGCTTGATAAATAAGCCATGGTTTATTGTTCCTTTAAGGTACCGCAAGATCCGTTTTACAGCCCGCCAATGCTCCAATTTAAGATTGTGCATGAACTGACACACCCTATTCACTGCGTAAGAAATGTCCGGACGTGTGACAATAACATATTGAAGTGCTCCAACAGCACTTCTGTACAAAGTAGGATCAGGCATGGGTTCTCCTTCACATGTCAACTGTGACCGCGCCTCTGCAGGCGTGGAAACTGGTTTCGCCCCTTCCATTTTTACTCGACTCAGAACATCAAAAATATATTTTGACTGAGATAAATATAGGCCACCAGTAGAACGTTGTACTTCAATGCCCAGGAAATACCTCAGATCACCAAGATCCTTTAGAGAAAATGAAGCATTTAAAGTGACTGTAAACTCGCTCAAGTAAGCACCGTCATTGCCAGTGACGATAATATCATCAACATACACGAGAAAATATGTAAGAGATGCACCTTCTTTGCGAACAAACAAAGATGTATCTGAATAACAAGCTTTGAAACCATGCTCTAATAGAAAATGCTTCAATTTGGTAAACCAGGCCCTTGGTGCTTGTTTTAAGCCATAAATGGCCTTGTTTAATAGACAAACATGCTTCGGATGGTCTAAACTTTTGAACCCTGGTGGTTGTGTCATATATACCTACTCATTGAGATCACCATTAAGGAAGGCATTGTTCACATCAAGTTGTTTCAAAGACCAATCATTAGCGACAACAATAGTAAGGACCATTCTCACTGTGCTAGGCTTTACAACGGGACTGAAAGTCTCAAAAAAATCCACCCCTGGTCGTTGATTAATTCCCCGGGCAACTAACCGAGCCTTACATCGCTCAATACGCCCATCTGGTCCACGTTTTATATGATAAACCCATTTACAGGTCACCACATTGGCCTCCGGTGGACAAGGTATGAGATTCCAGGTTTTTGCTCGAACAAGAGCTTGATATTCAGCTTCCATAGCCTCACGCCACTCAGGATACTTTGAGGCCTGAGTGAAGGAGGTGGGTTCTGTTATGGGTTGTGGGTCAGATAGTGGATAACGAGTGGCTTTTAAGGCTATAGGCTTCAAGGAATTTGTTCGAGCTCTTGTAACCATAGGATGGTCAGAAGCATCAGATGGCCGCAAATGTCGTAAAACTTTAGGCAAGGGAGGTGCTGCATTAGAGGAGTTACTGACCGTGGTCGAATTCAAAGTAGCTGCATCAACAGTACCATGTGTCTGCGAAGTGGTTGCATCATCAGTACCATGTGACTGCACAGAACATGAGGTGTGCGAGGGTGAAGTTTGAATGTGGAATGACTCAGTTGGGGCTGGACTTGGCATAGGAGAGGGTGAGGTCATTGTAGGAGTAGAATCTTGAGCATGATCAGAAGATGAGATAGAATGTGGACTTTTGGAGGCATCTTGTAGAAGAGATAAAGTGACTTCTTCATCGGAGGGCAATGCAACAGGTTTAGGATTGTTTTTTGATGTGGAAAATGGAAAAGTGGTTTCGTCAAAGACAACGTGTCTAGCTATGTATACTCGACATGTAGGTATGTGAAGACACAAATAACCCTTATGTTTTGAACTGTACCCCAAGAAAACGCAAGGTTTTGAGCGATATTCTAATTTATTTTGGTTGTAAGGTCGTAAAAAAGGATAGCACAGACAACCAAATGTTTTCAAGAATTTATAATCGGGTTCCCGACCATACAAGCGTTGATATGGGGACTGAAATTCTAATGTAGGAGTTATTGTGCGATTCATCAAGTAGGTGGCGGTGGAGAAGGCATACTCCCAGAATTGAAGTGGTAGAGATGCATGTGCAAGAAGGGCCAACCCTTTCCCTACTATGTCTTTGTGTCTACGTTCAGGAGCTCCATTTTGTTCTTGAGTATGGGGACAGGATACGCGGTGACTAACCCCACATTCATGAAGAAAGGTAGATACATTTCTATATTCACCTCCCCAATCAGTTTGTAATTGTTTTATTTTGTACCCAAATTGTCTCTCTACAAGTGCTTGAAGGTGTTTGAAAATGAGAAAAAACCTCATCTTTTCTTTTCATTAAGAACACCCACATATATTTGGTGCAATCATCAACAAAGTGAACAAAATAGGAGAAGCCATTAACAGAAGGAGTAGGTGCTGGACCCCAAACATCACTGTAAACTAGAGCAAATGGTACTATAGAGCGAATATGAGTATTATTCAAAGCTAAACGATGACTCTTGCCTAATTGACAAGAACCACACAGAGAGAAGCTTTTGTTGGATAGAGGCAAAGAAAATTCATTAACAATTCTACGAATTATTTTCTCATTCGGATGGCCCAAGCGATTGTGCCAACCTTGAAGAGAGGTACGCTCGCCTATGAAAGCTGATGGAAGGTTTAAAGAGACTAGAGCATGTTCTGGAAGTGTTCTGGAGCTTGGTAATGGAATGCGCTTTCTGATATTGTGATGCAGACGATAAAGACCATGGTTAAGAGTCCCCTATAGCAGCACCTTTCCCTGTCGATTTTTGACAAGACATGAGTCAGCATGAAATTCCATATATACATTATTGTCCCGTGTGAGTTGTGATACACTAAGCAGGTTTTTAGCAAGATTTGGTATGCACAGAACATTGGTCAATTTTAGTGGCTTAGTGTCAGTAGGAATAGTGCTAGAGCCAATGTGGGAAATGGGCAGAAGCTTACCATTAGCAATCTCCACTTGATCCTCACCGTTATATTCAGCATGGACGGAAAGATTATTCATGTCAGAGGTGAGATGATTCGATGCTCCAGAATCAATGTACCAAGATGGATCAGCAGGATTAGCGGGTGGTGAGGCAAGCAAAGCAGAAATCTTGTTTCCTTTTTCGGATGTATAAGCATGATTATAGCGCTGCCAACAGTCAAGAGCAATATGTCCAGTTTTATCACAAATCTGACAGATTGGTTTTCCCTTACCGTTGCTGTTCGGATTAGACCTAGTGTTATTGGAAGAGAAGTTGCGATCAGAAGTAACAGTTTTGACGCCTCCAGAAGAGTTAGTACAATAATTCTGACGTGAGGAGAATTGCCCCTGCCGTGACTGACCATAATTATTATAGTTGCCCCGTCCTCGACCTTGTCCTGAGTTGTATCTGAAATTCCCTCGATTTGCAACATGAGCACTGTAAATCACGGACTGTTGTTGAGCCATTTCATCAGCCTTGAGCCTGTTTTCTTCATTATATAGCATCTCCAACAGCAACTCAACAGTTAAAGGAGTTTCAATGGACAAGCGAGTGTTAAGAGCAAAGCGAAAATTATTGAACTTTGGCTCTAACCCACTCAAAATACACTGAATTAATTCTTCTTCTGAAACTGACTGACCAATACTTGCCAAAATATCAGCTATTGCACGCTTCTTTTCAACATAATCAAGAACTGAGAGCGTACCTTGCCTGAGTCCGTATTGAAGCTCGGATTTCAGGTGCATAGTTCGAGCCCTTGAAGTCGAACGGAAAATGTTGCTTAAGATAGACCATGCTTGCAAAGTAGTCTGAGCTCTTGTTGTGTAGCTAAGTACACGTTCTGAAAGTGTACCCTTTAACCACAAGAGCACAAGTCTGTCCTTGAACACCCACGATTCATATGCAGGGTTCAACTATCGCAGTGTAGGATAGGTCTCATCTGGAATATACTTTTCTGGTTGTTGATTATCATTTTCAATGAGATACTCAAGATTGTAGGCCTCCAGAGCAGATTTAACATAAGAGGCCCAGATTGAGAAATTTTCTTTCTCTCGATCCAGTTTAATTGAGAGGGTAGGAAGAGTGATGGATGCATTGTTCTTCGAGGTGGCTGTTTGCAGAATTGAATTGGTTGAATTGGTTGAGTTGGTTTCACTAGCCATTCCTCGGGTTTGGTTTGACGCTAGTCTTTCAGCTCTGATACCATAAACGAGTCATGTATTTGCTGGAAGGCTATGGTATCCTTCAACTGTGGACACTAGCTATATTTATAGTACAATACAACAGTTGTATGAGATATTACACAAGAGTGATTACAGGGAGGGATTACAGGAGAGATTACAGTTGAGGGAGAGATTACAGGGAGGAATAAATCAAAGGGAGAGATTATAGGAGCAATTAACAACTTTCTATATGCAGTAGGATAGTGTTTGATTGTGATCAAACACTCAAAATCACGTATCCTTAACAATTAGCAACATTTCTAGATTCTGAAGTTGAGTCATTTTGCTGTAAATGTAGCTTACAAGTGAATTCTAAAAGAGAATGTTTTGTTATTGATTTTTCTTTGCTTTTGTCCAAAGTCTTCTTTGTTGGGTTGGGATTACAATGGTGATGGATAAAAGCATAATGAATTCGTTTACTGAAAGCCATCTGACATTTAACCGTGGGATCAAATTCAATAACCACATGCCTCTAATATCACAATAAATCAATTCTCTAAGAAATTACACGACTATTCTTAGTGCGCTTTGATGTCCATAAACTTGAGACTATTTCTAGTAGATAAGAGACGAGTACTCAAGAAAATGAAGGAGTGATTTTGCCAAGGCAAACGAGTCACAAAGTTACTGTAATTAAAAAAACTGTAAAATTACATTTAGGATAATGATCTAAGTTTACAAAGACAAAACTCTTGGGAGCCATCAATTAAATAGATAGAAAAGTGAAATTATGAAGTCAAATTGGGATGACAATCAAGATTAAGGTTACAAATTCCATGTCAAAATTAACAATCTCATACTCTAATTTATAAATCAATATTTCCTTGCGATAATGTAATTTATGATTTCTTACCCTTAAATGTACGGCATCTACTCATCAGCTAACTTTTAATCCAATCCCTGTTGGTTTGTTACTATCCATTATCCATAACACTTTTGGTTTAGTGATTTGAGTGATAATCAAATTTTAATTATTCTTATTGGGCTACTTGTGCATAAGTTTGGGCCTGAGTGCTTCACTCGGCCCAATTATATGAAGCCTTTTCCCATTATTGGGCTTGGGCTTGGGCTTGGGCTTGGCTTAAAGTAGTAAGTTATTAGAGGGCTTCGTCAATATTTTGTTTCTTTCTAAAATGGAGGTTTTTGATCTCCTTGATTATAGGCTACTGAGCTGGGACTAATAACTGACCAGTTTGGAAAACCTAACGCATAATCTGATACTAGTATATATTACAAACTAGTAATTCTATTTCTGTATCTATAAGATCTTTACAATTTCAGGTTCTCTAGCCAGCATTTCGCCATTGAAGTGTACAACCCTTGACGAACAAACTTGTAAGTTCACATTTTCCTTTCTCTTATATCATGAAAAAAAATGTCATGACATGAATCACTAATTAAAATTCCCATATTTTAGCTAATACTAATCAATGTACAATTATTGTAAATATATGTATTTCCCCTCTCCATATTGCTTGTGATTCAAAAATTTGCCTCGTTGTGGTCACGGTTGTTTTGGGGGAGTATTCTTATGTTTTACCTTTTTTTCTGGGTTTGTTATGATTATTATACAGGTACATAACAACATAAAAACAGTTTTTAATGGAAGAGAATGATGTTGATGATAAACTCTGCCCTCCACCCATGATGGGGGGTAATGCACCATGGCTTGTGTACACGCATGGAAATGCTAAGGCGAAAAGAATTCAAACTTTCTGCAACATTTCGCCTTTACCACCCTATAACAAGTCCTATGTTAAGAGCATCCCTCAATTAAGGGGCAATGGTATATTGGCTTCATTTGATGATTGGTTGATACTACGTAATTTTAGTGATAAAAAGATGTTTTATCTATGGAACATTGTAACCTTGGAACGAATATGACTCCCAGAGTTATATGCATTTGATGATGATAATGAGTACGAGGATGGGGAGCAGGAGGAGTTCTCTGGTTGTGTGCTAATTTCAAGTCCTAATGATCATAACAATGACAATTGCGCGGTTTTGTTGTTTTGCAAGACTGTAGTTTTCTATTGCAAGGTTAGAAGGGGTAAAGATCTGAGTTGGGTGGAGAAAAGTATTGAGCTTGATGGTGAAACAGTAGAGGTGGAGAATGTTGTTACTTGCAATGGTGTCTTGTATGGGTGGGCTCTAACTGACATTGGTAGTGTCTTAGTCACCATTGAATTTGCAGACGATGACTCAAACTCGCTCATTCTGAATTCTCTGGGGTTAAAACAACCAGGTTTTGGCCTTTGCTTCCATTCTCCGAAAGTCCTAAACTATTTGGTGGAATCATGTGGTGAGCTATATATGATTTCAATAAGGATACAGCAGGTTGATAGTATGCATATCAGCAAGGTGAAGGTTTGGGAATTGGATTTGAGTAAAATGAGTTGGGTTGAGGTTGAATGCCTAGGACATCGCGCCTTTTTCCTGGGTCTTTATTCTTGCACATGGTGCTGGGGAACTATAGGAGGTGCCGTTGAAGGGAATTGTGTGTACTTTGTTCAGGAGGATGAAGAAACCCTATATTCATATAACCTACAGGATGATAGTTTTACCTTCCTGTTGCCCTGCCCAAATCTGCAAAGACCTCTTTATGGCCCAGTCTGGGTCATGCCTAGGCATCAGAGGTCAGTGTGCTCGATTGATTATGTGAAACATGATTCTAGATTTCTAGTGTACATATTTATGTGATACTTTCTCTTGTTTCTCATGTATGTGACTTTTTCATTTGCTTTAGATGACAAAGCTTTTTTGCTATTCTGAATATTACAAGCAGGTTATTAGCAAGGGAACTAGTGGGCAAGAGTATGATGGAGAAAGCTGTAGACATCTTTAACCAAGGGACTGATATCATCGAACACGAAGTGCTAAATGAGCAGAATGTGAAGCAAGAAAGGCTACTGCATGAACTTGCTTCTGACATAATAGCATTGATCTCCAATTATCTGCATTTCTTTGATTACTTGAACTTCCGGGCATCCTGCAAGATGTTTCAGTCAGCTGTGGCTCCAGCTCAGTCCCGTGCCAATAATCCATTCCCTTTGCTCATGTTCTCTAAGAAAGGCAATGGACTATGTGAATTAAGGGATATATGTCGAAATGATTCACACTCCATCATGATCCCCCACTCCCCTGTAGCTCCTACAGCAGTCGAGTTTTCCAAGGATGGTTGGCTAATTGTGTGCACAGGTGGTGAATCCTTACAGTTTTTCAATCCTTTCACAAAGTTGAGGGGGCAGTTCCCTCCTTGTGACTATATCCACATGTTTGCAAGTGTTGGATTCTCGATGTCTCCTACTTCTTCAAATTGTTTAACAGTCGGAATCATTGATGGTTGGGAATATGTTATGATCAATTTTACCCATTCTTCGTATGAGTCTTGGCAACACCATGAGTTTAGCCATGAGAGTGTTGAATTTACACCCAGTCATTGCAGCCCTATATATCATAAGGAAGCATTCTACTTTCTTGATCAGATTGGTTATCTGGGAGTGTTCAAATTGGTACAAGGACAAGCGTTTTGGCAAGTTTACGACAGGCCACAAACCTGTGATGACATCCTAGATTCATGTTATCTAGTCGAGTGTGACAAAAATTTGCTCTCTGTATTCATTGGGAAATTAGGGAAGTGGGTTCAAGTGTTCATGTTCGACGATTCAAACAGGAATTGGGTCGAACTAAAAAGCTTGGCTAACCACATTTTGTTTATTGGCCTTTCCTCATCCTTTTCGGCCATAGCAAGAGACCGAGAGATGGCCAATAGAATCTACTTACCTAGGCTTAGGGGGAATGCCATCATCTTCTATTCGTTAGAGACCGAGAAGTATCATGCTGTTGGTAACGAAGATCCCTTGGATGATTTCTACGATATGAAAGGCCAATCGTTTTGTTGTTGGGTTTAGAATAGTGACCAATTCGAATTAAGATACATGTCAACTATGAGATGAAATTGGTGAGAAGTAAATAGAATGCTAGTTTTTCTTTTTTTTCTTTCTTTGAAATAAGATTCACTGTTTTTAATTAAAGGGAAGGTCACTATTTTGTTTTGATATGATTGACTTCAATTTGTTGTGGCCAAACATTGATCTGGGTAGCAATGTAGCATGTTTTAGAATAAAAACTTTTGGGCTATGAGCCTATGATTGAAGGCATAGCCTCCACTTAATTCGATCTCTGAGAGTATTATTAAGTGTCACGTTATACATATTCTAAATTTATTTTTTATTTCCTGATCAATCAAACTTGTCATTCATTGCCAAAAGACAAAAAAAATTAAAATGCACTTACCCAAACCTAGGATTCATGGAGTAATAATGGTTCGTTAGAGAATTTCACATACCAACCTTTCCAGTGTTTTATTCCAATCATGCTGCCCCATCCATATTATCCATTTTGACCAAAGATACCACCCTGGTTTGACATATTTTTTTTATAAAGTCTAAGAGCCTATTTGGGAGTTTGAGAAGGAGAATGTGGTGAAGAAGTTAAAAGTTATCATTGTTTGCCAGTTTTTTTTAAAGAGGGAAAGTGAGCGAAAGGATGGAGAATAATTCTCCTCTATTAACTCAAATTTTGTTACCCAAATAGGTCGTGTTGGGTTGTGTTGGATCGTGTCTTGTCGTATTTGGCTTTGTGTAGATCTCAAAATACACAAAATTAATAGGGTGAAACAAAAATATCTAGAATGTTCCTGGAAAAAAACAATATATTGTCATAAAAAAATGGATCTAAATTAAAACAATTACCATTGGAGTGGGTGAATATACATGAGATTCACTCGAAACTGAAGCCAAGGAATTCAAGATGGATTAATAACCACTTCATCAGTCAAGTTAACGAAAATAGGGTTAGCTTCCAACCAAATATTTCTAGAACAGTGTTGAGTAGCCATCCTTTTTATAGCCATGAAGAATGTTAAATTTGCGACAAATACTCCTTGAACATGGATACCACCGATATAAAACAAAGGGACACCTTGTGGGTGGAGGGTCTTCAATTACTGTCATTTTAAAAACGAATCTGCTTAATGTAAATCCTAATTGCTTAAAGTAAATTTTTTTTATTACAATACTTCCCAAACTAACCTTTTTAATTGCAACAAGACTAACTTTTTGATGAAATGAATGGTGAATTGGTGATATTAGTATTCAGGTAACTAAAATAATTAGTATAATTCTGTTCGACCATTGAAGTGTCTATGTTTGATTTAGAGTGGATATGACATTGTGTTTGGATCTGTAAGTCAATTTTTAGAAATTAGTCTGATTATGAAAGTCATCCACCTGGAAATCTTCACAAGAATCGAAACATTGTGATTGGGCACAACTGAAAAAGATACTTCGGGGCGGCGATTGGGGGCTTGACGCGCGGGGGGTTGCGGCTCTGACGACTGGCCGGGGCATGGGGCTCTGACTTCGAGGGGGTTGATTGCCGGGGGGCTCTTGATCGGCGAGCGACAAGGGGTGGACCGAGCTTTGACGGCGGGAGGAGGGGCTGACGAAGTGGGCTGAGGTTTTTTTTTTTTTTAATTTTGTTTATTGTTTTAATGGTAGAGAGAAAAAGGAGGGAGAGGGAAAAATAAAAAAACTTGTTAGGGCATTGTAGAAAACAAAATTTACGTTAAGCAATTAGGAATTTATATTAAGCAATTCCCTTTAAAAAAAACATGAATTTTCTAACAACTCTACCTCCCTCATACTTATTGTGCCAAAGCCCAAGCTAAATCTATCAACAACTCTGACTTTCAAGTTAGAAGTTTTGTCCCTCCCGAGTTCCCAACCTAGCTTGACGGGTGGTAACAAGAAAAGCAAGAATCTCACTCTAAAGAAACAAGTAGACAAAGACATCTTTATCAAAGTCAAGTGCAGTTTGTGCCCCGAACTTAAAGCATTCAACATCGATACTTAAAACGAGAAACACAACCAAATTGTTCATGGGATAGTTATATTCAGGAAAAAACTTCAAAAGGTCAAAGGCAAGTCATAGAGCAAGCACTGAAAGCAGGAATTAGATCTTTTGGATACTCTCATAAGTGTTAATACTCTCATAAGTGTTACAAATGGCATTTATTGATCTGTTGATCCTACTTAACCTTTGTTCATTCACATTTACGCAGATGAGTGGAGGAAAAATGTAGAAGTCGCTAAGGTAGCATCACTCTTCATCAAAGGTCACAAGCTGGACAAATTACACTTGTTGAGTTTTCTTGTTGAGATTTGTTGACTGTTGTTGAGTTTTGAGTAGTACATGGATGTTTTTGTTTTTAAAGTTCTCTCCTTGGCTTGCTACAGCTTCTCAACGAGACACAGAGTAGAGCAATACCTCCTCAAACCTCAGTAGTAGCTCATACTCAAACTTCTGGATAGTTATGAATACAAACGAGAAAATACTAGTATTATTAACATGTATATGGGAGAAAAAAAAAATTCTATTAGCAAGCAAGGCAAAAAAAACCTTCTAATAAAGCCCTTCCTCATTGATAGAATAGAAGGCTTTATTGTTCCTCCATATTTGAGGACTTCTCTAAGCCTAAGTTCAAAGGGTTTCAAACTTTCAATATACCATCACATAGAATGGAGCATTCTACATGTATGAATCTTCATTTGCTAATTTCATTGTGTTATTTATTGTATGGTTACGCATTAATATTATTGTCATCAATAGAAAGAACCAACATATTTGATTATTCACAACACTCTACCTTATTTATATTTAATTAATCACTACTGTTACACTGTTTCTCCGAGAATCAAGTAAGAACAACGAGCTCAATGAATTCAGTTCCCATTTGTAGACTATCACATGGCAAACAATGCCTAAAATCTTAATTCTATTCACAAGTATTCAAAGGCACATGATGATTACCACTTACCAACTATAACATCAAGAACACATTGCAACTACAAGAACCTAATCGGTCTTATAAATGTACATAATACATAGCAGAGCAGAAGCAATAGGTGATTAATGAATTCTACATTGGCAGCTCACTTTTTCTTGACAGCAGACTTCTTTTTATTGATCGTAGACTTTTTATTGGAAGCAGACTTCTTTTTTGACCTTCTAAACCCTCCGCTTTCCTGTCAAGAACAGAATCAATCGTTGGTGGACATTCCAAAACTAGCATGTTAAAACAGTAAAACTCCTCAGAAAAAAGATTGCAGTATACTTAATTACTTATTTAATGATTTTCCTTTCTTCCAGATGCTTTGACAGGAAGGGGGGGGGGGGGGCTGATATCATGAAACTTTGGGACACAATGCTAAGTAAACTGAAATGCATGAGTAACTAGGACATATCAGAGCAGTAATGATACCTTTCTGTAATGTCTATAAGCAGCTCGACCCGACAATTCTTGCCCAGTGCTAGAGACATATACCTGAACAAACTATACACTGTTAACATACACGAATCAAATGAAAACAGAAAGAATGGATGAAAACAGTAATAACCATAAACATATTCAGCAATCTCCTATTGAAGATTTTAACCCAAATACTGATAACTCAAATTGTAGTACAATGGTTCTTCATTAGGACTAAATATTAGTAGGTTTTTTGTTTTATTTCTGAAAGTAGTATGAACATTTACTTTGTGGTATAAATCATGGGATGAAGCAATGAGATTTGCCTTCAACTAGACATGGTAGCTTTAGCAACTGTAAAAAAACCACTGGAAATGACATATGTAGACTCGCCTTTTGCTGTGTGACAGTGAGAAGCAAATACGGTAAGACTGCATTAAGTGATCACCCACCTCATACCAATTTTCCTTTACCCACAACTTTGTTTCCCTTAGTTTCCATTCCATATTCAAAAGATTGATGCATTGAGCCATTGACATATTAAAAGATGTGCCCTTTATGCAGATGATGTCTTTCAGCAAGATAAACTATATTGTAACTATAGACTTCTTTGAACTCAATGCTGTGACCACATGACAGATAAAGCTATGTTAAGGGAACATGTTTTGGCTTCCAATTCATCTCACCTTCTTTCCATTTTCAGCTGTAAACCACTGACCAGAAGATTGGCCATCTGCACGAACCCTTCTTCTGCCAGCATCTTTTGGAGTGTTGGTCTGCTTTGGGCTAATCCAGTCCCCAGAAGCGTTTTTTCCAGTTCTTCTGGAGGACTCTCCGACACTTATGCGTCTGCCACTTTGCTGTTTAGCACCATCTCCATGACAGAATTGACTCCTGAAGCAAAACATATAGGAATCATAATACCATATTTTACAAAATACTAGAACCACATAGAGTAACGAGTAGCAATTTACATGTAATCAATAGCTGATGCACTGTAAGGCTGGTTTCCTGTGTCACTGGAAGCACCCAGTGGGCAAAAGTAGGGTAAGCGACTGCGGACTAAACTCTGGATCCTCTCATCATCATGGAAAAAGTAACGGTGAGAAGGCGGATTAGCAGGTCCTAAATCTTGGTGTTGCATCATTTTCTTAATGTAGTTCACGGTTTTCCCCTGTCCACTTGAAGTTGAACATAATCCATCTGTTGAACCTGGAGCTCCATTTTTTTGTTTTGCAGAATAATATTCTTCAAAAAAATCATCAAAAGCAGGTGTGGGAATAGTACAACTCTTATCAGCATAGAAATCTTTCCAGAGATCCTGCTTTTGTGAAACGGGAGTTGATGATTTTATTTTTTTGTCACTAGTGATCCGATGGCGTTCCTGTGTCGTTTCTTTTAGTTCATTTTGCTTTGAACAACTAGCTACATTAGCATCTTTGTCAAGGTGTGCACCCTCTGAAGGATCATCGGAATCAGAATCAAGCAACCGAAACCTCCTAAGGGGAGTTGAGGTGAAGTCCAAAGGAGTTGATGATTTAGTCTTTCTGTCACTGGTGATTGTTTCTTTTTGTTCATATTGCTTTGAACAGCTAACTACATTAGCATCTCTGTCAAGGTGTACACCCTCTGAAGGATCATCAGTATCAGAATCAGAATCAAGCAACCGAAACCTTCTAAGGGGACTTGCAGTCAAGTCGAAAAGCTTCGATTTTCCTTTGCTTGCAGCTAAACTGGCTGAAGGAGGGCAACTTGAATCTTGCTTTCTTTTCCTATTGAGCAACTTGCTCTCCTGTTGACTCGTTAAAATCCCACATCCAGATAGTGGAATTTTTGAACTGCTACTTAAAGAATGATGTTGAGGTGCTGGAAGATCATCTGCTTTCAAAACTAGATTAGACTTTTACAGATCAATGAAAGCATAGGTAGGGTAGGCAACAAAAGACATCTCAAAGCAATAACATACCATATAATCACAGTGCAAAAAATCGTCGTTGGACTTATATGCATTTGGTTGAAAACATGAAATTGACAAAAGTTATACCGAGTTAAGAGGCATTTATATGCTCACTTACATGCTCTACTAAAAATTACTATATGTTTAAGATATACAGGAATTCATCTGTCTGGGACCTGACAAAAAAATGACATGAAACATCCATGGTCCTTCATCAACAGACCTATTTTTAAACAGCTCTCTGCTTGTCACGGACTCGAGGGTAAGGTTGAGTACTTGAGTACCTCCACACTTGGCGTGATCCACGTTAGGTGGTCGTATCTATTCACTCAAAACTAATTCTTATTTTCACAAATATTCTGAAAAAACTTTTCCTTTTCCTTTCCCTTTCCCCTTTTATGAAGATATATCTTTTATGTGTTGCCTGTAAACAACCCCTCTACTATGTTCAACCTGTAGGGTAATGTTGCGTACCTCTTAACCTCTATATCTGCCAAAGACAGATCCTCACAGTTTGTAGCAAAAAATAGTATTACAGAAAAAGAGTGATTCGTTTATTCTATCCCTTAAAAATATTAAGGTTCTGCGGAAATTTGATACCATTCCTAAACTTACAATATCAAATTCTGAAAACCATCTGGATGGACAAAAATATGTAAAATGATGCAATGACGATGCAGTTAAGAGCAATACTAGGTCAGAGATACATCTAAACTCGTATATCACGGAAACAAGCTGGTCTAACTTATATTCAGCTTTAACTGCTCAACAAAGGTAAGCTCTTTCTAGTTTCTAAATGAAAAAGCTAAAATATTTATAATGACGCAATTCAGAGCTGCCCAATTGAACTACCCATGCTGAGCTCATAATTCACACATGGTGACACGGGCAAAAATACGCTTACACAGACTATTGAGTTTACAGTTTCATAGCAAAAAAGCATCCAGAAAAGAACAGTGAAGCCATACTACCTCAAATCCCAGGAGTAGATGCATCAGTTCGACAATATGATCAAGAACATAACAGCACTGATCCACTGACGCCAAAATAGATTAAGCTTTCAAAGGATACTAGGCCAAAAACATGATGAAAAATTTCTGGTCAAATTTCAATCTAAGATCATGTACTCCAGAAAAGTTCTACACTTATCAATTCAATGAGCTACAACAATATATAAGAGCATAATTATACCAAAAAAATCAACAACTAGCTCATGCTGAACCCATATTTCACATTTGAGTAAAAAAAAAAAAAAACTAAACACACTACCAACATCACCAATAAGCCAATTAAGCAACTATAAATCCGTCCAAAACATAAACTTTTCACAATAACTCTAAAACCATTGTAATCAAGGCGCCAAATTTTCACTTAAACCCCTAAAATAGACACACTAATCTAACACACAACCATTCTTCTTTAAATCACAAAAGATCTAACTACCCAGAAATCAAATCTCCAACTAAAGTGGAAAGCAACAGATAAACCCCTAAACTAGCGATACAATCAATGAAACGTCAAAAATGGAATTACCCAGAAACCAAACAATGCAATGAGCTAAAACAATAAATAAGTCCATTATAAAACTCCCAAAAAACAAAAAGAATCAAATACCAGTTCATGCGGAGCCAATTTTCACATTGAGTCAAAATAACCTAAACCACACCAACAACACCAGCAGATAAACCAATTAAGGCATTAGGCAGCTATGAATTTGTCCAAATCATATATATTTTTTTATAATAACTCTAAAACCATATTAGCAAGGCGCAAAAAATCACTCAAAACCCCTAACCTAGACACAGTAACCTAACAAGTAACAATTCAACCAATAAAACGTAAAAGACCTAATTACCCAGAAATCAAACCAACCATTAAAGTGAAAAGCAACTGACAAATCCTTAAATTAGACCAGTAATCTAGCAATACAATCAATGAAACGCAAAAAAAAGAAAAAAAAAAAAACGTAATTACCCAGAAACAAATTCACCAACAAAGTGCGAAATTAACAATCTTGACAGGGTTCAAGATATTTGGAGAGAGAAAAATAAAACCCTAACCTGTACGGACATTAACATTTTCTTGTGAAGAAAAGTCTTCAATATCGTCAGCAGCAAGATTCGAATTTGAAGAGGGAAAACGCTCGGAAGAGTAGGGGCCACCACGGCGGAGACGCCGGAGTGGGGGACCCGGGTCATCGGGATCCGAATCAGAAACCCGCAATTGAAACTCGTCGTTTTCGACTTCAATTTGAAGTTGTTTGTTGTCAATTGGGACAAAGGGCTCGTGGGTCTGTGAATTGGGAGCTTGATGTTGGGGCCCGGATTCGAAGTCGAAATCCAAACCTAATGAGAATGATGGAGGCTCGAATTCCGCCATTAGTGGGGAATATGTGAGAGAGAGAGAGAGAGAGAGAGAGAGAGAGAGAGAGAGAGAGAAATGGAGGGAGATTGAGGGATGTGTTGTTTGGTGTTTTAGCAGATGAAAATGAAAATTTTTGTATTTTGAGTTTTGCGCCAAGATGAAATAAGGTTAGGGCCGGACTGGGGTGGGTGGGTGCGTCGACCGACTTGTTGAACTCCCCCAAGTCCCATTGGTCTATCTATCTATGAATGGCAATTTAGTCTGGAATCGATCCGAGTCCGGTTCGATCCATTGGAAAAATCCGATCTAAATATGATTAAGTTAATTTAACTCTGAATTCGTTGGATATGGATCATGAATATGATTTGATCTGATTATATCCAAATGCGATTAATATTTCTACATATTAATAAACTAAAATGAGATAAAATAATGAAATATACACCTTTTGTCACATTGTAAGTATATATTCTTTTTATTTAATTTATGGTTAAAGTTAATCAATTTTGACACCAAAAGCCAAATTTGTCATAATAAAATGAGAAGAACATTAAAGTAGGAAAATACCAAGAACAGTTGCTACCGGTAACTATTAACAGCACTTGCAAAGATGCAATTTAATAGGATAATATGATTATAAAATATTGCTTACCTATTGATTTTTAATATCTAAAAAAAGTATATCATCTGGTAAACAATAAAAAAGAAAGTATCATCCAATAAGATGACAAGTGTTTTTCGACAATGGCTACTTTTACTGGTAGCAACTGTTCCTAGCATTTCTCCACCGAAGTAAGATTGGGGGCCCTGAAGCCACAACAGTGAAAATAAGTAAATAACCACTAGCTTCTTAAGTACAAGGAAGAAGCACTGAAGCAGTATAAAATATTTGTTACCCTATCAATGGAAGTTGTCATGTCATTAGCAACCAAAAGGTCCAAAACTGGTTGAATTACACGTAGTATATCTCCTATGTACAGTTTGAACGAACCACCATCCTCCCAAAATGTATAAGATGCAATGAACAGAATGTTTACAGTGAATCCACGTTACAACTCTTGTCATATTGTATGCGCCTTAATCAACTGGCATAAGAACAGAAAGACAAAATTGATCAAAAACACCCTGCGATGAATAACTACATCTCACTGATCAGCAGTTCAGCACTCAGTAGCAGGGTTTGTATTTTAATTAACACCTGTATCAAACTATCAAACTTCCAATAATACCATTCAAAAGGATATTTCTTAACTTACTAGCTGCAGAGATCAGCATTCGATCCTAACTGCCCCATTGTCAGATGAAATGAACTTGGGCTTTCGTTTTACCTCCTCCAAGCATTGGATAACATCGCCAATCTGAAAATCAAAACAATCTTGGATCACAAGACCGCACTCTTTCCCTTTGGGAACTTTCTCGACATCTTGCTTCTCCTGTTTCAGAGATGCACAACACCCCTCAAACACAACTTCTCCACTCCTCAAAAGCTTCATGATTGAACACTTGGCCAAGTGACCATCTACCACTTTGCAACCTGCAATCTTAACATCTGCTCCTGTGATTGCAAAGATGTTTAACACTTGTGCCTCCCCAGCCACTTGAGTCTCAGATGTTCCTGGGGCTTTTTCCACGATCAACTCACCGATGTCTTTCAAGAGATGGTAGATTACACGTTGCAGAATAATCTATTGAGAAGAAAGGAGGAAAATATTTAAGGGCTTACAGAAAAAACAATAGATTTCTAAAGATTGAGATGAACTAGCCAACGGAGCAAAACAGCACAAGTAACCATTACATATAAAACTACACGAGGACTGTCTGCACCTTTATGCTTGCTCGCGTAGCTGCCTGAGTGACAGAAATAGGCGGACTACGTACATTAAACCCAACAATACAGGCTCCACAAGCTTGTGCCAAGTCCACATCAGACTGAGATATAGGACCGACTCCGACATGAACTACATTCACAAAGACCTGGTACAAAATTTTTAATGAGATATTTCAGGAGAAATGCAGGGGTATTAAGATGCAGAACCATACAAAACGAGCAAAAAACAAAAGATACAGAACCATACAAGACAGTTCAAGAATAACTGTACCTACGAGATATTGTAATAACCTACAAACATACATTTATTCAAAGTAAATTGTGGACAAAAATTCAGATTTAGGTTGTCTCACTAAGCAGCAATCTACTTTTGAAAAGTAGAATGACGCCTTTTCAATCTAGTGTCTACAGAGAACATCTCTTTGACTATTCTCGGGCCAAGGCTGCCGACTCCTAGAATTCTTTCTAAAAGTTGATGAACATTGCCAGATTTGGGTATTTGTTATAATTAATCTCCCCTTATATGCATTAAGTGGGTATTTTGTCCCATATTGATATAGTCTTGATCATAATTGTTTTTAATGTTATGAGAGAAAGATGAGTCAACTGAATTGAAAAACATTATTATGTTGGTAATAAGGAGGTGTTACCAATTCGGGAGGGATGAAGGGGATTGAAAATTGTAATAACACGTGATATAATATTTAAGATAGTGACATATGACAAAAGACAAATTGGGTTTTGATTTTATGTGTAGAAGAAACATTTCTTTTATCTCTTCATTATTGACAAGCACAAAACAATTACCAATAATTAATGGGGTTGTATAACTTGGTGGGAAAATACATTGAGATGAAACAGGAGTAACGCTTGAGCAACAAATTATGAGTTTCGTACTCTCAAAACGTTGAAGTACTTTTAAAATGAGTAAAGACACGGTCCACTTAACTTCAATCTCCAACTTCAAGCCCAAATAATAAGTGCATAGAGCTGCAATGTAGTACTATATACTCTCTCCATTCCTATGAAACTCTACCATTTATCAACTTGAGATGTTTTCATAAAACTCTATGCGATGTGGTGCGAAAATATCCACCTTCGTTCCGGGGCCTCCTGCAAGCCCAAAAAATGTGGATTATGGCCTTCGTTCTCAGCTTCTCGGACGTCGGGTGTCATTTTTGCCCAAGCTTCTCCGAGTAATCTATCATGACCCTAGAGGACCCTCGTTGCCTCAGGAGAGATATCTGGATCCCCGAACTTCGATATCCCCCATGCCTTTGGTGTTTTGGCTCTTATACCAGTGTCCCATAAAACGTCGTTCCAAGCCTATCAGGGACCGGATAAGCGACCCCGAGGGCCTCCAATGTCTCCTAAGGTATTTCTTGCGATGTTGTGTGAGAATATCCACCTTCGTTCCGGGGTCTCCCGAAATCTAAAAAAACGTGGATTATAGCCTTCGTTTTCGGCTTCTCGGAGCCTGGGTGTCATTTTAGCCCAAACTTCTCTGGGAGGTCTATCATAACCCTTGAATATCCTCGGTTCCCTATGAGGGATATTCGGATACCAGAACTTTGATATCCCACATGCCTTTTGTGTTTTGGCTCTTACATAGTATGGTCACATAAAACGCTATTCCAAGCCTATCAAGGACAGGATAAGCGACCCCGAGGGCCTCCCATGTCCTCTAGGGAAATTTCGTGTGATATGGTGCGAAAATATCCACCTTCGTTCCGGGGCCTCCAGAAAGCCCAGAAAACGTGGAGTATAGCCTTCGTTTTCGGCTTCCCGGGCGTCGGGTGTCATTTCTGCCCAAGCTTCTCCGAGGGATCTATCATGACCCTAGAGGACCCTCGGTGCTCCAGGAGAGACATTCGGATCCCCGAACTTCGATACCCCCCATGCCTATGGTGTTTTGGCTCTTACACTAGTGTCCCGTAAAACGCCGTTCCAAGCCTATCAGGGACCGAATAAGCGACCCCGAAGTCCTCCAATGTCTCCTAAGGTATTTCTTGCGATGTTGTGTGAAAATATCCACCTTTATTCCGGGGCCTCCGGAAATCCAAAAAACGTGGATTATAGCCTTCGTTTTCGGTTTCCCAGGTGTCATTTTAGCCCAAACTTTTTCGAGGTGTCTATCATAGCCCTAGAGTACCCTCAGTTCCCCGTGAGAGACATCCGGATACCAGAACTTCGATATTCCACATGCCTTGGGTGTTTTGGCTCTTAATTACACAGTAGTGTCCCGTAAAACGCTCTTCCAAGCCTATCAAGGATAGGATAAGCAATCCCGAGGGCCTCCCATGTCCTCTAGGAAAATTCTGTGCGACATGGTGTGAAAATATCCACCTATCATCTAGTAACAGACGCCCGAAATTCATTCCTCCACTGTGTATTAACCATAACTTTTATCTAATTTTGAGACATGAATCCATGATCTTTATGGCTGGATAGCAATGCTCAGGTTTCCTCAACACTATCTTTATCACCAGGAGCTATTTTGGGATAGAGTCACCTATCTAACTTCCTTATGGTATAGGGCAGCTGGGACTTTTACGTGTTTTTTCATTTCTTTATGAGGTTGAAAGGAATTAATCCAATTTGGAATGCGGTCTCTATTAGAGGACAGAGCTGTACATCTGTTCCTGTTAATAAATATAATTTTTTTCATCTAAAAGAAAAAATAATAAACTAATGTTCGTCAAAGCTCCTTAGCATCATGGGTAGTGGAGACTACCAGAATATTCTTCAAGGGAGCTCTATGTTAATTTCTTTCGTGTTTCATTTTCCTTCAACATTATGTGTCAAGTTTAACTACTCAAATAATCAACTTTGATTGAGAACGGGAAAAAAAAAAGCTTAATAAATTATATCTCTGTGTAATTATGTTAATTAAGTACATGAGGGCTGTTAATATTACAAAATAATTTTATTTATGGACTTGCTTAGGTATGTGTTATGACATGCTGTTAAGTTTCAAAGTTCTATATATGAACACAGTAAGTTACTAGTTATTTCCTGAGATAAAATGTTTCTAGCTTCCTCTTCTTATAATGGGCTTCTCATAATCCTAAACGAGTAGCTTCTTAGAAGTATTACGGAGGTCCCAAGTTCGAGTCCCCTCAAGGCCACTGGAGGTTTTATTGGTCGTTAACTTCAGGGCCCATGGAATTAGTCAAACAAAACTTGGACACCAATGTTATTTTAAAAAAAAGGGTTTTTTGCCTAAAACTTTCAGTTTAGCACTTTTTGAAAATAACTACCTTACTTTCGTGATTTTGTCAAAAACTACCTTGTTTCCAGTTTTTTTTGCGAAAGCCTACCATTTGACGGAAAAATGACTAACGGGGTTAACTTTGAGTGTGAACAACTTGATTTGACCATAATACCCCTCATTTATGAACCAAAAACACGTGCCCCTCACGTGCCCTTTTTATTTATCAAAACATTTCCATTTTTTTTTTTTTTTTTTCCAGTTTCAGATATCACGCATCTATAAAAATTGGATTTTTTGTGGGGAACTACCTTGTTTGGTGTCTCATTTGTGACTTAGTACCTTACATTTTTTTTTGTGGGAAACTACCTTAGATTGCCAAATTGTTTGTTGACCAATACCCTTGACCAATTTCGATGTGTAGTTTTTTATCTATGTAATCAATTTCAAACAGACGAGATGACACTGACTCTTGTTATGATCATCTGAATGCGTTGTTCGATTACGTCAGGGCTGAGTTTTTGACCGATCCCGAACCCGAGGGCGAATGGTTTCAATCCAAGGAAAACCCAAAGGGAAAGGAGATCCAGAAAATAATGACGAAGAACAACAAGAAGAAGAAGATGGGGACTTGGTGGAGAAAATTGAATGGTGGGTTCAAGAAATTTAGGAGAGAGAAAGTAGTTGGATTTGGGAAAGAGAAGACAAAAGCTCTATTTGGAAAATATTGGACAGGGGATGAGAGTTTCAAGTGGGCAATTGAACATCATGCTGATCCTCTCGCTTTCCCTCCTCGTTCTTTTAGATAAAAATCAATTTTACGCAGCTCCGTACTTGTTCTGTATATTGATTTCTAGTTCATCCATTAGAACTTTAGAATTAGTGGAACAACTCATAGATTTAGTCGATTAGAAGATTTATGTTCATGGTTAGTTCATCAATTAGAAATTTACAAGTAGTGGCATTATTATTGTCAATTAGCTTTGAGTTGTATATTGAAAAGCTGATAATCATATTAAAATCTGATTACTTAACTTGATTTTGTTTTGACCCTCTGATTGTGTTTTGGCTCTTTGTTTATTACTGTACTTATTTGTTACTGTTACCATCTCATTTCTAATTTCTCCCATCATCTCCTTTTATGATTAAGTTACAGATAAAAGAGGGTTTTGGAAATCAGAAGTGGGTAAACAAACTACTATGGTTCAATTCAAGAAATCGAGGAGAGAGAAAGCGGAGAAGGAGGAGAGAGAAATTGAGGAGAGAGAATGGGGAAAAAAGGGGGGAAATAAAAGGGAAATGATTTTGACTCAGTCAACTAACTTAAGTGAGGGGTAATATGGTATTTTATACTCAAAGTTAACCCCGTTAGTCATTTTTCCGTCAAATGATAGTCTTTCGCAAAAAAAACTGGAAACAAGGTAGTTTTTGACAAAATCGCGAAAGTATGGTAGTTATTTTCAAAAAGTGCTAAACCGAAGGTAATTTTAGGCAAAAAAACCCTAAAAAAAAAAATATAGTGAGCCTTCTCGTGACGAGCAACATGTTGATACAATTTTGGACACACCTGCAAATTTAAATGTCACCAACCAAAAATAACTTGGGGTTTTTCTGCTCTTATCTGCGGTCTGGATTGCGATTATCTTCTCCAGAAGAATGGAGGAAGTAGAAAGAGGTTGTAGAAGTTGGAAACTCTTGCCACCTTACAGAGTTACAACAGCTCTCTTGAAATGCAAAAGACTCTTTGCATATTTGCTTACAGAAATGACAGCTTTGAGAATGAGTGTAATTCCCCTTGAGGGATTAGTGTTGTATTAGTCTCTTTATATAGTAATTACATGGAACAATCTAGAAGATTACAATAGTATGCAAGTATAATCTAGAATACTCTAAATATCTAGAATACTCTAAGTATTATCTAGAATACTCTAAGTATAATCTAGAGAAATACAAATATAATTAATGCTCTACATACAAAGAGGAATATTTACATATTCTGAATTATTTACATTATCACACCCCCGCAGTCGGAGCGGGAGGAGGGCGAACGCTTAGACTGGAGCGAAAATCATTGAAAAGAGTGGATGGAAGGCCCTTCGTAAATATGTCCGCATATTGAGAACTGGAAGGGACGTGAAGAACACGAACATGGCCCAAAGCTACCTTCTCACGTATGAAATGAATGTCAATCTCTATATGTTTCGTGCGTTGGTGTTGAACTGGATTAGTAGACAAGTACACGGCATTGACATTATCACAGTACACCAAGGTAGCTCGAGTGAGAGGGCAATGAAGCTCTAGGAGCAAGTTGCGAATCCAACAGGTCTCAGCAACTGCATTAGCGACACCCCGATATTCGGCTTCAGCGCTAGATCGAGAAATAGTAGCTTGGCGCTTGGAAGACCAAGATAGAAGATTAGTACCCAAAAACACACAATACCCCGATGTGGAGCGTCGGGTATCAGGACATCCACCCCAGTCAGCATCAGAATACGCAATGAGGCCGGTGGTAGTGGATGGATACAGATGGAGGCCATGATCTATGGTGCCCCGAACATATCGGAGAATGCGTTTGAGAGCATTGAAATGGGGTTCTCGAGGATCATGCATAAAGAGGCAGATCTGCTGGACAGCATAAGAAAGATCGGGTCGAGTGAAAGTGAGATATTGCAATGCACCGGCAAGACTACGGTAGAGAGAAGGATCCTCAACTGGAGAACCCGAAGGACCAAGTTTGGACTTCGTATCAACAGGGGTGGTGCAAGGCTTGCAATTGGTCATATTGGCACGATCAAGTATCTCAAGAGCATACTTTTGTTGGGAGAGGAAAAGACCGTCCTTGGTGCGGGTTGCAGCGATCCCAAGAAAATAGTGTAGAGGACCTAAATCACTCATGGCAAACTCAGAACTGAGAGAGGAAATTATACGTTGTAGAAGGGTGTCTGAGGAAGCTGTGAGTATGATGTCATCAACATAAAGTAATAAGAATGACATGTCATTCTTGTGGCAGTAGATGAAGAGAGAAGAATTGGAGACACTATGTTTGAAGCCGATGCGGGCCATATACTCGGAGAATCGCTGATACCAGGCACGGGGAGCCTGTTTGAGGCCATACAACGATTTGCGGAGACGACACACATAATCAGGATGAACAGGATCAACAAACCCAGGGGGTTGATGCATGTAAACGGTCTCCTGTAGGGTCCCATGGAGAAAAGTATTTTTCACGTCCAATTGATGGATCGGCCAGGAACGGGAGAGGGCAAGGCTTAATACAGTGCGAATGGTAGTTGGTTTGACAACTGGACTGAAAGTTTCATCACAATCAATACCAGGACGTTGAGACTTACCATTGGCAACCATACGAGCCTTGTATCGCTCCAGGGACCCATCAGAATTGAATTTGTGCTTGTATAACCACATAGAACGTACCGCATTAACCCCGGGAGGGCGGGGTTCCAAGACCCAAGTTCCGTTTTTAATAAGAGCATCATATTCGGCCTGCATGGCCGCACGCCAGTTAGGATCCTTGAGGGCTTGAATATGTGAACGAGGAATAGGTGAAAGGGTGGAGGTAAGAAGGTTAAGTTTTTGGATAGGTTTAAAAATTCCATTTTGACCCCGGGTAACCATGCGGTGAGTGGGATGGGAGGGGGAGGTGGTGGGGAAGGAGGTGTAGAGTTGGTCGATGTAGGGGTGGGAGACTCATTAGAGCCCTGACCATTTATGGGAGATATAGAGGTTGCGGTAGGGCTTGTGGGCGGAGATGGAGTCACCCCCGGAGGGGGAAGAGGCGTATCCACCTGTGGCACCGGGTGGGGAACACTCGGAGACTCAAGAAGAGAGCGAGAGATAGGTGAGATATCAGAGGAGACATCCAAAAAGTCATATGTGGAGGGTGGTGTGGAGGAAATAGAAGCAAAAGGAAATACGGACTCGTCAAACGTGACATGACGAGAGATGATAATTTTACGAGTTTGAAGGTCAAGACAACGGTAACCCCGGTGATTAGAGGGGTAACCAAGGAAGACACATGGTGTGGACCTGGGAGCTAATTTGTGAGGGGCGGAGGAAGAGAGATTAGGATAACAGAGACATCCAAAAACCCTAAGATGAGAGTGGGAGACGGGTTTGTTGAAGAGTTTAGAGAAAGGTATGTCATTTTGGATTGTGGTGGATGGGAGAATATTAAGAAGATGAGTAGCCATGTGGAGAGCTTCAACCCAATAAGTCGGTGGGAGGTGAGCCTGAAAAAGAAGGGTGCGGACAATATTATTGATGGTGCGTATCATCCGTTCGGACTTCCCATTTTGTTGGGAGGTGCGTGGGCATGAAAAACGAATCACCATCCCGTTTGCCGCAAAAAGATCATGAAGTGGGGTATGATCGAATTCACCGCCATGGTCACATTGAAAAGCTTTTATTTCACGATTAAATTGAGTATGAACATAAGCACGGAAATGAAGAAATTTAGAGAAAGCATCGGATTTGCGGCGAAGAGGATAAACCCACAAAAATTGGGAGAAATGATCTAGAAAAATAACATAATATTTTATTCCACTCACACTAGAAATGGGAGAGGTCCAAAGATCTGAATGAATTATATCAAATGGAGACTCTACGACAGACTCAGAATGACAAAATGGAAGTCTAACATGTTTCCCTAGTTGACATGCATGACATAAGTTGGAATGTTTGTCCTTTTTATTACAAGAAATAAAACCCCTAGAAACTAAAGACTGGAGAACTGTGTCGCCCGGGTGACCCAAACGGCGGTGCCAGGTGGAGTGGCTGGTGGTGAGGAGAGCGGTAGGTGGAGCTGCGGAAGGTGTGGGAGTGGCGGGATAGAGGTCGCCGTCACTATCACATCGGAGTAGCATTTTCCGCGTCAAAAGATCCCTCACAGTAAAGCCATTGGGGTCAAATTCAACAGAACACTTATTATCTCTAACAAATTGACGAACAGAAATAAGATTTTTAATAATTTTAGGGGACACAAGCACATTCTGAAGGTAAAGGGGACGATTGGGATTGGGTAAACAAGTGGAGCCCATATGAGTTACAGGTATCAAGGATCCGTCACCGACTATAACAGAATTAGTGATGCTTTTATTAAAAACAGAATGTAGATTACCTGGTGTGGACGTCAAATGGGCGGAGGCCCCTGTATCCATATACCAACCGGCATCACCGGGATCCTGGAGAGAAAGAGTGTTGAAGGCTTGCGGAAGGGAAGTGGTAGGCGCAATTGGAGCAGCATATTGGTTGACGGACGCAGGTGAAAACCAGGTCCATGGTGGTGGGACGGTGGCCGAGGATGCTGAAGGGGTGGCGTGTGGGCCCCGTCCGAGCACGCCGGGCGCAGGGGAGGGCGCCGGAACACGTGCCAAGGAAGGCTGAGGGGTGGCGGTTGAAGTGTTAGGCTGGTGCCAAGTAGGGGCTACGGGCCAGGGTGGCGGCCAGTAGAAGGGTGGCCAGACCGGTCGTGCGAGTTGAGTCGCGTTTTGTGAGGTCCTAGCTTGTTGTGGTGTGGAGTTATGGCGCCCACGACCATTACGACTCCCTTTGTTATTGTTCTTTTTGTTATTGTCGGTGTGCCGGGGCATTGAGGGTGGTGGGGTAGATTGGGCTTCCGGTTGTGAGAGGGTAGGGGTGAAGAGGATAGTGGAGGAGGATGAGTGATCAGTGTGGGAGGCTATGGTTTGTCGAGTTTTGGAAAGACGTTGTTCCTCGAGGAGGAGCATTGAACGAGCTTGAAGAAAAGAGGGGAAAGGATTGCGGTAGCGAATGATGGGTCCCATATGTTCAAATTTTGAATTGAGACCATTTATAAGGTAAGTGACAAGATTCTTATCCGGGACAGGGTTGTCAATATTGGCAAGAAGGTCAGAAAGGGTTTTAATGCGGTTGCAGTAGTCATGAACAGAGGACTCACCCATTTCAATATTGCGAAGCTCGTTGTCAAGCTGAATGGCACGAGCATCTTTGTTATCGCGAAAGAGGTTTTCAAGACTAAGCCATACCTCACGGGCAGTGCCGCCTTTGTTGAGAATCATTTGGAGAAGGGACTTGGTGATAGTCCCATACATCCACAATTTGACAATACCATCAAGACGTTTCCACTCTATGTCAGTTTCTCCCGAAGGAATGGAAGTGCCGTCAAGATGACCAAGAACCCCAAAACTCAAGTAATGAGTTTCAAATAATTCTCGCCACGCATCATAGTTGAGTTCATCAAGGTCCAAGATAAGGGGTATATAAGCCTTGATATTATTGATGCCATAAGGCTTTTCAGGATTGAGTGGTGGAGGAGGGTTGGTATTTTCTTCGGCCATGAGCAGCTGGAGAGAGAAAGAGGATCAGGGAGGATGAAGAGTAGAGAGGGAGAGCGGTGAGGTTCACAGTGAGGGGACACAGGCACAGGAGAGAGAGAGAGGGATCAGAGAGAAATTTAGAGAGAGATTAGAGGGAGGTTGAGGGAGAGAAGCTCTGATACCATGATAAATTTCAATAATTGGGCCTTAACAAAGTGAGCACACATACAAGACAAGTGAGGTTCCAACCCAAAACCAATTGGCAATGGGTGGAGAAACCCACTTCCTTATATGTATGCTCAAGACCCTTTAATCTTTCCATGTGGGACATTAACCCACTTCAACACCCCACCTCACGCAAAGACCCATCATGGGCTGAAGCTCTCCACATGGCTACTCATCTTCTTAATATTCTCCCATCCACCACAATCCAAAATGACATACCTTTCTCTAAACTCTTCAACAAACCCGTCTCCCACTCTCATCCTAGGGTTTTTGGATGTCTCTGTTATCCTAATCTCTCTTCCTCCGCCCCTCACAAATTAGCTCCCAGGTCCACACCATGTGTCTTCCTTGGTTACCCTGCTAATCACCGGGGTTACCGTTGTCTTGACCTTCAAACTCGTAAAATTATCATCTCTCGTCATGTCACGTTTGACGAGTCCTTTCCATGTGGGACATTAACCCACTTCAACACCCCACCTCACGCAAAGACCCATCATGGGCTGAAGCGTGGACCAATCAAAGCCTACTATGGGCCAGTCACACGCGCGTGGGCCAACAAGGGGGTCATAAAGGCAGGACCAAGCCCGCTCTGATACCATGAGAATGAGTGTAATTCCCCTTGAGGGATTAGTGTTGTATTAGTCTCTTTATATAGTAATTACATGGAACAATCTAGAAGATTACAATAGTATGCAAGTATAATCTAGAATACTCTAAGTATTATCTAGAATACTCTAAGTATAATCTAGAGAAATACAAATATAATTAATGCTCTACATACAAAGAGGAATATTTACATATTCTGAATTATTTACATTATCAAGCTTTACATGTTCCATTGAAGATTTAATCCCCTCCCCCCCCCCCTCTTCGTGTAAACTGAATCCTGGTTTCGGATCTTTTTTTAGTTTATCTTTACCTTCACTTGATACTAGTTGGAGTACTATAAGAGGACCTTTCATTGTTCACTTTTCATCTTTACTTAAGAGTGAATGTGAGCTGTAAAGCATATGTGGGATTCCTATGTGGAAGTTAGATGAGAATAAGGCCCTCAGTTATCTTGTGGCTTTACTTCATTGCATAACACATCGGTTATGCCAATCAAAGTATGGTTTTGACTTTGCAATTTAGTATGAATTGAAAGCATCTCCCTGAATCATACTGCCTTTGCATGGAAAAATGCAGTGCCTGCGGTGACTGATGCCACATTTAAATCACTGGTCCTGGAGTGTGATTTGCCTGTTCTGGTTGAATTCTGGGCTCCATGGTGTGGACCTTGCCGAATAATCCAACCAGTTGTCGATGAATTAGCAAAGCAGTTTGCTGGAAAGCTCAAGGTCTACAAAGTCAACACTGATGATAGCCCCACAATTGCATCCGACTATGGTGTTCGAAGCATTCCGACTGTCATAATATTCAAAAGTGGCGAGAAAAAAGAAGCAGTTATTGGTGCTGTCCCAAAATCTACGTTAACCACCAGCATAGAGAAGTTCTTGTAAAGGTGATATGTAGTGGATGCCAATGTGGGATACCAACCATCTAGTATTCTTTTTGCCCCCTCTCGCTAGGTGTGATGTGTCATACTGTGCTGCAACAATAAGCTACTTGTGATCCTGTATAGTTGATGCTATTGTATTCTTGATTTTCTGGAAGAATATGAGATTTTCTTAGTTGCGGGGCACTTGTATCTCTTTATACTTCATAGCTCTGTTCTTGACTTCTTGTGCAGTTGTGCCTACACATTTGCCGTCAATCCTGAATTCCTGATCCATGCTTCCATTTAAGAATGATGCAACAACAGATGCAGTCTTTGTTTCACTGATTGTGAAACCGTGCCTAGTAGCCATAATGGGGTGCGCGACAAGCCTCAACCCTGCTCAGCCCATGTTAAACTGGATTTGGTCTGAGCCAGTTGGCCTAGGTCATTGCTCCGTTTTCGTGATCTAGCGCAGCCCATTCAAGATGTTATACTGTCTATTTGTACAACACAGTGACTAGTTGGATATCTGCCATATGCTCAAAAATCAAAATGCTAATGGGAAATCTGGCTTTGATTTTATTGTTGTTGGAGCTAACACTTTAGAGGTATTCATATCTTCAAAGTAGAAGGTGATGCAACTAGACTGGACCAGAGACAATGAACTTTACAATAATTTAGGAAATGGGTTAGGGTCTAATGGGTTAAGTGAAGGCCAAGAGGGTACCAAAACTTTGGGTATTATTGGCTCTTTTTTGTCCTAATCGAACTGAGCCAACTTCGTAGGGGACATCCTACACCAACTCACTACAATATTAATTTGGTCGATTTGACATTGGACATGATTGTGTGTTGTAAGCACGTTTTCTTTTAAGATTTGGATGAAGATTATGCCGCATACGAACGGAAGAAAATGTCCAAGAGTTTTCGATCTTCTCAGTAGGTGTTTTAAGTGTTTTAGTATTAGTAAGGGTGTTGGGTGTATTTGATTTGTTTACAAAATGCATAAAGACAAAAACACTTGACGAAAATGTCAAAGAGTATATGAATTTTTTTTGAGCCGTTTACTCGTCGAACAAGTCAGAAGTGAACAACGCACAAAGAAGGTATATTACGTGAAGTATTAAAAGAAAAATAAATAAGAACTAGGAATCTAATCACTTGAAATCATTGAAACAGGAAGTGCAAAACGTACCACAAAAATGTCAAGGTGAATTATACCCTATATAAGTTTAGAAACCAACAAAATGTTACACTTGCGTTATTCATATGCCATAAGAATCACCACATTTTTGTTCATCTAAATTTGATGTATAAGTGAATGACGATCGAGTAATCTCCCGTTATGTCATGTTCGTATTTTGGTGTTCAACAATAAATATATAGACTACCTGAACAACCAGCGGAAACAATGACCTCGTTAACGTAGCACCATCATTGACCTTATTCACCACATTTGATATTTAGGGGCTTATTCGAATAAGCCCGAGTAGTTACCATACATAACTCTTTTATACCTTTGGTAGGACTAGCATAGCATATTCCTTAAACAAAATAATTTGTAAGAAATTTAGTTTATGAAATTAATTATATATCGAAATTATATTTACATCAAGTGTACTATGTAGACATTGAATAATTTGCTCATTTGGCTGAAACATCACTATAATGGATTTTAGTTTCTTATTCTTATCCCACATCGACAAGTAAACCACAGTACTTCCATTTTCCATAAGATAACAAACACCTAACGTGTCCGGCGAATAAATAAATAGGGTTTAGCCTCATTATTGTTGGCAAAGGATCGAAAGATATTTCATGATTGTCCCCTTTCCCCTTATTTAAGGCCTTTTAATTAGGCTGTTGTTATTGCCAGACCTGAAAATACTAATGCCAATTTATTATATTTTTGAGTTGATAATGTAGTCTTTCATATTAATAAGGCAAAAGACATATTCTCTCCCCACTATCTCTAATTGCCTTTTTTACAAACACATTAATGAAAAATGCAAATCCAACAAGTCCATTAATTTAGCAACTTGGGAGGGAGATTAAGAATAATAGCACGTTACAGATTTTATTGCTTTCACGTTACAATTTAGTTTATGCAATAGCAGCGCCCAAAATTTAAGTTCATACATGTATGATCAGTTAATCAAACAAGATGTCCCATAAAATAATAGGAAAACGAACACATGCATTTACGAAAGCTTCTAAAAGTTCAAAGATCATCACTGAGCTCACCAACATTGTTTTATACTTTTATTAAGCAATTGCTCTAAATGAGTATAGGGATGACATGCAAACCATTAAGGGAAAAAAATAAAAGAGTACAGGGATGACATATGCGAACCATTAAGGAAAACAAATAATTCGGTTATCATGAATGCCAATTTGCTAAATTGTTGGAGTTGATTGATCACTAATTATAATATCTTTCCATAAACTTGTTTGTAAATAAGGCAATTAAAAAATAGAGGAGAAAGAACATGAAACTTGGCTCATTAATATGAAGGACTATATTGTCAACTCACATAATTAATAGCCTGACATTAGTATTTTTTAACCTGGCAATAACAGAGGCCTTTAATTATCATCATCAGAAATCAGAAAATAAATAAAGAAGCAACTTCAAACGAAGCTTCTCATAATTGGAAATTTTAGGTGGGTTAAGGCGGTAATCTCGGTGCTTAATTAAGATATTTTCTCTTTAATCAATCTTTATCTCTCTCTAAATACAACCCTCAATCCGATATAATCCATTTTTCTCGGTTCCTTGTCATCAATTTCTTCAGTTACATTACATATATCTCATTCCTCAAATTTGATATTTTTTCCTCCATTGGCGAAATACAGGTACTTTCTCTCTCCTCTCCATCTTCCTCCTTCATGTTATTGCATATTTTAAGCCATTTTTGACTTTGGTGGTTTTTAGCTTACTTCTGGGTTTTCTTGATTTTGATTGTGTTTTCCTTGATTGCCTCATATGTGATATGCCTTTGTCTCTGGTAATGCCCAGTTGGGAAATTTTTATTTTTCTTATTAGGAGGGCTTCCCTGTTAATGAATGTTTATGTTTGTGCTTGTTAGGGTACATTTTAGGCTGTTGCAAAATTTTGTTTGATTTTGGATTGTAGTTCTTGAAAAATGTGTACGCAATTCTTAACTCTGCTGTTTATGTATGAATCATTCTGGATGACTAATGACTCTATATTGAGTTCAAGGTATTAGTTTAAGCATTTGAAAGAAGTCAAAGAACCCTTTGAAAGAACTATTTGATATTTCTTGATTGTAGTTTCCAGTCCAACCACCTGAAAATTGGCATTAGGTTGATTGTGCAAAAAATCTAATTTGGGTATATGATAAAGTTCAATAATTGGGCCTATGAAATTTATCAGTTTAAAAAGTTCTAATTTGATTATTTTGCCCCATGATGTGGCTCAGTGGTGAATTTCATGTGGGTTCTGTATTTTGACATCTGTAGCTCTATTTAGTTCCATCATGAATGTGAAAGCTCTTGTGGCCCTGCAAAGCTTGGCCTTGAACCAAGAATGTTAATTGAACTACATATTTTGCTAATCCACCGCTTTGAATTTGAACAACCGGGCTGTAAGGGATTAGAAATAGTAGCTAGTATGGGGTGACACAATTGTTCACTTCTGAATTCTGATTAGTTTCTTAGAGACTTAAAAAAACCTTCTTTTGTAGATGCTGAATCCCTATTTCAAACAGCATGTATTGGATCTTATGGTAGACGTATCTTGTTGATATTATGTTACAGAGAATGTTTATAATATAAGTTTGATTAGGATATAATCTAACAGAAGCTATTTATAATAGATTTGTTTTCACCGTGTGGCTAGCATATGGGTTCATATGCACTTCATGGAATGAATTATGTAGCTTATGCCTTGATGAGCTGAGTATTGTTTGAAAAATGTAAATTCCTAGCCTGTCTGCTTCTCAAGTAGCTTTCCAAATCTTTCAGTGTTATGCAAAAGAAATGTTTTAGTGCTTCAGTAGTTTGATCATATCGCATTGTTTCCGTGTTGGGTATTTGATATAGATCCACGGGTTGCTAAACTTTGCATATTTTTGAACTTTTCGAGAACTGTAAAGAAGCCAAAGAAGCCCAATGAGTGCTCAATCAACTTGATTACGGTCATAGATCAGGAGTGTGGTCAAATCTTTTTAGGTGTCCCATTTGAAGGCTGCCCCTGCCTGAAGCATTAGGCTTAGCTTCTATCATGATGACAAACTTTACATAGAAAATTCATGCCGTTACGTGGTTTATATTCTAGGCTTTTCCAGAAAGTGGACATGCTTAGGTGCTTAATGGAACTTAATGTATCTAGCCTTTTATACTAGGCACGTCTCATGAATTATATCTGGCTTCATTTACATGGAATGTCTCTATATAATAGGCATCAGTTTTCGAGTTTCGGTAAACACTAACTCAATAAATCAAAACCATAAGGAGTTAAATTCTGTTGTGCTCCTTCTATGATGCCCTTCAATTACCCTTGTTTTGGGAGGGGAAGATGTTACCTAGGCATCAATAAGAATTAAAGTGCAAATGTGACATATTAGTATTACTACTCTTGCCATTTGAAACATCTGTTTTTTGGTCTAAATATCATGTTCAAACTGTATGTTTTTTTTGGCTTGCCTCCCCTCTTCTCCCAAACATTCTCTGTTCTAAACACATCTTCAGATTGCTTTTAGTTCACTAGGTGACTGAAAGAACCTTCCATTTTTACAGATATGGACTTCATTCAGAACTTTCAAAACTCTGCTACAGAACACCGCTCTGATGAAGATGTGACAATTAAGCAAAAATACAACTCTCTTTTGGCTCAAACCACAGAGTCCGAGAATAGCAATAGCGCTTTTGATTGCAATATATGCTTTGATTCAGCACATGATCCTGTTGTCACACTCTGTGGTCATCTGTATTGCTGGGCATGCATTTTCAAGTGGCTCCATGTCCAAAACTCCTCTGAAACAGTGCAAAAGCAAGCTTGTCCTGTCTGTAAGGCGGACATCTCACAAGCTTCATTGATCCCACTTTACTGCCATGGTTCTTCACCAACTGAATCTGAGGTCAGGAAGCCTTCATGTGATATCATCCCTCCTAGACCTACTGTGTGTGGGCTCCACACCCTTTTCTCTGCAGAAAATGTGCATTCAAATCGACGACTTCCTTCCGAGGCTTTTCGATCACAATCTCCATCGTTTCGTCATCACCAATACTTATTTGCTCCGTATGGCAACAATGATAATGGCATTTCATCATCCAATCTTGTGAGTACTACTATGGCCGGCATTATCAATCCTACAATTGGAATGCTCGGTGAGCTAGTTTACACTAGGATGTTTGGGACTGCAGATACTAGTTTGTTTACCTACCCTCTTCCCAGTTCTTATGCTATCATGGGACATAACAGCCCTCGGATGAGAAGGCAAGAGTTGCAGATACACAAGTCTCTTAACAGAGTTTCTATCTTTCTTTTCTGTTGCTTTGTACTATGCTTGCTTCTGTTTTGAAGCTCAAGTTGTTGATTTGTACATTTGTAAAGTTTGTAGACTACCAATCCACATTATGTAAATTGTGGAACTCCTTAGCATGAAAGTATAGGATCTTCAGATTCGCTAGATTGGACCCGATGTCTAGAGGTTCGATGTACATTCTGCGAGTGACCCTGAGTTTGGGATAAACTTTGCAAGTTGAGCATTCAAATATAGATTGAGAATACTGTAAGAAATAATATGCTCTTCTCTAACTGGTTTCTGTAATGGTAAGGATCTCCTCAGACCTCGTCAGATGCAGGATAACAATGGGGTGGTTCTGTCTGCACAATCTTACACTTTCTGGAAAAAAACCTTGGCATTCCTGCCCCTTTCGAAAGGAGTACACACTATTATGCTGATCAATAGATACTAAACTATTCCCTTTATTGATCAATATATATATATATATATATATATATATATATATATATATATATATATATATATATATATATATATATATATATATATATATATATATAATTGAGTTCTCACTAAGGTGGCATTGAATAGATAATAAATAGTGATAAATGCATGGGTGATTAAAAAGAAATCAAAAATAATTTTATTTTATTTTAATAAAAAAAAGTAACATAAGTATTATATTTAATATCCTACAAAAAGTATATATTTATTCACTAAAAATGTAATTTCTTTGTTAAATGTGTGAAAAAGATTATTGTTGTTCCTTGATACTCCTATTATTCAACTTTATATATTAATATGATTACAAAATTTTATTATATTGATTTTAATAACAAAGGATGATGAACAAGAACCCGTGCATTGCACGGGCACGAAATCTAGTAAAAAGAAAAATGGAACTAACTAATAAGTGTTATTTTATTAGTACAATTAATAATATTTTCTACAATATACTGAGTAGATCTTCAATCTTGTGGTTGATTTTGAAAACCCAATTATGACTATAAACTAATTCTACATACTCTATCAATTTCGTCTTTGGTTTGTATAGGACCTAGTATAACTACCATAAACGATGATATCTATCATAAATAAGTGAATGCTTATGATTTTTTTTTTTTTTTGATAATTGATGAATGCTAATGAGTTATGATCTATTTAGTTCAAAACATATAAGTGTTTTGCTCGCCTCCATCACTGTAAATTCTTTGCTGATAATGATTCTGTCTATTATGTTTAAAAATAAAACCAAATTACTCGTCCCACCCAGCGCCCATGTCTCATGCATGTCTCAGCGCCCACCCAACACCCATGTCCCATGGGTGAAGTCGGAGTTTAGTGTCTCGGATGACCGTCTCGAGGTATCGGAGGTCCTTTAGGGTCACGATAGACCTCTCGAAAAAATTTGGGCAAAAATGACAACCGGGCTCCGGGAAGCCAAAAATGAAGGCTATAATTCACGTTTTTTGGGCTTCCGCACCACATCGCACCAGACACCTTTAGGTGACATAGGAGGCCTCTGGGGTTGGTTATCCGGTCCCTGTTAGGCTTATTAGGGCGTTTTAAGGACACATGTGCAAGGGGTGGAACACCGAAAGTATGAGTGGAACCAGAGTTCGGGAATCCAGATAACTCTCCCGGGGGACCGAGGGCCCTATAATGCCATGATAGACCTCCCAGAGAAGTTTGGGCAAAAATGACAACCAGTCTGAGATACCAAAATGAAGGCTATAATCCACGTTTTCTGGGCTTCTGGGAAGCCCCGGAATGATGGTAGATATTTTTGCAGCAGCTCGCAAGGGACACCCCTAGGGGACATGGGAGGCCTATGGGGTCGATTATCCGGTCTCTGTTAGGCTTATTAGGGTGTTTTATGGAACATAAGTTTAAGGCCAAGAACACCGAAAGCATGGGTGAAACCAGAGTTCGGGGATCGAGATGATCCTCCCAGGACACCGAGTGTCTTGTAACACCATGATAGAACCCCCGAAAGAGTTTGGGCGAAAATGGCAACCGGGCCTCGGGAAGCCAAAAATGAAGGCTATAATCCACGTTTTTTAGGCTTTCGCGAGGCCGCAGAACGAAGGTTGATATTTTTGCATCACATCGCACGAGACACCTCTATGGGACATAGGAGGTCTCCGAGGTCGGTTATCCGATCCCTATTAGGCTTATTATTAGGGCGTTTTACGGAACACAAGTGCAAGGGTAGAAACACCGAAATTATGGGTGAAATCGGAGGCTGGGGGATTCGGATGACCCTCCGGGAGGCACCGAGGGTCCTCTAATACCATGATAGACCTCACAAAGAAGTTTGGGAAAAAAATGACAACCGGTCACCGGGAAGCCTAAAATGAAGGCTATAATCCACGTTTTTCTGGTCTTCTAGGAGGCCCCGGAACGAATGTGAATATTTTCGCACCAGGTCACACGGGACACCCCTAGGGGACATGGGAGGCCTCCGGGGTCAGTTATCCGGTCCCTTTTAGGCTTATTAGGGCGTTTTACGGGACACAAATGCAAGGGGCAACAACACCGAAAACATGGGTGGAATCGGAATTTGGGGATTCAGATGACCCTCTCGGGGCATCAACGGTCCTCTAATGCCATGATAGACCCCCGGTGAATTTTGGGAGAAAATGGCAAGCGGGGTCCGAGAAGCCAAAAATCGAAGGCTATAATCCACGTTTTTTGGGCTTAGCTTCCGGGAGGCCCCGGAACAAAGGTAGATATTTTCTCACCATATTGCACGACCCCTTGTGGACATAGGAGGCCCCCAGGGTAGGTAATTGGGTTCTTGGTAGGCTTATTAGGGCATTTTACGGGATCGAAGGGTAAGAATCCATGATTTTGGGTACCGAGCATGGCTCCCTACCATCCCGTGCCAGCAAACCTACCCCTAAAGCTCTCTCTACTATTATACTGGGGTCTCATAGTTTTTCCCATTTTTTATTTTTATGAAGTGATTTGTTTGTAATTGTTTTGATATTATTTCTAATTTTTTTTCTATTTTCCTGGATATTAATCAAATTTATTTTAGAATGGAATCCCATTTAAATTTGTATTTTGTCTTTTGTGTGTGCTTACAAGAGTGGGATATCTCATTTAGAGTTGTCACAAGTTTGAGTTTTTTTTTTTTTTTTCACTATATCAAAAAAAGCTATCGTCGACCACCGTGATTATTTCCTGCGGTGACTTATAGACACCTAAACAAAAAGGTGGGACATCTAAGTCAAGGGACATTAAGGCAATCGAAGTACGACATTGGGGGGTTTGGGTAGGGTGTGTGTGTGTGGTAATTCCTAATTTATTATCATTATTATTATTATTATTATTATTTTTTTAGATGGTAAGATGGTCCCACCAACTTGAGGGGATGGTAAAGGGGATCCCAAACTGCTGGGAATGAAAATCGAACTCCCATCTCAGAGGTGGAACAATAAAAGTAGTGCCACTGCACTAAACCCCAATTCTCGTGTTAATTCCTAATTGCCAATTAATTTAAGATGAAACTCTCACTTTGACTCTGTTTCCTCATGTAGGCTTGACAATTACTCATCACAAATGAGATGATATTGCAAAATGATATGTGTACAGTGTACAAAATTTGAATGACAGATCATTGAAGCGCGACTGTTATCATTGAACTTCATAATTATTAAAGTAACTGGGGGGATTTATTTTTCATGATTTTGTCAGTTTATTATTCTAATGAAATATTAGACTTAGAGCACTTCACCAATTTTTATGCAAAATGCCATGAACCGGTAGTGGACTAGTGGTATTACCTTTTGCGGTTTGTAATTGTTCCCCTCTTGCGCACCAAAAAATAAAAAAAAAATAGTGCCTTATAGTGGTATTAGACTATTAGATACTCATATATCTGTAATAAATAAACAGTGCAAGAGATAGATTCCACGAGTAGGCATATGGACAATTGGGATAAGCTCCAGATTGGCACTGGCAAAATTAAAACTAAACTAAATTAAGTATAGAGTCAAAGTCCCCCAATTATCATATCTCTAGCTAGAAACCTTGCTTGATGAAGTGCACCTAGAAAATTCAGACTAGAATCGACAAAAGTCTCCTATGAAGCCGTCTTATGGTGAGACATGATATGATATGAGCATGATGTCATGATCATGCTTAATTAGAGGGGGCCTTATCTTAAAGCCGCCTCATACAAGTTTTTGTATAGAATTGGAAATTCGGAATCATCTGTTTTTTTTTTTTTTTTGATTGGGTGCAATTTGGAGTTTTGCTTCATACTCGAAATAATCTTGGAACATTTCGAAAAAGAAATGATAAGATTTGTTTGAAACGTAGAGATAGCACCTTTAGACAAAAGTCCATTTTTAATTATAAGATGGTGCGTAGAGCTATTAAACGGATCGGCTAGGTAGGGTTTCAGTAGGTCAATCTCCTAAATCATGGTTGAAGTATGTTTGTATGATCTTAATAGAGTTTTAAGATATGTAGTCAGTTTTTGCTGATATTTTTCCGGACGTTTCAGATTACGTGAATTTTCGGATTTGGGCCCTTTTATGCATATTTTAGAGGGATTGGTCGCCGTCGGTTAATCTCATTTGCCGCAATTGTAATAATACATTTATGCGTAAATTTTTAGTGAGCTTTCGAGGATTAGATTATAACAAGTCTAGTGGTGCGGCAATAATTGCATGCTTTGGATTAAGGCAGACCACAGATTCACATACAGATTACAAGTAGGTGAGAGGTTGATCATGAATCAATATATATATATATATATATATATATATATATATATATATATATATATATGATGTTTGATTATACGATTTTCCCTTATGATTTTTCAGATTTTGCATTCAAACTACCACGTGCATATGTTCTCTCAGAAATTTCTTCACATTCGAACCGTATCCCCTTTCGTACACATCCGAAAGTTCCTTACATGCAACATGTCCGTACATTAATTAAACCACTCGACAACAAAAAGAAAAACGCGTTTAAATTATTTGTGAAAAAAAATTCAACTTTCCCGCTGTTATCATTTTTAAAAACAAGAAAATAGAGAAGCAATTAATTCCAATGGCAGAAGAAAATACGAATACTGAGAAATGGGATTGCATGGGAATAATATATTGATTATATAACTCACCGACAATCCCCCATTGATTTTCTCAGCCTATATAAGTATGTCGTAGCTTGTAGTTGAAACCAAGAAACTCTGTGTTGTCTACTTTTATTGCTACTTGCTAGCTTTATATGTGAATTCTGCTTTGAAGGAAATTAGTGAGTGATATATTAATCAATAATCATATTGCAAAATGGCAGTACAAGATATGGTTTCTTGTGTTTTGCATTGGTGTTTTCTGGTGTTGTTGTTGTTGTTGGGAATGGTGTTTCATGGTGTCAATGGTTGGACTAGTGGTCATGCTACTTACTATGGAGCCGACCAAAGCCCAGCCACTCTTGGTAAGCTTCATCATTTTGTTAGGTTCTATAATGGAGTAACTATAATGGAGTATATTTTTTGTCGGATGATTTATGTATGCTTAGAATATGGATAATGACGTCTTTAAATTTGTAGTCAAAATTGGTTAGTCACGTATGACAAGTAAATGTGGATAAAAACATATTCGATCTGATAAACATATAGGAGTATTATAGTTGAGTTTTTCTATCCTAGCTGTAACATATTCGATCTGCTAAACACGTACGATATCATGTATCTTCATATATTGTTGTCAGGAAAATATCTACTTTAGTTAACAATATTGCATTACACCTTTCAAAAATTTTCCTATGTTAGCATTCCACATCTATAGTTACAGCTAATTTTGCCGAACATGCCTATATATTCTACATTAATTTGATTGCAATTGGCTGACTACTTAATATTAACAGGGGGAGCTTGTGGGTATGACAACACCGTTCACGCTGGGTTCGGAGTCCATACAGCGGCATTGAGTGGGGCGCTGTTCAGGAGCGGACAAGCATGTGGAGCTTGCTACCAAGTGCAATGTGACTACCGGGCTGACCCCAAGTGGTGCCTCCGTAGGCGCCGCATCACGGTGACCGCCACCAACTTCTGCCCTGCAAACAACCAAGGAGGGTGGTGTGATCCACCTCGCCACCACTTTGACATGGCCATGCCTTCTTTCTTCCGCATTGCTCGCCGAGGCAATGAAGGCATTGTCCCCATCCTTTACAGAAGGTAACACGAAAATATATACTATATCATGTAACTTGCCATAAAAGGTCAATATATATACTAACTTTTATATATAATGAGGGACAATAGAATTAAACCTGGAACCTAGTGTACAATACAAATTACTCGTACTAACTACGGATGTTAACGAGTTTGGTTAATAAATTACTTCTTTGAGATTGTATTGAATTTGACTTCAAGACATATTTTTACTTCGATACATGAAGATCTAAGTAAACAAAAATGTATATACATGAAGACATATATATTGAACATGTTAGAGTGTTGTTAGATGCGTGCGTGTAGAAAACGTGTCAATAAAAGCACGTTCATATCACTCTGATTTGTGTTACGTTTAATTTCCGGAGATTATATACCATGCACTAATCCAATTTCTTTAAACTAGGGTACCATGCCGTAGGCGGGGCGGAGTCCGATTCACATTGAGAGGCCAAGGCAATTTCAACATGGTGATGTTCTCTAACATTGGAGGAGGAGGAGATGTCAAAGCTGCCTGGGTGAGGACCTCTAGGGGCAAGAGATGGATGCCTATGGTTAGAAATTGGGGTGTCAATTGGCAAAGCAACGCTGATCTAAGGAGCCAAAGGCTCTCTTTTAAGCTCACATTGGTTAATGGCAAGACCCTTAATTTCTACAATGTTGTTCCTTCCTCTTGGGGATATGGTCAGACTTATAGCTCCCGCACTCAGTTCATCCACTAGATATGATTATATATGTGTTTAAATACTACTAGCAATTATTTATACGATTATAACTAAATCATTACAAGGAACTTCAATTCTGTAGTCCATTGAATAGTCATTTTTAGAGCAGTTCGATGGACCTATATGTACCTCTTCATAGATCAAATGTTGCTATTTTTGATTTTCCTCAATTTCATTTTCATTTCTTTATAAGAATTCGATCAGATAAAGAGGCCAATTCATGTAACTTTCACTTTTGTATTGAAACAGAGGGGCTTCTTTGTGTAAACTTTGACATCCAAAAGTTAATTGCTTGGATATACCTTGGAAAAGTGTGTAGTGTTTACGTTGATTGACGAACTTGTTTAAACCATGAGGAGTTACTCTATCTATTATCGCAAACGGCGCAATGGATAAAAACTTAGCAAGCCGAGAAATATTTGATCCTGATACCTTAATCCGTCGCTATTTAACTCTGTTAAGTGTTAACACGCACACAAAGTAAAAATAAAAAAAATAATAAACTAAAGTAAATCTAAAACCCTTGCCACATCAAAACCCCTTCCTTTGAACTGCTCCCAGAGAACTGAAAACCTCATAAGCTGCGACCACAGCCATTTCTCATACCTCTCTCTCTCTCCTCAATCACAAATGGGATTACCCAGATTGTTATTTCTGAAACAGTTGATATCAAAATCAGCATTTCAATCTCCAATAACATTCTCAAAACCAACAACCCATTTGAGCTTGAATAATTTCTCCTTAAACACAAGAACATACCATTACCACCCAGAAGAGCAAGCCTTTACAGAAAAGCTACACTCTAAAATTATCCAACTTGTAGCCGTATCACCCAATAGCAGTGTCATTCCCTTTCTTGATGATTGGGCTCAAAAGGGTAAAAATGTCAGAGAAGCTGAGCTTCAGCGCCTTGTTAGAACTCTCCGCTCAAAGAAACGTTTCGCTAGAGCCCTTGAGGTTTGTGGGTCAATTTTCAATCTTTGAATTACATTTATCTACAGTGACATACTGATTGTGTGTGTGTGTATTGTTTTCTTTGTTGGGTTGCCCTTTTTGGATTTCTGTTTTTTTATTTTTTATTATGTGGTTTTGATTTAGGGACTCCATTATGTGGGACTTCAAATGTGAATTTTCAGAAATGAATTGGTGGATTGAATATGTGTGTTACTTCACTACCATATAGAGTTTGAGTAAAGTGTTGAACTTGAACTCTGTCAATTCTTAGCGGAATGAAGAAACCCAAGGCTAATGTTGGTTGTTATTAGCTTCGAATGGTGTTTGGTATGTTGTGAAATAGGTAAATCTAGTTGAACTTAAGAAATTTCTTGTTTAAAGGGATATTGAGAGAAAAATGTGTTAGCATATGGAAATGGCAATTTTTATTATTTTTTTTTTTGGGGGGGGGGGGGGGGGGAAAGGGGCGATGACTCAGTTTAAATGATGTGATTGTGGAGATAATTGCAACTGGCTTAGGAGTTTCTAGTGAATGTAAGGCCTTGCTGTTTATCTCTGTAGCATGGAAAAAGGGTTCCATTAGCTGTTAGAAAATTATGGATTGAATAAGAGGTTAATGTCCAACCAAGTTGCTTCTAAGAGTGAACTCTCAGAAATTTTGCTGTTGCTGTGAAGTCAAAGTGAGATTGAATTGAGTGTTCAAGTGTTGGTAAATAATTGTCACTGAAACAAAAGAGGAGAAAAATATTTGTGGAATGTTGGGCGAATATGAATTTAATGTAAGCTGTGGCGTGAATGAGATCACTGCCTTAGAAGCGAAATTCGTCCTGATCACGGTGCAAATCAGTTTAGACGTCGCCCCCCAAGGTTACACAGCGCCTCTGTAAACAGTGCACTCGGTTTACAGAAAATGGAACTCGAAAAATATGCTGAGAACCAGAGAGGAAAATTTTTGGGAGAGAAGAAGAAGTCTGTGTATTTCAAAACTGCTGAAAAGAACGATATTTATTAACAAGAAGGGAGGCAGTTTTTCAGTAACCCACTGAGATAATGGGGGAGACAAATCAGGGAACGTGCAAACCAATTTGAAGCGTTCAAATGAAAACTGACAAACGTGGATTGGACTTTGTCAAACGAAGAGTCTCATAAAAACTGGACTCTCGAATAAACTTCGCCCAAAAAGATGGGCCACACCACACCGCGACGCGCGTGCGAACTGAACCGGACGGACGGCGGCGGCGGCGCGCGCGTGGGGAAGCCCAACTCTAGCCCAATCCATAGGGGGTAGTTCTTCAAACCAATAAAGGAAGCCCTTTAGTTATAAACCTCTCAAAACTTCTTTGGTTTTCCAATGTGGGACATTTGCATTTCACACACCCAAAACAAGAAAGAGAAAGACCAAAGAACATAAGCTTAAATTTAAACAATGGCTTCCAATATATGTTTGCATTACCAACAATCCCCCACTAATGCAAACAAAAAACAATGTTCTGAGCATAGGAAAGGTTTGACACTTAAATGTTGGTGTCTTACGATTGAACCAACACATAGTGAAAATTAGGTAGTTCCCTCATCACGGAAGTGAACGAATCTGGAACTTCCACGATTTGAGAACAAATCCTAATAACACATATCTCACCTTAGAATTTACGAGTTCCGCGATAAAAGCAACATACAATAGCCAAGTATCCTTGGGATGCTCATGAGTGCTCAAGAAAGACAGCCCATAGTCTTTCATAGAAGGAGGCCAACCCTTCACACTCACGTAGGTGACTTCATCAAGTCTATCTCAATACATAGACCACCCAAATAAGGGCTATGAAATCATTAAGAGCATTAAATATGCTCAACCTCTCAAATCAACGGTGAATCCATCAAGTCTGTCTCAAATAGGACCACCCAATATTAGGGCTATGAATTCATTAAGAGCTCAAGGCTCAACCTCATATGTACATATGTCATAGGAATGGGAAGTAGTGTACAAATATGAGTCTTTCCACGGCTTCGTTTGACCACTGTTCTTGCATAAACAAGATGGGTGTCAACCACGGATTCCTCATCTAGCAAGGCTTTAGCCCCATTCCCCTCGACGAATCTAGTACCACTTTTCTACTTAGCCCTTTAGTTAATGGATCTGCTATGTTCCTCTCGGACCTAACATACTCCATAGTGAGTACGCCCGTCTCAATTAATAACCTCACAGCATCATGTCTAATTCGAATGTGTCTTTTCTTGCCATTATAAACTTTGTTCTTGGCAACACACATGGCAGACTGTGAGTCACAAAGTAGAGACACTGGGGGAGTCGGTCTCCCCCACAATGGGACATCAGCCAGTAAATTTCTTAACCACTCAGCCTCTTGACCCGCTAAGTCGAGTGCTATAAACTCGGATTCCATAGTGGATCGAGCTATACAAGTCTGTTTGGCAGACTTCCAAGATATTGCAGCACCACCTAATGTAAATACATATCCACTAGTGGAGCTCACCTCGTCGTTATCGGTTACCCAATTAGCATCACAATACCCCTCTAAAACCCCGGGATACCCAACAAAGTGTAATCCCCAATCAAAGGTACCTTTTAGGTATTTTAAAAGTCTCCTAAGAGCAATCCAATGATCTCTACTGGGATTATGGGTATAACGACTAAGTCTACTTACAACATAAGCAATATCGGTTCGAGTGTAATTCATTAGAAACATTAAACTTCCAATTATTTTAGCATATTCAGGTTATGATACACTATTTCCTTTATTTTTACATAAAGGTATGCTAGCATCATATGGAGTTTTTACTGGCACGACATCAAAGCTATTAAACTTCTTTAATATTTTCTCTACGTAATGTGATTGAGACAACGTGAAGCCTTTATGGTGTTTTATGACCTTAACACCCAAAATTACATCTACTTCACCTAAGTCTTTCATTTCAAAACGAGAGGACAAAAAACTCTTAATTTCATTTATAACATCTATGTGTGTACCAAACAATAACATGTCATCGACATACAGGCAAATAATCACACAATCTTTACCAAACATCCTTGAGTACACACAAGTGTCAGACCCATTAGCTATAAACCCAAAATCAAGAATAGTTTTATGAAACTTTTCAAACCACTGTTTTGGGGCTTGTTTTAGACCATACAGAGACTTCTTAAGCCTAGATACTTTTTGCTCTTGTCCAGGAACTACAAATCCTGGAGGTTGCACCATATAAATTTCTTCTTCTAAGTCACCATTTAAAAAGGCCGTTTTAACATCCATTTGATGAATAATTAAATCATGAATGGAGGCCAAAGCAAATAAAGCACGAATAGTGGCGATCTTAGTTACATGTGAGTATGTATAAAAGAAGTCTACCCCAAATTTTTGTGTGAACCCTTCAATCACAAGTCTTGCCTTAAATCTTTCCACAGTACCATCTGTTTTAAGTTTCTTCTTAAAGATCCACTTACAACCAATGGCTTTACTACCTTTAGGCAAGTCTACTAGTTCCCAAGTGTGATTAGACATTATCGACTCTATCTCACTATTAACAGCATCTTTCCAAAAACTAGCGTCTATAGAACTCATAGCTTCTTCATATGTCTTAGGATCATCTTCTAACATGTGAAGACACACAATTAGTTCATCTAGTTTATTAACATCTGTGAGTTCTACTAAAAGGGATGTCACAAAATCGGGACCAAAATTGGTTTCCGTTCTACGCCTTTTACTCCTCCTAGGTTCACTTACAGTATTAGGAACAATGGAGGGAGACACAGACACAGAAGAAGATGCAAAACCAGCAGGCACATTTTCATGGGAAACAACAGTTTTCTTTAATGGAAATACATTCTCAAAAAATTCAGCACCTTTTGATTCACACATAGAACGATCAGAAAGACACAAAAATCTGTATGCAACACTATTTTCAGCATATCCAACAAAAATAGCATCAATAGTCTTAGGTCCAATGTTTTTACGCTTAAAGTCAGGTACCCCAACTTTAGCTAAACACCCCCACACTCTCAAGTATTTAAGGTTGGGCGCGTAGCCCTTCCAAAGTTCGTAAGGGGTCTTGTCTAATTTTTTATGAGGTACTCTATTAAGAATATGGTTTGCAGAAAGTATAGCCTCCCCCCACATTTCACTGGATAAACCAGAACTAATTAACATTGCATTCATCATGTCCTTAAGTGTTCTGTTTTTCCGTTCAGCTACTCCATTTGATTGTGGAGTATAAGGGGGTGACGTCTCATGGATAATCCCGTTTTCCTCACATACATCCTTAAGGAAGTTTGTACCATATTCTCCACCCCTATCGGACCTAAGTCTTTTAATCTTACGGTCTAACTGATTTTCTACTTCGGCTTTAAAGATCATAAACTTTTGTTCTGCCTCATCTTTAGTTCGAAGAAGATATACTTTAGTATATCTCGAATGGTCATCTACAAAAGTAACGTAATAGTGTTTACCACCTCTGCTTTCTGTGTTCTTAAAGTCTGCTAAGTCCGAATGAATTAATTCTAATAGTTCAATTTTCCTTTCGGTTACAGACTTAAAAGGTTTCTTTGCATACTTTGCCTCAACACAAATTTCACATTTATCGAGTCCATTATTAGCTAGATTAGGAATTAGTTCCATGTTCTGCATGCGTTTTATAGAACTAGAATTTACGTGACCTAATCTAGCATGCCAAATATCATAAGACTCAACGAAATAAGCAGAAGAGGAAGCTTTATTAGCTACAACATACTCAACAACAGAATCTAAAACAAAGAGCCCCCCCGACATGTAGCCCTTCCCCACAAAATCCCCGTTTCTAGTTAGTACTAATTTATCAGCTTCAAAAACTAGCTTCACCCTTGTCTTGTTAAGGAGAGCACCAGAGATTAGGTTCCTGCGAAGAGAAGGCACATACAGGACATTCTGCAAAGATAAAGTTTTTCCAGAATTTAATTTAAGTAAAATTTTCCCTTTACCAAAAACCTCCGAGCTGCTGGAGTTACCCATGTAAACCTGTTCATCTTCAGCAGTCTTTTCGAACTCCAGGAACATCTCTCGGTTTGAGCAGAAATGTTTGGTTGCTCCTGTGTCAACAATCCACTCAACTTTGTTCCCGACCAGGTTCACTTCAGAGACAACAGCAGCAATGACTTCATCTTCCTCAGCCAGATTTGCTTGGGGTTTGTTGTTCTCCTTTTTGATGGGGTTTTTCGGTGCATCAGCGCAGCTGTAGCATTGGTATGCCCTGTGTCCAGGTTTGCCGCACACGTAGCATCCTCCACCTTTGCCTTTCTCCTTCGAGCCTTTCTTCATTCCGAATTTGGTGTTCTGGACTCCTAATTTTTTCTGGTTCGGTTTTCCAGAATTGTTCTTGTTGTACCTGTCAAATTTAGAAACAGAAGACTCAACAATGTTAGCCTTAACAGCAAGTTCATTGACAGCAGATGAACCCTTATCCTTCAGCCTGTTTGCTTCCTCTATCTTCATGTGGCTGATCAGTTCTTCAAGCTTAACATCCCTCTTCTTATGTTTGAGAGAGTTGCGGTAGTTGGACCAAGAATCAGGAAGTTTCTCGATGAGGACATTGGCTTGCAGTACTTCACACATATGCATGCCTTCTAACAGTATGTCAGCAACAAGGTGTTCATACTCATGAACTTGAGGCATGATTGGTTTGTTATCCACCATCTGGAATCGAAGCCAATCTCCAGTCACGTACTTGCGTTTTCCAGCATCATCAGCACCATAGCACCATACTTCTTCTCCAGCATGTCCCATATTGATTTGGCAGACTTGTTTTTGATAAACAGATCAAATACAGGGTTCGACATGTGACTGAGTAATTGACCTCTAACAGTTTTGTTATCCTTTTCGTATTTGAGTGCCTGGTCTGGATCAACAGCTTTCCCTTTGTCTTTCTTGGGGTCCGGAGTGGTATCCGGAATAGTGACAACAGCAGAACTAGCAGCAAAAGTGGCCTTTGGAGGGTCGTTGAAGAGAACATAATCAATATCAAGTTGTTCAAAGAAGATTAGCATCCTCTGCGACCAGCGTTTGTAATTGTCGCCATCTAGTTGTTCAATCTTGGAAAGGTCAGGGATCAATTTGTTGATGGAGAGAGCCATTCAATCAGTGACCAAAAAAAAAAAAATTCGCTTCTAAATTGTTGGTAAATAATTGTCACTGAAACAAAAGAGGAGAAAAATATTTGTGGAATGTTGGGCGAATATGAATTTAATGTAAGCTGTGGCGTGAATGAGATCACTGCCTTAGAAGCGAAATTCGTCCTGATCACGGTGCAAATCAGTTTAGACGTCGCCCCCCAAGGTTACACAGCACCTCTGTAAACAGTTCACTCGGTTTACAGAAGATGGAACTCGAAAAATATGCTCAGAACCAGAGAGGAAAATTTTTGGGAGAGAAGAAGAAGTCTGTGTATTTCAAAACTGCTGAAAAGAACGATATTTATTAACAAGAAGGGAGGCAGTTTTTCAATAACCCACTGAGATAATGGGGGAGACAAATCAGGGAACGTGCAAACCGATTTGAAGCGTTCAAACGAAAACTGACAAACGTGGATTGGACTTTGTCAAACGAAGAGTCTCATAAAAACTGGACTCTCGAATAAACTTCGCCCAAAAAGATGGGCCACACCACACCGCGAACCGAACCGAACCGAGCCGGACGGACAGACGGCGGCGGTGGCGCGCGCGTGGGGAAGCCTAACTCTAGCCCAATCCATAGGGGGTAGTTCTTCAAACCAATAAAGGAAGCCCTTTAGTTATAAACCTCTCAAAACTTCTTTGGTTTTCCAATGTGGGACATTTGCATTTCACACACCCAAAACAAGAAAGAGAAAGACCAAAGAACATAAGCTTAAATTTAAACAATGGCTTCCAATATATGTTTGCATTACCAACATCAAGTGAGTGCACAGAGTATTCAAGGTGTTTGTATCAGTGTATGTGCACGCGTTTGTCTATATGTCAATGAAAACAGATATGAAGACCCTCAACTAGTTTCTTAATATTTCCTTTGTGTTTTGGCTTTTGGGTGCTTTCCAGTTTCCTCAATTGACTGACTAATCATTTTTCACAAACTTGTTTTGCCTATTGATGACACAGGTCTCTGAGTGGATGAAAAATAGGAGAATCGGCAATTCTTTTGCTGGTGATCTTGCTGTCCACCTTGATCTCATTGGCAAGGTGCATGGGGTTGAGGCTTCTGAAAGATTTTTCAGTGAAGTGGATGATCCATCTGAAAAGATGTATGGTGCGCTTCTCAATTGTTATGTGAGGGAACGCCTCATTGATAAGTCTCTCTCTCATTTTAAGAAAATGAAAGATAAGGGTATTGCTAAAAATCCTCTTAACTACAATGGCATTATGACTCTGTATATTAACACTGGTCAAGTTGAGAAAATTCTTGAAGTGCTATTAGAGATGGAAAAGGAAGGTGTATCTCCAGACAATGTTACCTATAGACTCTGCATTAAATCCTGTGAGTTAAAATCTGATTTTGCTACCATGGAGAAGCTTTTAGAGAAGTTAGAAAGCCAACCCGACATCTCAATAGACTGGAAGACATATACGATAGTGGCTAATTCTTACATAAAAGGAGGATTTAAAGAAAAGGCAAAGTCTTTCTTGCAGAAAGCAGAAGACAAAGTAAATAAAGATGCAGTCGGTTACAATTTTTTGATCACTCTGTATGCAACCCTCGGAGATGTGTCTCAGGTGATGAGGCTGTGGCAGAAGCAGAAAACATCTTGTACGAGGCAAATTAATATTGATTATATGGACATGATTGGCTCTCTGGTTAAGCTTGGTGAGTTGCAAGAGGCTGAAAGAATATTCCAAGAGTGGGAATCAGCTGATCTGTTATATGATATCCGGGTCCCTAATGTTTTGTTACTTGGCTACACAAAACGGGGGCTCGTTGATAAAGCTGAAAGGATGCTCGAGGGAATCATTAGTAGAGGAAAGACCCCAATTCCTAATAGCTGGAGCATCATTGTTGCCGGGCACATCGAGAGTGGGAACATGGAGAAGGCTGTACAATGCATGAAGAGAGCCTTTGAACTAGTGCCACAAAACCAAGGGTGGCTGCCTAAACCTGATCATATTTCAAGCATACTCAGCTGGCTTGGTGATAACAAAGATGTTGAAGAAGTAGAAGTGTTTTTCAAGTTGTTGTGTACAGTTTTTCCGATGAACCGAGAAATGTACCATTCCTTGCTAAGAACAACTATTGGACATGGGAGGAAAGTTGATGGTATTTTACAGAGGATGGAAGCTGATGACGAAACAAACAAGATACTTGGCTCAAGATAGGAATATAGTATATCATGGTGGTTGTTGGTGACAGCTTTTGGCATATGTGCTGCAACTTACCCTATATTAGTCTTCCTAGATATAATTAGGTACATGCTATGCTAGGCTGAAAGATAATTTGTTTTTGTCTAGATTACATGAAAGATTGAATGATTCCAGGGAATGTTGGTCCAGAAGTTTGCTTTATCACGAGAGACTAGAATCGCGACCCTAGGATGATATAACACGGAAGGGAGCTGATTTGTTATTGTAATGTAAAGTCTCCTGGTCTTCTCCCCCATTTGAAGACAGAATGCTAAAATTTGATCATACAAATTGTCAGTCATATGCTGAGCTTCTAGTTCTTTTATGTCTCTTCCTGTTGATGTCTTTGCTTTCTCTATGCCTTTATAATGGTAACATGGTTTGGCTGAGTTGGGATCCTCTTCATTTACCCAAGTAAATGGAGGCTTCCATTTAGCAAATGGAGGGTGGGATTTACTTTTTGCAAGTTGCTTTTTTAAATTAAAAAATGGAGAGAAGCAAATCCAACCTTCCATTTTTGCTAAATGAAAGTTTCCATTTACTTGGGTAAATGGAGAGGATCCCAACTCGGTTTGGCTATGATAGTGTAATTGTTGGTGAATTTGACATTTACGACTGTACTCAAAGTAGGATCCTTCCCTATCTCAATATGTCATTTTGTTAGGCTATGAGAGTGCTCGAATGAAGTTTAAGCGTTTGGTTTATTTTGGTGAGATAGAATGGGACAGACTATAGAGATGATTCAATTGGCTACACTGTAGTATGTCTAGTGATTATTAAACTCCCATTTGCCCGTGTCCAAAATGTTGTTTGTAAACTACACTGCTGCTTCCTTTATATATCTCTCCCCTTTCTTGGCCTAAAGGGAGGGAGAACTTAGGCTAGGATCACTATGGCCAAGTTTTCATTTTTCTCAATGTGTCAAGCATACAAAATTAGCTAGGGCTATGCCCACTTTCGGAAAAAAGAATGGGGAAATAATTATCTAGATAAGTCGCCTACTCCTTAGCACTCTATTTCAGTTCAATTCGATGGTATTCACTTCAATTGGATCCAATGGAAATAACACACCCTTTATTATGAGTCAATTTAGACAAATGTTATTATGTGTCATTTCACTTTTTTTTTTTTTTTTTTTTTGCCTATACCCAAAACCCATGCCATCGAGGTGATTAGATTCTCGCGGCAAAAAAAACTGGTCTTGAATTGAAAATCCTGACACTCCCCTTCCTTTCACTTGCACTTCCAAAATCAAGCCCTAAAAATGGCGAGAGCGCGCGACGCCATCTCCCCGAGTGACAAAGAGGAGAGAGAAAATCGAGAAAGAGTACCACTATCAGAAGACGACGAAGACACTCATCGTAAACCAAAACCTAAATCAGTTCGTGACGACAGAAAATCAAAATCGAAATCGAGACGGTACTCTTCAGAAGACGAAGAATCCGATGATGATACTGAATCAAGCACAAGTTCCGATGAAGAAGAAAAGAGGCACAAGAGCAAGAGGAAGAAACGATCTAGGTCATCTTCGAGGAGAGACAAATCGAAATCAAAATCAGAATCGGATTCGGAGTCTGAGTCTGAGACGGAGTATTCGGGTTCGGAGAGCGAGAGCGAGGAGGAGAGGAGGAGGAGGAAGAGGAGAGAGAGGAGAAGGAGAGAGGAGAGGGAGAGGAAGAGAGAGAAAGAGAAGAAGAGAAAGCGGAGAGAGAAAGAGAAGAAGAGAGAGAAGGAAGATAAAAAGAAGAGGAAGAGTAAAGAGAAAGAGAAGAAAGGGAAGATTGGTGCTGTTACTGATTTGTGGGGCAAATTTGGGACTATCAGAGAAACTGATATGTGGTATGATTTCAATTCATGCTCTCAAATTATTGGAATTTATCTTTTTGATAGGGTTAGGGTTTTAGGGATTGGCTTTTCATTCAATTACTCTATGTTTTTGTTGATATGTTGCTCCCTTGCTTCTTATGCATTAAGTTAGGTTCAAACTGCTGCTGGGTTTTATAGCTGAACAGAATCAGAACATGGGTTTGTTTGTATAGTGTTGAATTGTAGAGGTTGGTTATAGAGCGAATTGTGCATACCTAGCTTTGAATAGCTTGAAAATGCGAGAGTAGAGAGTGAGAAATGACGCTTGTTGCAATTCAGTGCAATATGGAGGGAAGATAATGTAGGAAACAATATCTGGCACATTTCCCTTCATTGCGGGGTGATGAGTTTGATGGATCAAACTCAAAGGGAGGGTAAATGGCATGGTTAGTGTGGCTTAGGCTATGGCATGCTATATTGTTTGCAGAACTGTAGATTAGTTTTAGGATACTCGGTTTCCTAGTCATTTTGGGCCGATCTTTTTCATTTTAGTTTATATGTTTACTGAAGTTCTACCATTTTATCCTATTCACTGGAGGAGAGCAGGCGTACTGGAATCGACTGAATCACTGTATCAAACCTTCCCTATATCCTTGTGAAAAGAATTAATCCTATGGAAAAATCTGAGCAGGTCCCAAGTTTGAGGGCAACTAGTTTATAATTTTACTTCTCATTTGACCTCTGACAATTAAGCATTAGCACCATAAAAATGTTTCTGCTCCTCTGTTTTTCTACACCTCCCTTTCACTCTTAGTATCCACAACTCTTTAATTCTCTGCCTCATTTGTATTTCTCATGAAATTACTGTTTGAGTGCCTAACAGTAATAACCAATGACTGGTGTTTTGATGATGCACTCGGGTTACCTTTCTGTGAACTTAATTGAATCAGCCCCTTGACGCCTCATAATATCTAGATACTTAGAATTAGAACATCTAAGAACTTTGTCATTATTGCTTCCCTTTCATAATGGATACATCCATTATCCATAGCATTTAGTACCAGCAAATTGTGACAATAGAAATGCCTTTGAAGTCCATCAATTGCAAATTGCTCCTGACCTTATCCCAGGAAAAGCAAAAATTCAAGGTACTGGGGTGCCTTGCTTCTAACTTTGTTGTAATAATTTTCTTTTTTGGTGCTAATTTTGTGATTAACTGGTAAATAAAACAACACCAATGCGGGATTTGGAGAGGTTCATGCAGCCTGACTCTTAATTTGTTTAGGGAAAATATTAAAATGCTGGGAGGAGGGATGCCCTCAAGTCATGGTATATTGGCTTGTGGTGCCTCCATAAAAGCTAGAGGTATCTACCCCTAAATGACATTGTTTGTTGCATTGTAGTTCTACTTGTTATGATTATTTATACTGTAAACTGTGATCTACATTTGACCGAGTGCTTAGGAAACGATTATTAGCCTTTTATTAACAAACTTGAGATACTCTGTTATAAAGTTCTTCTACCAAAGATTATCATAGTAGACAATGAATCAAAATGAACTACATAGATCAAAAGTTTATTGAAACAAAATCTGGGTGGCCCATATCCATGTCCCACCGCCCAACGAGCGCCATGTCCCATGTCCCAAGTTCCATGTCGCATTGGTGGATAGGAGTTCGGGGACCCGGATGACCATCCCGAAGCACCGGAGCTCCTATAGGGTGACTATAGACCCCCGGGAGAAGTTTGGTTTAGAAACAGAAACCGGGCCCCGGGAGGCCGAAAATCAAAGGCTATATAAATACACGTTTTTTGGGCTCCTAGCTTCCGGGAGGCCCTGAAACGAAGGTTGATATTTTCGCACCACATCGCACGGGTCACCATTGGGGAACATAGAGGTCCCCAGTTCCGTTATCGAGTCGAGTCCTTGATAAGCTTGTAAGGGCGCTTTTACGGGACACTAATGTAAGGGCCGGAACATCGAAAGCACGGGTGATATCAAAGTTTGGGGATCCGTATAACCCTCCTGGGACACCGAGGGTCCTCTAGAGTCATGGTAGACCCCTCGGAGAAGTTTGAGAAAAATGACACCCGAGCCTCAGGAACCAAAAATGAAGGCTAAATAATCCACGTTTTTTGGGCTTCCGGGAGGTCCAAAATGAAGGTGGATATTTTCGCACCACATCACACATAATACAACTAGGGGACATGGGAGACCCTTGGGGTTGCTTATCCGATCCCTGATAGGCCTGGAAGAGCGTTTTACGCTACACTGGTGAAATAGTCGTAACACCAAAGGCATAGGTGATATCGACGATCTGGGATCCGGATGACTCTACCAAAGCACCGAGTGTCCCCTGGAGAAGTTTGGGCAAAAATGACACCCGAGCCCTGGGAAGCCGAAAACAAAGGGTAATCCACGTATTTTGGGCTTCCGGGAGGTCCCGAAATAAAGGTGGATATTTTCGCACATCGCACAAAATACTCCTAGGGGACATGGGAGCCGTTTGGGGTTGCTTATCCGATCCCTGATAGGCTTGAAAGAGCGTTTTACGCTACACTGGTGTAAGAGTCAGAACACCAATGGCATGGGTGATATTGAAGATCGGGAATCCGGATGACATTCCCTAGCACCGAGGGTCCTCTAGGGTCATGGTAGACCCCCCGGAGAAGTTTGGGAAAAAATGACACCTGAGCCTCGGAAGCCGAAAACGAAGGCTATAATCCACGTTTTTTGGGCGTCCCGGAGGTCTCGAAATGAAGGTGGATATTTTCGCACCACATCGCACAGAATAGTCCTAGGGGACATGGGAGTTGATTGGGGGTGCTTATCTAATCCCTGATAGGCTTGGAAGAGCGTTTTATGCTACACTGGTGTGTAAGAGTCGGAACACCAATGGCATGGGTGATATTGAAAATCGGTGATCCGGTTGACTCTCCCGTGGTTGCGAAGGTCCTCTAGGGTCATGGTAGATTCCCCCTAGAAGTTTGGGCAAAAATGACACACGACCCCGGAAGTCGAAAACGAAGGCTATACCCACGTTTTTTTGGCTTCCGGGAGGTCTTGAAATGAAGGTGTGTATTTTCGCACCACATCGCACAAAATACTCCTAGGGGACATGGAGACCTTTGGGGTTGCTTTTCCGATCCCTGATAGGCTTGGAAGAGCGTTTTAGGCTACACTGGTGTAAGAGTCGGAACACCAATGACATGGGTGATATTGAAGATTGGGGATCCGAATGATACTCCCGAGGCACCGAGGGTCCTCTAGGGTCATGGTAGACCCTCCGGAGAAGTTTGGGAAAAAAATGACACCCGACCCTAGGAAGCCCAAAACGAACGCATTAATCCACTTTTTTGGGCTTCCGGGAGGTCTCGGAATGAAAGTGGATATTTTCGCACCACACGCACAAAATACTCCTAGGGGACATGGGAGACCCTTTGGGGTTGCTTATCCGATCCCTGATAGGCTTGGAAGAGTGTTTTACGCTACATTGGTGTGTAAGAGTCAGAACACATGCTTTTGGGAAAAAGCTCCTCTAGGGTCATGGTAGAACCCCCGGAGAAGTTTGGGAAAAAAATTACACCCGAGCCCCGGAAAGCCGAAAACGAAGGCTATAATCCATGTTTTTTGGGCTTCCTGGAGGTCCCAAAATGAACGTGGATATTTTCCCACCACATCGCACAGAATACGACTAGGGGACATGGAAGACCTTTGGGGTTGCATATCCGATCCCTGATAGGCTGGGAAGAGCGTTTTACGCTACACTGATGTAAGAGTCGTATCACCAATGGTATGAGTGATATTGAAGATTGGGGATCCGGATGACTCCCAGGGCACCGAGGGTCCTTTAGTGTCATGGTAGACCACCCATAGAAGTTTGTGCAAAAATAACACCCGAGCCCCGGGAAGCCGAAAACGAAGGCTATAATCCACGTTTCTTTGGCTTCCGGGAGGTCCCGGAATGAAGGTCGATATTTTCGCACCACATCGCAAAGAATACTCTTACTGGACATGGGAGACCATTGGGGTTTCTTATCCGATCGCTGATAGGCTTAGAAGAGCGTTTTATGCTACTCTAGTGTAAGAGTCTGAACACCAATGGCATGGGTGATATTGAAAATCGGTGATCCGGGTTACTCCCGGGGCACTGAAGGTCCTCTAGGGTCATGGTTGACCCCCAGGAGAAGTTTGGGCAAAAATGACATGCGAGCCCCGGAAGCCAAAAACGAAGGCTACAATCCACCTTTTTTTGGGCTTCCGGGAGGTCCCGAAATGAAGGTGGATATTTTCGCACCACATCGCACAGAATACTCCTAGGGACCATGTGAGATCTTTGGGGTTGCTTTTTCGATCCCTGATAGGCTTGAAAGAGCGTTTTACGCTACACTGGTGTAAGAGTCGGAACACCAAAGGCATGGGTGATATTGAAGATCGGGGATTCGAATGACACTCCCATGGCACCGAGGGTCCTCTAGAGTCATGGTAGACCCCCCGGAGAAGTTTGGGAAGCAACGACACCCGAGCCCCGGATGCCGAAAATGAAATCTATAATCCACGTTGGGCTTCCGGGAGGTCCCGAAATGAAGGTGGATATTTTCGCACCACATTTCACAGAATACTCCTAGGGGACATTTGAGACCTTTGGGGTTGCTTTTCCGATCCCTGATTAGCTTGGAAAAGCGTTTTACGCTACACTGGTGATGGGTGATATTGAAGATCGGGGATTCGAATGACACTCCCGGGGCACCGAGGGTCCTCTAGCGTTATGGTAGACCCCCCGGAGAAGTTTGGGAAAAAATTAAACCCTAGCCCCTCAAGCCCAAAACGAAGGCTAATCCACGTTTTTTGGGCTTTCGGGAGGTCCCGAAATAAAGGTGGATATTTTCGCACCACATCGCACAGAATACTTCTAGTGAACATGGAAGACCTTTGGGGTTGCTTTTCCGATCCCTCATAGGCTTGGAAGAACGTTTTACGCTATAATGGTATGAGAGTGGGAATACCAATGGCATGGGTGATATTGAAGGCCGGGGATCCGGATGACATTCCGGGGCATCGAGGGTACTCTAGGGTCATGGTAGACCCCCCGGAGAACTTTGGGAAAAAATGACACCCGAGCCCCGGAAGCCGAAAACGAAGGCTAAATCCACGTTTTTTGTGCTTCCGGGAGGTCCCGAAATGTAGGTGGATATTTTCGCATCACATCGCACAGAATACTCCTAGGGGACATGTGAGACCTTTGGGGTTGCTTATCCGATCCCTGATAGGCTTGGAAGAGCGTTTTATGCTACACTGGTGTAAGAGTCGGAACACTAATGACATGGGTGATATTAAAAATTGGGGATCCGGCCCAGTCTCCCGGGGCACCGAAGGTCCTCTAGGGTCATGGTAGACCCCCCGAAGAGTTTGGGCAAAAATGTCACCGGAGCTCTGGAAGCCGAAAACGTAGGATACAATCCACGTTTTTGTGGCTTCCGGGTGGTCTTGTAATGAAGGTGGATATTTTCGCACCACGTTACACAGAATACTCCTAGGGGACATGTGAGACCTTTGGGGTTGCTTTTCAGATCCCTGATAAGCTTCGAAGAGCGATTTATGCTACACTGGTGTCACAGTCGCAACACCAATGGCATGGGTGATATTGAAGATCAGGGATCCGAATGATACTCCCTGGGCACCGAGGGTCTTCTAGGGTCATGGTATACCACCTGGAGAAGTTTGGGAAAAAAATTACACCCGAGCCCCGTAAGCCCAAAACGAAGGCTATAATCCACGTTTTTTGGGCTTCTGGGAGGTCCCGAAATGAAGCTGGATATTTTCGCACCACATCGCACAGAATACTCCTAGGGGACATGGGAGACCCTTGGGGTTGCTTATCCGATCCCCGATAGGCTTGGAAGAGCGTTTTACGCTACACTGGTGTGTAAGAGTCGGAACATAAGCATGAGTTATATAGAAGATCGGGGATCCGGATGACTCTACCGGGGCACCGAGGGTCCTGTAGAGTCATGGTAGACCCAGAGATGTTTGGGCAAAAATGATACCCGAGCCCCGGGAAGCTGAAAACGAAGGCTTATAATCCATGTTTTTTGGGCTTCCGGGAGGTCCCGAAATGAAGGTGGATATTTTCGCACCACATCGCACAAAATACTCCTAGGGGACATGGGTATCTCTGATAAGCTTGGAAGAGCGTTTTACGCTACATTGGTGACTGGTGTAAGAGTCGGAGCACCAATGGCATGGGTGATATTGAAGATCGGGGATCCGAATGACACTCCCGGGGCACCGGGGGTTCTCTAGGGTCATGGTATACACCCTGGAGAAGTTTAGGCAAAAATGACACCGAGCCTCGGAAGCCGAAAACTAAGGCTATAATCCATGTTTTTTGGGCTTACGGGAGGTCCCGAAATTAAGGTGGATATTTTCGCATCACATTGCACAGAATACTCCTAGGGGATATGGGAGTTGTTTGGGGTTGCTTATCCGATCCCTGATTGGCTTGGAAGAGCTTTTTACGCTACACTGGTGTAAGAGTAGGAATACCAAAATGTCATGGGTGATATTGAAGATCGGGGATCCGGATGACACTCTCGGGGCATTGAGGGTCCTCTAGGGTCATGGTAGACCCATCGTAGAAGTTTGGGCAAAAATGACACCCGTGCCCCGGGAAGCCGAAAACGAAGGCTATAATCCACGTTTTTTCGGCTTCTGGGAGGTCCCGAAATGAAGGTGGATATTTTTGCACCACATCGCCCAGAATACTCCTACGGGACATGGAAGACCCTTGGGGTTGCTTATCTGATCCCTGATAGGCTTGGAAGATCGGGGATCCAGATGACTCTCCCGGGCACCGAAAGTCCTCTAGGGTCATGGTAGACCTCAGAGAAGTTTGGGAAAAAATGACACCGAGCTCTGGGCAGCAAAAAACAAAGGCTATAATTCACCTTTTTTTAGCTTACAAGAGGCCTCGGACGAAGGTGGATATTTTCGCACCACAACGCACTAACACACTGGACACCCCTAGGGGACATGAGGGACCGTCGTGGTAGGTTATCGGGTCCTTGGTGGGGTCCTTGGTAGGCTTGAAGGGCCTCTTACTGTTGGACATCGCAGGCCAATCTACGTTTTTGCGTACCGTGTATGGCTCTCCACGACTCGTGCCGCCAAACCTATCCCAATACCTCTCTTCTATTATAGTGAAGACTGAAGTCTCATAGTTTTTCCCAATTTCTTTGAAGTGATTTCTTATTTTTTTGATATTTCTCAGCGTATTTTGTTAATTTAAAATTAAATTAAATAGCTACAATTTGTGAAAAATTAAAAAAAAAAGTTTTTCTGTAATTATAATATACTTGTAAAGTTTGAGGTGGAACATTTGGAAAACAATTCTCCAAACTCTCTAAACCTCAGTATGCATGTCTACTCCTGTTAGAACCACAAAACCTTATAAGACTCTTTAGTGGGTAGTTGTTTGAGAGGGCTTGTGGGCGAAGGAAGGCAAGTGACGCAACATGAAACACCTACCATTATGAAAGTTATGCACTGGGCATGTCTATTCCACGGTTTTTGGGTACCGAGCATGGCTCCCCACCACCCTGTGCCACCAAACCTATCCCAAGTCCTCTCTACTATTATAGTGAGGTTTCATAATTTTTCCCAATTTTTTTGAAGCAATTTCTAGTTTGTTTTCAATATTTTTTCTTTTTTTCAAAGCAACTTTTTCATTAAAAATTAAATTAAATAGTTTTAAACATTCAAGTTGGTATAACTGTTCAGAGAAAACAATGTAAAGCAATATATGGTACTCCCTCCGTCCCTTCTTTACTTGGCACTTTCCTTTTTGGGATGTCCCCTCTTTACTTGGGCATTTCTTGAAGTGGAATAATTTTGTGGTCAAAAAGACTCAACTACCCTTCCTCTTTTATGTTGTGAATTTGAATTAGCCCCCTTCCTCCCCCTCACTTTCTCTCTCCTATATGCCCCAACAGTAAAATAATTGCAGTCATCCCCCTCACTTTCTCTCTCCTCTTGGGTTCTCTCTCTCCTCACTTGGTGGCCGGCGACGGTATGAGGCATGGGGTTGGTTTCATGGTGGTTATAAACGTGGGGTGGTTGTGGAGGTGTGTGGTTGGGTTTACTTTTGTGGGTAAATCTGAGTGGTGGTAGTTATGGAGGTGGGGTTGGGTGGTGGTGCCGTGGTGGTTTCGTGGTGGTTATAGAGGTGGAGTGGTTATGGAGGTGTGTGGTCGAGTTTGATTTTGTGGGTAAATCTGAGTGGTGGTGGTTATGGAGGTGGGGCTCGGACGTTCGGTGGTGGTGATTTTGTGGTGGTTATGGAGGTGATGGGTTGGGTTGGGTGGATCTGAGTGGTGGTGGGGTGGGTTCGTGGTGCTGACAGCTTTGGGGGATGAATGGAAGGAGGGTGGGGGGAGAGGGAGATGGAGGAAAGAGAGAGAAGGGTGGTGGTGGTGGTGGTGGTGGTGGTGGTGACAGGTGTGGTAAATGGGAAGATGAGAGAGATTATTTCTCGTTAGGAGGAGAGAGAAAGAGAAGCCCTTAGGGGGAAGGGCATAATTGGAAAAGACATGGAAAAGTTAACTTTTATTAAAACCCGTGCCATTTGGTAGTGCCCAAGTAAAAGAGGGACGGAGGGAGTACTAAGCTTAATGAAGTTGGAGAGGTTATCTTGCGAAGAGAGGAGGTTTAGATACCAAGGCGTATTAGCAATCGCAAAGAGAAATACGAAGAAACTTACTAAATTGGGATTTGTTGTACACGATGCCGGAAAGATGGCGAACGACGGCGATGAGGTCCAGTTTCGAATGTTGAACAAATGGGAAGGTAGGATATGAATTGATGGTGTATGGTTCCATTATCTATTCATGAGTGAGACATTGCAAAAGAAAAAAAAGAAGGAAAAAAAAAGCATAGCAAAAAAAATCTATTTATGAGAGAGGGATTAGCTTCTTTTTTTTTGCCTCCTCAATATGTGAGAGAAATTAGCTACTGCTCAATTTCTTGAACTTTTGAGAATGAAGGAGTCATTAAACTCCCTTATGTTTTTGTAACATCTGATTGTTGCTAATTTCTTTCTTCTTTTTTTCTTTTTTTTACTGGCCATGAGTCACATGACACGTCATAAGTAAATTGACACGTAATTCGACAATTCAGCGGCTGATGTTGCGAGCTCTAATATAATCATTGCCTTTTAATTTAATTATATAGATTGAGGCTCGTAACTGCTCACCACTCGTCCAGTACCAGGAAGGTTCATGTCCTTACACAGAACTTTTGCTGTGCTTGACCAGTCTACTAAAATTGTTCCTTAGCAGTAATCGGTGTATTAAATTGAAATCATTCTTCCTGTGGGTCAAATTGCATCTAGCTTTTTGTAAAATTGCAATTTCAGATTGTCTGGACAAAACTTTTGCTATGCTTGTCTATACATGTTGTGTCTTCTGATCACCATCTTGGTCTTTAGGTTCTGCTAAAGTAATCGATTTGTCATTTACCTCTTTCCTTTTTTAATTTCTCTTTTTCCCCGAGGAAGGGGTGGGGGTCTAGGGGTGTAGCTTTGGCTGGGGTACACTGCACAATGTGTGGTTATAGGTTTGAAGTATGGCTGCACAATTTTGTATACTTGAATCTGCGTAAGTAATATGTTTTCCGCATAGTATCCAATAACTTTAGCAGGAGAGTCTGCCTATTCACGAAAAATTCCATTCCATTCTTGTTGGCTGCAAGTGGCTGTAGAACTTATCGAGAAAGTTGATACCTTTTATTTGAAATCTAATGTTAGTTTGTGCTTCTTTTCATTTGATTTTCTGCTGCTTGTAGGAATAAACGACCAGAGTTTACTGCATGGCTGGCCGAAGTAAAGGAGGTATTTCATCTTGAACTGAGCTACTAGCATTAACAGGGGGGTATGTCATTGTTTTCATGTGGTAAATAGCATCAACTATTTTTCTTTGTAATAGTACAGGCAATTTAGCCAATTTGTATTTGCTTTAATGTTTCAGAGAGAATGAGATGAGTCAGTGTACTATAATTGCATTTACAAATTTTGGCCATCTCTGTTGCATGGCTAGTCTTCTTGGCTGAAGTCTAGAATGTTGTTATACGGCAGTTTAGCCGATGGTAATTGGCATAAAGTTCCTATTATTTTATCATTGTTATTCGGTCACTACAGGTCGTCTGCCCTGTCTTATTATATCTCGTGAGGGCAAAATGATTAGAAAACATGTTTCATTGCAATATTCTGCTTTTGTTTTAGAACTTACATCACTCAAGTCACTTAGAGAAGGGAAGCCTGCATATGCTTCAAGCATGCATTTGGGGTGGGGGGGGGGGGGGAATTAAAAAAAAATTATAAAAAAAAATCTTTGGGACAGCTTCTTTAGCCAATTCATATTGAATGATTACACAGTTTTATGGCGCTGTGGGTATCGTTGTTTCACAGATCACGTACCGTACCATACCATGCCATGCAAGCACAATACCTCTCAAACCGAGAGCATGGTAGGCAGCTAGGCGCTCAGATTTAAGCAGCCTTACCGTTGCATTTGCAAATAGGAATTGTCTTATACTTCAAAATAACAAAGAAGCGGAGGACAATTAAGTGAGGCATTTGATTTAGTTCATACAATTTTTAGCTGAAAAATTGCCCAATATGATCATAGATCATGCATGTGCATATAACTGATTGTGCTTTTGTCATTTGAGTTATTGTTTTTTTTTTTTTTTTTTTTTTTTTTTGAGAAGAACATTTGAGTTATTGTATTTAATAATCATTGAGTTATTGTATTTAACAGTTGTCTGGATGATCTTGCTTGTTAAATTTAATTTTAAGATTGTGCATTTCTTTTTCAGGTGAACCTGGAAAGTCTACCTAACTGGGAAGAGAAGAAAATGTTTAAAGAGTAAGTTACACTTGTAATTTTGTACAGCAAACTATTGGCTGGGGAGCCTAAACTAACTCCTAAATTTTTGACAGATATATGGAGGACTACAACACGGCTACCTTTCCTTCTAAAAAGTGAGAATTCTAGACCTCTTATATTTAACTGTTCTACGTGGTAAGGTTATACCAGTGTATAGAGTGACTATAGACTCTGTATAATTGTTCTGTTCATGAAAGATTCCACTCTTCTGGTAAGGTGTGCCAGTGTTTAGACATATAAACCAGATGTTGTCTCAGTTCCTGCTCTTGTATGTTTTACAGGTACTACGACCTTGACACTTATCACAGACGTAAAATGGAAAAAGAGATCAAAAAGGGTATGAAAAAGGTTGTACAAAAGGAACGCACTGTATTTAATGATGAAGATCAGCGCCGGTATGTTAAGCTTATGAACTAATTTACTTTCTATTTAGTGGGTAATGTTTACTATGGGAATATCTTTCTGTGCTTCTTTTCGGCCCACAGAAGTTCCTACACGTGGAAAAATAAGGTTATCCTTGTAGTTGAAGCTCTATCTCTTTTCTCTCTGTCTCTCTTCAATTGAGTAACAAGCTAGCCTCTGAAAGCTTCATAAACGGGGTTTTATTTATTTAAGCAAAGTATTGCAAGTGAAGCCTTGTTGGGTTACATCTGTTTTTTTGCTTATAGCTTCTGCAACTAACTAGTAGTACCTTCCCCTTAGATTTTTTTTTTTTAATTTTCCCCCACATTAGGGATTGCTAAAGATGTTTCATCAACTGCAATTCAATTTTTGTCTTATTTCTTTTTACAGGCAAGAAATGATGCAGGTACGTGAAAAACAAAAGGAAAAAGAGGTGGAGGCACTGAAAAATTCTATGCAGAGTGGCATGGTGAGTTATGCTGCCTGTCTGTCATCGCTTAATACTCCCTCTAACCCAGTATAACTGTCTTGGTTTGGCCCCTTGTTTTCTTTTTTCTTTTTTCTTTTTTGTAAAACAACCCCCTTATCTTTTATGTGATTATCCTATTTTCATAAAGCTTAAGGGAGAAACAACAGAGTAGGTTTGAGGGGAGCATTACATTAAAATGCACATTAGGAGTTCGGACAATCAATTTGAAACAACTCAAGTAGAAAGTAGGAGTATATAGAACCATTCACTGTGAAACAGAGAGTATGAAATGCTTTTATGTCAAAACTGTCATTCCCAAGACTAAACATTCAAAAGATTCTTTGTTTCTTGTGGCCTGCCCTAGCGATTCTAAAAAACCCTAAAATGCGCTCTCTCTCTCACCTCTACCTTTCTTCTTCCCTCTTCTCTTCTTCTCTCTCCTCCCATGGCTTCCCCACCTGCTAATGGGTTCTCTACTGCCCACCACAGTTCAGATCGAAAGGAAATCCTTCGATCTGTACCCTGAGAAACTCAGGGAAGGAGGTTTTGTTAAAATCTGGGAGAAAGGCCGCAATAAATGTCGTCGGGTCCACATGACGGCGACGATGGCGCGGTGGTTGGAAGGCTTCATCGGTTCGGATCTGCTAGCCAAGGGTGGATTCGAAGAAAAGAGGCGGTTCGGGAGAACCCTAGGATGGGTTAAGGCCAAATCGAATTCAAAGGGTTCTTTCCTGGAAATTGGTTTGAGCCGACATGGGAAGTCGACTGCGGTGTTTGTGCCTAGCGGTAAGGATGGCCGGAGGTGGGACGATTTCAAGGAAGCTCTCGCCAAGGTGGTCGGGTGCTTTCCCCAGATCTCCTCTGGAAGTCGATTTCCAAGATCGAATTCTAGATCTGTGACCAATGGTGAGCGTAGCTATCGGGGTGTGGTAGCCGGAGCCACGCATCACCGGTGCTCGGAGTGCACTCATCTAACTCCTGACAGGCACCTAGGCCTCGGGTTTTTCAGTTCGCAGCGCCGGGAGCCCATGATGGCACAATGGAGGCGCGTGAGCCCACTCGCCCTGAGACCATTGAGGTGCGTGAACCCACGCGCCCTGAGCCTGTTGAGGCGCGTGAGACCATACTTTCTGGTGTGGATGAGGGCTCCAGAATGTGTACGGCGCGTGGTGATGATAGGGCTCATAGTTATGGCGTGTGCACTACAATTACTTCATCTAGAAGCCCATCAGATCCCAAAATCCAGGTGAATATTGATTTGGGACATGTTCTGGCTTCTCTTCCTCATTGCCCTTCCTCTACTTTAGTCTTAGATGTGGGGGTATTAAAGGTGAGGTTATCTCTTGAGGGTGTCCAGAGCGGGGAATTAGTCAGTTCTCCTGTTGCTAATGATATACCGGTGCAAGTGTTAGCTGGGGTCCCTGCAGGTCAGCAAGAGGGAGATGCTATACAAATGCTAGACCAAGGGGCTGCTCCCATGGTATTGAATCAGGATCAAACGAGTTCGCCAATAAGGGAGGTTAATGTTAGTGCACCAGTTTTGGATACCTCAAACAAGTTCACCCCAATTCTTTTTGCTGACAATGGGGTTAGGAATTGGGCGGATGAGGTTAGCACGGAGGATGAGGATGACTTTGACTATGAAGACGACTCGTTCTTTGTTGGTAATGACTTGTTGTTGGACAACCTCAGAAGTAACGAGGATTTGGAGTTTGTTCCACAAACACCAGGAGTTTATCTAGACGACACCCAATTATTTAATGAGGGTGGGGTTATTGGCTCGCAAAGGGAGGGTTTAGAGATGCTTTTTGGTTCCAGTCAAGGTGCAACACCTCGAGAAGGGGAACCTGAGGGTGACGGGATTTTGCCAACACCAAAATCTAGCATTCTGAATTGCTATACTCTAGGCAGCAAGGAGGCTGATGACAATGGTAATGCGGTATTGGCTTTGGGGGGCATGTTCCTCACTGATGTCCGAGGCCAGAAGACTACTCTCGGTGCCAAGGAGGGTAATGACATAGGAATTGAGGCCACTCTCGATTTTAGGGAAGCGGGTGATGTAGGTACAAAGGCCACTCTCAATTCTAAGGCTAGGAGAAAGAATCGGGAGTTGGAAAATCTAAAATCTGGTGTCAATTATGACGGGCAAGGGTTGAAGAGGGGTTTCTTACCTATGAAGTAGACTCTGGCTTTTGGTTATTTCTTCATTTTGTTTTAGACATTTGGGCTCTATTATTTTATTTGGAGGATACCTTATCCTCTCCCTGTGTACTCTCTCTTCCATTCTTAATAAAATCTTTTTCTTATCAAAAAAAAAAAAAAATTCTTTGTTTCTTTAACAATGAGTTTACCATTGTCAATATTTGAACAACTTGTGTCTAGCACATAGTTGTAGGGAATGTGATATGCTGCCACGTTCCGCGACCCGGGGAGTCATCGTCCCAGAACAGGGGACGATTCCGTCCCTATTAACTGATATCACCGTCCCAGAGGTCAGCAGGACAAAAAATGACAGAGAAAGAGGCAAAACCATAAGAATGTCTAACAAAGCAACTCATTGTCTTTAATTAAAACATCAGGGCTTAGAAGTAAAAACAAAGGAACTTATTATCTCTTGTTCAAAAGCACATATAATGTTGATTACCGTATCTTGTTGGCTAGCATATCACGATCCCCCTCGTTCCCGATTCATAAAAATTGCGAATTGTGTTCCAGTTCCCGTCCCATGACCCGGACGAATCTGCGCGTTGTGTAACTATGGTCTAACATATTACATATATATTAGGTCAATGAAAATGGGATGAGAAAATAGGAAGTAGGCTTCTATGCTGGAATGGAGGAAGTATCTTAGACTTAGGCTTCTTCTAAATTCGGTTTGCTTATTCATTGTTCTTCTGTTTTTGGAATCTTAGGCACAAGCAATGATAGAACAAGCTCGGCTCAGAGAAGAGATGGCGTACCTGTTTAAAATTGGGAACATTGAGGTAATAATTGAGTGACTGACGGATGACGATTGGTCTCTTTGGTGGTATTTTTCAGCTTATCTTACCATGTTCTTTGCCAATAATATGTTGATATGCATCTGTAGGCTGCAACAGCTATACAGAGAAAGTTGGACCCGGATGTTTTAATGTGAAATGTAGGCTACCGCTGCGAAAACCATATGGCAATTGGCAACTGCTGAACATGGGAGATAGGATGCAGATCATAAGCATCAGAGTTGCCTGTGTGAATCAAAGCTGCAGGTGAGAGAAGACTGGACTTCACCATTGCTTTGTAAGACATGGCTGGCTGCCTGGCTCTATCTGGCAATGTTCACTTGCCCCTTTTTTTGTCAGGCTGATATGCTTGGAATACATACAGATGTTTCGTAGTTTTGAGTTTCTTAAGATACTATCTTGTCTGAATTGGAAGGGAAATATATCTTTGTAGTTAAAATTCCTCATTTTGTAGATGTGCTGGAGGTTTACCTAGAATACTTGTATGCTGATTGCTGAGCTTATTTACTAGCATTGTTTATCTATAAACCGTAGCATTTACCAAAATTTATGTTCTGTACTGTACCGCCTCTTCGCCTGATTGTTTTCTGAACAGACCATGGTTCCCACGCATAGAAGCAGTCCTGAAAACGAACCTCCTCCCTTGATGTATTATGCGAGGCTATTGTGAATTATGCGAAAACAAACACTTTACTGCAGTGTGCAGGATATATATGCATTGATTTGATTGGACCAGAATCGAATGAGAGTTCTGTTGTGACTTGTGAATCAGTGCCTCTAAAGTCCAGATGATCAAAAAATGTGTTCCGGGAGCAGCATGAAGCCTGGAGAAAATTTTCATCTGCTTTTATTGTATTGTTGCAGAACAATACTATTCAAATTTATGCACCTTCCATTTAATTTCCTGGAGTATCATGTTGTAGGAAACTAACTTGAAATGGATACCACTTAATGGTATCAAATACATGTGGGTTCTGAACTTCTGACAAAGCAAGCACCTTGAAACACAGTCTCTTACTTCAGTTTATGCATGTGAGAATTTATGCACCAGTTTATGTTATTACATAGGGCATAATTTCATTCTATGCTTAAAGATATAAATTCATTAGAAAGTATAGAACTGTTCCATCGATTTCGATAAATGTTGAGCCTTTTTTTAAATAAAAAAAAATTCACACAAAGTAGCTATTTAATTTACATTTTTAATTAAAAAATACCTTGAAAAATAAGAAAAAGTATAAAAAAAAAAATTAGAAATCACTTCAAAAAAAATTGTGAAAAATTATGAGACCTCACTATAATAGTAGAGAGGGCTTGGGGTAGGTTTGGTGGCACTGGGTGGTGGGAAGCCATTCTCGGTACCAAAAAACCGTGGATTAGCCTCCGATGTCACGTAAGAGGCCCTTCCAAGCCCACCAAGGACTCGATAACTTACCCCGGGGGCCTTCTATGTCCCCTAGGAGTGTCCTATGCCATGTGGTGCAAAAATATAAACTTTCGTTCTGGGACCTCTCTTAAGTCCGAAAAACGTGGATTATAGCCTTCGTTTTCGGCTTCCCGGGGCCAAGTTGTCGTTTTTGCCCAAACTTCTCCGGGGGGTTTATCATGACCCTGGAGGACCCTCGGTGCCTCGGGAGGGTCATCCGGATCATCGAACTTCGATATCATTTTGCCTTCGGTGTTCAGGCTCTTACACCAGTGTCCTGTAGAACGCCCTTCCAAGCCTATCATGGACCGGAGAAGCAACCCCAGGGGCCTCCCATGTCCCTTAGGAGTGTCCCTTGCGATGTGATGCGAAAATATCCACCTTCGTTCCGGGTCCCCTCGGGAGCCAAAAAAAGTGGATTAGAGCCTACGTTTTCGGCTTCCCGGGGCCCGGGTGTCATTTTTGCCCAAACTTCTCCCGGGGGTCTATCATGACCTTAAAAGACCCTTGGTGCCCTGTGAGGGCCATCAGGATCCCTGAACTTCGATAGCACCCATGCGTTCGGCGTTCGGGCCCTTACATTAGTTTTCCATAAAAACCCCCTTTCAAGCCTATCAGGGACCCGATAACGAACTCCGGGGCCCTCTCATATTTCCTAGGGGTGCCCCTTGCGACGTGGTGCGAAAATATACACCTTCGTTCCAGGGCCTTCCAAAATCCCAAAAAAGTAAATTATAACCTACGTTTTCGGCTTTCCGGGGCTCGGGTGTCATTTTTGCCCAAATTTCTCCGGGGGGTCTATCATGACCTTAAAAGGAACCTTGGTGCCCTGGGAGGGTCATCAGGATCCGCAAACTTCTATAGCACCCATGTGTTCGGTGTTCAGGCCCTTACATTAGTGTTCTGTAGAAACGCCCTTACAAGCCTATCAGGGACCCGATAACGAACTCCGGGGGCCTCTCCTATTCCCTAAGGGTGTTCCTTGCAATGAGGTGCGAAAATATTTACCTCTGTTTCGAGGCCTCTCAGAAGCTCAAAAAATGTGGATTATAGCCTTTGATTTTCGGCTTTCTAGGGCCCGGTTCTCGTTTTTGCCCAAACTTTTCCGGGGGATTTATCGTCATCCAAGAGGACCTCTGGTGCCCTGAGACGGTTATCCGGGTCCCCAAACTCCGTTTTCACTCATAAACATGGGACATGACGCTCGCCAGGCGCTGAGACATGGGGCATGGCGCTCGGTGAGTGCTGGGAAATGGGACTAATGTTGATCCTTAAGTACATGCAGCAGGAAGAAAGAAAATCCTTATTGGCAAGGCTGTGGTATAAAGTATAATAGTCTTGAACATTTGACACTAAAGAAATATTACAACCAGTCAATACTAGCAGCCAGTTCAAGGTAATAGCATACTACAATAAGCTAACAATAATCAGCTAGCGGCTACCTACTTGCCCATACAGGGTCCAAGATAGAAGCTCATTCGCTTCGAGACGTAAGAGTCTGAGGATATCTTTTACGCTGTTGATGTTGGAATGAGAAAAGTCCCCTATGGTGAACTTCTCCACCTTTCCCTTCACTTCAATCAGACTATAACCAGGCTCCTTTCTCAAACCGCTACCCTTCAGCATCTTCCTTGCTTCTGCCACACCATACCATAAACTATCTGAAGCATACAAGTTTGATAGCAAGACAAAAGGGGAGGTACTAATAGGCTGAAGTTTCAGTAGATGTTCTCCTAGACGTTCTCCCATGGCAACCTCACCATACAGCCGACAGGCTGATAGGAGACTTCCCAAAACCACAGAATCATTCTCGTATTGGAATTTTTTCACATACCTTTCAGCGTCAGTTAATCTACCAGCTCGTCCTAGTATATCAATGAGGCAAGAGAAATGCTCAGTCGAAGGACTTACACCATAAACATTGTCCATGGAATTAAATAACGACTCACCCTCTTCAACAAGTCCAGCATGATTGCAAGCAATTAATAGTGCAACAAATGTGACAGTATCTGGCTTCAAACCACTTTCTTTCATATTTCCAAAAAGATCCAAGGCTTCCTTCCCAAGCCCATGATTCCCGAAACCAGCAATTATACTATTCCATGAGACGATATTGGGATGACTCATTTGGTTAAACATGGTATATGCATAGAGAACATTGCCACATTTGGCGTACATGCTCAGTAAAGCATTCTCCACTACTATGTCCCAATTAAACCTTGTCCTGACAAGATGAGCATGGATTTGTCTGCCATGACATAGGGAAGAAATCCCTGCACAGGCAGCAAGAACACTCGCAAAAGTGAAGTCATCAGGCTTGACAATAATTTCGTTCATCAACTCTCTAAATAGATTTATACTCTCCATGTAATCAGAGCTCTGGTAGCAAGCAGCTATAAGGGTGTTCCACGAAATGACATCCTTCACTTCTATTAGATTGAACACCTTTTCTGCATCTTGAATCAAATTGAACTTGGAGTACATAGCAATAATCACATTTCCAACAAAAGACGTACAGTCAAGATTGAACTTAATCGTTTGACAGTGCAATAGCAAACCCTTACGCAGATCCTCCATATTAGTACACGCCTCCAGTGCCCCAGCAAAACTAAAATGGTCCGGAACAAGGCCTCTTCGATGCATTAATTGGAACATCTCAAGCCCCTTGGCTGGATGTTTGTTTTCTATAAAACCAGCAACCAATGCATTGTAGGAAACAGAATTTGGTTTCACCAAAGTACTAAAGACTGCTAAAGCATCATCACAGAGACCACATTTCATGTACAAGGAGATGAGAGCATTAGAAACAAAAGTGATAGAAGCACAGCCAAGCTTCAAAGACTGAGCATGAACTTGTTGGCCATGAATCAAATATGAGAGACTAGCACATGAACTGAGAATACTACCAAAGACAAATTCATTGGGCACTAACTCCAATCGAGAATATAGCTCAATAGCCATGAGTGGCTCCCCAGCTTGATCATATCCAGATATAAGGGCTGCCCATGAAACAAGATTTCTTTCAGGCATTTCGTCGAACACCTGGTGTGCAAGAGCGATAACGCCGCATTTGGCATACATGTTGACGACATGGTTAGAAACGACGACGTCGGGTAGCAATCCAGCCTTGAGAGCAGCAGCATGAAGGGCAAGTCCAGATCTTAGTGCCTTGATCTTAGAGCAGAGGTGTAGCAAAGAACCCAAATATTGGGTCATGCAACAACTGTAAATGCCACCAATTGCCTGTCTCAGCCAAACTCTAGTTTTACAGTAGTTTGCAAAGCAATCTTTTCTGGAGTAGAATTATCTAAGTTTTACTAGGTTCTTGTCTTCTTGGGACTTGGTAGGTAGGAGACTAGGAGTAAGGATATTTATCCAAGGCCCTGGAGTAGAATTATCTAAGAGTATTTGAGGAGTTGATGGGATCAAACCTTATGTTCTACCTCCAACTCTCCATGCTAAAAAAATTGTAAAATGTTTTATGTTGACATGGATAATTAGGTTACGAGTGTGCACGTCCGTGCGATGCATGAGACGTTTCAGTTTTTTTTTTTTTTCAAATTTAATGTTTCTAATGGGTTGTCTAGCTTCTAACTTTGTTGTAATAATTTTTGTTTTCTTTTTTGGTGCTAATTTTGTGATTAACGGGTAAATAAACTAAAACCACATCAATGCGGGATTTGAAGAGGTTCATCCATAGCCTGACTCTTAATTTCTTTAGGGAAAATTTTAAAATGTTGGGGGAAGGGATGCCTTAAAGTCATGGTAATAGCCATTCACTAACCGTGTATTAGCATTTGACGCAATAAAAAAAAGAAAAAAAAGAAGAAGAAGTCATTCAATGGCTTGTGGTGCTCTATAAAAGTTAGAAATACTACTCCTAAATGACATTATTTGTTGTATTATAAATCTACTTATTATGATTAGTCATACTGTAAACTTTGATTTATATCTGACTAAGTGCTTAGAAAACGATTATTAGCCTTTTTCTTAACAACTTGAGAATACTTTGCTATACAGTTCTTCTACCAAAGTTATAATCATAGTAAACAATGGATCGAAATGAACTAAGTACATCAAAAATTTATCGAAACATTGGGTGGCCCATGTCCCATGTCCAAGCGGCCGCTAGCGAGCGCCATGTCCCATGTCCCAACGCTCATGTTTTATGTCCAAATGCTCATGTTCCATGCCCCATTGGTGAAATTGGATTCGGGGACTTGGATGACCGTCCCGAAGTACTAGAGGTCTTGTAGGATGATGATAGACCCCTCAAAGAAGTTTGGGCAAAAACGGAAACTGGGCTGCAGGAAACAGAAAATCAAAGGCTATAATCCACTTTTTTGGGCGTTAAAGAGGCCCCGAAACAAAGGTGAATATTTTCGCACTACATTGCATGGAACACCCTTAGGGAATAAGAAACCACCGTTATCGGGTCCCTAATAGGCTTGTAAGGGCGTTTTTACGGAACACCAATGTAAATGCCCGAACACCGAACCCATGGGTGATATCGAAGTTTAGGTATCTGGATGACCCTCGTGGGGCACCGAGGGTCCTCTAGGTCGTAAATAGACACCCCGGAGAAATTTGGGAAAAAATGACACCCGACCCCCCGGAAACCGAAAACGAAGGTTATAATCTATGTTTTTTGGGCTTTCGGGAGGCCCCGTAACAAAAGTGGATATTTCCGCACCACATCGCACGGAATACCCTTAGGGGACATGAGAGGCTCTAAGGGTCGCTTACCCTATTTCTGATAGGCTTGGAAGGGCGTTTTACGGGACACTGGTGTAAGAGCTGGAACACCAAAGGCATGGGTGATATCGAAGTTCGGGGATCTAGATGACCCTCCCGGAGCATCGAGGGTCCTCTAGGGTCATGATATAGCCCCTGGAGAAGTTTGGGCAAAAATGACACATGGACCTCGGGAAGTCGAAAACGAAGGCTATAATCCATGTTTTTTGGGCTTCCGGGAAGCCCCAGAACGAAGGTGGATATTTCCGCACCAAATCGCGCTGAACACTGCTAGGGGATATGGGAGGCCCTCGAGGTTGCTTATGTGGACCCTGAATAGGCTTGGAATGGCGTTTTACAGGACATTGGTGTAAGAGTCGAAACACCAAAGGCATGAGTGATATCGAATTTCGGGGATCCGAATAACCCTTCTGTAGCACCAAGTGTCCTCTAGGGTCATGGTAGACCCCCCCGGAGAAATTCGGGCAAAAATGATACCCGGGTCTCGGGAAGCCGAAAACGGGAACACCCCTAGGGAACATGAGAGATCACCAAGGTCGTTATTTGATCCTTATTAAGTTTGGATGACCGTTTTATTAATTCCCAAATTAAAGGGTCAAAACTGAAATTTGAGTGAACACGAAGCTCGGAGATTTGACAGGGGGTACCAAGGGTCCTAGAGTCAAAATGGAACCCTTGATGAAGTTTGGGCAAAAATCTCAATCGAACCTCTGAGAAGCTGAACATGAAGGCTATAATCCAACTTTTTTGCACTTTCAGAGAGATTCGTACATAAAATTGTTATTTACGGACAATATTATACGAGACACCCTTAGAGGACATGTGAGGCTTCCATAGTTGATTATTGGGTCCCTATAAATTTGGACAACCGTTTAGTACCTCGGAGAAGTAAATGACCGACCTACTGAATCCCCTAATATAATTTGGGTAAAGATCTCAGCAAGATCCCAAGAATTCCAGGAGTCTAGACAATAATTTGGAGTAATTATGTACTTGGTACATGATATGAGAGGGCAGTTCGATAAAGGTGAATTGAGTAGCCCAAATCCAAGCAAAGTAGTAGTAAAAGCCCATTTCACATACAACTACAAGTGGAGTACAACTCTTTCACGGTCCAGTTTGCAGCAGAAACATACAAAACCCAGATCTACATACACTTGATCATAGCCGAAAGGCCAAATCTATGCATCAATCAAATTCCCTCTTTTTAAAACCAAAAAAAAAAAAAGGTGAAAATTGCTCTTCACTGGCTCTCTAGCCTGCCAAAGCTGACTTTGGTCTGGGAACATTTTACCATTTTCTTATTCCCTAAATCTTTTATCTCAAACATGATTAGAAAAAGTAACAAAGAAAAAACGGTAAAGAAAGAAAAAATTATGGATCTTTGTCCTAAACTCACAAAGTTTTTTTTTTTTCTTGCATAAATAAAAAAAAGTGTCACTGGCTAAGCTTGAGCTAAACTCAGTTAAGCTAGTTTAGTACTTTTATACAGTTAGCTAGGAACATTAAATTAAAGACATGAAGCGAGGAATCTCTGGTTTCTTTTTCACACTTTCCCCATTCTCAGTTGCTGTGTCTTTGCAGCTGCTGCTTGGCACTATTCACTGTCACTCTCCTTAAAACCCTTTCTCTCCCCCCATTTTCACATTTTTCTCTCTCATCTCTCTCTTTCTCTTTCTCTCTCTAAAAAATGAGTGCTCCTTTGGGGCCATTGATAGGGAGATACCCATCAAGTGACGGTGGCCAACTGGGTGGTATTATCAGTCACAACAGGAAATGCAGGGATTTGGTGTTTCTTCTAATCTTCATTGGCTTTTGGGTTGCCATGATTGTTAATTCCAGCTTTGGATTCAACCAAGGAAACCCACTTAGGTAACTCAAAATATTAATAATAATATTAATTGCCCTGCTTTCATTTTCTTGTTTCCATTAATGGGTACTTTTCTTTTCTTGTGTTTTTTTTGAGTCCTTCTGACCCTTTATGGTAAATTTTGAAATTTATTTATTAGATTTGGAATTTGGTCTTGTTGATTAAAGAAAGAAACTTTAGCATGGAATGTGAAAATTTGGGACTTTGCTTCAATAAGTGTCTTGTTTTTGGCTTTCCTTTTGGGGATTTTAGGCTATTTCAGATGCCAGTAGTAGTTTGAAATTTCGTTTTCCACAATTGTGATGATATAGAGGCTAAGAAGGGTTAAACATAGAGGAGCAATTGTACTGTGTTCATGGTGAATATATCTCCATCACGTGGCAAGTTAAGTAAGCGAGTGAAAGTATGGACAAGATCTAAATTCTAAGGTTTGTTGCAATACAAAATAGAATAAGAAAGAGATCTTAGGTTATGGGTCTTAACACAATTGATGTAGCTTGTTGACAGGGACTAATTGGGTTTTTGGAGTTGTTGGATGATGACATTTTAGTTATTAATTTTAGTAGGAAATTTTCAAATGATCTTGCTCTGTCGCTGTTAGCAGACTGTAGTATTTTTCGTGGCATAAAATTCTACTCCCAAGTATTTTCTCTCTTTTCCTTTTCCTTTTCCTTTTTTTTTTTTTTTTTTTTTGTTTGGGGGTTGGGGGAGGGTGGTTAGAAAAAGGTTGCTTTTGTATGTAGGAGGATTCTAGGATTTGTCTGCTCCGTGAGGCTTCGTGGCCTAGCAGCATCATTTTAGTAGAGGAAAAATGTTATGTACAGGCACTGTAGTTGTAGGACTTCAGCTCGTATTGGCATTCGTACAAATGCTTGTGGCCTCCTTAGCGTGAGATTTTCGGCCTAAAGATCCGATCTTGACTCCTAATGACCATAGAATAAAGGGCAGGAGGAGGTGCGGGTGACGGGCAAGATTGAGGAGATCAGGGTAAGGAGCAAAAGGATATGGAGGGATGGGAAAACGCCAATGAAGGTTATGGCGGCACATGAGGGGGGGGGGGGGGCTGGGGGAAGTAGGAGTGGATGCATTGGTAGGACCCCGAAGAGAGAAGATGTGGTGTTTGGCGATAGGCAAATGTCGGCATCAATATCTCGAAACTCATGTAGAGTAGGGGAGGTGGAGGGTGCTGACAAAAGGGAAGTATCTTCTGATGGAAATTGGAAGGTGACATAGCACTTAGTAAAATCCACAAGATGTGTGCCATATGAAGTGCCTCAACCGAGCATGCAAATATGCTTGTTTGGAAGAAGTATGGTAATGTATGATATCAAAAGGTGCATAAGGTACTGATTTAGAAGGATAAGAGGGAGTCTATCATGCTTCCGCTCACATATAGCTTAAAGGTTAGTTGGGCGTTATTATAATCAATATGTCTATGACCTAATCAGCAATAGGCAGTGGAGCTGTGGAGGAAGAAGAGACAACAAGGTAGTTGCTTGACGAGGAGGAGATGAAAGAGGAAGGCATGAGGAGAAGATTAGAGGATACAAATTACCGGAGCTATCAGACTTGATGGTGACCCCAGTCTGTAGTCTGTAGTCTGTAGATCTTTGACAAGGAAGCCAAATGGTTAATATATTTGTTGAAAGTGAACAAGACATTATGGAGATGTAGGGAAGTTGGCAAGGTAGGAAGACTAGGGGAGCTAACTTGTGTAATAATAATAATGATGATTTCCACTATTAGAAAATCTCCATGGAGCTATATTAATTAAGAGTTTGTTTGGCTGGCACTGGTCTCCCCAGAAGGTTGTACTTCCCCGGGATTCTCATGGGGTGTGCTAAAAACTGTTCCGTCACAGATAGTATAGAATTCCACTTACCTAGGGGAGAGTAGGTAATCAGCTTCCTCCTTGATGTGGGAAGAAGAACTTCCTGTCTGTGTTTTGTGGCAAATAAACAACTTGGCAGTTTAGCACTTCCTAGGAAGTACAGTGTTTTCCTTTGGCAACCAAACAACCATTAAGTTTAGATAAAAATATGAATTCCAGTGACATTCCTATCAGATTAATTATGTTCTATGATGTGGTTTCTGTGTCCTGCTGCACTTCCATTGGTTGAAGTTGTTTCATTACTTTACCAGGTTGACTTATGGCTTGGATTATAAAGGCAATCTGTGTGGCGACAAACATGCTAATCCAGATCTACGTCAGCTTGAGCTCAGATATTGGGTAAATGCTAACCAGGTCTTCGAAAGTGGAGTGAAGAACAGCAAGTTCAAGCTAGGTGATGCCAGGAGCATTTGCTTGTTGGATTGCCCTATTCCAGCTGAAGATTCCCTTAGCTGGGTTTGCGATTATCCAGATGGAGATATACATCTCAATTTAGAGGAATGGATTGACAGGAATTATGATTACTTCGAGTTCCTTACCCCAGAGATGAGGAACAGCTCACTTCAGCTTCAAGGCCCATGTTACCCTGTCATATTCCCAAGTGTAAATGGCAAGTATAAATTTTCAAACTGTATAAATGCAATCACTCACCTATGCATGCATGTCCTTAAATTTCAATCAAGATTGCCAGACAATCATGATCATGCTCTTGTACAATCATAGGTATGTCATATATTTCAAGAACTTTTTTTGCTGAATCTCTGTTGTTTCAATTCCTTCACAGTTTTCTGGAGCTGCCAGTTTATAGCTCGTCCATCAAATATGTCTTTAAGGCATTGGCAGCAGATGGGTGGAGTAAACATCAATGAGGGCCTTGAAATAGACAAGTCAATACACAAAACGATCAACTCCCGATCAGCAGTTTTAAAGGTTGAGCAACCTGTAACTATTCAGTGATTATCCATGTTGGTCTAAATTTCAGCTTGTGTCATTGATATTTGGATCTAATATTAGGCATACAACTAGTCCACCACGACTTACGTTTTAACAAGTATAATTCTATTCTAACTCTGTACCTGTATACATGTCAGACAAGGATGCTCCTAGCTGAGTGGCACTGCTCCAAGTAAATAGTTAGTTATGAGATAATGCAGTGCAAAATTATGTCACAGTGCTTTATACACCTTTGGTTGTTCTGTCCTGTTTGTTTATGGGTTTTCATGTCAAATTATGTGGCAAAAATGTGGTTTTTGCAGAGATACATGGCAGACATTGGGAAGGCATGGCCGGTCCTGATCGTTTGTGGAGGAATCCTTCCGCTTTTCTTGTCAGTGATTTGGCTGCTTATGATTCGTCATTTTGTATCTGGAATGCCGTGGATAACTGTCACACTTTTCAACATTCTTGTAATATCAGTCACCATGCTTTATTATCTGAAAGGTCAGTGATGTATCCTTTTATGTTTTTGTTCCCATTGCTGCTTATAAATCTAAATTTTCTGTCAATACATCATCTATACGCGTTTTCGAATGTTTCTGAGTTAAAATATCCACATCTAATACTTTGTTTAATTCTATTCATTGTTGATTATTGCATAAAAAAATTAATATAGTTTACTTGCACTGTCAGCTGGATGGATTGGGAATGACGCTGTAACTCCTATCGTTGGCGAGCATGATCCGTATATTCATGTTTATGGAAGGGTAAGTTCATACTTCTTAATATTGCCAAGCTTTGAATGTGTTGGAAAGATGCATCGAGTTTCAAACTGTGTTATGGCAAGATGAAATGCCATGCTTCAGAATTAATACTAGCTTAGTTTACTGATGATGTATTTGTCGTGGAAGAATAATATACAATAGAGTACACATTTTTTGTCGTAGAGCTGTATCTAAGGTGCTTCACCAGATGATTTAGACATCAACCTTCCTGGGGATGATGGATTTAACTTATATTCTTTCGTGCTGCAATTTGTGACACTTTCTTGACTATATGATTTTTGTCATGACTGCCAACTTCTGATTAATAATCATTTGTCTGTATCAGGAGTTAACTCATATTCGTGCTGCTGCTATTATGATGACTGTTATTATGGGCATTTCCATCCTTGCATCTATTGCCATTATTAGGCGCATCCTTATGGCAACATCAGTTCTCAAGGCAAGTTGAATGACTTATTACAAAATGTGTTCTAATCTAATTTCCACCTCTTAGTTCATATGTGCTTGTTTTTGTTGAAGGTTTAGCTTTGCATATATCATGTCAGATTGTTTTGCAAAATAGACCCTCATGCAGTACAACTTAGGAAGAGTTTGTAGTGGATGTATCAGTGGCCATACAAGAGTCTATCCTCCCTAGAGTCAGCTTTGGCATTTTCCCATTCGATCATGCACCTTCAAATGTATCATGTTGTAGGATGTTAACATGAAATGGATACCACTTAATGGTATCAAATACATGTGGGTTCTGAACTTCTGACAAAGCAGCACCAGTTTTGAAACACAGTCTATGCTTAAAGATATAAATTCATAAGAAAGTACAGTGACTACAGTCTATACTTCAGTTTATGCATGTGAGAATTTAGGCACCAGTTTATGTTATTACATATAATTTCATTCTATGCTTAAAGATATAAATTCATAAGAATGTACAGAACTGTTCCTTCGATTTCGATAAATGTTGAGCCTTTTTTTTAAAACTTTCACACAAGGTAGCTATTAAATTTAATTTTTAATTGAACAAATACCTTGAAAACTAAGAAAAAATAGAAAATATATCAAAAAAATTAGAAATCACATCAAAAAATTGTGAAAAATTATGAGACCTCACTATAATAGTAGAGAGGGCTTAGGGGTAGGTTTGGTGGTACGGGGGTGGTGGGTAGCCATGCTCGGTACCAAGAAACCATGGATTAGCCTCCGATGTCCCATAAGAAGCCCTTCCAAGCCTACCAAGGACCCGATAACCTACCTCGGGGCTCCTATGTCCCCTAGGGGTGTCTCGTGCCATGTGGTGCGAAAATATAAACTTTCGTTCCGGGCCTCTCGGAAGCCCGAAAAACGTAGATTATAGCCTTTGTTTTCGGCTTCCTGGGGCCAAGTTCTCGTTTTTGCCCAAACTTCTTCGAGGGGTCTATCATGACCTTAGAGGATCCTCGGTGTCCAGGGAGGGTCATCCGTATCACCGAACTTCGATATCACTCATGCCTTCGGTGTTTAGGCTCTTACACCAGTGTCTTGTAAAACGTCATTCCAAGCTTATCAGGGACCCTATAAGCGACCCCGGGGATCTCCCATGTCCCCTAGGGGTGTCCCTTGCGATGTGGTGCGAAAATATACACCTTCGTTCCGGGGCCCCCCGGGAGTCCAAAAACACGTGGATATAGCCTACATTTTCGGCTTCCCAGGGCCCGAGTGTCATTTTTGCCAAACTTCTCCGTGGGGTCTATTATGTCCTTAGAGGACCCTCGGTGCTCCGGGAGAGTCATCAGGATCCCTGAACTTCGATATCACCCATTTGTTCGGTGTTCGGGCCCTTACATTGGTCATCCATCAAAATGCCCTTACAAGCCTATCAGGGACCCGATAACGGACCCCGGGGACCTCCCATGTTCTTCCCTAGGGTGTCCCTTGCAATGTGGTGCGAAAATATCCACCTTCGTTCTGGGGCCTCCCAGAAGCCCGAAAAACGTGGATTATAGCCTTTGATTTTCGGCTTCCTGGGGCCTGATTCTCGTTTTTGTCCACACTTCTCCGGGGGGTCTATCGTTACCCAAGAGGACCTCTGGTGCCCCGGGACGATCATCCGGGTCCTCGAACTCCGATTTCACCCATGGACATGGCGCTCGCTGGGACATGGGACATGAAATGTTGAGCCTTAAGTACATGTAGCAGGAAGAAAGAAAAATCTGTATTGGCAAGGCTGTGGTATAAATGTATAATAGTAATGAACATTTGACACTAAAGATATCTTACAACCAGTCAATACTAGCAGCCAGTTAAAGGTAATAGCATAGTACAATGAGCTAACAATAATCAGCTCACAAAATCAGCTTGCAGCTACCTACTTGCCCATACAGGGTCCAAGATAGAAGCTCATTCGCTTCGAGACGTAAGAGTCCGAGGATATCTTTTACACTGTTGATGTTGGAATGAGAAAAGTCCCCTATGGTGAACTTCTCCACCTTTTCCTTCACTTCAATCAGACTATAACCAGGCTCCCATTCTCAAACCACTACCCTTCAGCATCTTCCTTGCTTCTGCCACACCATACCATAAACTATCTGAAGCATACAAGTTTGATAGCAAGACAAAAGGGGAGGTACTAATAGGCTGAAGTTTCAGTAGATGTTCTCCCAGACGTTCTCCAATGGCAACCTCACCATACGGCAAGACAAAAATATTTTGTCTTCTATTTCATGAACAACATTTTTGACTTATTGTTTCCAAGGATTCTGTTTAGGTATTTTGTCAGATTTGAAAGGTTTTGAGTGCCTCAAGATGCGTGATGCATCAGTGGCAAAATATCATTTGTGGCTTACTTCCGTTGTTCAGTTGACCATCTTCACTTGTACTTCATTATTAGTCACTTCATCAATTGGCCATGTGAAAACCTTTTGCAGTGCCATAAAGAGTTTGAGTTGGATAGTTTCCTTCATCTGTTAAGCAGACAAACCCAACCATGAAAGTTGGTAGATAGTGCATACATTTCTGGATTCTTCTGATGATTTTGCCTGAATATGATCCAGGTTGCTGCAAAAGTCATAGGTGAAGTTCAAGCTCTTATGATATTTCCAGTCATACCATACGCCATCCTTGCGATCTTTTACATGCTTTGGTTGTCTGCTGCTTTCCACTTATTTAGCTCTGGTGAGGTTCGCCAAAATAACTGCGACTCCAATTGCTGTGCATACGATCTTGGGTTAAAACGGATCAGCTGTGAACGCTGTTGTGGTTACAGCATTCACTATACTCCTCACATAGGAGTTGCCATCCTCTTTCACTTGTTTGGTGGTTACTGGGCTACACATTTCTTCATCGCAAGCTCATCCACTGTGATTGCGGGCTCTGTGGCTTCTTATTATTGGGCTCGTGGTGATGCATCGGTAAGTTCCCAGTTCTCCTGAATTGAAGTTTCAGTGCCATAGGCATTGCAAGTTTATGTAACCTAAAATTCTGACATTATGGCCCGTCCAAACATCTGAAGCATACAAAATCAGTTATTCACACTGAAAACAGAAAAGGCTAAAAGTCTTCATGCATCACTTTTGTGAAGAAGTTCAAAATTTAAATTTGTTGCTATATAAAAGCTATCTATTGCTGCTGTGCTTGTCCATTTTTTATTTATACCTTAAATTTCACTGAGAAGGCCCTTAGGTTAACATTCTTGCATGTGAATGTGGGTGGGCTCAGTAGGCATGTGTTGAAGCTCATGTATATCATGGGTGTGTGTGGCGGGAGGTCGTATGTGTTCTTCCAAAATTTCTTATTAGTTTTGTCTGCTGCACAAAGATCATGCACACTGGTATTAGCTGCTTTGCATTGGCAGCTTTGTCATATTCAGCACTCAATCAGAAGAACTCCAGACTATTTTATGTTTGGTACTTGTAGTGAAGCATATGGACAGGTGTAGCAATTTCAATTAAGTTGCTTACATGTGATCATCGCTTACCCCATTAGAGCTGGGAGCCTCATGAGAGGCATGGTGGTAATTATAATGAAAGATATTGCTGGGCGTGCTCGGAATTTGTTGTGTCATATTTGGTAGATCGTGAAATTTTATGCTTTGACAATAGCTGGATCACCCCTGATTTATGGTTCAGATTATTAATTTCGACAAGGATTTAATCTCATTAAATTAACTACCAGAACTGAATGAGCTTGGGGTCGGTAGCCCAGTGGCGCACTGATTATTTCTTGGCTAGACCTAGGAGTAGCCAATTTGGCTACACCCACAATGAAGTAATAGGTTTGTAGCAATGAAGTGTTAGGTTAGTACTTTAGTAATAATGAATTGCTCTACATTATAAAAAAACTTTTAGCATTTTACAAGAACCATGGTGGCGCAACCCCCCCCCCCCTTGTTCCCGCCTTGCCGGGAAGTTCCCGGAAATGACCTGGGTTCGAGGCTCATTTCCAACAAATTTGAAAGCTTCCTTGCTATTCAAAAAAAGTACCAGAACTGTGATTCAAAAAATAGAAGTACCAGAACTGAATGTACCTACATCTTACAGTTTTGTACCTATCCCGTGAATCCCCTCTCTCGGGGTAATAAGTTTTATTTGGACAATTCAGCTGTTGGATCCAAGGGGCATGAAAAACATATTTATGTTTGCGCGTTTCGACTGTAACTCGCGACTTGTATTTCTCATGTTGGTTAGGTGTACAACTGGACCTCCCCAAAACCTGCCCTCTGTGTGATCCTTCCTGGGTGGTGGTTGTTAATTTCTGCACCTACTCGGCTACAATGGCTTGTGTACACTATCTCTCGACTGACTTTTTGACATTGCATTTGCAGCCAGATATTCCATTTCTACCAGTATTTGCCTCAATGAAGAGACTCGCAAGATACAGCTTGGGGTCTGTTGCTGTTGGCTCTCTAGTTCTATCTTTCGTAGAATCAATCCGCTTTATACTTGAATCAATTCGTCGGAAGCTGAAAGTTTCCTATACTGCCCCAGAAAATTGGTTTGGGAAGATAATCTGTCACTCCTCGAAGTGTTGCCAGAAATGTGTTGAGTGGACCATCAGATCTATGAATCGTAATGCCTATATAATGGTAAGCTCGTTCATCTCTACTCTATTTTTTGTGTGAGAAATTGAGTCTTCCCTAGGGCCCTAACAAAGAAACAACACTAAAGAAGATATAGTTTACAACAGAGGCTCATGTAATATACAAGACCAAATTTCTTTCAAAGATATAAAAATAAAAATAATATACAAGACCAAAGGTTGAAACTGCTGGCATGACTGTAATCGCATTTTAAGGCTTTTAACTTCATTTGACTATAACTAAGTGGGCCAAAAACTCACCACACTAACTTTGTATGGTATAGAACTTGCGTCAATTATCCATTTGTTTTATTCTCCACATTCATTTGAGTTTATTTTCCAGAGCTTGCATTTACTAGCTGTTATAGCACATGGTCTCCAAAGCAATTGTTCTAGCTGTGAAAACATGGCCAGCTTTAGGGTATCTCAACTCTTGAATGGCCAGCTTTAGGATATCTCAATGTTCTAAGGAAGTAATTGATTATTTCCAACTGTTTCCATTCATAAAACCAGTCCACTCTAATGTGCTAGAACAATTGAGTACCATGAGTCACACAGCTTAATTTCGGATTATATTCAAATATTCTAGGGGAAAAGACATTAAGATTATACTAAATCCCAATTAGTAGAATGTCTGGTAATGATGTTCTCTTCCATATAGTTTTCCATAAGCTATGTTAGCTGGACTTTGATACCTGTGCTGGATTTAGGATATATATCCTGTGGCCCGCCCTGATTTATGAAATTCTCCTTTGTATTAGATCTAATTTGGAAGTATTATTCCCATTTTTGGGTAACAGTTATCTGATGTGGGTATTTTGGAGTAGAAAAAGAGTTCAAGTCACATACTCATGAATATTTTATGCTTTAAACCTTTTTGTGAAGCATACTTATGCTTATCAATTGTGATTTGCAGATTGCCATAACTGGTAAAAGCTTCTTTAAATCATCAGCTATTGCTACTGAGTTGATTATGAATAACATACTAAGAATAAGGAAGGTTAATGTTATTGGAGATGTTATTCTCTCTCTTGGGAAGTTGTGTGTTAGCCTTTCAAGTGCTTTGTTCGGATTCCTCATGTTGGATTCTCACAAATACAAGTCTGCGCACAATAAGATCTCTTCTCCATTGTTCCCGGTGCTGGTATGTTTTCTTTACTTCCTTCTTCCTGCATGTACAATTTCCTTGTCTCTGACATAGATTTGATGAGTTCAGGCACAATAGTATTATTCAAAAATATTTGCGTTTTCTGGAAGTGATTTTAAATGACCTTCTCAATATGTAGTACTCTATATTCCTTCTCTTTGCTTGTTGGAATTCAGTGTATTTCACTTCTTCTTCACAGCTTTCATCATAGGAAAGCCTGCAGTATTAGGCTTTTCGATACATGCTTTAAAAGGGTAAAAAAATTAGCTATTTTATGGATGATGGTTAACAGTGCCTAACAAACCTTCAAGCATGTTGCGGCTAGGCAACTGATATCAGCTCTTCTCACTTTATAAAAAGGGGGTGATGAGTATGTCATCCTTTTTTCTCAATTTTCGATGGATGATTATTATCGCTTGAAGCAAACAGTATAAATGAAATGACACAACTGCTCGGTCTTCCTTTGAGTCTGCATAAAACAGAAGAACTCTCTAGGCTGCATCTTGCTTGTATTTTTGCATTAGGGAGTTTTAATTTATTAGTTGTATAGCTATAAACTTACTTGAATTGGCCTCTAATGATGCAACAATGTCCTTGTTTTGCAGGCATGTTGGGGCCTGGGTTATGTGGTTGCAACCCTATTCTTTGGTGTGGTGGAGATGTCGATTGACACCATTATTCTCTCGTTTTGTCAAGATGCTGAGGAGCACCAGGGCACGGCCCAGTTTGCTCCTCCCCTTCTCATGGAAACCTTTAATGAGCAAAACGAGATGCAAAGACTCACGCAGTGATATTTTTAAAACGTCACAAGTTGAGCTGTTCTTACATCTTTGAAATGAGATACATGAAGCTCGTCAATGTTTTCGCCAGCACAAAGCTCCTGAACTTATTATCTGTTATTCTTGTGGCGGAGTTATTTTCTGTGTATATATTCCCATTGCTAGTGCATTTAGTTGTGGTGGTGAGCTTTTGTTAATCTCAGGGGAAATGCTAATAGTAGACGTCCTTTCATAGTACTTGTATGATGAGAGATGATGATGGTGTACTGTAATCCAGAAAAGATAATTTTTGGTGTCTACCTGAGGCTTACTTGTAATTGTTTGTCTATCAAGGTAAAATCTTTTCTGGCATATGAGATTGACTGAATTTTGCCTCTTCATAATTCTTTAGTCCTCTCATTTTCAACTTATTATCCTTTTTCTCTTGTGTAAATGGGATTCATTTTCACTTTTGCCTTGTCTAAATGGAGGCTTTGGCCTAATGGCGAACATTGCACTTGTGTCGGCAATTTAATATTTTCTAATGGATTGTCTTGCTTCTAACCTTGTCGTAAAAAAAATGACATTCATTGGCTTGTGGTGCCTCTATAAAAGTTAAAGAAATCTATCCCTAAATGACATTGTTTGTTGCATTATAGTTCTATGATTAGTCATACTGTAAACTGTGATCTATATTTAACTGAGTGCTTAGAAAACGATTATTTGCCTTTTATTAACAAACTTGAGAATACTCTGTTGTACAGTTCTTCTACCAAAGCTATAATCATAGTAGACAATGAAATCCAAATGAACTAAGTACATCAAAAATTTATTGAAACAAAATCTGGGTGGCATATGTCCCATGTCTCAGCACCCAGTGAGCGCCATGTCCCATGTCCCATAGGTGAAATGGGAGTTCGGAGACCCGACCGTTTAGAGGCATCGAAGATGCTCTAGAGACGATAGAACCCTCGGAGAAATTTGGGCAAAAACGGAAACCGAGCCCAAAGAAGCCGAAAATCAAAGGCACTCCACGTTTTTTGGGCTTCAGAGAGGCCCGGAATGAAGGTGTATATTTTTGCACCACATCGCACGGGACACCCTTAGGGAACAGAAGATGTCCCCGGGATCTGTTATCGGGTCCCTGATAGGCTTGTAAGGACGTTTTTACGGGACACCAATGTAAGAGTCGGAACACTAAAGGCATGGGTGATATCGAAGTTCGGGGATACGGATGAACCTCCCGGAGCACCGAGGGTTTCATTCGTATCCCCGAGGGTCCTCTGGGGTTATGATAGACTCCCCGGAGAAGTTTGGGCAAAAATGACACTCGGGCCATCCGAAGCCGAAAACGAAGGCTATCATCCACGTTTTTTGGGCTTCCGGGAGGCCCCAAAACTAAGGTGAATATTTTCGCACCACATCGCACAGAGCACCATTAGGGGACATGGGAGGCCCCCGGGGTTTTTTATCAGGTACCTGATGGGTTTAGAATGGCGTTTTATGGGACACTGGTGTAAGGGTCAGAACACCAAAGGCATAGGTGATATCGAAGTTCGGGGATTCGGATGCCCCTCCCGAAGCACCTAGGGTCCTCTATGGTCATGATAGAACCCCCGGAGAAGTTTGGGAAAAAATGACACCCGTGCCCCTGGAGGACGAAAACGAAGGCTATAATCCACGTTTTTTGGGCTTACGGGAGGCTCCAAAACAAATGTGGATATTTTCGCACCATATCGTACGGAACATCCCTGCGGGACATGGGAGACCCTCGGTGTTGATTATCCGGTCTTTGATATGTTTGAAAGGGAGTTTTTCAAGACACTAATGTAAGAGTCGGAACATCAAATACATGGGTGATATCAAAGTTCGAGGATCCGGATGACCCTTCCGGGGCACCGAGGGTCCTCTAGGGTCATGATAGAGCCCCCGGAGAAGTTTGGGCAAAAATGCCCGAGAAGCCGAAAAAGAAGGCAATAATCCACGTTTTTTGGGCTTTAGGGAGGTTCCAAAACAAATGTGGATATTTCAAACCACATCGCATGGAACACCCCTATGGGACATGGGAGACCCTCGGGGTTGATTATCTGGTCCCTGATAGATTTGGAAGGGCGTTTTACGGGACACTGGTGTAAGAGTCGGAACACCAAAGGCATGAGTGATATCAAAGTTTAGGGATCCGTATGACCCTCCCGTAGCACCAACGGTCTTCTAAGGCCATGACAGAGGCCACGGAGAAGTTTGGGCAAAAATGACACCCGGGCCCCGGGAAGCCAAAAACGAAGGCTATAATCCACGTTTTTTGGGCTTCCGGGAGGCCCCGAAACGAATGTGGATATTTTTGCACCACATCACACGTAACACCCCTAGGCGACTTGGGAGGCACCCGAGGTTGCTTATCTAGTACCTGATAGGTTTGGAAGGGCGTTTTGCGGGACACTGGTGTAAGAGCCGGAACACCTAAGGCATGGGTGATATCGAAGTTCAGGGATCCGTATGACCCTCTCGGAGCAACGAGGGTCCTCTAGGGTCATGATATACTCCCGCAGAAGTTTGGGCAAAAATGACACCTGAACCCCGGTTTGCCGAATACGAAGGCTATAATCCACATGTTTTGAGCTTCTACATTGCACGGGACAACCATAGGGGACATGGGAGACTTGCAGGGTAGGTTATTGGGTCCTTGGTTAGGCTTGGAAGGGCCTCTTACTGAACATTGGAGGCTAATCCACGGTTTTTGAATGCCGAACATGGTTCCCCACCATCTCGTGCCACCAAACATACCCCCAAGGTCTCTCTACTATTATAGCGAGGTCTCATAATTGTTTTCCATTTGTTTGAAGTGATTTCTAATTTTATTTTTTTAATATTATTTCTATTTTTAGTGTACTTTATAAATTAAAAAATTAAATTAAATATCTACAATTTGTGAAAAAAAAATTCTGTAACTTAATAATATAATTGAAAATTTTGAGGTGAAACTTTTGGAAAATAATTCTCCAAACTCTCAAAATTCTAGTATGAAAGTTATGCACTGGGTATGAAATTTTTTAATCAATTTCTACTTTTTTCAAATATATTTTTCTCTTTTTAAGCATAACTTTTAATTAAAAACTAAATAAAATTGGTTTAAACATTCAAGTTGGTATAACTGTTCAGATAAAACAATGTAAAGCAATACATGGTACTAAGCTCAATGAAGTTGGAAGGATCATCTTGCAAAAAGAGGTGTAGATGCCCAATACCTATTAACACTCACAAAGAGAAATACGAAAAATCTTACCAAAATAGGGATTGGTGGTACACGATGCCAGAAAGATGGCAGACGGCGGCGATGAGATCCATCAACATTGAACATATGGGAATGTAGGAGATGAATTGGTGATGTATGATTCTATCATCTATTCATGAGAGAGGAATTAGTTTCTTTTTTTTTTCTTCTTGTTGGCTCATCAATATGAAAGACACATTAGCTAACTACTTAATTTCTTTGATTTGTAAAGTCTGACAACTTGTGAGAATGAAGGGAAGGGAATGAATGAGTCATTAAACTCCATTATGTTTTTGTAACGCCTGATTGTTGCTACTTTTTCTCTTTTTTCCTTCTTTTGTTTACTGGTCATGAGTCACATGACACATTATAAGTGAATTGGCAAGTCATTCAGCAATTTAGAAACTGATGCGGCGAGCTCTGATTTAATCATTGTTGTTTTAATCTAATTATATATAGATTAGGGTGAAATTTAAGTACTAGCAATACAGCAATCAAAACGTGTCGCAACTCGCAAGGCGTTTATCTATGGTGCCCACATATGTAAGGATTTCTGATAACTCATAAGATCACCAAGTTGGATAAGCCCTACTTTTTGGCAAAACTCAAGGTCTTTGGGTTGATTTCATCCAGCCGGATCACTATTGTCTTCCCATCGTCTACTTCAGTCCACTTGATAGATTCCATTTCCAATTGTTTTAGAACCTGCATAAATGTATATTTAAGATAAATGATTAGTAGCATTGTATCAGAAAGTTCCACTGACAAGATGTGAGAATCTTTGACCAATGAAGACAGATGATACAACACGGAGCAATTCATTGTTGTTAGCCAAATCTTTATAAGTTGTGGTTCTGGGCATTAATCAACTTCTTGTACTCAACGCTAGCTGATACTTTCAATTTCTCCCCAAACTTGCATACTTCTGTCACCATTGAGGCTATCAAATAGAAAAGAAAGTATATACACAAGTGTCATACCAGTCGTTTCGTACTCCCTCTTTTTCTCTCTCCATCATCATTCCCCACTGTGGCCTTAAGATAAGGGATGCCTACAAAAAAGCAAAGTCCATATTGTCATATTTGCATCTCCACTAAAAATATGACAAACAGCGAGTGGTAATAGTAGCCTACTTGGGATACCAGCAAAATTAGATAGATGAAGCCTCAGAAGTTTAATTGCTTCTTTTGGTTCAAGGCCACTCAAGTTGAGCAACATTTCCTCGTCACTGCAGCCAATGATTTAAGAGAGTTAGATCAACCGGAGCGAAGATGTAGCACCTAACACTACATGAAGTGCACCACAAGTATCCAACACAGGGTAGATACCTCGGTGTCATATACCCAGTTAACAAAAAGATTGTGTTTTACTGGCCTAATTATCTAACTGTTGTGTATAGTTGTACTTGTATACCACACGAGGTACTTATGGGAATGAAATAAAGAGTACAAATAACACATTATGTCAAAAGGCGGGGGCCAATCTGTACAAAAAACACAAACCTTGTTTCTAAAAGCTTTTCGGCAGTTTTTTCATCAGCTTCTCGTGCCTTCCTGTTGTAAAATTGACCCTGGAATCCGCAACAGGCCATAAAGCAACAATTTTGTACTACTATATGAAGTTATAGATGAATAGCTAATTAACTGTGAATGTCTTTTTAGATCAGTCAACAAGAATCTATAAACAGAAAGATACCTCTTTCATAAGTTTAAAAGCTCGCACTTGATCTCCCTTGGCATATGCCTCAACAGCCTACCAAAACAACCAAAGAAAATTCAGAGCAGTTGATCTACCTACCATGTATACCCCACAAACCCCTGTATCCCAACATAAATATCAATGGAAAAACAGACAGATGGGGAAGAACTAAGATGATAAAAGGGCATGCAGAGTGATTCTTAATTTCTTATCAACAAGATGCAATACATGATAATAGAATAGCAAAGCACATTGAATGCAATACAGGAATACGTTTCCTTATTTTTACTCACAGCTTTGTAGTATTCTTTCATAATATCCCAATTCTCCTTGACAGCTTGGCGAAGGACTTTGAAGCTACTTTCATCCTCTTCGTCTGAACAGTCACACCAAGCAGTTGATACAATTTTTAACCAAAACACGCATGGATGATAATTTTAGTCTTTGCAGAAAGAGAAAAATTGACATGCAATCATTATTCATTACCATCTTAGGATGGTGACTATTTTTCCTTGACATCCTAAATAGCAAGTGTGCGTGACTGTTAATTATGTATGGCGAGAGTAATCAAGTAATGAAAAAACTTTTTAAAAGATCTAGCAGGAAATGAAACTTTAGCAATTATCCTGTATAGGTTCTCCATCCAAAATGAAAAATAGATGAGACTGACCCCCTACTCTTTCTTTTTTTTAGATAATATGAGTTTTCAAGCTTTGCTTGCCTAATCCCATGGGCCCTGAAGTTAACAACAAGGAAAACCTCCAGTAGCCTTGAGGGGACTCGAACTTGAGACCTCTGGAATAAATCTCAGAGCTCTTACCGACTGAACTACCCCCTCATGGTTGACCCCCTACCCTTTCTCACCTCAGCAGACAGAGAAAATACGTAAAGCAATCAGAGGGGAATAAAGGAAAGCACCCTTTAGTCTAGTTCTTCTATTGGGGCAGGTGGATGTTTTCCTTTACATCCATGTTAAAAATAACAATAAAAATAGAAAAAGCACCCTGCGGGTAGCCAATATGAGCGCACTATCAAGAAACACCCATTACGAGAAAATGGAGGATGAGAAGATTTAGTTTAATCACTGGTTCCCAAATTTTAGACGAAGATAACTAAGATTAAGTAAGTGGAATATCTAACTAGAGACATACATAATAATAAATAAATCAGGAAACTGGCGAGCATTCAGTTTTTTTTTTTTTTTTTGGGTCATCTAAAAGTTTCCATTAATCTTAGCGAGCATTCAGGTTTCAGTTGAATGTCTTCAGCATCATTTTTCCATACGGCAAACACTTACAATTAATACTTCAGGACATCCTTATGTCTAGACTCCGGACTTCATTTATGCACATGGATTTGGTGTTGGTGTTGGGGCCCTTTTTGTTCTTTTTTTTTTTTCTTTTCTGGACGGCAAAGTAACCTCCAATTTAATTTTCAAAAAAAAAAAGAAACCACTAATTTTGTGGGAAATGAGACTTGCAACCAAGTCATTGCTGGGAAGAAGTAGAGGCTACTTTGTTAGGGCCCTTATTGTCGGTGACCTATAAAAGGGTCATGAAAGGCTACTTGAGACTCAATAACCTAACTCGAGGACCTTCCACATCACTCAGGGGTCTCCCATATGATATGGTGCAAAAATAAGAACCTTGGTCTCAGGGCCTTTCGGAAGCCCCAATTTCGTGGATTATAGCCTTTGGATTTGGCCACCAGGGGCCCAATTCAAAGTTTCAATCCCAAGGCTCCTCCAGGGGATTCATGGTGATTTAAGAGGCCCCCGTGCCCTAGGAGGCCATCTTAATGCCTAGACTTCATATTCACCTATGGTTTGGGTCTTTAGGCCTTCATAATCGGTGACCGACAAAAAAGTTATCAAAAACTACTTGCGACCTAATAACTGACCGTGGGGTCTCCCACATGATATGGTACAAAAATAAGAACCTTGGTCTCAGGGCCTTTCGGAAGCCCCAATTTTCTATAAGAGGGTCATGAAAGGCTACTTGAGACTCAATAACCTAACTCGAGGACCTTCCACATCACACAGGGGTCTCCCATATGATATGGTGCAAAAATAAGAACCTTGGTCTCAGGGCCTTTCGGAAGCCCCAATTTCGTGGATTATAGCCTTTGGATTTGGCCACCAGGGCCCCAATTCAAAGTTTCAATCCCAAGGCTCCTCCAGGGGATTCATGGTGATTTAAGAGGCCCTAGTGCCCTAGGAGGCCGTCTTAATGCCTAGACTTCATATTCACCTATGGTTTGGGTCTTTAGGCCTTCATAATCGGTGACCAACAAAAAAGTTATCAAAAGCTACTTGCGGCCTAATAACTGTGGGGTCTCCCACATGATATGGTACAAAAATAAGAACCTTGGTCTCAGGGCCTTTCGGAAGCCCCAACTTTCTATAAAAGGGTCATGAAAGGCTACTTGAGACTCAATAACCTACCTCGAGGACCTTCCACATCACTCAGGGGTCTCCCATATGATATGGTGCAAAAATAAGAACCTTGGTCTCAGGGCCTTTCGGAAGCCCCAATTTTGTGGATTATAGCCTTTGGATTTGGCCACCAGGGGCCCAATTCAAAGTTTCAATCCCAAGGCTCCTCCACGGGATTCATGGTGATTTAAGAGGCCCCAGTGCCCCAGGAGGCCATCTTAATGCCTAGACTTCATATTCACCTATGGTTTGGGTCTTGCGACCTAATAACTGATCATTGGGTCTCCCACATGATATCGTACAAAAATAAGAACCTTGGTCTCAGGGCCTTTCGGAAGTCCCAATTTTCTATAAAAGGGTCATGAAAGGCTTCTTGAGACTCAATAACCTACCTCGAGGACCTTCCACATCACTCAGGGGTCTCCCATATGATATGGTGCAAAAATAAGAACCTTGGTCTCAGGGCCTTTCGGAAGCCCCAATTTCGTGGATTATAGCCTTTGGATTTGGCCACCAGGGGCCCAATTCAAAGTTTCAATCCCAAGGCTCCTCCAGGAGATTCATGGTGATTTAAGAGGCCACAGTGACCCAGGAGGCCATCTTAATACCTAGACTTCATATTCACCTATGGTTTGGGTCTTTAGGCCTTCATAATCGGTGACCGACAAAAAAGTTATCAAAAGCTACTTGCGACCTAATAACTGACCGTGGGGTCTCCCACATGATATGGTACAAAAATAAGAACCTTGGTCTCAGGGCCTTTCGAAAGCCCCAATTTTCGTGGATTATAGTCTTTGGATTTGGCCACCAAGGGCCAGTTCAAAGTTTTAATCCCAATGCTCTGTGGTGATCCAAGAGGCCCCAGTGCCCCCCGGGAGGCCATCCCAATGCCTAGACTTCATATTCACCTATGATTTGCGTCTTTAGGCCATTATAAACGGTGACCGACAAAAAAGCTATCAAAGGCCACTTGCGACCTAATAACTTATCGTGGGGGCCTACCACATCCTTCAAGGGCTGCTCGTGCCATATGGTGCGAAAATCAGAACTTTGGTGTCGGGAGCTTCCGCACGCTCCAATTTCATTGATAATAGCCTTTTTAAAATTTTGGTCATACTGATGCCTGATTCAAAATTTCAACCCCAATGTTCCAATGGACCCATGGTAACCTAATAGGCCCCTCGGTGACCCCGGAAGGCCATTCCTATGACCGGCGTTCATAGTTCGGTGTTCAGGCCTTTATAGAAGGTGATCAGTAAAGGGGTTATCAAATGCTACTTGCAAACCAATAACGGACCTCGAGAGCCTCTCTAGGGGTCACCTGAGCTAAGGGTAAAATGAGAACAAAGGACTATGATTTGCCTGAAACAAACTTCATGCGTTAATGCTTATGGAATTTGTTCTTATTAGGTGTTTCCGTACAAAAAACATTGTAATAGGTATTTTCCCGAAAAATGTTGATTTTATTAGGTATTTCCCCGCAAAGTTTCCTTAACAAAAAGAAAATCATGAAGTTTCAGCATATACACTACGCGGGGTGCTTACCTTCTTTGACACCTCCTAGTTGGTTTACTGTGACAAATGTCTGCTCTATCTTAGTCTCTTTCATAGGTTGAACAACAGGTCTCCCAAATGCACACGATCTCCTTACTCTTCTTCGAATAGTTGTCTGTTTAGGCCGTTCCTCTACTCTTTCAGGAGCAGTAAACAGAGCCCCCAAAATTTCCCTTTGCAAATCATAGTTGTCTTTGTTTTTCTTACGTGAATCTTTTCCATTTTGGTTCACAGACCTAAGTTCACTACCATGTTAGCCATCCTCATAAAAGAATTGGTCTCTGAAGTATGATGCCAACAAAGAAGAAAAGAACAAGAAAGCTACAATGGATGCCAGATGATATTCACCAAAGAAAAGAGAATAAAGAAATAAACCTCAAAGAAGAATCTGGTAACTGTGATTTTTCAGGCCAGTAAGATGAGCCAATCTTCACATACTTCTCCTGAAAATGTGACAAGAAACTAGATAAGAGAAGACATATTCATGCATATAAACAACTGTAATTTACAACCATAATTAGAGACATTAAGTAAATAAATGATTTTTTAGTGGGGAAAGTGGGAAGAGTTCTATTAAGAATAGAAAAGGGAAACAAGAATTTTTCCTGACAACCAGTTTTATTTTCAAAAAGACTTCTCTCCACGCCAAAAAAAAAATTCCCTAAGGCTATGGCTGTCAAAATATATACTACTCTCTCAAAATTTGTAGCTCCAGATCACAGTTTTTTCTTCCTAAAATAGCCTTGAAGACAGAGACTTAGATCCTTTCCTACCAGCTTCAAAGTTCAAACCTAACTTGTTCAACAGCAATTGTCCACAATCATCTGCCCCTTGTCTCCTAAATACGTGATGGGCCTGTTGACTAAGTGGTACTGGAGTTGGAAGGATCCCACCCCTGTCACCCTCTCTGTTGGACTCATTTCAAGCTCCTTTTGCATCAATTTCTCCATACCAGCCTCATTGAAGAGTTGATTATCATCCAGGCGGGCATTTCTGAAACATGTGACACTTCACTTTCAGTCCGCCTTACCTTTCCTGAGTTCCTTCAATAGCAAATTCTCTCCTTCAAAAATAAAAAACCTTCCACACAGAGGGAATTAGCTTCACCCCCTCTGTACTGTCATCATTCCACATGTTTGTACATTCCATCCCCATTTCATCTCCAGACAGTATCTTGAGATGTATTTGAGTGTTACAATTCTAATAGACTCACCCCATACTAGCCTCAACATCCGTTTTTAAAATTGTGAAGGCGTTGCATCCTCCTCCTGCAAATAGCTGTAGCATATTGACCTGTCTCCATCCAATGCTGTTGTTCATCAGTTACAGCAGATGTATTTGTGGAGACTCCATTTCACAGAAGTCCTTGTTTCTCTATTGAAATTATTGCAATGGGGTGTCTTTACGTTCGAAACACACTTGTCTTGGAGCTTCATGCTTCATACTTCATAAACTAAGACTGCATAATAATGCAATCAGCCAATCATCATAAAGTATAGCTGCTTTCACCTGAATAAAACCATTCTGGCCCAAGAATCAGCATCTGTGCGTCAACTTCACAGATCAAACGTGACTGCTTCATCAAAGGATCTTTTGGCATACTCTAATCTATCTTGATAGTCTGAGGTTTTTCCTTCAATATTTTGGCTCATATGTAGCAAGGTTTTGAGTAACTTAACAAGACATTGCAATTATAAATAAGAAACACAAAGTAGTTGGTTCACCATATATGTTACAGGGTCACCACAAACCGTGAAAATATTGCATCTTCAGTTCATTGCCCACAACACAATGATAGGCATGTTTTTATGCTGAGTGTTATCAAATGGAATACCAATATCATTCTGTAAAATCATTAGGATGTGAACAACAATAGGAAAACATCACAAAGCAATTAATTGCATTGGGGAAGGTGAACAGGTGAGGTCCCTTTCTTAGAAAGAAAAAGCTTACACTTTCAGTAGTTCTGCTTACAACATCATCTCTCTTTTCAAGGCTTGAAGCTGATAGGTCAACAAGTGTTTCCATACTCTGATGCACAAGAAACAGAGATATATCAAAGTTAACACAATGAGTTTCATCTCTGTTAGAAAGATTAGCTTTCACTGCACATGCCTAGCATGTGCTTGATTATAGTGATTTTCCTTGAGAACAAAGTAAGTGTCGAGATGTCAGATGTTTGAACCCTTTCTTTTTAAGTTGAATGAACTTAAGCTATACCTTCTCCAGATCATATCCACAGAGACCTGCAAATGAACACGTTTTAGGATTATATACCACATCTACACATAATCATACAACTTCATATAAAATTGAAATTCTGAAATAAGAAAAGGATAATGAGTAACTAAGAGCCAACATCACATTTACAGCAGAAAACAAGAAACATTGTTCTCATAAGGTATCTCAGAGACTATGAAATGCATCATTGGTCAAACAACATACATAACTGTCTTCTGAAGCAACCAAATTGCACCAACAGTAAGGTATTAAGAAAGATGAATAATGCTTAAGAAATTAAATGGTGCAAACTAGAGAACATGATAGAATACATTTGGGAGAGACAAGAGGGTTGGGTTGACCAGTTCTTGGTGTATTTGTGAGCTGTCGTGAAAGGACCAATAAAGGGGCCAGTGTTCTTTTGATTGTTCCCTTCCGGGCAGATTGATGAAGCGGAAATAAATCAAATAAAGAGCAATTAAGACAGCATATTTTAAGAACAGAAAACCATACATGGCCAAACTGAATGTATAAATCTGGCCTATACCTCTGTAGGATTTCACAATACCAACCCTCACCAACATATATTCAGGAATGAACTTTAAATTGTGTAAAGGTTTTAGAAAGCAATATTGAACAGTGTATTACCAACCAAATGAAATGTTATATCGCATTGATATGCATGAATTTGAAAATATCAGGAGGCCAAACTGAAGGGTCATATGCAACATACCAAGAACTTCATGGATCACTTTCATGTCAAGTTGAAACCCATCTCCAAGCATTTTGAACAAAAATTCTTCGATGTCGTCAGGCATGCTATTGTTATCCTTCGTAATACTGCTACATGAGGTAGCAAATGACTCATCTAAGTTCACTTCAGATGGTTGGCTTTCTGAAGATCCACTTTCTAACAGTACTGCCTTTCCATGAAAGCCTCCAGGGGCCGCTGAAACAATGTTTCTTGGTACGAGGTTTGTAACATTTCCATTTGCATTATATCGATAAGAAGCATCTTCGGCAGATAGCTCGGGTGACAATAAAGAAGCCGCAACAAGTTCATCTTTGGATTCATGGGTCATTGCAGAAGTTTTTCCTTGCATTTCATAAAGAATCACACCAGCCATATCCACATCGAGCCTCGCCTTGGAGTAAGCAGATTTTATAACCTCAAGTGAGAAAGCACATCCAAACGCTTCACACAGTTGCTCTATATCCCTGTTGCAATGCCCAAGAGATGAACTGCAAGGGCTGACAGTCTCCATGACTAAAGATCTATAACACAGGGATCAAACATATTATTAACAGAGTGTGGAATAGTGAATAGAAAATACTGAAGAAATTATCTTGGACACAGAAACTGGGAAGCACCAGTTGTAGAGGATTTTTAATAATAATTTTAGAAGGAAAAATTATGTCTGCCGGACATGTGTCAAGTCATGTCAGAGACACAAACAGCACCTATCTGCGGTGTCCAGACTTTGAGACAGCCTCAAAAGTTCAGTTCTTTCAGTTGAGCCAGTTCTGATAACTTGGATCTGCACTCCCTCATAGACTTACTAATTACTACCCATATAAGTTCAACAACTTGGACAACGTTCAAATCTTCTGCCATATGAATGGATGAGTGTTAGTGGCTGTGCTACTTTGTCCAAGATGTCCTATTCTTTCTATGATTTTAGTCTCGTCCCCATTCCTGCTGCATCTTGCCCACCCAAAAAGGAAATAATAATTTAAAAACAAAACAAGATACAAAGGGAATTCCCATTTAATCTTCTTGTCTTCTGAATTGTTGCACACTAGTTGAGCAGAGTACTTGGTTTTCTTACTGATCTCTCACTGTATCTTGCCCTTGCTACTTCCCCAGAGTATATCTAAATCTAAGCGTTCAGAAAAGTAATTGACAATTTTGATAGGGTGCAATGCAAACAAACAGTCTTTTATCAGTCATCATAAACATCAGGAGCCCCTAGTTCTGACAAGATTGCCAAAGAGATCACAATCGCACACTAAACTATTTCTGTTCTGGCTTTATTTCCTGTAACTGGACATCAAACAATGCAAGAACTTAAGTTACACCATTGTGCGTACACATAATAGGTTTAATTCACACCAAAAACAGAATCCACAAGGAAAGCCTACCAAAAATTCAGAAGATACACCAATCTCAAACCACTGTGTGCATCAACAATGTCCCATAGCCGGAACTTTGGTGGCAACGCTCATTAGTGTAGAAGGTAAAAATAATGTTTACCACACACAACCATCTACAGGAAACAAGTAAACAGCAATAGAGATTGAAAAGAGAGAAATAGTCTAGCAACTTCATCAAAGCTAGGTTAAACAAACTCAAAAGGGTGACATCTGATCAGTTTAAGTCAGGGGTAAGTTTTTGTTTTTTTTTTTTTCTTTTTACAGGTAAGAAGTTGAGATGAAGATTAGGAGGCCCTCCTCTCGAGGTTAGCTCCTAACTTGTCAGCATTAAGAATGTCATCTAGTTCGCAAGACCACGAATGATCCCAATTGAAAGTGGGTCTAGCTAGATGGCCTAGATTAGCCATCCAGTCTGCAGCTCTGTTGCCTTCTCTGTAAATGTGGTTGATTATCACTGAATTTCTATCGGCCAAGAAGCGTCTGGTGTCGATAATGATGTTGTAAATCTTCCATGGGATACTAATCTCGGCACGTAGAGCCTGGATGACAGTCAGGTTATCACCATCCACATGAATAGAGTGAGTACCCATTTTCAAAGCTTTTTGGACTCCGTTTCGCAAGGCTGTAGCTTCAGCGACGAGGATCGAAGTGCAACCCAAATTGGATGCTCCAGCTGCATGGAGATCACCATGTCCATCACGAATAACAAAACCTGACGAAGCTGAATTGTTCTTGACGGCGCCGTCGAAGTTGATTTTAAGAAAGTTGGGAGCTGGGGGTTTCCACCTAGTAGAATTCCTCGCGTTGGGGCGCGGAGAGGAACCTGTGAGTGGGGGGGAGGAAAGAAAGATGTCTTCGGCACTCCTAAGAGTCCATTCCTTATAGCACGATCGGGCCCGGACAAAAACTCTAGCAGGGTTAAACGGAATATTCCGAAACACTTGGTTATTCTTCTCCTTCCAGAGGCTCCAGAGGAAGAAGACAGATTTTATTAGTGAGCAACGATCATTGGTTGGGTCTGAATGGATGTTATTGAGCCAATTGAGAACATCTTGAGATGGCCGCTCAACTCTAATCCAATCTCGTACAGAAGGTAGTAAGTCAGGGGTAAGTGGTAACTCTATGGTAGTTTATAATTTGGCACTTCATCATCATGTCATGACTCATGAGTCTCATGACCAATTTGTTGCAGTATTGGTGTGTCCTATAAATCAGAATTTTTCCAACTACCAAGCAATTGAGAATAAATTTATGAGTGAAGCAACAACCTGACCAGAAAAATATCATCTACAAACTATGATACAAATACATTGGCCTTCCCCTTATATAATTTTTTTAAAATTTTTGAGTGGACCCCATATAACAATTAAAAAAAATAAGAACCTTTCAAAACCAAATGCTGGAAAATTGGCCGATTAGCGACTCTATAAACTCTGCTGCAAATAAACGCGAACATTTTACCGAAATTGATTAAAAAAAAAAAAAACCGCAAAATCGAAATGTAAACCAAATGGTTCCAAATAAGAGACAATTTCATATACATTATGTTTTAATTCATTCCAAAATTCGAATTCGATCACTGCTACAATGGCAGTTCTTCGACTTCCGATATGCAAATTGCGAAAGAAAAGTGAAAATTTAGTAAAAAAGAGAAAATTTTAACATAAAGAACGCCATACAACTGATCACAATTCACATGTGACAAATTCTGTCGTTAATCGCCATAATTGGAAATTAAAAACCTCTTTTGTGTACGCACATTTGCAAATTACGGTTCATTCAAATATCCAGAACAACAATCGACAATAAACGAAACCGAAATCATCATGTAAAATGAATCAATGTAAAAAGATATAATCATCAAAAGCAACGCAATGCATGCAAAACAAAATAGAAAAAGAGAAAAAAGTAATAATCGGAAGAACAAGAAGTGCACTTACTATGAGAGAGAGAAGTGACGAGGAGAGAGAGAAAGCGGAAATTGAGCGGCAGCTTCTTGGAGAAGGAAATGCGAGAGAGAGAAAGAGAGAGAGTTGGTAAAAGTGGGGTCCAGTAGATCATTCGAAATGGTTAGGAAGTGAGAGAGTGGGGTTATGGATTTACGGAGGATGGTGATGTGATGTTTAATGTTCCTCCTAGTCCTATGTCATCTGGAATTTTTGTGGACTGCTTCCTTTTTTTCACGGAACAAGTAACCTATGGTCCTACACAGTTACATTTCTTCTTTTTTTTCCCTTTTTTGCTCTTACTTAATTATTTTTTTTATAAAGAGGGTTCGTACTCTTGCTTAAAACGAGTATCTCAAAAAATAAAATAAAATGAGTATATGAGGCTCTTCTCAAAACAAAAAAAAAAAAAGTAGTAAATGAGGCAGCTAGGAATTAGGATGTATATTCATTTCGTGTGAATGTGATGTGTAAGAGGGTAAATAATTTTGATTGTTGCAACTTGCAACCTAATATATTTTTTTTGGAATATGGTCTCAAATGGCTTTGTTGTATCTCAAATAATTTTAGTTGTTCTTTTCTAACTTTCTATGTATATTTACCTTAGAAAAATAATAATGATAAATTACAACTGAACTTTATCTCGTTAACGCGGTGTTTTATCTTCTTTGTCAAAGAAAAAGCACTTGAATTGAGTTCAATTATTGTTTACCTTATAAGGCTAAACGATGGTTTAGGATTTGTAAAGATTGTTGTCCTTTGGAATATATGTATCATGATACTACTCCTCCACCGAAAGTTACAAGAAACTAACATTATTTTTGTTGAGAGAAGAAACTAACACTATTAGTCCTCACATTTTTCAAACTTTATTTATGTGTTCTCCAAAAGTAGCATACTTACTAGTATTGATTTATTTTTAAGAGAATGATACATCTATTCACCGGATTGGCAACCCACTTTCCCTTTTTATGTATTTGGTCCTCTATTTTCAGATTCTCTCTCCTTATTTTTTAAACCTTTGATCACTCTACTAGTATTAATTGAGTGTGAGTGTCAAAAACATCAATATTAATGCGGAGCAAGGTTGTATATTGCGTTTCAAATTCATTGTCAATGAAAAAAGCACATGAATTTGGTCCAATTATTGTTTGATCTTTTACCTTAAAAGACTAAACACAAGCATAGAATTCTTGAAGAATCTTGTCCTTTGGAGTACATGTATCCTGATAGCATCACTCCACTACTGAAAATTACAAGAAACTAACACCTTTCAGTTTGATCAGAACCTATTCACCTAACAAGTCCTTATTAATAGTTGCATACACGCATTCAACATGTCCGTGGTAAACACAATTAGCATGCATGATTACTAAATACAGACAGTAAAAACTTATTACAGTATCTGCACACCACTATTATATATACTCTGCCTTATTAAGCCTTGAAACCACAACCAAAAAAGGTCTCACTGTTGAATCAAAGCAAGATCAATTCAATAAGTTCAATACCAATGAACCTATACTTGTATTTCTTTCTTCTACTCTCCCTATGCTTACACTTGTCGTCAGCTCATAGGGCATCACTTATCTCCACTGTCCACCAAACGACTCAAAACCCAACAACACTTAAAGGTTATGGTGAGCCTGATCCAGATGACCCTAGTAAAGGGCTTGTTGGGCTAGTAAATGAGCCTGATCCAGATGACCCTAGTAAAGGGCTTGTCGGGCTAGTAAATGAGCCTGATCTAGATGACCCTAGTAAAGGACTTGTTGGATTAGCAAGTGAACCTGATCCAGATGACCCGAGTAAGGGACTTGTTGGGTTAGCTAGTGAGCCTGATCCAGATGACCCGAGTGACGTCGTTCATCCGGAGAAACTGTCTGCAGTGCACTCACAGATTGGTCAACCCAGGAATTGAGCAGTGCTAAAGAAGAGATGCTCTACTGAACTTTCATCTGCCGGAAACAAAATGCAGAAAAGCTTTGTTATACATAAAAAAATGTGTAATAGACTATGAAGAATAATTGCAGCAGGATGGCTCACGTCAACTAGGAGCCTGACGAGTTATATTTATAGACAAATAAATGTTTACAATTACATATTTGCAGTATAGTATTCTATACCCTATTACGCCCTCGCAAGCTCATCCAACAGGCACACAAACAGATTAGACGTAAGAAACTGAAACAGTTGCGGAACCAAAGTTTTTGTTATTAAAATATCAGTCAGCTGAAAACGTGCAGGAACATAGGGAACAAGAACAACTAGATCCCCATGAGGCACTCATTCACAAAGACAATGATAATTAACCTTTATGTGATTTTGTAAAACTGATACACTCACATTGTCGCATAGAACACGAAATGGCTGACGAAGAAGAAAACAAGCTCGGCTAGCACTACTACAAAATGTCTCTTATAGCTAAGGATGACGTCATGCTTGTTTGAGGCGCCTCACGCTAAGGCCGCCTCATATGAGTTTTTGTGATACAACTATACTAGCGAAAGCGCATAATCATTCAACTTTAATTTTCTTTTCCTTTTCTTAGGGGGAGGGGCAAAGTGTGCAAACATGGATTTCGATGACAATCTCAAAAGTCTCAAGAAAAATAAAATAATACTGTCTCGCTTGCATGGCATTTCATCTTCATTGGGCATTGAAAGAGCCCTTGAATTGGTTAAATTGTTGCTTGATATTTTACTGAATACGACGAAATTCTGCGAAAGATTGTGGCTTTTGGAGTATATGTATGGTAATACTACTCTTTTGACAATTATAAGAACACCTCTCGATCTAAAGCGTCTATTGTATCACTTCTCTAAAGTGAAGAACTTACCCAATGACAGTGGGAGTCACCCTTTTAATGGGTAAGAGTCACCCTTTTAATGGGTAAGAGTCACCCCTTAAAAGTTGGTCTACTCAATGAACCAAGTTCATACAAGACACTGTTGTTTGCTATAGCTGCAATTTTGTTCTTGTTTGTGGTTCTTGTCTGCAATTTGTTGAAATTCAAAAAAGAGAAACAAGGCTCCGCACACACACCTCTGCAGCTCCAGCCTCAGACAGAACGAAGCTAGGAGTGTCACTCATCGGTTTCCCCTCCACTTCATGCCAAAAGTTGTCCAAATTCTGCAGGACCAGAAAATTTCGATCCCCTTTGGAATAGGCAAAACCCCTTATATAGCAGCCGGGACCGTGACCAGGACCAGGAACATAGTCATGTAGGAGATGAAGCGATAATGTCCAAGATTCCTTCACCCCATAGTCTTTCATAACCCACACATCAACATTAAACTTTCCCCGAACACGAAACTCAACATATAAACACAGTCACCACCCAAAACCCCCCAAAACCAAATCGTACTTATACTGGAGATCAGGAGGCAAGGACAGCAAATTGTAAGTCTCGTGATGAAGGTCAAAAGCAACAATGGACTTCATACCATTTTTACCCGATTCAAAAACAAGCCAATGCATAGCATTACAAGCAAACTTAGCATTTTTATGAGATTTAATAGGCCATCGCACATAATAACTAAAATCCGGAAGCCTTTTCCATGAACTGGTGGCAAGGCTAAAAATTTGAGTTGGATGGAAGGATGAGGACATTTGCCCTCTTAGGCTTCGTTTGGTTGGGGTGAAAACAGTTTTCCCATTTTTCGTTGTTTGGTTTACAATGAGAATGAAAATAGTTTTCAGGGGGAAAAGCATTTTCACCTATGTAGGTGTAAATATTTTCCCTTCAAAATGAAGGGAAAACGATTTTCCGTTGGTGGGACATTATGTCCCCGGAGCACTAATAATGGACTTGATCATCGGGTTTGGTTGTTGGGACTTCGGGACATAAAAATAAACTCGCACCCGACTTGATTGGGCCTCGGGCCAAACTTTCGGGCCACTTTCTCGATATTGTTTTTTTCCTTCACATAAGTATAACTTTTTACTCCGATATGCGTTTGAGGTGATTTTTTATTAAATCTACCTAACTTTTCGAGATCGACGCAACTATGTTAGTAGATTTTGTTTTTTATAAAAAATAATTTTTTTGGAAAATTGTTTTCCGTTGTAACCAAACAACGGAAATACATTTTACACTGAAAATACTTTTCAGTTGAAAACGATTTTCCGCCCAACCAAACAGAGCCTTAGTGAATGTGGAAAAACCGTAGCCATTACCTTGTAATCGGCGGAAACAGAATCGTAACCTAAGCCGAACCCGACTTTATTAGAAAAGAGCCCCGGAAGTCGTCGATGAAAACGGGTTGATGGATTATAGAGGCAGATGTTACCAGCATCCCAGATACAGAGCAAGCCATTGCAAGTGCTGAGAAACTGGGGGCTTGGCAGTTGGATGGTATGTATTGAGGCTTGGCGGGGTTACCCGGATTGTCGTCGAGTTCGATGAAAGATTATCGAACGTTGTTGTACAAGATGAGGATGAATTCTAGTGATCGATTAAGGTGGAGATGGACAAATTGGGGGCTGGAAATCAGGGTATGCCATTCTTTGCACTGCACACGCATTTAAATCGAAGCAGAGGTTTCACAGGAAGACGTGATAGAATTTCCATCACCATCTCTATCGGAATTGAGTGAGAGTGAGAGCTTGCCATTGGAGGAGAGAGAAATGAAGAAAATTGGAGGTGATGGCGATGACTGATGATGCCATTTATTAGTGTTGGAGTATCCCTCCTACATGGAGGAAGAGCCCAATTAATTTGGGTTATATTTGCTTACCATATGGGTTATCCATATGATGTTTAAGTGAAGGGCAATTTCGTATATTCACTCACAAGTGGCTTCCCTTATAAGCCAAAAGGTTAGAAGGGCTGAGTGCAAGAGAGAGAAAGCCTAGACACTCACAAAATCAGGAGAAAAGTCTAGAAGTGAAGAGGAGAGAGAGAAGAGGAGCCACCCACGAATTTTGGTGCTGGCAGCCCAGAAATCCGCCCCGATCGACGACCAAACGAACTCCGATCGTCGCGAGATTTTAGCACGTTGTTCCTGACATCCCCTTCTTCAAATCCAACGGTCAGAATTTCATTTGGAGCTCTCTAAGTCAGTTTTCTAAATTCAGCTCTTATTTTATACGAAATTGTATTTCCACTCTTTTGGGTGATGATTTGGGAGACTTGTTGTGCCAAGGTTGATCCTTGATGATTGTGAATACCTCTAGTTGATCTAGGGAAGAACTATTGTTGTACCCACTTGTTAATTTGTTGATTAGTGGAGGTTTTGGCACCGTTTGTTAACGGTCCCGTGGTTTTTTCCCCACATCGGGGTTTCCACGTAAATCCTTGCTTCTCCTTGTTTATTTACTGTTTTTTGGGCTGATTTATAGTTCCATTTGCTGCTGTCATTTTGGTTCAATATTGTTTGGTTGCTTGAATTGGTTATTGCTCATCTTTGCATCACAACCGGGGAAAAAGTCTTTGTTGCTTCCGCTTGTGTATTTGTGTGCTTTCCCCAACATAGTGATATCAGAGCTTTGGTTAGAGTCATTGTGAATTTGTTGTGTTGTTAAAGATGGATGAAAAATCTGGTGTGCACGGAATGATTAGTTTGAATTCTGGAAATTACTCCGTGTGGAAAACTAAAATGGAGGATATCCTTTATGTGAAGGATTTGTATGAACCAATTTTAAATGCAACCATACCAACTGGTGTTGTTGAAAGTGAGTGGAAAATATTGAACCGTAAAGCCGTTGGAACAATTAGACAATTTGTTGATATGAGTGTCCTCCAACATATTGCCAATGACACGAATGCTTATACTCTTTGGAAGAAACTTGAGAACATGTATGAAAGGAAGAATGCCTTGAGTAAAGCGTCATTGATTAGAAAACTTGTGAAATTGGAATATAAAGATGGTGATAGCATAGTAGTTCACTTGAATGAATTTCAAAGTTTGATTAACAAGTTGTCTGCAATGAAGATGAATTTAGATGATGAGCTGCAGGCATTGCTACTACTTTGCTCATTGCCAGAAAGTTGGGACACTCTATTTGTATCACTTAGCAACTCCGCACCAGAGGGCACGCTGACAATTGTCAAAGCTAGTTTGTTGAATGAAGTAACTAGAAGGAAGGAAATGAGTTCCTCCACACAACCAGAGGCTAATGTGACACAAGAATCAAGCAGGGGAAGAAGTAAGACTCGATATCCCCAGCATAGAGACAAGTCCAGGGGGAGATCAAAATCAAGGGGTAAGATCATTTGCCACTATTGTGATAAGCCAGGCCACATTCAAAAACATTGCAGGAAAATGAAGAGAGACAAGTCCAGAGAAAGGAAAGAAAAGGGTGAGACATTCGGGCAACAACAAGAAGAGAAAGATAACAACACCACTGCAATTGCAACAAGTGATGAATTATTTTTTATTGGTGACCATTGCCTAAATCTAGCTAGTGATGATTGTACTTGGGTGATTGACACGGGTGCTTCGTTTCATCTAACCTCGCACCAAGATTACTTCTCATCTTACACCAGCGGTGACTTTGGCTATGTAAAGATGGGGAATGATGGCTCATCCAAGATTGTAGGCATGGGTACAGTGTGTTTGGAGACATCCACAGGTTGCAGTTTGGCGTTGAGAGATGTTCGACATGTTCCAGACATTCGGCTGAATTTGATATCTCCTGGGTTGCTCGATGATGCTGGTTACTCCAGCAACTTTGGTGGTGGAAAGTGCAAGCTTATCAAAGGAAGTTTGATTGTGGCTCGTGGGAGCAAGCAGAGATCCTTGTATGTGATGCAAGCTAAGTTGTGCAAAGGAGAAGTACACACAGTTGATGATTCCTCCAGCGAGTTATGGCACAAGAGACTTGGTCACATGAGTGAAAGAGGTATGCAAATGCTTGCTAAGAAGCAACTCCTTCCTGATGTTCAAGGTATGTCCTTGAAACCCTGTGTTGATTGTTTAGCTGGAAAACAACATAGGGCAGCATTTCATACTCGTCCCCCATCTAGAAGAAAACATGCATTAGATCTTGTTCACACTGATGTATGTTCTATGGATACTAAGTCACATAGCGGTGCACTTTATCTTGTTACTTTTATTGATGATTATTCTAGAAAACTGTGGGCTTTTGTGTTGAAAACCAAAGACCAGGTGCTACAGTTTTTCAAGCAGTTCCAGGCCAGAGTTGAGAGAGAAACAGGCCGGAAGCTCAAGTGTGTTAGAGCTGACAATGGTGGAGAGTACAGGGGTCCATTTGAAGAGTATTGCAAAGTACAGGGCATCAGGCTTGAGAAGACAGTTCCCAAGACACCTTAGCTGAATGGACTTGCAGAGAGAATGAACAGAACAATTGAAGAAAGAATTCGATGTATGCTCTCTCATGCGAAGCTGCCTAGGATTTTTTGGGCCGAGGCAATGTTTACAGCAGTGTACCTCATCAACCGGTCACCTTCAGTTCCACTTAATGGAGATGTTCCGCAGAGAGCATGGACTGGTAAAGAGGTATCATTCAGCCACCTGAGAGTCTTTGGGTGCCTTGCATATGTTCATATTCCCAGAGATGAGAGGTCCAAGCTTGATAGCAAGACAAAGCCATGCATCTTCCTAGGGTACTCAGAGGATGAGTTTGGGTACAGATTGTGGAATCCAGTTAGCAGGAAAGTGATTAGAAGCAGAGATGTAGTGTTCTTTGAAGACAAAACCTTTGCAGATTGTGAGAAGAAGAAACAACCAGAGCCTTCTCCTAGTGACAGCGCCAACACAGACCCAATATTTCCTGAAGTAACTCCTAGAGTTCAAGGGGGAGAACAACAGGAAGATGGCAATGATGATCATAACAGTGATGATGGTGATGATGTTCAGCCACCACCAGATCATACACATGAAGAAGAACCCCATGTACAACCAGAACCACAGTTGAGGAGATCCACCAGAGAGAGACAGCCTACCTCTAAATATCCAGCAGATGAGTATGTGTTGATGACCGACGGGGGAGAACCTGAAAGCTACGAGGAGGCTATGTCACATGAGCACTGCAAGGAGTGGTATAATGCCATGCAAGATGAGATGAAATCCTTGCATGAGAACCACACATATGACTTAGTAGAGTTGCCTAAGGGCAAGAGAGCACTCAAGAACAAATGGGTGTACAGACTGAAAACTGGAGAAGATGGTTCACCACCTAGGTACAAGGCACGTTTGGTGGTGAAAGGCTCAGGTCAAAAGAAAGGCATAGACTTTGAAGAGATTTTCTCTCCAGTTGTGAAGATGTCTTCTGTTAGAGTTGTTCTTGGCTTAGCTGCTAGCATGGATTTGGAGTTGGAACAACTTGATGTGAAGACTGCTTTCCTCCATGGTGACTTAGAGGAGGAAATCTACATGGAGCAACCAGAAGGTTTCCAAGAGAAGGGAAGTGAGAAGCTTGTATGCCGTTTGAAAAAGAGTTTATATGGCTTGAAACAAGCACCTCGACAATGGTACAAGAAGTTTGAGTCTTTCATGAAAGACCACAGTTTCCACAAGACACATGCAGATTCATGTGTGTTTGTGAAGCATTACGCCGGAGGTGATTTTCTCATTCTCTTACTTTATGTGGATGACATGTTGATTGTTGGACAGGATAAGGAGAAGATTGCCAACCTGAAGAGTGCCTTGAGCAAGTCCTTTGCAATGAAGGACCTTGGCCCTGCAAAGCAAATTTTGGGCATGCGTATCTCTCGTGATAGGAAGAACAAGAAGATATGGCTATCACAAGAGAGTTACATCCAGAAGCTGCTAGAGAGGTTCAAGATGGACAAAGCTAAACCCGTGAGCTCGCCACTTGCAGGTCACATGAAGCTAAGCTCCAGCCAGTGTCCTACAAGTGAGAATGACAAGAAAGAGATGATGACGGTGCCTTATGCATCCGCCGTGGGGAGTTTGATGTATGCCATGGTATGCACTAGGCCAGACATTGCACGTGCCATTGGGGTTGTTAGCAGGTTCATGTCTAATCCTGGTAAGGAGCATTGGGCAGCAGTAAAGTGGATCATGCGGTATCTCAGAGGTACTTCTAGAGTGTGTTTATGCTTTGGTCCCGGACAACCTGTGTTAGATGGCTACACAGATGCTGATTTGTCGGGTGATATTGATGCTAGTAAGTCTACCTCCGGATACTTGATGACAATTGCAGGGGGAGCTGTTTCATGGCAATCAAAATTGCAAAAGTGTGTTGCTCTGTCTACCACAGATTCTAAGTATATGGCAGCGGTTGAAGCTGGCAAGGAGTTTATTTGGATGAGAGATTTTCTAGAGGAGTTGGGTTTGAAACAAGACAAGTACCCTCTTTATTGTGATAGTCAAAGTGCCATCCACCTTGCCAAGAATGCAGCCTACCATTCCCGAACCAAACACATACGGAGGAGGTATCATTGGATTCGAGAAGCGGTAGAAGACAAGTCATTTGAGCTTGTGAAGATTCACACCGATCTCAACGGATCGGACATGTTGACGAAGGCCTTGCCTAAGGAGAAACTTCTTGTTTGTAGAAAGATTGCGGGCTTGGTCGAGCCCCCCATGTAGGAGTGAGGGGGAGATTTGTTGGAGTATCCCTCCTACATGGAGGAAGAGCCCAATTAATTTGGGTTATATTTGCTTTCCATATGGGTTATCCATATGATGTTTAAGTGAAGGGCAATTTCGTATATTCACTCACAAGTGGCTTCCCTTATAAGCCAAAAGGTTAGAAGGGCTGAGTGCAAGAGAGAGAAAGCCTAGACACTCACAAAATCAGGAGAAAAGTCTAGAAGTGAAGAGGAGAGAGAGAAGAGGAGCCACCCACGAATTTTGGTGCTGGCAGCCCAGAAATCCGCCCCGATCGACGACCAAACGAACTCCGATCGTCGCGAGATTTTAGCACGTTGTTCCTGACATCCCCTTCTTCAAATCCAACGGTCAGAATTTCATTTGGAGCTCTCTAAGTCAGTTTTCTAAATTCAGCTCTTTTTTTGTACGAAATTGTATTTCCACTCTTGTGGGTGATGATTTGGGAGACTTGTTGTGCCAAGGTTGATCCTTGATGATTGTGAATACCTCTAGTTGATCTAGGGAAGAACTATTGTTGTACCCACTTGTTAATTTGTTGATTAGTGGAGGTTTTGGCACCGTTTGTTAACGGTCCCGTGGTTTTTTCCCCACATCGGGGTTTCCACGTAAATTCTTGCTTCTCCTTGTTTATTTACTGTTTTTTGGGCTGATTTATAGTTCCATTTGCTGCTGTCATTTTGGTTCAATATTGTTTGGTTGCTTGAATTGGTTATTGCTCATCTTTGCATCACAACCGGGGAAAAAGTCTTTGTTGCTTCCGCTTGTGTATTTGTGTGCTTTCCCCAACAATTAGGTTGGGGCAACGGCGGCTATGGGGTGCTGGGCCGGGCCGGTAAGGTTATCAGCCTGGTTGCCTTTTTTTTTATTTGTGTGGATGAATTAAACCCAGTTTAGGGTTCCAAATTCAACCCCAAATTGCAGCAAATTGAATTAGTTCAATTGAAGTAGAATCATAGAGTATATATAGGGTTTGAACTTCAAGCCAAATACCCAAAATTCAGCCAATTCAATGAGATGAATTCAAAATGAAATTGAAAAACGAAGTTGTAGATACGTACTTGTTAGTGGTGTATTTAGACTTTACAGCAATTTCAATTCCAATTCAAAAACCTCCATGAATGATGAATGGCCATTAATGGCCTCAAGTTTGGCATAGTCGTGACCTAGTGGACCAAAACACCAAGAGATGATGAGAGAGAGAGTCAGAGAGAGAGAGAGAGAGAGAGAGAGAGAAAAGGAGGCGACAAAAACATAAAACCCAAATCGAAACCATAAACATGCACAAATTAGAGAGGAAGAGAAATTTACAGTTTCTGGAAAGTGGAGGCTTGGAGCTCTGGAGGTGGAGCCATGGAGGCTGGAGGAGACGACTGAGACTTATGGGTCGCTGGTGATGATGCGACGATGATGTGTCTTTACTTTCCGGTCACCGGAGGAGAGAGAATCGTCGCCGGTTGCGGTAGTGGAAGGGGATTTAGGATGGAATAAGCAGGTGTCGCAAGCGGTGAAAGACGCTCGGTAACTGGTTGTGCGATGAGTAGCACTCACGTGGTCACACAGAACACGAATTGGCTGATTTTTTTTATTTTATTTTTTCGATTTTATTTTTTTGAATGGGCAAGACAACTGGGTAACCCCACAGTAGGTTAACCTAAGTCCTAAGGTGTCTCTTACCAACAATTTAGTGAGGGACTAGTCAAAAGAGTCAGACTAAGAGAGTGGACCAGGACAATTATGACCAAAGTTTGTCATAAAATCCGCAACTGCATTAGCTTCTCTAAAAAACGTGGAGCACTTCCACTCGATCGAAATGGTGAAGGTCTTTCTTCGCGTCGATGATGATATTTTCAATCTCCCACAGAATAAATCACTCGGCTCTTACAACCTTAATGACTACCAAATTTTCGCTGTCTATAGTGATATTCTTGTAACCTTTGGAGCGAGTCGAATTGGCTAATGAATAAGAAGCTTACTGTGCAAAATTGGATTTTGATGACTACCTCAAAAATGTAGAGAAAAATTAAAATAAAACTTTGTTGGCAAGTTTTTGTGAGCAAGTCTTGTATAAGACCAACTCATAGAAAATTGGGCTTATTATTTAGAAAGGAAGGGATCACTTATTATGAGTTGTAACCTTTATTCCACTAAAAAGTGATCATTGTCTTACCAAAATTACGGTAAGACCGTCTTAAACAAGTTTATGTGAATTTGAAATGTACTCGCGTGTATTTATCACAATATACCACACTTGTCCATCTCATATTTTTATTCAGGCCAAACTCATCATCATTAATGACGTGGACCTTATGGTCCAATTAAACACCATATACCCGAATGCATATTTCACGCGTTAAACTTTGTCGCCTTTACGTAGCATTTTTCATCTTCATTTGGCATTATAACCCTTTAATTGGCTTAATTTTTGCTTGATATTTTTCTCCTACTTTCTAAGACAAAATGCTAGAATATGGATTATAAAGATTGTACATCTCTCTAAAAGTGTCATTTGTGTTACCTAATTTAAAGTGTAAGAGTAATCCTTAAAAGTTGGTTTATACAATAGACCAAGCTCATATCATTCATCATACTTCATTTTTTATATGCATTTTCCAAACTTAGCCTTCTCTTAGAGTTATCTGAAGATGAGTTTATTAGGAGCAAGGTTGCATATTGAATACATCTTCAGACCTTAACCGTATGACTAGATCTACACGAAATATTGTCATTATGGTGGTTGTCATAACGAAAAGTTATTCGGGAGAGTGTCAAACTACTTTTCAATTCAAGCATTTGCAGAGACTGCTTGAACAAGCGATTGATTGTTGTCTAAAATATCCTTTCTCATGTGCTACACCATTCATTTTGGGAACCGAACAAGTCGTTGCAAGCACCTATGTCCTTGAGTCACACAGTTAGAATGACTTCTGAATATAGACAGTAAAAACTTACAGTATCTGCACACCTTGTGACACTATTATATATTCTGCCTTGTAAAAGCCTTGGATAGCCAGAAAAAGGTCTCTTCTGTGAAGCCAATAAGCAACATCAATGGTTTCACCAGCAATGAGCCTCTACTTTTATTTCTCTCTGCTACTCTCCCTATGCATAAACCTGTCCTACGCTCACAGGGCATCGCATCTCTCCACTGTCCAGCAAAAGGCTAAAAGCCCAGCACCTTTACGTGTTGGTGAACGGGGCTGTTGTTGGACCAACGATGATTGTAAACCTTGCCGTGGTCAGAAGATCAGATGTTGCGCCGCTATTGGTATTTGTAGCACTTGCGAAAGCAAATTTGATGACTCAGACTTAATCCAAGGGAATGTTAGGGGAGCCAGCAACCCGATGAATCCAGATTGGGTTCTTGGCCGCCAAGGATTTGTCGGGTTAGTAGGTGAGCCTGATCCGGATGACCCTGGGGCAATCCGTCCAGAGAAACTGTCAGGGGAGGTAAGTGGACAGGAGTATAGAGAAACTGCACTTCCAGATTGGTCAGCTCAGCAGCTGAGCAGTGCTAAGGAAGAGACGATCCATTGAATCTTCATCTGCTGGAAATAAAATCCATTAAGACTTCATATATGAAATGTATGTGTTATTAGACAATATGGCAATGCAACTTTCATAAGCCAGTCCTGTCCTGTTGCGAAATAATCAGAAAATAAGAGCAGCATAGAATATCAGAAACGAAAGAGGCTACTGTTGTTACAAAGTTCCATACAGGCAAATCAGCATTTCTCTGGACTTCTAATTCATTGAAGTGGCAGTTCATGACAAAAGAAAGACTCTGGAACATCTAAATAGATTATTGGGATCTCTAGAAAAGAAAAAAGAGAAATCTTTGGTTCTGTATCTTTCCTGATCATCTGACATCTGTTAGTAGGTCACTACTATATTACAATATCACGTTGAGAAACATACAGATTCATTTGTTCTATAAATCGTGTCACAATCTATAATTAGAATACTTCTCTACATATATTCTGTCAAAAACACTACACAATGGCCTAGACTTTCAATTTAATCGCTCTTGCCTTTAGATCATTCTCTTCTAGTTGGCGTAGAATAAGATCGAGTAAGTCCTGATAGTGGAAAACTTGATGAGGTTGAAGAAGATACAGAGGCAGAGGGTCTAAGGAGAGGGGTTCCAACACGGCTGGAATTTTCATTAGCTACTGGAGGACTTGCTTCAACTGTGGAAGGTGATTGTAGCTCAATCTCGGAGTGCACAACAGCCCTGGTTTCAGGGATGTCAAGCAGCTGATGGTCATCATATTCCTCTAGTGACATAACTGTGCTTGTGTCCGTATGTATGGTGGAATCATCACCATATATACCAAGTCTTCTCTTCCTCTTGGCTGCAGACTTCTTCCATCCATGAATGGTCTCCCTTATTCTTTGAGGGATTAGGGCTGCCTTGTAGTTTGTACCCATCTGGACAAATAGGGACCAAAGTAAAGCAAAATTAGGATACCTTTTGCTAACCTTATCTGATAATGTTAAAAGAGAAAAAGAAACGTGGGAGCGTTTTTGAACTTTTGAGCGTTGCATATGCAACCATCTAACACGTTAAATGCCAGTACATGTGCACAAAAGAAATTAGGTAACAGCAAGCCAGTACTACAAAAGTTCAAAATAAAATAAAAAGATGTGTAACACGTGAGGGTATATCGGTCACATAAGTCTAAAAGTTGGCCAGAAAATGGATTTAGGGGCATCACGACTAGGTTTTATAATTTATTAGGGGGGTACTGAACAAAAGTGATCTTTTAAGGGGGTCCTTCACAATTTGTGGTAAACTTAAGGGGGTTTTAGCCAATTTTTCTTTTCCAGAATAAGAGCAAACCTATGGAGCAGACCTATCGAGCAAAATCTTATTTGAAAGAACTGCATCTTAATGCTGAAATACCAAAGAAGAAAAAGAAGAAAAGCAAACTAAGCTAAAGTTTAGCAATACTTGACAGCTAAATTCCACTTGCCATAATAAAGTCATAGTAGCAAGTTTCATATTAGAAGCTACTAGCCTAGTTGCCTTCAACAACGTTGATATTTATTCTAATGTTCCTCTCTTAATTATCACTGTTTTCTACTATACGAGATATTTATTCTTCTTGGCTTTGTTCATTGTACAGACCAACAGCTGATCAAAGATCCTGTTTACCTGTGTAACCAATGCATAGAGGGGCAGGGTACTATAGCTGCAAAGAAACTGGCCAGAGAACCTGTAATATGATGCAACACAAGATCAAGATTTCGTCCAACAGCTTGATATGCCCAAAGTATTATACTCACAAAGGGCTAGGATGATTTTCACATACCCCATTATAAGCCGCAAGTAGACTAGAAAATGGTTTTTGATAAAGCAAGAATCATAGCCAAATTGCCACTGCAAAAAAGAACATCACAATTTATTAATGAACAAGCACAGGGCTAAAAATCAGACTGTGACAGCATATAGCCCAAGGAAGAGGAAATACCCAAAACCAGAAAAATGATGCCAACTCAAATGAATTCTGCAAAGAAGTAAAGGGAAGAAAAATACACATGTAAGTTACCGTCCACCAGCATTTAACTCTACGACATACACAATTAAACTGAAGCTGTTAAGTTTCCCTACCTGGAAAAGGATAAAGTGAATCAAGGACAATAATAACTCCGGCTTTTTAAACCAGAATAGATCATCACGAGGCTTTAATTTTGTTCCTGTAAAAAACCCGGATATTCCAGCACTCTCTACCGTTAAGGTTGCAATAACCTGTTGTAGCTTAGCACCCACCAAAAGAACTAGCTGCATAATTGAGAAACAATATCATACTTTATAGCATGAAAATAGGTGGTCAAAGAAATAAAGAGTAGACTGTCAGGGAAGATGTTTAATAATTACTTCCTTTTGGGGGTAAAGTAAACATAATAAAGAAAAGCACAAAAGTAGATATGAATTTATCGATCCCAATCTTTCAACAGGTTGATAATAACAATAAAACTAATAAATAGTCTTTGAAACCACATTATTCTTTTTTCTTCTGGAGATAGGGGGCAGAGAAGAGGATAAGGTTCTAGCCATTAGATATAGATAAAGTCAGCTCCATCCCCAAAGGCCACTTAACCCTCTCGGCTGCATGGCATGCCAACAACTATGGATCCAAGTTTGTCTAAGATATCTACCATTTTCCAGAAGAAATCGCGTATGAATATCGTGTAAACTATGTAAATGAAATATAACTTACTGCTATAGGTAGGATTGCTATCCAGAAGTATAGATTCGACCCTGAAAATAACGAGAAAAGGCCATAAAATAGTTCATCAGAAAACTGCATAAAGCAAATTCAGTTGATTGTGTAGCAAGTAGCAACCTTATATTAATCATATAGAAAGTAGAAACAGCACAGATATAGTGACAATTTATTCAAGAAAAGCAACCACCAAAATAAAGAAGGTCAGACAGGTGTGATCTGTGAACTATTAAAGACTAGAAGATGGACAAAGACAACAAAAAGTGGAGAAGTAGCTGCAGTACTGATAGAATACGCACAAACTTCCGAAATGCCCACAAATCTAGCTACCCTTATACATCAAAATCTCCTTACCTCTTACATTGAAAAGCATAAAAGCAACTACGAACCCCCAGAGTGGACCACTGCAAAAGACCAAACAAAAAAAATTAAATGGTGAGACACCAAGAAGACTTGTTAGAAAATCATTTTAAAATTTATGAATAGAAGAAGCTCAAAATAAATATATAAAAATGGTGGTGGTATTAATGTAAATTGAATATATAAAACTACGGCTTTTTTCTTCTTTTCTTTGTGATGGGAACTACAATTCCTGTTTAAACCACTGGAAACCTGTACAGAAGACATCTCATTTGTGCTACTTGTCAAAAAGGCTAACAGAACCCATTTGGCACTGGACTGTCAGATAGTCGGTACATATATACAATAAATCACTCTGCACTTGATTACTTCTATAATTATGCATTATATTCTTTGAACCAATATTCTAGGAGATAAAACGGGATCTCATTTCTCACAAGTTGATGGTGACAAGTTTTTCTTGTACTTCTTGTCGTTGTGAATTATGATAGAACATGGTATAAATGGAGAGGATAACTTAAAACATGATCCGGAATTAGAATTTGACAAGCAAACAGTACACAAGACAAACGTAGCACATCTTCTAGCTCACCTCACACCAACAATCCTTTGAAACTCTTCTTCCATAGAACGGATCATATAGCTGTGAAAATCATACTTCATTGTGAGCTTGTGATTCTGCCAAGAATTAGAAGACAATTAGAGTTAATATTCAGCCAAACTTACCATCAAACAAACACACACTGATGTTCTGTTGTCATTAACTGTTGCTTTAGCAAGGAAATCTGGCTTAAATAAAACTGAAAAGCACAGAGCATAGGAGCTCTTCACAATTAGTAAGTTAACTTAAGTACCATGATGAAGCCCTTACGAAGTGTAAGATAATCAGCACGAACCACTGAATGTGCAAATTGCCTAAAGAAACATGTCTGCCAAACAATCAAGCAGTCAGCTTTCAAACATGTTCATAAAAAGCCAATAACTGGAAGCAAAACCCATACTGTTCTAGCTAAATCTTCCTTTACAATTGCCCTGAAGGGGTGAAAATTACAAAAGGTCAATTATCAAAGTAGAATCAGAACAGATGGGAAAGGACAGAATACGGATGGGAATGTAAAAAAATAAATGGCCAATTAAAGTTTTAAACGTCAGGATTGATTTCAAATGGCAATGAAGAACACTGGCAGAAGATAAAATTATTATTGTCTGGGTCAATGTGCAAGAACATTATATCTTGGGCTTTTAAAATCCCATGTTTGGTGTAAGGGATGGGGAATAGATGTGGAACAAGGACGGGGAATAGAAGACCTCTATTCCCACATTTTTATTCCCACAGGGGGGCTGGTAATTGGAGGTGGGAATAGGACTTTCTTAACCAAATTAACATCATGCCCAATAAAAGTGACTGCAGATTTTGTCAACTCTTTTTTTTTTTATGGCATTTTGGTAAACTAACTTTATAGCCCAATATATTCCCAATTCTAATACCTATATACCAAACAAGGTAATGGGACTAATTAAACAGATTTTCTATTCCCCAGAACAATTCCCATCCCCATCCTCAAACTCATTCCCACTTCCCAAAACGCCCCCTCAGATAGTAATTTCAACCAACTATCTATTATAGTTATATACCCCCGAAAATGAAAATATGACACAGTAATTCATCTATGTGGTTATTACCCAATGGGACAGACCTCTTGAAAATTATGCCAATTAGCCTACATAGCACAGCTAATTCTTCACAATCCAAGCAGAATCCGAAAGCATCAAAGTAATTGATGAAATTTCATTAAAGGAACATTCTAGTTGCTGAAGAATGGACAATGGAAATTAGTTATCAAGCACGGACACAGCACTCAGTCTGCGTTTCCCGTGTCTGTTTCCGTTTTTGTGCTTCCTTACATATAATAATTTTTGAGAATTTGCGTTTCCCGTGTCCCGTGTCTACGTTTCCCGTTTCCGCGTTCCCGTTTCCGTGCTACTTTCTTATCTCCTTCTAACCCATATTCCTCACACCTCAGCTGTCTTGTGGATCTAACATTCTTAATCCTTGCGATAATTGGAGCCTAAACCCAATGACGCCATGAATATAACTAATACGTAGGCAATCTAGAGTCTAAACTCAATATTAAGTTCTAAACTTTCCTCCATGAAGTTTAAATTGTCCATACGGATCTCTTCTGTTTATGCAGAAGATGCAATGACAGACATGACATATAAGCCAATAGCAGTACAAAATAATAAATAGATAAGCCGCATGCCTACCACCCAAATCCAGAAATTGTTCTTCGTTAAAGGATTTGATGAGTGGAATTTGACAAATGTAGATTGCCTTCGCATTACCAACTCCCTTGTGATCTCTGTTGAAAAATAAGTGAGGCACTAAATCATTATCATTAACACCACAACACAAAATTGCTAGCAGATATTATATGAATCACTCAGTACTTTGTGTTTTGCACATGAATATCTAACAAATTAATAACAGCTGCAATACGTTCTTCGTTTCTTAAAAGGGCTGGTTGGGACGCAGGTAAAAGTCAAGAGCCACTCTACTCCTTACAAAGCGATGGTTTGAGAATAAAGGAACTTAATATCAGCATGACAGCAACCCTAGCTGTCATCCTCCTACTATACTAAACATTAAATACATCCCTTACCACTTTTTGATGTCTAACACTGTTGTCAGGTAATTTCTTTTTTTTTATTCTGGGATTTTTGAAAGAATTGCACTGAAGAGAGAGATTGGGTTTGTATTGCTTTTGGCATAGCCTACTGCTAGCTTATTTACAGTCCTCATGGCCACACCCTCTTATCAAATCATACTTTTAATGGTGAGTGTTGGATTTGTCAAATGTCAGTATGATGGGATGGGATTACTTATACATATGATGAACCTTAGTTGACAAGGCTCTATAGGGTTTGGGATGGGTTCGGGTGTGATATACATCAGAACACTCAATATTCATCATGTCAAGTCAGCCCTGCTGCTTATCAAGCACTAACACAAGATCACAATTAATTCACTTTTCCACAATGCAATCTGCCAAAGCCAACTGTTTACCAGGAGCTGAATCAAGACCATTAGACAACTTGCCTGTGAGTGAATCATGTCGGTCCACCTGAGCCTGATCCTCCCATGCCCTCCAACTATGTACCTGAACATAAAATTGTAACATGCAGAGTAAACAGATGTCAATACTGAGTGGGTCTTCCCTTTCAAACTTTTGTATATTATAAGTAGCATTTTCAGAATCCAGTTCTTGTGCTCATCACTTGTGAACAACAAAGCAATCAATCAAACCAATTCATCAGATCAATTTAGGCCCATTTCCCATGTATAGATGTGACAATTGATTAAGCAACCACAAGTGTAACATGCTGGTTGCCAGCTTAACTCATCTATACCCAACTATATCAACACTCGGCAGACCTCACATGCAAGGCCTAGGGGCTACGCATGTCATTAGTTTAAGGGAGGGATGGGATAAGATAACACTTAACTTTCATCCTAAAAAATCTAACAGTCTGCTCCACAGACAAGAGCCTAAAGCTGTAGTAAGTCGCATTCTGAAGACGAGAAAAAGATATGTAATCAGTGCTTCCTAAAAGTAAACTACTACTTAGTGTGGACATCGGACAGACAAAAGAACATTGACATCCAAAATTGCAATTCATCTAGATGCGAACATTTTGCCTTTTCACAGTAGAAGAAAGATACTAACCTTCACAATTGCCAGCAACATTGTTAAACAACTATAAGATACATGTGTCACCGCCATGATGAAGATAAATCTGTGCAACTGCTCAAGACCTTCATATGACACGAATGGCTCTTTCCCCTAACAACCAAAAAGAGTTAGAATAGAGACTGAAATTACACCCAAGCTGGAGAATAGAAATTAAAATAGAATACACAAGGCAGTACATATCATCTACAGAAGATGCTTGCTTACACAATTCATAACCTATAAAGAATAACAATAGTAAAGCACATGCCTCTGGACAAGTATTCTTGTTTAGGACATTCAACAATCTCCTGGGAGGCATTGCCATCCAAAGTTTACGTCCCTGTGATACATTATTTTCTATTGCTTCATCAACGTCTGATCTAGAGCATGGGGCAAATACACCATCAAAGAACTTTGAAGAGATGCAAATGCTGGATATTGTGCTTGAGGTAGCCGTCAGAAGCAAAGATATAAAGCCAAGGAGCATCAACTCTGAAGGCCAAAAGGAAAGTAAAATATATAAGGCCATTGCGAATTGTAAAAAAAATGTCCAACCTCAAGTAGTGTCATCTTCTAAGCACAAATCATCAAATTTTTTTTTTTATCAACATAAATAATCATTTAAAGCTTTTTAAAACAGCAGTTCAAAAGTATTAAGGACACCTTCTTTCATTTTCTCCATAGCTTGAAGTAGAGGCTTTCGACGTGTTTTTTGCAGCCACTGAAATGAAAAACAAGAGCAGGAAAAAGCACCATCAGCTTGTCAAGAAAGAAGCTCAAACAAAAGGCCGTTGTTCATTTTACTTCCGATCAACAAACATGGTAAATTACCAGGGTAATATATCCAGGAAGCTTCCAAAATCATAATATCAAAGGGAATTTAGACAATTAGACCACGTACATAAATCAGTTTCGGTGCTCAGATTATTAGTCAGCAGAAATGTCAGAAAACATTATCAAAGTATGAAGGGTTTCATAACAAGTTTCCTTTATCTATACATTGAAACAAGTATTAAAAGCAATCACAAATGACATGGAAACCCATATTCAAATACCTAGCATGATCCAGTCTCACAACGCAGCACTTGCAGAACATTGAAATATAAACATTAGATATAATTAGAGCTTCATATGAACATGAAAGTTTGAAGGGAAACTCACCTTACTGAGCTGGTGAATCCCTCTTTCAACGAGCAATGAAACAGCAACAAAGACTGTCAACACAGATGCAACAGACCATGTTGGAGTTAAGGCCAAAGACCTCATTTCCTCCGTTCTCTCTTCCATTTTCACAACCTTCTAATCCTATATAGTCCTACCAAGAGGGCCTTTCACAAGTACCCAAGTCAGTTTCAGACCATCATACCCAACAATGGTGTCACCATAGAGGGCAACAGGCTATTCTGTAAGACCCATGACACAGAATATACAACCCTTCCCCCAAAACAAAGGCACCCTACATAACCCAGAAAACAAATAATTCTGGCTCCACATAGCAAGTTAATTTCATATAAGAATTAATAAGAAAAGTGGGTTACAAATTAATTTGCTAATTTCCTTGGCCCTACAAAGTAAAATACCAATTACCCCAAAAAGATTTATTTTTGCAAACAAAATCTGTAGAAAAGAAATGATACCCAGAAGATTTTATCAACAACTTTCTCTAACCCAGTTTCTCTTTCTCTCTTATCTTCCAAAATAGCTCTCTACCATCAATGTAACATGAAAATTTGCCAGAAAGATATCAGATATGTCCCCGAAGCTTCGAGAGATGGAGTGTCACTGCAATTTGTGAACAGGATGAGAACAAATTCAGGGTGTTAGGAAAAAGGTAGGAAAAGAGAGAAAACCCCTGCAAAATGTGCAGTAATTAAATGGAGCTAAGATTCACTTCACGTTGAATTGATTTGAATTGAATAATATACAAGAGAGGAAGAGTGGCAATAGGTGTTTTCTCTCTCCTCGTGGAGATCAACAGGAAACGACCCGCACCAGAGAGATCTCTCGATGGTTTATTAGATAATTTGATCAGTTGATGGTTTAATAATTGTTTGATCTGTGGTGCAATTTGTTACTCCGGAAATTAGGGAAGTGCATGATGCTGGCTGTGATGAAATTCCCCAAAGATGTCACATGATGCTTCCTCCCAAGCGGCCTCCATGACCAAATTAATGTCATTAAACCAGTTTCTAACTTTTGTCTACGAATTAGATACAGTAAAAATTCTTATCAAATAAAAAAAACAAAAATATGGGTGCTGGTGAAATTTTAAATTTTGAATAAACATTGTGGTAACATTTTTCTTTTTCATGAGATGTGGTAACATTTTTCTACATTGCATTTGTGCATATGTAATTGAAAAATCTATTAATGGAGACAAGTTGATGGAAATTGCTCATCAGAGGATACGCTATGATTAGTTGTAAAAAGTGCAGAACCACCATAGCAATTTCTAATAAAAAATTTGGACATCTAGTGATACCATCCTAAAATATTTCCACATTATAACTATAATTGTGCTTATTTAGGTATATTTTCGTCTTTTCATGTTGTATTTCATTTCGTTATGTTCTGCAAATGGTACTCTCTTTTATTTAGGTTCTATTTTCTGTTCTGCTCTATCTCATTCAATTAAAAAAGAACGGCCTAATTTTAAAAGTTTGGTATGAGAGAGATGGGTTCGACACTCGTCTTGATCTGCTTTTGTAGCTCTTCGGAAGCACAATATAATGGAGTAAGAAATCAGGTATTTGAGCTGATAATGACAATGACAGATCAACCGTAAGAACATATAATCTTGGTTATCAGCAGACTACCAGTGGAAGTTCTAGCCAAAGGCCACCCCGAAACCACACTTAATAGACAAAGTCATGTTACTTGCATTAATTGGAAACTTGAGAAAGCATACCGTACCTCTGTCAACCCATGGACCTCATATCATAACCTTGCAACTAACCGTGAGTTTGCTATCATGGTGGACCTGCTTGGATTATAATGTCAACTTCTGAAATCTGAATGAGACAATGGATCGGATCATTTTGACACCAATTTATGTATTGCTAGAACTTGATATGGTGTATTACAAGAGCTTGAACTGAAACAGCAATAGAACAAATCAAAAATGTGATGCTACCTTCGGATTATATTAACCAAAAATTTCACCAACAGCTAAAACAGAAGCGAACTTCATTCCTATCACTAATGGTTTTTCTAATTTTAGTTTCATCCCTATTATCATTAAGAAAAGCAAGGACACTGAAATGAAAAGCTTTTATTCCTCTGCGCACGCAACGGGTTCAGAGATTTCCCCCTTTAGCTCCTTTTCGCTATACAGATCACTCTGAACAGGGACATCTGCCAGCTGCTGAGATGAAATAACATCTGCTATAGCTTTCATTGCTGATAAAGACTTCTCTTTCTCTTCCTCTGTCTCTGTTTCCTCATTTCTGTCATCACCAGCAACTTCTGAGGCATCATCTTTTTGTTGCGGTGGAGGAACAAAGAAGGGTATTCTTCCTCTCTGCCAGTCGTAAAGGACCATCTTTGCCGCCGTCATCAAATCTGGTTCTCCACCCTGAGGAGAGATTATCACTTGAGCACAGATTCACAACTCAAGAAGTGCATGAACATAAATGAAGAGAACATGAGATTGTGCACCACCACCCCGGTGAAAGCAAACCCCAAGAAACAAAAACGAGCTGCTCAAGCCTTTGGTTGTAACTCAGAAACAACGCTGCAAGTGAATTGAGATAGCTCTGGTAAAAGACATAACCGCAAAAAATTTCATAACCTGACGCCTTTCAAATTTTGATCAAAGGCCAAGAAATTCAGGGACTGTACGATCTTCAATGAAAAATAGTTTCACAGGAAAAGCTATTGCAGAAAACCAACAAACATTACTGTGATTTTCCTTTTAACATCAACTTGAAAATTTTGATTGGGTTTTCTTGCTTTCACATGCATAAGCACAATTTTTCCATACAGACTTTGGGAAATTCCTCAACCAGCATGTGATGTGAATCTATGCACGAGAGAATGAGTCAAGTAGCCTGACACAAGGGACAACCATTTCATAACGAACATGAACACGTCAACACGGTGACACAAAGGAGTATAATAATTCATGGAGAACCTACGAATCCCTTTCAAACACAAATTTCTTCCAAGTGTTTGAAATGAGTTATCTCAAAGAAGAGAAAAAGTTATTGATCCAAATGCAGCTTGATAATGCAGGAGAAGTACTTTTGCAGTTTCTATTGACTACTATGCTGTTCTGAATATAAAACATAAATGGTAATCTCTAGATGATTGAAAAAGAACACAAAGGTGGAAACAAACCTTCAACAGCTTGCCTGACAATTTGCAAAGCTTAAAGAGGAAGTCATGTTCATCCTCCCTGGTAAGATCACATAAAAGTACTTTATCTTAGAAGAGATTAAACAACCAGAACATGCATCGAGCAAAATGCAACATTCTAAAGAACTCGGCACAACAGGGTACAAACATCAACATAGAAATAAAGAAATGGTTGAACTACAACATTTGCAGGATTATTTGAGCCCATGCCTGAGCTAAAAAGGAGCTGATTAAAATCAAAACACTTAAACCAGAAAAACAAACTAATTTCAACATCCATTAATGATTCGTTTTATGGCTGTTATCAACTTTCAAGCACCATCATTTATCAACAAGCTTACTCATTTCAGGACATGAGACCACAATAACATGATTCAGAAGCAAACTACCAACAGCATCATTCGAAATCATGGCTTCACTCTTAGTTTAGAATACAAAGTTTGAGCAGGTTAGTAATGACAAGCAGAACATCATTTTATCTGTATTTGATTCCCTCGAACCGATGAGTTACGCATTGCCAACAAGCTAGATTAGAGTTATAAAAAGCAGCTGACTGAAGTCTAGGCAAGCACATGAGTGAACCAACATTTAGTTCACTAAACTAGCCTCCTAGATCTTGGCACTGGTGTGTTGCCTTTCCTGGGTATTTACGAGCTTGCTTTACAACCATAAAAAGAAAAAATAAAACAAATTATACATAGAGGATGGTACTTTCCTGCACTCAGCATTTGAGTTAGCAACACTTGTAAGCAGAAAATAAAAACATTCAACAGAAAATAAAATTAAAATCAATACCAGTCCTTGATCTTGTATGCTCTTTCCAGGTGCTCCTTTTTCACACGTTTCAGCACTTCTCCAATGTGCTCAGCAGCATCCTGTAAATTTGAAACTCGCACCTGCAATTTCAAACCAGCCCTGCTTGTTAGATTTCTAGGCCGCCTGAGATAACATTTACTAGTAAATCATCCTGCAAGTCCGCCAAAGCAAGGGGGGGAGCATATCTTGCAATGACAAATGTATTCTTAACACGTCATGCCACATAAGTCAAATATTGCAATTCCAATATTAGATATACAGTATGATTACGAGACCAAACAGTGATATATAAAAGGGCCAATGCACCAGCCTCAGAAGCCAGAAGTCGCTCGCATGAACAAACAGTATGTACTAGTTAGATGCAGCACTGTACCAATGGGAACATAAACTTAGATACCCTTCACAAATTAAGCTATAAAAATCCAGAAGTACATACCACACCCTTTAGTACAACGTCTGTCTCAGTATCCGAATTTTGATACACAACTCCAGGGCAGTCTATTAGAAAGATCCTCTTAGTAAGTGTAATATATTGCCAAACTTTAGTCTCCCCTGGAATAGGAGCAACCTTGCAAACCTAAATCACAAAAACATGCATTCAGCTAATTAGATTTGACAAAAACTCATGCATAATCATAACCTGGCTAAGGTTTCATTCATCTAAAGAAGGCATTACATTTTTAGTACGCAATGTATTGATAACTGATGATTTCCCAACATTGGGATAGCCAACAAAACCGACGGATATTGCTTGCTTGTCTGTTTTTAGACGAGAAAATTGCCTCAAAATGGAAAGAAGAGAACCCTGGAAGAAGGAATAGAAAGTAAAGTCAAAAGCCAAAAAAAGAAATGAACAAAAAAAATATACCGAATAATATAAAGAAGTTTTTGTCAGCCCATGCCACATTTTAGTAGAGATAAATTTGAACACACACAACCTCAAAGGCCCAAGCGAGCACATTACAAGACCTCCTAAAGCTACCTCAGAAAGACCTCCTGATTTGAGTAGGAAATACAAATAGAAGCAAAAACCGTCTATGCCCAGACCCAGCAACTAATATTATTGACTCTCAGTGATCCTTTTGCATGCAAGCCTATCTGCTTCTTTATTTTGCTTGTGTAAAGAATGTGAAGAAACTGCCACCCTGAGATATGAATCTTCTTTTGTCATCCTAGTAGACTATACAATTACAACTGCCCATACAACCCCAGCAGTCTTTAGCAAATTGCATCAACTACAGCGATCCATTCCTCAAAGTGTTTGTCTTACCCCCTACTACGCATGGATCATACAGTCTGCAAACCACATAGACCCTTAGTATTCCTGTATAAGGTCTTAAGCGGCTCCATTATTCAAAAGATGGTTGCCTTACCCCCTACTAGGCATGGATCATACAGTCTGCAAACCACTTAGACCCCTAGTATTCCTGTATACGATCTTAAGCTCCATTATTCAAAAGCAATACCTTATTGCCCAGCTGTGGCCAATTATTCCTTAAATTACTAGTTGTAACTGTTAATTAACTTGAAGTTCATCTACACCTTTGGTAAGACCAAAAACAGCTCCCGCCTCCCAAGTCTCAGCAACCTTTATCTCTAGATTATTTTCAGAATGAGGAGGTTGAGGACGGCTCTGCCCCTGAAAGACCAGGTCCATCCCCACTTCTGCTGACAGCAAGCGGAATACAAAGCTCCGGTGTAGGTCTCCATTTATGATTAGAAACTGACTAACATAGTAACATTTAGTCAATCAAAGCCTAAATGGTGACAGCAACTACCTCTACTGGTCAATCAAGCCTAAACATTGGTTAATCAAGTCACCATTTCTTGGCTATGAGGTGGTTACTGGTACAGAAAAAACAGTTTGACACAAATCCAAATATCAAATGTGTTCTTCCAAATGACATTATGGCAGAGTGGCATACAACAATACGTCATAAATGATTTTTATTGGGTCAACATTCGTGAGAACTGGCCCACTAAACAATCCCAAATTGGGCCTTGCGTTATTACATACTGATGAAGCCAAAGGGAAGATGAATACAATTTCAAGTGTGTCTTGTTGGCTTGTTGCACTTCCATAACAAAAAGCCAACCAGAATGGACTAGCTTTCAACATAAGCAAAAATATAAAAGATAAAAAACAAAATAACTTACTTTTCCAAAAGGCTTAGTGACGCTAGCATGGAAAGCTAGGGTGGGGTACTCCTTTGAGAGCACTCTAAGCCATCCTTTTGTAGCCCAAGCTGGAATTAAATCACACTGTATAGAAGAGTATCAGTAACCTAAACCGCCATGAAGGAGACATCACAATCCAGTATTGCAGAACTAATAGAAAAAGTTGTAACCTTATTTAATAGAAAAACCATATGCTTGTGCTTGCAGTTCAGTCTCAAATGCTTCTCTAGATGATAGCACCTTGTACCCATGGGGTCCCTGGCATCCAAAACCTTGAAACAGAAGCAAAAAGAAATCATGAGTTAAACTAGTCAATACATTGCACACTTTTAAGAATGAATTCTTGAAATGAAAAGGTCAAGGCATTGTCAATTCCAAAACTTCAGAAAAACAAAGAGGTAAAGAGGAACATGGGTGATAAACCAGACATAATCATACAACAACTAAGTGCAACCAAAGCCTAGAGTTCTTTTGTAGCACAATGTAAATATAGTTACCAATCAAGAGCTAGGCCTTTCCACGGAGGCAGTAAGAAGAGAAACAGACTCTCACAACATTAGAAGTGTACAGACTGTACACAGAACACAACTGTTACCACTGCACACAGATTCATCATCCCAATTTCAGGCTCCTCTCCCGTGCTTTTCTTTCCCCAGCTTACTTTTCTCAGAGGATGATAAGAAAATTTATTCACATTAACTTCGCCAAATGCACACTGGCATTCACATAAAAAAATCAGATGGCGTTGTAGAACCCTTCGCTCCACCCACACAAGGTAAAACAGTGGTGTAGGCGAGAGGTTAGTATGACAAATCAAGTTTTAGTATCTGAAGTCTATGTTCTTTATAGTATGATAAAACAAGTTTTAGTATCTGAAATTGATGTACCTGTAACTCCTAAGTGCAAAAAGACAGTGGGGAGGATAATAGCATAAGAGGTATGGAAGACAACGCAAACATTCCTGGCAATTTTAAACAGCACGCATCTTTGTTTCTTCTTAAGCAAGTAGGGAAGAGTTGCTCACCTGAACCACAACATCAGATGAATCTATAACTTTGTAAAGTTCACCCCATATACGTTTGCTTTGACCCTTCTCAAACATAGTGTGACGAACCAGATCCCTGAATCCATCTTCATCCTCTCCTTTGATAGATGGGATAGTTGATTTCTTTTGTTCAAACTCCTCTGCAAGGGGTGCCACCGTGCCAGACAAACATGAAACCAACAATACTCAATTTTAACACAATGATATGAACTTGCACTACGAGACATGCTCAGATGATCATCAAAGAACTGCACTAAAAACAGAACCTGTAATTTTTGGTCCAAGTAGACAGCATATTACCAATTACCCAGCAGACAACTTAATGTCTATCCTGTGTTGTGACAATTATCCAAAAAGGATTTGAGACACAAGATTGGCCAATCAACCAAATTTCGACCAGTGTCATATCCAGCTCTGCTGCATGATATAATTGTCCTAATAACCAGTACATGGCTACGATAAACTAAGTAAAGCTGGCCAATTCCCGAACAACGAGAGTCTAGTTTGTGAATGCTTTAATAAAGTTATAAATTTAAACAAATTTCACGGCTATCACATGCTTGAAACTCAAACTGGAAACTGAATAAAACTAGGCATACAAGTAAGAAAATTATACAATACCTTGCAAGTTATCAGCTTTTTTCAGTATAGACTGGTAATCTGCTGCGTCAAGCTTGGGGCGTTTCCGCTTAGTTTTTGGTCCAAATGCATTTGCAAAAGGTTCAGTATCAAGCAGATGAGATCTTTGTTGCTACAGACAGAAAGGACCGCAAAAGGAGGTAAGTGCTAACTCATTTAGTCATATCACAAAGATGCGAAAGGTTGCGGAAAAGAATCGACACTGACAATCGACTATACAAGACATCTCACATGTACAAAGCTACTCCGTATACACAGACTGGAACAATACATATTAACAAGCTACCAAACTTATACACCCTTCTTCAGTATAACAGATGAAGTAGTCTCACCATGCTACTTTGAATTTTCCAATTCTTAATAGGATGATGTTCAACAAAGAGGAAATTGAGTAAAGCTTTAGGAGTAAACTTTGCAATGTTTCCTGATGCTAGTGAATAGATGGATACAATAACTTGAACTCTGCATGTTAGATATCCTCACTATTGTACAAATTGTCAGAGGAACTAATTACAAGAGGCGGGGGAAAGTAATCCCAACAGGTGTATTTCAACGAATTTAGGGGATGAAAATAGGATTTCAATAGAAAAAATGAACACACAGTCACACATAACAATACAAAACTATGATTATGAAATATGTAAGACTTATAGTTTGTGCATTGTGACTACTTTTTTTAACATTTCAGAAAATTATCTAGGCACTGTAGCATTCAACATTTCAGAAGTATACACCTATCTATATGTGAGCTATGTAAGCCATAAACCTGAACTACTAGTATATAACAGTAGAATCAACCAAAGCAATAACCACTGTGACCCAATCAAACTTATATCAACCTCAAACTGGGGATTGTCTCATTTTCTGTAAATAAGTACACATTACAAGAAGGTTTTAAGCTTGAGAATGAAGCAAGTACAGTATGTTTAGTTAGAAAATAAGCTTGAAAGTCATATTCATTATCTAGCGGTCCAACTAAGCGAGACACCAAAAGAATGAATACCTTGGGTAGGTCATTTAGGAGGGACATGGGAAGCTTCTTTTCCCTTAATATGACATTGTAGTTGCTTGACATGCGACTCTCAAGCTCATCACGGAAAAATTCAAGCTCCTTCTGACCGACAACTCTAGTATTCCCTGCATAATGTCAAAGAAGAGCAAAGCAATTCAGCTACTCCAGCATTATTATTTTTATTTCTTTATAAGTCTTCAACTTAACACGCATGCAAACATTGTACAGCTTGCATTTGTCCCTCCCTAAATTGATGGTGCGATAACAAAGAGCTCAAAAGCTAATCATCCTCGTTAAGACTAATTTCTCCAAAGCTACCCAGAACTTCAGAGAAGAATTCAAGTAAATAGGTCGAGAAATTGAAGCAAACTCCTCTACTTTCAATATCTAACACTTCAACAACAGAGCTTCTGACCTATTCTCTCTCTTAATTCATCCTCGACTGTAAAACTCAGTCAAATTGAAGATTTCCAAAACATTTTTTTTTTGGATTAGATACCCTTTGGAAAATATTTTTAAAAAGCATTTCTACCCAACAACTGCCAAAAGTATAGCTGCAAGCTGCATCCTCTTTGGCACAATTCCCACTTAAACTTTTACCATACCAGAACACATCAACAACTTTTAAAGATACATTCAGAAAAATATAAATAATACTCTTCAATGAGAAGCCATAATAATTAATATGCACTCATTACTCACTTCAATTCCAAATAGCTCATTATCCACGTAATCAGGCACTTATCCATCCATAACAGAAACGCAAAAATGCACATGAATCACACTCAATTGATCATAAAATTCATCATAATTTTTAGCCAGATACCATGATCCATTACTCAATTTTATTCCAAAAAAAAACTTATTTCTCATGAAATCAGTAACTTATCATAAAACCAGCAACAAAAATTCATCAAAAATTGCATCAAACCAACAATGAAATAACAGAAATAATAAAATTCAATCAAAACCACATACCAAACCAACGGCGATCAGGTTGAATACGAGTAGAAGGCAAATCCTTAGACTGATATTCATGCTTCAAGATTTTTCCACCCTTATCACGCTTAGGGCGAACGTTATACATCTTGAGCCGCCGCACAGTGGCGGCGCTACGACTGTCGCCACTGGCACTTCCAACCTTATCGCGACGGTCGGCATCTAGAGAATGTCTCGGCTTCTTCTCTTTCGTTTTCGCCATTGAAATGGTGCTGCCGAAAAACCCTAGATTTTGTGAAAGAGGTTTTAGAACGGGGAATGCTTCGAAAGATATAGAAACCCCACCTCTTTTCTTTTTGTTCTCTCTCTAACTACGGCTAGGGTTTCTGGAGCGAGGTTTATACGTTGCTATTGTTATCGGTTTATGAAGTTGTGTGCTTAATGGTTATGATGGTCGGTTAGTCGGTCACGGAGTCATGGACCCTATGACCGAAGGACTAGTCTTTTAGATCAAGCCTCCAACCCGGGTGGGGTTCAAAATGGAAACCCGATTCACCTCAAATCGGGTCTTAGCCAAATTGGGTTATTTTGCCAAAATCGAGTTAGTAAACAATTGACAACTACAATTAGTTGAACAACTAATCACTAGTAGCCGTGAAAGGGATAGTATAGTTGGTTGTGAGTTTAGATTTTATGGTAAAGATTATGGGTCAAATTCTCAAGAAGCCCTATTTTGTTAACTATTGCACACTCTCGTAGTTTATCTAAGTGTACAGTTTAAGAGTAGTAGTTGCGAGTTTCTTGTATTAAAAAAAAAAAGACTAACGGCTAGTAAAAGAGTTAACACTTCTGCAACAGTTAGGCATTGCGTTCAGTAATAACCTTTTCAGTAGCTGTTAGTGGGTTCGGGTAGTCATATCACTACTCATCCTAATTTAGCTGTTAGGGTAGTGTTTTGCTAAAGCTAACAAAGTTAGACTTTCAACTCCATAGGCTAGTTGTTGAGAATGAGATTATTTAGGTATTTGATTCCAATTCCATTCTTTCATGTGACTCGTCAATATTCAAACCTACTCTCGGATTCATCTTACTACACTCATAATAAAAAGTGTGTGGACCTCATTTTTTTGGGCCTTGTTAATTTTGGATAGAGAGTACATGCTCCCAAGAGTAGGTAAACATTTGCGGTGACTCATGGCCAGTAAAAATAAAAGAAAAAAGAGAGAAAGTAAAAACAATCAGACGTTGCAAAAACATTTTTTTGGTGCAAATGAGGGGACTAGACGTTGCAAAAAAACATAATGGAGTTTAATGACTCATTCATCACATTCCCTACAAGTTGTCAAACGTTACAAATCCAGGAATTTGAGTAGTAGCTAATTTCTCTCACATATTGATGAGCAAAAAAAAAATTCTCTCATGAATAGATGATGGAACCACACACCATCAATTCATCTACTACCTTCCCATATGTTCAACGTTCGTATGTGGATCTCATCGTCGTCTTTCCCCATATTTTCGTCACCGTGCACAACCAATCCCCATTTTGGTAAGGTTCATCGTATTTCTCTTTGTGACTACTAATAAGCATTTAGTATCTACATCTCCTCTCTTTGTAAGGTAACCCCTCCAACTAGGGTTGTTCATCATCCGGTTTAAACTGGAATTTTAGACCGAACCGGACCGGAAAAACCAGACCTAAATGATTCCGGTTCAGGTTCAGGGCCGTGCAAAATAACAATCCCAGTTCTGGCCTTTTCCGGTTCAAAAACCGGAATATTCCGGTTCAAACCGAGACCGGAATCTAAATTTTACCCCAAAAAAAATGAAAATTATCAAGGGTGACTCACTGTGAGAGTTGAGACAGAGAGTGAGAGTTAAGTTTTTTTTTTTTGTTTTTCATTTTTCAGATTTCACGGTCTTCTCTCTTCCTTCTCTCTTCTCTCTCTCCTCCTTCTTCTTTCTTCACTCCATCTCTCTGTCTTCTCTCTTCTCTCTCTCCTGCTTCCTTCTCTCTTCACCCCATCTCTCTTGTCTCTTCACGCCTGGCCGAATTGTTGTCCGCCGGAGTGGCAGCCTGCAGCCGCGACTGGCGCCTGCCCATCAACGGCCTCACGACCTCACGCATCTGCCGGCTGCCCATCCCCTGTTTTGTAAAGTACTAGTGGGCAGGGGCGCTGCACATGGTTTTGTAAAAAAAAATAGTGAAAAAAAAAATTCCGGTTTTTTCGGTCTTAAACCGGACCGGACCTGAATTTTCAGGTTCAGGTCTTGGTTTTTGGGTAATTCAGGTTCCGTTTTTTTTCGGTGCCGGTCTATTCCGATTTCGATTTGGACCGGTGTTCACCCCTACCTCCAACTTCATTAAGCTTAGTACCATATATTGCTTTACATTGTTTTCTCTGAATAGTTATACCAACTTGAATGTTTAAAACTATTTAATTAAATTTTTAATTAAAAAGTTATGCTGAAAAATAGAAAAAATGTAAAAAAAAAAAAATATAGAAACCGCTTCAAAAAAATTGGGAAAATTTATGAGACCTCACTATAATAGTAGAGAGGGCTTGGGGTAGGTTTGGCGGCACGGGGTGGTTAAAGTCATGCTCGATACCCAAAAATCGTGGATTAGTCTTTAATGTCTAGTAAGAGGCCTTTCAAGCCTACCAAAGACCCGATAACCTATCACGTGGACCTCCCATTTTCCCTAAGAGTGTCCCGTTCGACGTGGTGCGAAAATAATCCACATTCGTCTCGAGGCCTCTCGAAAGCTCAAAAAGCGTGGATTATGGCCTTCGTTTTCAGCTTCCAGGGGCTCGTGGTCATTTTTTCCAAAACTTCTCCGCTGGGTGTACCATGATTTTAGAGGACCCTCGGTGCCCCGAAAGAGTCATTTGGATTCTCGAAACTTCGATATCACCCATGCCTTTGGTGTTCCAATTATTACACAAGTGTCCTGTACAACGCTCTTCCAAGCCTATCAGGGACCGGGCAAGCGACCCCAAGGGCCTCCCATGTCCCGTAAGGGCGTTCTGTGCGAAGTGGTGCGAAAATGTACACTTTCGTTCCGGGGACTCCCGAAAGCCCCAAAAAGTGGATTATAGCGTACGTTTTTGGCTTTCCGGGACCCGAATATCCTTTTTGCCCAAACTTTTTTGGGTGATTTATCATAACCATAGAGGACCCTGGGTGTCCCGGGAGGGTCATCTGGATCCCCGAACTTTGATATCACTCATGCCTTTGGTGTTCTAACTCTTACACTAGTGTCCCGAAAAACACCCTTACAAGCTTATCAGAGACCGAATAAGCGACCCCGAGTGCCTCCCATGTCCCCTAGGGGTGTTCTGTCCGATGTGGTGCGAAAATATCCACCTTCGTTTCGGGGCCTCCAAGAAGCCCAAAAAACGTAGATAATAATAACCTTCGTTTTCGGCTTCCGGAGGGCCGGGTGTCATTGTTACCCAAACTTCGCAGGGGAGTCTATCATGACCTTAGAGGACCCTAGGTGTCCCGGAAAGGGCTTCCGAATCCCTGAACATCGATATCAGTTATGGGTTTGGTGTTTCGGTCCTTACATTGGTGTCCCGTAAAAACGCTATTACAAGCCTATCAGGGACTCGATATCGGAGTCTGGGGGCCTCTTATGTGCACTAAGGGTGTCCCATGCGAGGTGATGCGGAAATATCCACCTTCGTTCCGGGGCCTCCCGGAAGCCAAAAACATTGATTATAAGCCTTCGATTTTCGGCTTCCGAGGGCCCGGTTTTGCCTAAACTCTTTGAAGTGTTTATCGTCACCCTAGGGTATCTCCGATGTCTCGGGACGGTCATTCGGGTTGCCGAACTCCAATTTCACCCATGAGACACGGGACTTGGAACATGGGACAATTGACATGGGCGCTGGGACATGGGCCACCTGGATTTTGTTTCAATAATTTTTGATGTACTTAGTTTATTTCAATCCATTGTCTACTATAATAATCTTTGGTAGATGAACTTTATAAAAAGAGTATTCTCAAATTTGTCAATAAAAGACTATTAATCGTTTCCTATGCACTCGGTCAAATATAAGTCAAAGTTTACAGTATGACTAATCATAATAAGTAGAATTATAATGCAACAAACATTGTCATTTAAGGGTAGATATCTCTATCTTTTATAGAGGCACCACAAGCTAGTGAATGACTTTTTTTTTTTTTTTTTTTTTGTCAAAGGCTAATACACGACTAGTGGATGACTATTACAATGAATTGAGGGCATCCCTCCCCCAACATATTTTTTTCTAAACAAATTAAAAGTCAGGCTGCGAATGAACGTCTCCAAATCTCGCCTTGGTGTTATTTTAAATTTATTACAACAAAGTTAAAAGCATGACAACCCATCCAAAAATATTAAATTGGAAAGGAAAAAAAAAAAGAGTCGAAACATTTCGTGCACACGGCCTGACGGGCATGCACACTAGTGTAGTATCATAATGCCATGTGATGCACATCTCAGTATGACAATATCCCGGGGTCGTGGCTCAATGGTAACACGATTGAGGTTAAGAACTTTGCCAATGTTGCCTAAGGTCAGGGGTTCGAGACCTGCTCGAAGCATCCCCCTCCCCCCTCTGACCTGCCTCAATGTGTGGGACTGTTGAGTCCTCTCGCGACTAATTCTTATACAATAGCCTAGGAGTCAGTCTATATAGACCGGTACGGACTTCCAGTTATAAGCCTTTTGCCAATATCTATCCAATCGGCTTCTTCCGTGATCCTTGCGGTGGATGCTTGTGGGTGTAGACATGTTATTTTTCACCCATTGGCCACCTAAGTCCCTCTTTTCCCTTATGCTCAAGGTTTCCATATTCGTTGACATAAATTAAAGAAATTAAATTCCAATAAATCCAAATGGACCAGGAAAAAGTTTACTCCCTCAAAATTAAATTAGTCGTTAAGGCGCGACCAAACCTGTTCTGCGGACCGTATCACCGCCAGCCGTTAAACAAGCACCACTGGGTCCACGCGCGTACTGAAGTTTTTAACTCCACGGGCCTGATCGTCACGTAAGCACTGCCAATCAGTGCTTTACACGTCAGTCCTAATATCGCGCGTACAATCGCCACACCACGTCCTTGCAATACTCCCTATCCTTAGAAATAAGCAGAAGCATAGGAAGCTTCTCATTCTCCCCCAACTGTCAGATTTTGGATTTTATACCCACGTGTCAATATTTGGTTACAACAATCAACCAATTACAACTCAGTCCACCAATAGAGAGATTAGAATCTCACTCTCACCAATAAGGGGATGCCTAGAAAGTGAGGTTTTAAATTATTCTATAATTATGAGTGTGTTATTTTTCAATAAATTTGAATAAACTGAAGTAATAAAAAAAAATAGACCATTAAACTGAATTGCATTAAACTAAATAGAATCAGGTCTTATATTTTTTTATATTTATTTTCTATTGTATTTTGTATGTGAATTCAGTATAGTGAGCTCTGTACTTTTGATCATTCCTCAAAAGAAATTATAACAAAATATCAACTTATTTTTTGTTCGAAATCATACTTGTGGGTTAGACAACTTACTAGTCTTTAGTTTAGTGTCCTTGTGGTGAGGTGATTTAATTTAATTTGGATCATAAATTTGCCATATAACTTTTGAATAAGAATTAATTTAGTTTGCACCAAATTAACTCACAGAGCTATAAATTTTTCCCAACAAATAATATTTTCGTCATAAAATTCAAATTCTTGACCTTGATTAAGAAAAAGAGTGCCCGACTACTCAACCATACGCTTCTTGGTTGAGGTGGCCTAATTTGAGATTAGAAAATACTTTGCTTTTCCAGCGCCACTTTAGAATAGAAAGTAGAAAAGGATTACAGGGAGGAAATGGCGCCATAAACAAAGACGTAGCACCATTTTTCTCACTACTTTATTCACTTCGTCTTTCTAAAGTGGAGACTTTGTCAGTTGTCACCAACTTTCTCTCTCTTCAAATAATACATACATGCTCCCTCGTTTCATTTCACTTCTTCCATCGCCAGAGAAAAAAGTCGAAATTTCCGCTACGAAAAGTTTCCCCATTTCCCCCTTTTCGGTGAATTTCCACTTTTAGATTCCTTAATTGCGCCCTTTCTTTCTCATCATCCTCAATCAAATTGATTCACCAGCTCTCCAATTTCAAAAAAATCCCGTAATTTCGGTTTTTTGTTCGAAGAAAATTGGTTAATTTCGTGATTAAGGTGCTTGATTTTGCTTCTCATGTTTAGTAATTCGATACCATTCTCTCAATCGTCTGTGAATTTCACATTACGAACAACAAGAACCCCTTTTCTCTACTCAATTTCCAGTCTTTTCTTCCCTTCTGATGTTTTCTTCATCTTATACTTTAATTGCTCCCGTTTTCGCCTAAAAATTTGAAAAACCCTAACCCTAACCCTAATCTTAAGCTTTCCTCAATTCTGATTGAACTCCCAGATAAATTCACATTTTGTGCAATAAAATGGCGGCAATGATTGACGATTTACCATCACATATTATGTTAGATATATTAACCTCAGGTAGGTTAAGTGCAGTTGATCTTGTGTGTTTAGAATTAGCTTCAACCGCTTTCGGGGCCGTAAGCCAAGGGCTGTATCCTCTGAAATTCCGGTCCCTGGTGGATTTGGCTGCGTTTCAGCTATGTGGTTCACATCCCATATACGCTCCCATGAGCTTGGAGGCTCGAAAGGCTCTTTTCGATCGGTGTGGCGGGAACTGGAAGCGGGTTTTGAGGTTCTTGCAATCTGTTGAGCAAGCATCTGACATTGTAGAAACATCTTCAGGCAATGTAATGTCTCTCTTGTCATTTTTTAAAAGTTAATTATTTGTTTTATTTATTGGGGTTTTATGTTTGGTGTGGTGTGTAATAATGCCTAATGTGAAATATGCGAATTTATGCACACTTTTGGGAATTTTAGTGAACTGGGTATTTTGTGTAGGATAGATGTATTTGAAGGAAATTAGGAAGACATTGAGTACTTAACAAGAAATAAGGCAATTTAGTGAGATATTTGGTTGTTGTATTGTTAATTTGTTATGTAAAGACGAAAAAAGAAAACTGTATCGTCTTTGCTGATTATTTGTTGCCATGTTTGGAGAAATAGAATGTCATAGCTTTACTTGGTCATATATTTCTATCCTTGTTGTCTAGTGGAATATTTGTTCTGTCTCATAAGTCATAGGTGACAAGATAGGGGAAAGGTATGCCATTATTCGTGAGATTGATTAGTGTCATGTGCTTTGGTGCTGTGTAGTCTTTATTTGACTGGATCAAGTACTATATACCTTCTGTTGGTTTCGGCTTGTTTGGTAGATAAGTAATTTTTCTGGTTGCGTATGTTGTTGAATCAATCAGCAGATGCAGATAAAGGCCGGAAGATATCACACTTTGCTTGTCAAAAATTCGTCAGTTTACACTTGTGGTTCCAGCTTGTGTGGTGTTCTTGGTCAAGGTTCGGAAACAACACAGTGTGTAGCATTTAGCCGGATCACTTTCCCATCTTCCTCACCCGTGGTCCAAGTTTCAGCCTCACACAATCATGCAGCTTTTGTGACACAGTCTGGGGAGGTTTGTGAACTCTGTATTTCTTATCAAATTAAGAAAAATTATATCTATGTTATGGGAAAAAAATATGAAGTAACTTGAAAGGAAAAAAGAGAGGAACACAATAAATGTGATCAAGTACTCCTGTTGAATTTCCCAGTATCCTCTATTTATGGATTTAAGTTTGCCTTTTGTTGTCTGTACCACCGTTATTCTGGTCATTGTCAAGCTGTGTCTATCAATGATTAGATGTACTGCCTTTTGAGTTGAAGAATTTCTATACGTTATTCAGTCTAAAATGGTCAGTGTAAATTCTTGTTGGTGCCCTAGGCGATAGAAAATGCAGTGGTTGAATGATTTGTGAACTAGGTGAACTTTAGTATTCAATGGTATTATTCCACTCTTTGTGTCATTGCAGTAAATCCTTGATCAGAAAGGATGAAAAGTAAATCATGATTATGGGTCTTGTGTATTTCTTTGTGTATAGATTTGGTGAAGATATCTTTGTTGGTTCAACTCTGCATCTTTATTTATTTTTATGTGTGGAGCTTTGTTATTTTTGTTCATGTTCTTAAGTTTGCTCTGCTCGGGCAACTGAACAAACTTGTCTTTTTGTTATAGCTCTCCTAAGGCTTTATGAAGTTTTTATTAGCTCAAGGCCTCCTTAGCGACTCTCCTTTTTTGTCGATCAATATGAAATGACAAACTTTGGCACATAGCTGATCTGGCATTAACTTTTCTGAGTACAAGTTTTTATGTCTTTCTGGTTTCCCAGTCATTGTAATTGCGTTATGCGTAACGCAGTGATTTTTTTTAATGTTGTTTTTAGACAAGTTTAGTGGACAAAATATTAAGTTTGATATACAAGTTTAGTGGTCCAGAAATAATGTTACTATCTAAAAGATGTTTTGTTTGTTGCCCCTCTAGAGTCTAGAGGAACCTCAGTTTAATGGCTGACGTGATCTATTAACCATTTGTATATACAGGTCTTCACATGTGGAGACAATTCCTCTTTTTGTTGTGGGCATAAAGATACAAGTCGTCCCATTTTCCGGCCTAGATTTGTTGAAGCACTAAAAGGCATTCCCTGTAAGCAGGTACTTTTTTTATGCATCTGATATTTCTTGTTTCTGATATATGATATGTTTGATTACGTAATATGTTGCCTTAAGTGAGAACTTTCATTACAGGTAATTTTGATTGAATCTGAAAGGTGCTTAATCCTATTGCAGTATGGGAACCTGTAATAGTGCCCCCGGGGGGTGGGGGGACAAATTCAAGTCTGACCATGGTTCACTGTTACAGGGGGGTTGTGTATGACTAAACTTGCCGCACAACCTTCCATGAGTCCAATACAAACTTATTCTTAGTTTAGGGCTGATTGAGTCTTTTTTAAATCACAAGATCTAATGTTGCCACATGTTTTGAACTAGCTGACTCACTCACTCTTCGATTCACATCATTTGTGCAGCTCAATAGGAACTAATTTTGTACTTTCTGTTTCAGCAAGTATTGTCATATGTTGCTGTCTTCCTTAAGTTCCTGTTTGTCCTAACTTACACGCAGCTCTAGTGTGCCAAATCTGATCCCTCACACTAGAGAGCAAAGTTAAATGTAGGAGGTAGAGAATGGAAGATGTGAGGGAATTTTTAGGTGGTATGGAAAATGGCAAGGAAAAAAGAAAAATTAAAGGCATTTTTGTTTTGTGGTCCTGTCAAATTTCTTACTTGCCAATTGCCATCTTTGTATGGTCTAATCTTTGTTACAAAGAGAAGACTAGAAAGTTTGATGAATTTGTAAAAAGTTGTGTAACTTATTGATTCTTACTCTCTACTTTTGGTAACGTAATTTGCTACTGTAATCGTTCCCTAGTGACCCTACGCTCTAAAGAAAATACTAAAAAGAGAGAAAAAACAATATAATTCTGTTTTATTTCTTCTACTTTTTTCTTTTTTTATGGTCCAGTGATGACATGGGATGCAGGCATGCAGCTCATGTCTTTCTCTATTTAAACTTTAGAATGTGCTAAACTATTTTGGATCCATACGTCATTTAGCACTATTATATTCTAGCAACCTTGATTTCTATAGAAATTAGAAATAAGTATCATACACTCAGGAACTTGCTTCAGGTTGCTGCGGGACTGAGTTTTACCATGTTTCTGACAAGAGAAGGCCATGTGTATACGTGTGGAACAAATACTCATGGGCAGCTTGGTCATGGTGACACCCTAGATAGACCAACGCCAAAACTTGTGGAGCTGCTTGAGGGTGTAGGCTCTGTAGTTCAAATCGCTGCTGGTCCAAGTTATGCCTTGGCTGTGACTTGTGACGGGACAGTCTACTCATTTGGGTCAGGAAGCAACTTCTGTCTAGGCCACGGTGAGCAGCATAATGAGCATCAACCTCGGGCTATCATGTCATTTAAGAGAAAGGGTATCCCTGTGCTTCGCGTTTCAGCTGGCGATGAGCACGTTGTAGCTCTTGATTCTTGTGGATATGTAAGATTTTATACTGAAGCTGATTGATTTAACACGTGAGGTGTGTTCTTCTGTTGACAAATGGCCTTTGGATCTTATGCTTTCTGTCAAATTTTGTAGGTATACACTTGGGGCAAAGGCTACTGTGGCTCATTGGGTCATGGAGACGAAATTGATAAGACTACTCCATCACTCTTGAACAGCCTGAAGAGCCATTTAGCTGTGCAGGTTTGTGCATTTTATAACATTTACTTCTTTTGCTGCCTAATGCTGTACTTGCTGAATATCTGGTCTTTAGAAGTGGTTATATCAGTCTTGAGTATGTTTGTTTATTTATATTGTCTATGGACAACTGGATGCAGATATTGCCTCTAGGTGTGAAGACTGATGAGGCATCCCATGTTTGTTTCCAAATTTTAGTTTAGACTTGGAGTACTTATAGTGTGTAGGTTAATTCTGGGTTTCATTTTTGGCAACTGTCATCTTCCAGAAACTCTGTAATTTCACCCTAGAACTCCAACTATACATTTCATCTTTCTTTTTTTTCTGTTGCTGAAGGAGGGGGGGGGGGGGGAATTGGTTGCCTGAATACCGTCGAGTTTTACTAGTCCTTTTTAGAGAGGTGGGATGTTTCTAGCAAGAATTATTTGTCATCACCTACCTGTAAATTTCTTGTTACAATTTGCTCCTTGTATCTCCTGTTTGTGCATTGCTAATTTGGGAAAGCTTACTCTACTCAAACTTATTATCCTGCAGGTCTGTGCTAGTAAGAGGAAAACTTTTGTTCTAGTTGACACCGGCTCCGTTTATGGGTTTGGGTGGATGGGTTTCGGCAGCCTTGGGTTTACAGATAGGGGAGTATCTGATAAAATCACTAGGCCACGAATCCTTGACAGCTTAAGAGCTCATCATATCTCTCAGATTAGCACTGGTCTTTATCACACTGTTGTTATAACAAGCAGAGGTCAGATTTTTGGCTTTGGGGATAATGAAAGAGCTCAACTCGGACATGACTCGTTGAGAGGTTGCCTTCACCCCACTGAAATATTCCTTGATGAGATGGTGGAAAATGCTCTTGCCATTGTAGGAAATGAGTGATTTGGTAGGAGTATTGTTTCTTGGTGCGACAAAAGGGCGATTTTTAGTCAAGTAGATTGCAATGTATTGCACTGAAGGATGGATATAACTGTAAAATTTCTTTTGGTCGTTGTTTGGTGGATTGTGGATACGAGACCGGTGTGCTAGAACATTGTTGTAGCTGGAAGAATAAATTATTTACTAGTAAATTGTTTAAACCTTCATTTTTTTTGCACTAATTTTTTTTAAGTTAACAAATTAAGAACAAAATAAAGGGAGAGTACATGGATCATTGACAGATGAATGTTCAACTGAAGAGGCTGGCATAGGAAGTAGGTCGATTTCTCACCATCTCCAATCTATTTCACGTTGAATTTATCATTCAAATAATTTTTTATTTCAATATAAGTCATCCGAAAAATTTTAAATCGTATTTTCAATCAAGTCTACCATTAGCTTTCAAATTAGCCCAAATGGTTGGAAGGCAATGCAGTTCATTTTTTTTTTCCAAAACTATGGGTAGAGGTTTTAGCAGCCTAGCAGGATACGGTTGGGTTCCGATCATGGGCTCATCTGAGTCAAACAAAGTTAGGACGATGGAAACTTGTTAAGATTATTCTTACTTATTGTTGAACCCTTAATCAAAGAAATGTTTAAAACCAACATTCCAGTTGAGTTTAGAATGTCAATGAAGCAGTAAATGTGATTGTTTATCAAATTCAAGAATAAAAGACGAACTGCATTGTAATTGGATGATTGTATAGTAACATGATCATCAATTCATCATATAGTTAGAGAAGTGGATCATGATTCATGTGACAAACTGAACTGCCACTGCTCAATGCTAGCCACTTGTTAAATGAAACTATGGAGTGGTCCTCCCATTCTCCTGTAAAGCTTATTTGCATGATTAGTGAAGCTTGATGACAAATTTAGGTAGCACCTTCAAAGCTAGAGTCTAGTCCTTTTCATGAATTGAATCTTGATGACATATTTAGGTAGCACATTAAAAAGTATAATTTTAGGTAGCACGTTCAAGATTTAGGTAGAGAATCTCACAGGTCATTTGCAATAATTGAACATTTTAAGTGCATGTTCTTTTTCACTTATTTTTGAATCAGTTCGCTTCAATTCAGTTCGGTTTATTTCAGTGATTATTATTAGTTCGGTGGCAATAAAAATCTACCGATTATAAAAAAGAAAATAAAAGACCCTTGTAATAATATTGTACATTTTATTACTTCACATTTGCAAAAACTCAAACGTTAATAATTAGTATGCCTATGGCTATAATAGGGCAACGTAACCCACCTCATTCATTGGCTTAGCTTGTACAGATTTTATGGCGTACCACATATGATATGACAGATCTCATTATCTCTATCCAAAGAAGAAAAATAGCAAAACTGGTACCAGAATAAACCAAAGAGATGTACAAATGTAAGTACAATGGTCCCACAAGAGTCGAGACTTTTAGCCTCTTACGTTACCCTTGCTTGGTACTCTTGTGTAGAGTAGCATATGGTAGCAATACATGCTTCAAACATGTGAATTGAAGGGGGCTACAATCCAAGATGTACTCTCTCTCTCTCTCTCTCTCTCTCTCTTTGTGATAAGATAACTCTGTCTTGCTTCACATGATGTCTCACTCTCAGGCCTCAGCTTTGGAAAGCACACATAAATTCGAGCTTCTTTCTTTGTTGTTGGCCTTTTGTTCCATTTTTGGATCTCAATTTTTGATCTCTTGAATTTATCAATCTCTTGAGAGTAATCTTGACTGATAAAACATGTTATCATCATTCACACTTTAAGCCCAATGAATATTCTAATCTTTTTTTTTTTTAGAAGAAAATGAGTATTCTAATCTTGATAGCCCCAATTCCTAAGTGAAATAATTTAGCACGTGGTATGAAGAGGCCTATCATCATCCACACTTTAAGCCCAATGAGTATTCGTGTGAAGGTATGATAAGAAATATAATATTAATTAGGCAAAAATACAAATACTAATGAACGAAGAATCAAATAGACCTCAAAAAATATATATTGAAAAACACATGCATGATATTCTTTTCCACCACAAGGATGACGAGCAATTCCTATAATTAACTGAAATCTCCAGAATCTTCCAAACGATAGAGATTAGCATGTACAAAGAATATACTGCATATAATTTGTTTTCAAACCCTTTTCTCGAGGTATATGCTGTTAAAAATAATTGATTCTACATTTTTTTTTATCTGATAAAACAATTGTTTCTAGGCTATTCTATTTCTATATATAACTATATATTATTCAGCAATTAGAAAAAAAACCGATTGTATTATTTATTTATTTGCGAGTTGGATAAAATTGGAAAGATGACATCGGACATACACAAGCAGACAAGCTAGCTAGAAACAAGCGTTTACCAAAGGTAGAGGTGTGCCATGGAGAAATATTAGTTTACCCACCGGGTGATCTACCCGGGTAATTTGTGTATCGGTAATTGGTTGAGTTTTAATATTTTATTTTTTAAGTTAAAAATAGATTATTTGAGTCTCAATGCACAAATTTATTTTTCTTATCCACATCACCCGGGTAAACTATCCACCGATTAGATAAAGCATTCTTCCTGTGCCATGCATGCATGCTGTCACGCCCCACATCAAGCCTCAATCTCAGGTGGCTTCACTGCTGACTCGGCAAACTTTTAATTTTTTTTTGATAAGTGATACGGCATTTATAGAGTCAAGAATCAAGATTAATTGCTTACTTTGAAATGAAACAAGTGTCTTCATTTTTTGGTTCACAGGATATGTGTAAACTGACAATATAGACAGGTTGTTACATATAATTTTGATTATAAATTTATAGTATCTTGTAATTAAGGCTGATTTATGTGAGGATTGGGCTAAAGTCTCGCATTAAAAGAATAAAGAAAAATATACTAACATACACTCCATACGTCAAGTAGACTATATTCATATAGTGTTAGGTTGAATTTTCGCTCACTTAACTTATATGTAATTTAACTCTGATCTCTAGTTTTTATGGTTGATAGGAGACAAAAAGATTTTAATCGGAATCGATAAGTACGTGACTTTATAATTGGAGTACGATAAGTACTCGATACTCCTAACCACTGTAGTATATTAGTACTATTTTACTCATTTCACTAGTTTAATATAGTATCAGCAGTCTCAGAGCTAAGCCCATATGAAGCATGGCTCTAGCAAGCAAAGACTCTAGCTATCAAGACACCTACTACAACACTAATTTAATTTGGACGACCTTTTCACTTTGGAAAATGCTGGAAACCACACAATTAACTGAAATAAACTACCAACAAGGGTGGTGGTTTAGTGGTTCCAAGCTTACTCCCAAGTGGTTTGGTAAGGCAAGATTATGGGTTCGAATCCCCATTCCCCCCATGCCTTGTGTCTGCTGGCTTCTAGGAACTATACTAACCTCTTGTTGGTGCTACATTGAAGAGGCCAGTGCTTGCGCTGGTTGTTCAGCTAGTCTGATATGTTCGCTATTGAACACGAGAGTCCAAACATGATGTAGCGGTGGATGCCTCGGTCGCCATTCACTTGCACCCTCTTTTTATTCAGCAAAAAAAAAAAAACTGAAATAAACTAATGGAATAAGCAACGTAGTTCGTTAATGGAGTAATGACAGTACATTTGGCCAAAGTAGTGTTAGCAAATCTTCTTATCGTCAGCTCCTCGTAGGAGGCAATGCCGTACAAGATAATTAAGCTTTGCAATTATTAATTTGATCACAGTTCACAGATCACATATCTGGTTGCTAATGACTAATGAGTAATGAAGGATGAGAATTACACTAATTAACAAGAGAACCACATGATTTAAGTGGATCTGAAAACAACAGTACTAGTAAAGACTAGCTGGCTTGACGCATTACAAGAAACTCTATCTAATTTGAACAAAAACTTGTCCCTAATTTGAGCATCATGAATTTTCGTTACCAAACCATATATGCTACAACCACAATTTCTCAATATGATGACTCCAGTTACCAATCAAGCTAACCAATATACTCAGTACTTCATATAATATATATATATATATATATATATATATATATATATATATATATATATATATATATATATATATATATATATATATATATATATATATACACTCAGTACTAATAGTTGTTCCTGACACGAGACTTACCTTCACAATGAATCTTTATTTCGTAAAGTTGGAACTATGCGGGAGTGAAGCAATTGATTTACGTCATGTCTAGTAAGAGAAATTATTTGTGGTCTCAAATCATAGTCTCACCACTCACAATTACCATTAATTTTAGGAGTGGATATAAATAGTTGGACTCCATTCGTTTTGTGAGAGGTGCGTGGTTCATTGATCCCACACCATATAGTAATCTCTCATTCAGTAGATTATGATGACTACTTGGTGAGCTTGCCCGTGATACAATGCTGCCTAGATATTACATTCATCATTTGTTAATTGCTTCAATTTAGCAAAGTGATGAGGCATACGGCATACCTGGCCTAATTCAACCCGGGTTTTCTAGACAAACAATTACTTAAAGAACACCACAATGACAATCTGGGCACTGTAACTTGCAAAATTTTGAGAGCTACCTGGGATAAGAACTACAATAATGCATTATTTAAAATATGATTAGAATGGATTAACACACCAAGTTTACCAGGTACTCAGTTTCATCAGCAAAATTGCTGGTACCTCCTATGAGTATCATACCTAACCACAAACAGGTGCAGCAAAATTTTTAAAGGAAATCCTATTTTGTATCACTTCTCAAAATCTCATAAATTAAATTGTAAACTAGAAATCAAAATTGAGGGGTCAACAGTCTCAACACAATGCAAAAAGTTCAACCTGGTCCCCATAACATCAATTAAATGTACAAAGTTGTTGAGACTCTATAAAAGTTTAAACAGAGTATTTTGGCTAGCTTCTGTAACCCCATAGGCCACAACATCAATTGATCTTAGACATAGTAACTTGATTGGCTTCTGTAACCCCATAATATCAATTTAATGTGAGTTGTGGTCCTTGTAGAAACTCTTTAAACAGAGTATTCTGGCTTCTGTAACTCTGTAACCCCATGAGAGTAGTATTAGGATGGCTGACCTCCTGAAAAGTCCTCGTGTTGCAACCTTTTGACGAACGAACAAAAAAAAAAAAAAAAAAAAAAAAAAAAAAAACTCTGTAACCCCCATAACATCAATTAATAGGCTGCCCAATAAGAGATTGACTGACTATTTTCTTCAAAATTAAAAGATGAATGAATAGACCTTGCTAAGAAATGATTCTTTATTAGGCCAATAGACAAAATAGATTTAAAGGGAAGTTCACATCAGTTCAAATTTGTCTAACCCCAGATACAATATAAATGGCCTGGGTGCCATTATTGGTATGCTTTACACATTATCAGATTTGAATAGATATCCAAGTGAAAAGGTAACTCATTCAAAGGCATAAAGTGCTTGCACAAAAGGAGATACAATGGGATGATGACTTATTAGCCAATCTACATAAACCCATTATTGAAAGGCAAAAACTGCCATATTTCACAAAAGAACATACAAATGAATGTAATACACACACACACACGGTACACCTATTCTTAATTCACAAAACTTAGGTTAAAAAATTAATGCAAAAGGGCCTCTTATACTCTAGCTAGCTAATTACTAACAACAGTCAAAATTCTCTGAAATCTTAACTCTTCTTTAGCCACCATGAAGCAAGAAGCCTCTTAACAGAACATCGAAAACTGCTAGATCAAGAGTTCGGAACCACATATGGTATGCAACAAAGTTCCTTAGCTTCTTGCAAATCCTAAACAACACTAATTAATTACCCCATTCATCAACCATGGAAAGCAAATGTTCTTGGAAAACTTCTAGCATGTCGCGAAATGTGACTATTCCGACTAGGGTGCAATCATCTTCCATGACCCAAACGTAATTTACCCTATGCGCAATGGCTTGGATCATGACCGCGATTAATGAACTCCCAGGATGACAAACGATTGCCTCCGCTCTCCTTACCATCCTAGCCGAGTAACTCCACGACCTATGTCGTGTTAATCTTGTGGACGTGGGTGATGATGATGACGAGGAAAAGGACTCATCATCTGATGAAGAGGATGTCCCAGAGCCATACGGTGAGTAGTCATCAGCCAACATTTCCAATAAGCCTTCCAACTTCTTTTCTCTCAACCCGGCCTTCATCACTCTGATGATGTCCTCAGGGGGGCCTCCCCAATCAATGTAGGACATGAGGTCTCCACACGAGAGTGTCATGATCGCTGCTGCTACAGTTTCATCGCAGCTAGCAAGGGTAAAGGGTGATATTTCACCCACGAGGGCCCCATCTTCGTCGACCACCCCAACTGAGGTTTGGTCAGCTAGGGATTGAGCAATGGCGCCTAGTGCCATTTTGGCTGGGGTGTGGTAGTCCACAGTGAGGATCTTGGTTTGGATGATCCCAAGCTCCTCGACCGAGAGGTTAGGGATCGGGGTGAACAGCCCAATCCGGCTAAGAATGAACTGGATCACGTCGTCCTGCGTCAACCAGCAGTACTCACAACCGTTGTGGAAGGACGGCCCGGCAGAATTGTTTGCTGCCCTGTGCTGTCTTCTTCTTGAAACCGGGCTAGTTTTGCTCTGTATTGGCACCACTAGATTTTGTGCACCATTCACAATCAGGTCCATTGCTTCTAGTAAGCTGCAGAAAAATCAAACCAAATGGAAAACCATTAGTGATGTGCACATCTAAATGTATTTCTTGACATTCCTAGCAAGCATAATCCATATGATTATACTATTATCCTCGTGGCGAAAAATAGTAAATAATCTGATTTCGTTTTCATACAGACTATTTTTCTATCTTTTTCTTTTTTTTTCCATACAAATCTAGGGTGTCACCTAAGTCAAAATCATCTAAGCTAGCTGATTTCCGTAGATTATTTGGTGAACCTAGAACAAGATGCTTAATCTAGTGTGAAAACATTAGCTCTCTAGCAGTCCAAATCAACAAAAATTTAGTAAAATACTACTCCGATAATAATAATAATAATATCAACTTCCTAATGAAATGTCACTATAATGTCCTCATTTGCATTATTAGTTTATATCCAAATAAGCAATAAAAAGCTTTTACTAAGTACTGAGGTACTCAACCCTAGAGTATTATATATATCCTAGGTAATTTATTACTGATCATGTGATTAATATTTCAAAGAAAGTGACATTAGCAACTGACTTTTGTCCCCTCTCTTTATTTAAGCAAAAGTTAGAACAAGTTACTAATAAATTACTGCCAAAAAAAAAAAAAAAAAAAAAAAAAAAAAAAAAAAAAAACATACTCTTGCTACTCTCAGTGCTGATGTCTCTCTTACATTTACAGCTACGAAACGGCATACATTTGGCTAGTGGCCACGCGTTTTGTACGAATTTATTTAAAACCCAATTTATTTATTAGGGAAAATATTGGGTCAAATTGTTGTTACCTGAACTTTCTGACCAAAAGTATAGTTATCTAATGCAATGTATTTCACCATAAAGTGTACTAATATACGAAAATTAAGTTAGTTCTTGATTACTACATACTGTTACAGCTGCCTTTATAGTCGGAGTTTTGTACGAGATCTACAGGACAAACACAATTAAGATGGCATGAAATTTTGTTTCCAGTATCTTAAGCCGTAATTAAGGTATCACACGTACAGTTTGCACCCCAAATAATTATTTTTTTTTAACAAAAATATCACTTGGTGAAAAATGAAATTCCTTATAATGGTAAAATCGTCAACTGAAGAAAAGAGCTGCACTCGAAATAACAGATGCTTTGGCAGAGGCACTAGATCGATTGCGCAAATCACAACTCACATTCAATCCTTGGTCTGGATTAGATACTATAAGCATAATGTATAGCATGATGTCATACCGAATTACCGATATTATAGGGCTTAATTTTTTTTCAAAGTTAAGAGTGATTAGATTATGATTTTCTTAGTAAGAAGAAACAAAGTACGGCAAAAGCTTGTGGCTTTATACGGACAAAAAGTTGGACAAAATCGGCTTGAAATTTTGGAATCATACCAAACAAATTAAAGTTTCTTGCAAACGACCAAAGTTGGTACCATGTATGTTAGAATCAAAGCTGGTCCATGATATGAACTGTACTCTTTTTTTCCCATTTATAAATTGATATTTTTTCTAGCACCCGATCTATTTTGGATCGGACAAATTTCATTACATCTGGGTCTAAAAAATGAAAGCAACATAATTGACCTTTATCCCACGAACGGAATTAAGCTATGTCAAATCTAATGTTAAGAGCTTATAAATTTGTAAATTATTTTCATTCCCTTGGAAAAAACTATAATTTGTATGTAGTATACCCCAAGCAAAATTACTCTCTAATGATACTCCATTTCCCATAAAATAAAATTTACCCCAAAGGTGTTTAGCCCGCTGGAAATACCATTTTAGGGTTGATCCTCCGGGAAATAACCGAAATCGTGCGTTAGGAGGTACCCCGACCTTAACCATATCAACCCAAAAAAATAAAATAAGAAAGAAAACCAATCAAACCCACTTTTGTAAAAGGAGAAAAGAAAGAGAAAGAATTACCTAGTGGAAGGATCAACGTGTTTGACAAGGCCAGAGCTGTTTTTCAAAATGTCAGAAACAGGGGAAAGCAGAGCAGAAGCAGGGGAAGCCAAATTCTCTTCTTTGCACAAAAAACATATGATATCTACCATACAAATTTTGCCAACACATTTACATGACCCAAAATCATTACTATTTGTACCATCATTTGGTAACAATTTTCTGGGATTTGTAGAGTTTGTTGTGTGTTTAGAGTGATCACAAGACCATATGCTAATGCAACTGTCCTCAGAAGATTTGATAGCAGAAAGAGCATCACCAACTGTGATTGTTGAAGATACAAATAGTGACTTAAGTGGTGGTTTTCCTAAACACAGGTCCGCTACCACATGATTTAACAAGGTGATTGCCATGCAAATTAAATCTCAAACACAAGTTTTTTTTTTTTTCTGGGTCTTGTCTAGGAGAGAGAAAGAACAAGGCAGGGTTTTTGCAGGAGAGAGAGAGAGAGAAGGGTTCAGGGTTGAGTTGTAAAATAAAGGTCACAGGAGGGATATATATACTTGGCCGTTACACTTGTAGACTCTTTTAGGACATGTGGTGTGCTATGGCGTTGTACAAAGAAAAGGTAGGACCCACGATCCAGTAGTGGGGCCATCTTTTTATTTTAATTTGAAAATTTTCTGTCCTGGAAAGAAAATTTTGTTGAGATAATCCCAAAAGTGTTGATTTTAATAGAATTTAGGTTTTAGTTGTATTCATTTCCTTAGTCACAAATTTGGACAACCATTAGGTGGTGAAAACTTGTCTTTTTATTAATTGACCTAATTCCAAAAAGGATTTAAACAACCTTCAATTTAAAAGTGTCACTTTATATATCACTTTCTTGTTCTTATGTAATTAGTGACAACATATCATTTGGGTTTTAGAATTAAGATGTTTACTTTGGTTAATAGGTTGAATTTTAACGAAATTTATTGTAAACTTAAACATATGTAAGGCTTCAATAAGGTTAAGGTGCTCTTTGCTTAGAACATATGTAAGGCTTCAATAAGGTTAAGGTGCTCTTTGCTTAGCAAGTAACGATTAACAACTAACAAGTTTGATCAACAAGTAGTTCTCGACTTGTTGATTTAGCTAATTTGACTATCGGCTAATAATATTAACTGATTGTATAAAAAAAGATTTGATAAACTCAATTGTTTATAGGAAAATTGGCCGTGAATAATCCCAACTTCATGCCTTTGTCCCAAAATAATTCCAATTTCGCCTCTTTCCAATAATAATCCCAACTTTCATATTTTGTCCCCCCATCACTCCCAAGTTAACCCCGTCAACTTTGCCGTTACAATTTGTTAGTAATTATTGTTAACTATTATATTATAATATTTTAATGATAATTGTTTAAGATTAAGTTGGTTTTTTATTTCCTAAGTGTGGGTTTCTTTGCTAATTACTTCATCTCTCTGCAACACCTTATTTTCTCTCTCCACACACCCAGCAACTCCCCCATTAACACCACCACTACCACCACCAACAAGAACACCAACCAAAAAAAAATAAAAAAATTTCAGTTCTCCTATCCGCCTTTTTATCTCTCCTCAATTTGTGAATTGGAGTTGGAAAGAGTGAGAAAGTCGAGCACTAAGCCTCTAAAAATCAAAGAAATTTGTCAATGAATCTCAAATTGAATCACTCAATTGTGAAAATCAAAGTATCCATGGATACAAATCAACTGGAGAAGCTTTGGCTGACAACGATGAGCGAAACCAAACTGATGGCAATGGAGGAGAGAGAAAATATTGAGCTGGAGAATTAATTGGGTACCAATTTGAGGCAAATTAGGGGTTGAGTTAACCTGAGAATCGGCAATCGGGTTTCGTCTATTCTTGGTGTCGACGGCGATGTTGGCTCCACCATTGATGAAGCGAATTATTTCATAGTCATACAACAACCCCCGCATTCAAATACCTCAACTTCTTTATTCTCTTTGTTCTCCTCTTAATTCACCAGGAGAGAGAAACCCAATAATGAGGATTGAGGGGTGCGTTGTGTTTGTGTTGTTATGTTGTGTGGAAGCAGAAATAGAGAGAAGCTGAGCTGTGTGATTGGGGGATAGCTCAAAAGGTGGAGCGGGTGGTGGTGGTGATAGTTGTGGAGATGGGAAAGAGGTGCTGAAAATTGGTAGTAGTGGTGTTATGGTGTCGGTGGAGATGGAGGTTGATGAAGGGGATGAACAAATGAGGAGAGAGAAATAGTTTTTTTGACGGAGAGTTAACTCCGTCTGGGTTGGGAGTGACGGGGGAACATAGTAAGAAAGTTGGGATTATTTTTGGAGAGAGGTCAAATTGGGATTATTTTGGGGCAATGGCCTGAAGTTGGGATTATTCACGGCCAATTTTAAGACGTAAAATGATCGATAATGACTTGATCAATTATTAAAGTAAAGGGCATATAGAATTCGAGGAATATGGCAAATGACATGTTGTAATTATCTCAATATGTATTAGGCAACTTCACCATTTTGCACCTTCATTTGTCCCAACTTCCTCTCATTGGATTGTTTTATAAATTAACAAGTCATTTTAAAATGGGCACTTGAGTTTTAATAGATGAAGCAAGTTCAAAAATTGAAAAGGCCCATCAACAGCTTGCTAAATAGAATTTTTTTTTTCTTTTTTTTTTGAAAAGTACCAAAACAAAGATTGTTGATCGATGGGCTTTTTTGGCACCTCTAACTGTTATTTTTGTCACGAGAAATACTACTTTGTGTTATGCCAACCCATATTTTCGTTTTGTACTCAAGACGTCTACACTAGGTTCTTTATCTAGAGTGGTTATGATGTTTATTAGGACTAGGAATAGTTTGCTACCAAGGTCATTGAAACTGTTCATCACATGCAGGAAGATAGCCATCAGCCATGATATTTGGTAAGGGCCTAAAAGTAGCTTAATTTCACAATGTTGTTAGAATATTTTGATTTTTGAATCATATAAGCGGCAGTTTTGGGGTTACCAAGAAAATGGGTTTACAGTAATGCCATTCAGATATTTAATTCAAAGAGTACAATTCACATGATCGTTTGCAAGATAATGATAGTCATATACTCCTTATTTAAGTTTGACTCGGGAAAAATTAAAGGAAAAAAATAAAATAAGTGCACCCAGCTACTAGTTAACTTCCTATCCTACCTAATAGATGTTGTTTTACTGGTAAAAAAATTGCAACTTATACACCAGATTATGAGTCCAAATCTCATAATAAACACTTATACGAATTAATTCGTGCAATACTCGAGGCTGTAAGTTAGGCGATATCCTTTAGCCACGCCCAAAGAATAACTTGCCAAAGATAAAAATAACTTCCTACCTCAATCAAGCCCCGACATGGATCTGTTATAAGAGTCGAACGTACGTGACAGAACATAAATGGTTCAAAATCAAGACACAAAACTCACCACTGTTGGGGAAAACTACAGTATTTACCCACAATCACAACAACAGATAAACTGAAAAATAAAGTGCAAGAACCCAAAAACAACACAAACAATTTTACGTGGAAAACCCCTCTCAATTAGGGGAAAAATCACGGCGCGGATCTCCACGCACTAAACAATAATCCACTATGATAATCAAGAGTAAAATCGGCAACAATCACAAGATCAAGCAACAAGTAAACAAACTATCTTTGGTATTAGTACAAATTGACAAACTCTAATTCAATTTGGTACTCCCACAAAACCAAAGATACACCCACAAGTACCTGTCGATGACCGATCCGAATACTCCGATTACCTTCACCCGAACAAGCCGAATCAACCGTGAACTGGAACAAACCTCTTTGGAGAAATACTCAATTTCTCTCACTCTCTGTTTGTCTCTCTCACTAGCTCTTCTTGTTTGTTTTGTTGAGGTAACGCCCCAAATACCAAATAATATTTAGTTGTGTTTTATTTCATTTTAGTTTTGTAAAGAAAAGAAAAACAAAAGAAAAAGAAAAGAAGTCAAAAGGTTGGGAAAACAAAAGGTCTTAGCCTTTTGGTTTTCTTTAGTATTGAAAGAAGATAGTTGATGATTGGAAAGGCAAAAGCCTTTGATTGACTATAAAAAGAACAGCCAGAGACAAACAAAGGTGTGCACGGCAAGTGAGTGCAGTAGCCGAAGCAAATAAATAGGAAGTGCACGGCTTTTTTGTCAGAAGGGTGTGAGAGAATATAACAGTCGAAGCAAACAAACAAGAAGAGCTAGTGAGAGAGACAAACAGAGAGTGAGAGAAATTGAGTATTTCTCCAAAGAGGTTTGTTCCAGTTCACGGTTGATTCGGCTTGTTCGGGTGAAGGTAATCGGAGTATTCGGATCGGTCATCGACAGGTACTTGTGGGTGTATCTTTGGTTTTGTGGGAGTACCAAATTGAGTTAGAGTTTGTCAATTTGTACTAATACCAAAGATAGTTTATTTACTTGTTGCTTGATCTTGTGATTGTACTCTTGATTATCATAGTGGATTATTGTTTAGTGCGTGGAGATCCGCACCGTGGTTTTTCCCCTAATTGAGAGGGGTTTTCCACGTAAAATTGTTTGTGTTGTTTTTGGGTTCTTGCACTTTATTTTTCAGTTTATCTGTTGTTGTGATTGTGGGTAAATACCGTAGTTTTCCCCAACAGTGGTATCAGAGCTTTTGGTTGTAGGATCGGTGGTGGGAAAATTATTGTATTTGTTGAAGGAGGAATTATTTTGTGCAATTAACATGTCTGGTAGTGTGCCCAAATTTGAAATCCCTTTGTTTGATGGTAAAATTAATTTTACTATGTGGAAGAGTAAGGTTGAGGATTTGTTGGTTCAACAAAATTTAGATGAGGCTTTAGATGAGACAAAGCCTAGTGAGGTGACCGATGCCTAATGGACATCGAAAAAGAAGAAAGCTGTCAGTACTATTAGATTAGCTATGGCTCCGGAGATTAAGTATAATTACTTGACTGAGACAGATCCAAAGAAGTTGTTGGATAAGCTCCAGAGTGTATATGCATCAAAGTCACTGACTAACAAGCTTTGTTTGAGATATGAGTTGTACCAGCTAAAGATGGAGCAAGGTACAGCGTTGCAGAACCACATTAACAGTTTTAACCAGCTAGTATGTCAGTTGAGAAATGCAGATGAGAAGATCTCCGATCAAGAGGAGGCATTGTTATTGTTAGCTTCACTACCTAAGTCCTACAGGCCAATTGTGCAGACATTACTTGTAGGGAGGACAGAGATTACACTAGATGAAGCAATGACAGTGTTGAGAGAGAATGATCAGATGATGTTGCAGGTTGATGGCGTATCTCCTAGTGATGGAGGAGATAGAGTACTAGCTGCGGAGGTGTCCGAGAGAGGGAGGAATCATGAGAGAAGAGGTGGTGGCCCGAGAAGTAGGTCGAAGTCGCGCGCGAGAGACTTTAGTAACGTGGAGTGTTACTATTGTGGTGAGAAGGGTCATATTCAGAGTCGTTGCCCAAAGATGAGAGATGATTTGAAGAGTTTCAAGCAGCTGCAAGAGAAGATGGGCAAGACCAAAATTGATGATGATAGCGGTTCCTCTAATGTAATTATGTCTTGTGATGGTAATAAGGAGTTGTTCTTGGCTAGTAACAATGAGGGGAAGGAAAGCCAAGAGAGTTGGGTGTTGGACTCCGGCGCTTCGGTTCACATTTGTAGAGACCATGCTATGTTTGATACTTTGTGCCAAGATGGTGAGTATGGTGAAATCAACATGGGGAGTGGTAAGTCGAAGGTGAAAGGGATGGGTAGCATCCGAATTGAGCTCCATGGTGGTGTGACTAGAACCTTCCACAATGTGAGGTATGTACCCGATGCTCGTGTTAACGTGATTTAGTTGGGTGAGTTGACATCGCAAGGGTGTAGATACATTGGTACGGGAAGGTGGTGCAAAGTGTATCGTGGTGCTACTTTGATTGTGCAAGGAAAGAAGGCGGAGAACAACCTGTGCTATGTTGAGGGTCATTGCGTAGGGAGGAGCAAGACCGTGAAGAAGAAGGTTCGTTTTTCGGACAAGGTGGAGGTATTTGGTGATTTGGGTCGAGGGAGGATTTGTTGAGGTAACGCCCCAAATACCAAATAATATTTAGTTGTGTTTTATTTCATTTTAGTTTTGTAAAGAAAAGAAAAACAAAAGAAAAAGAAAAGAAGTCAAAAGGTTGGGAAAACAAAAGGTCTTAGCCTTTTGGTTTTCTTTAGTATTGAAAGAAGATAGTTGATGATTGGAAAGGCAAAAGCCTTTGATTGACTATAAAAAGAACAGCCAGAGACAAACAAAGGTGTGCATGGCAAGTGAGTGCAGTAGCCGAAGCAAATAAATAGGAAGTGCACGGCTTTTTTGTCAGAAGGGTGTGAGAGAATATAACAGCCGAAGCAAAAAAACAAGAAGAGCTAGTGAGAGAGACAAACAGAGAGTGAGAGAAATTGAGTATTTCTCCAAAGAGGTTTGTTCCAGTTCACGGTTGATTCGGCTTGTTCGGGTGAAGGTAATCGGAGTATTCGGATCGGTCATCGACAGGTACTTGTGGGTGTATCTTTGGTTTTGTGGGAGTACCAAATTGAGTTAGAGTTTGTCAATTTGTACTAATACCAAAGATAGTTTATTTACTTGTTGCTTGATCTTGTGATTGTACTCTTGATTATCATAGTGGATTATTGTTTAGTGCGTGGAGATCCGCACCGTGGTTTTTCCCCTAATTGATAGGGGTTTTCCACGTAAAATTGTTTGTGTTGTTTTTGGGTTCTTGCACTTTATTTTTCAGTTTATCTGTTGTTGTGATTGTGGGTAAATATCGTAGTTTTTCCCAACAGATTTGTACGCAAACATGTTGTTTTCTTTTCTTTTCGGAGTACGCAAACATGTTGATTTTGCTTGTGAGTTGTGAAGTACTTTTGTGATGAGTTTGCATTGCCGATGGATATATTTCATAGAGTATTACATAAATCATATTTGAGCGAGTCGCGAAAACTCGTGTTCATGATCATGGTGCTCACTGTCACGGTCACCTCTAGGCTCTAACAACGGCTCTTAATTAGCCTTGTCAACATTGTCAAATTCGCTGACCGATCCATATCCTACATATGTTCTGGTTCCTACTTGCTTGCCGGAACAAGAAAGGAATAATTAATACTTAATTTGAAAAGAAAAAAAATTATTTAGCAAATAGATGGGGTAAGACTATCAATAAGTGGTTGGTGTGACTGGTTCGGTACTCTCATATATTAAGCAAAGTTGTGGGTTCGAATCTTATAAATGAAAAAACTACTTACTAACTATCTAGGAGCACCTTAACCCTTATAAATCGACCCGATACGAACAAGATTAGTCTTGATTCAAAGAATTCAAATACACCTAATGACCTAAGATAGATGGGGTAACACTAACCGCGAAAGTCAGCTGATCAAAACCCACACGAACCCAACCTTTTCGCTTTTGCATTCCAATAGGTTTCAATTTTCTTTCTATATTAGGGTACACATGTACATACTTAGCCGTCGATCTTGGCTATACCATGGTCCACAATATCGGAAAATCAAGAATTTTGTTTTTTATTTATTTTAAACTTTACAGATGGAGATTATATAATATATTAGAGTAATATATACTACTTCTACTTGTATAAATGCATATAAAAGAAACTGGCCAGCGCTGCCCAGCGGCCTTTAGAGGTTCATCTATAAATGCACAAACAAAACAAATGGTCACATATAGATATAGATCTAGAGAAGTAAAAGAAAGAAAATCCTCCAATTGGCATGCATACTCATACATCTATACACTTTTAGTTTTCACACACAATAATAGCTACACCAATTGACACCAATCAAGTGTAATAACATTAACAAAATTGTACTCTTGTCTTTCATTTTTTTTTTAAATCTTTCCAATAACATACGTTCACTATGAACTTATTTCTGATTAAAATGTTATATGAGTGTCGATAAAGTTACAATTGAACTGAACTAAAAGTGAATTTAAGTGAAATTAAGCTGAGCGAAACATGGTTTAAATCTTTTTAAAATTCTGTAATCCAAAGTATTTGCACTAGGATGGACCAAGTCAACACAAGATAAGTTGTACGTTGAAGGGATGTGTACTCCTTTAGAGCTTATCTGGTCAGTTCTGTTTAATTCAATGGTAACCTTGTATAGATTAGTTCAATGGTTCTCGGTTCAATTCTGTGATTTTTGGTTTGATTTGGTTTGGTTCAGTTAAGTTTAGTGGTGTTCAATTCAAAAACATACATTATTTGATTTCAAATCATGTGTTCAGTTTAATTAGTGGAATGATTTTTGTTTCAGTTCATACAATGGTGTTGAATTCATTTAAAAAGTTCAATTCACTTTAGTTCAATCATTATTAAAAACACACTTTATGTATTCCCTCACATATTACTATTGGTTTAGTATTCATCAGTCCCGTTCATTTCATAAAATTAAAGAAAAGTATTACAGTGTCAAACAATATAGCAAATGGAATATTACCGAGTTGATGCTTAAGAACTTTCGTCAGGTGAAGGGCCGGACTTACATCATTTTCGGGAAAAAAGAACACTACTACAGTATGTACTATCTATTTCCTCGTTTTATTTGCATGATGATCAAGAGCTTATTGTCGCTTTCATTGGTATATTAATTAATAATAGCGTAAAGACCCCCACCCCCCAGTTGAAAACAGATTATTTTGCCTAAATTGGATTTAAAGAATGTTGAATTACATATCTTGATAACAAGTTTATCCAATGAGCATTTTTCATATATTACACCTACCACTTTAGTTATCCAATGATAACGTTAGTTGTTTAGACTCAAGACCCAAAGTTTAATTTGAATCCAATTAATTGTCGATCTTGTTGCTAATTACTGTAATTAAGATAGGAGATTGTTGAAAATAAATTATAATACAGTTTTTCAAGGTGATCGAGAGAATAGTAGTAGAATACATGTGATTGTGTACGACTTTTATTTTTCAGCAAAACAGAACTATCACGATAAAGTTTTGAGTCCCAACCATTATTACGATGTAATATAACCTTTGTGTAACATGATAAGTTATTAAAAACTAAAAATAAAATTGAACCCGGGGTCATAAACTCATAATCAACCCTCATCACACTATTAGTAGTATTCTTATCACAATATTGTTTACTGTTTGCTCACCATTATCCATGTCGTAACACACTAGCTATTAGTACTTTACAACTATCATGTTGGTTTTGGTCGTGTTGGTGCATGACGCACGCTAAGGTTGAAACTTGAAACAACTTGTTGTTGGAAGACTTTAAATTGGGAGATTAGATGATTCCTACTACGATTTCGGATCGGCTTGTTTGCCGGCTATACACACATATATGAGCAAGTATATAAATGTGTTTTTAAGGTGTTTTCAATCATCAAATAATGCTATTTGCTTGTCCTTAATTACATGTTTGTCTTTGTCTGCTTATAATTAGATTAATATTCTTTTTGTTTCACAACCAAGGATATTCGACGTCGATCATAATAATTAATACTCCGCACTGGTTTGTAGCATCAAAGGGTGAGACAGCTGGCCAAAGAATTTTAAGTTGCTCCATGCCCAAGGCGAGATTCAAACCCTCGACCTTGATTAATGATAGGTGAGTCCCTACCACTCAACCACACCTCGTTGGTTTAAAAGAAATTATTAATTCAATACTAGCTAGTATACTGCTCACTCCGGAAAAACCTTAAAATTTACTTTTTCACAGTATCCAATGCACTACTTTGACCATAAATATTTGTATGTATATGATGATATTAAAAATATGATTTTTCAAAAGTATTATTTAAAATGAATCTAATAATAGTATATTTACACTATAAATCCTTATATTTTTTCTTAAATTAATAGTCAAAGTTTTTAAACTTTAACGTTAAAAAAAACAAATGTTAATGTTTTTCCAGAAATAGAAGGAGCATTAAGCGAAGCCAATAATATAATTAATAGTACAACTTTACAAAAAAAACAATTCAATTCGTGTACCTTGTGTTCTCAATCATCCCTTGTGCGATCGCACCAAAAAAAAAAAAAAAAAAATCATCCTTTGCGCGGACACGTATATTAACGAGTAGAAGATCGACCATGTAAACATTTGCTTAATAATACTCATTTTTAGTAGTATTTTGTTAAGATTTTTTTAGAGAAGGTACAAAGACCCAAAAAATACTCCGTAGAATACTGAATCTCACAATTGTTATAATACTCCATTTGCATTTCTTTTTCTAATAAGCACCAAAACATTTCTTGATTGACCAAAGTCTCTTTTGATAGGTTCTAATTATAGGTTACGAACTACTCGTTCTTTCTTAAATTTATCTTTAAATTGGACTTTTTAAGATCAAAGTTGGTGAATTTTGACCACTTATTTGTGAAAAGTTACAAAGTTTTACAATGTAAAAATAGTATTTTAAATAATATTTTCAAATTATAATCTTATAATAAGCTCTATAATTATGAAATCATAAATATCTATGATCAAAGTAGTGTGTTAGAGACCGTAAAAATATCGATGTAAAGATAAATTTGGGACGAAAGGAGTTCATATTAGTTTTATCAACCATGTAAAATTTCTCGATCCTATGTAGTAATACAGTATTAGAATAGCAAGATTGGCATTTTGGCAGCCATTCAAGAAGGCGCAGTGCGTGGGTCACACAAGTAGAGCTGTCAAACGGGTCGGTCAGGTCGGTTCGGGTCGGGTCGTACTTATTTTTCCCGGTTTAAGTATGTTTGTATACAAACTCTTAATGGACTTTCAATATATAAAGCCAGTTTTTGTCGGTTTTTTCCGGCCGGGTTCGGGCCTGGTTTTCGGGTTTGGCCCCTTTTTATGCCTATTTTAGCGGGTTCGAGTCGGTTAATCTCATTTACCCCGGTTTTAATGCTTTTCTGTGTAAATTTTTACTTGAATTTCGAGCTGTTAGGTTAGTTTTCCATCGGTTTTTACGGGTCGGGTTCGGGTCGGGTTTCGGGTCGGATCAAATTTTGACAGCTCTACACACAAGTCACAACTCATTTCATTAAAATTAGCTTAGTCAATGGTTGTTACAAAACTTCCAACTAATTAAGCTGCTTCAAATTGCAAATATTAAATTTCTGTAAATTGCAAGTAGCTAACTAGCAAAAAAATGTCCTGATCACATGATAAGGCATCCAACTTAAACTAAGCAATACTTAGCTATTAGTAGTAATGATAGCATATCATGATCCTTTATTCGCTTTTGGATGATAACATATGCAACTTATTACCATTGGTCCTTGTCCAACATTCCTATCTACCAAAGGTCACATGTAGCACTTTTTTTTGACCAAAAGTGCATCTCAAATTATTAAAACATCTCAACGCACGTCTTAACTCATTACCAAACGCCACATTCCATCAGAGTTGAGCCAGTTTAATTTTCCAAATTGTACGTATGCAGCTTATCAACAAAGCATCATCAATTTAGCTACGAAAAAGCGGTCTCAAAATGAGAAATTTCGGTTGCTAATCGGCCATAGCTACCAAATTGCAACCCACCAAATTTGGTCGCTAAAAGTCTGGTGGCTAAATTAGCTACCGAAAAATAAGCCACCGAATAGAAACTCATTACATTTCGGTAGCTAAATTTTGCTACCCTTGGTATCGGTTGCAATTTAGATACCGAATACGCCGTTACAAAATTAGTGACCACTTTGTTCGGTTGCTAAATTTGCAACCAAAGAGTCAATTGCAAAATTAGCAACCCATACATTATCGGTGGCTAAATTCGCTACAGATATTTGGTCTCTTTAGATCGATTTATTTTCCACTTTCAGAAAACAAAAGAAATAAATCAAACTTAATTATTTCGAAAAGGGCCGGGGAAAAGAACCTACCCTATAAGTGCATCTACTATGCATACATCTAGAATGATCCCCTAGCATCAATTCAGGATCCAATAAGTAATCATTGAAGATGCTTAATTAAAGATTTTGGTAATCTCACGAGCATGCTAAGAAGATTTAATAACTTAAGAGTACATGTGAATGATGGTCGTACAACTCCTTCAAAAACGAATGTGCGCGCTCATGCACATGCTTAACAATTGAATGAAATCTGAATTCGTATTAACTAAATGATTATACTGAGACTAATGTATAACGAGAGGGTTATGGTCTTATGGAGTGAGTGAAAGGATAACATACGAGCTAGAAATGTAGCCTAATTAATCTGTCGTCTGGCACTCTGGCAGGGGAAAAAAAAAAAGTTCCATTGCGGATCGAACCCGGGTCTCCTGGGTGACAGCCAGATATCCTAACCGCTGGACAACAATGGATTTTGATGACTACTAATGTGTTGATAGTTTTAATCCAAGACTTTCTTCTTTAAATTCGTACTTCCATTTCTAATTTTCGACACTACTAAATTCGGATAGACATATTTGACGGCCTCAATCTTAACCACTAAAAGCCTTTAATGACCTCAATGGCTACGCTCTATAATGACCTTGGTATTTGATAGTATTATAAAATATTTGGGTACTTTTCAAAATAAAAAATAACAAACGTACTGAAGGCACATTGCCTTTTAAAATGCACTCCAACGACCATAATAATATCTTTTTTTAATCAAAAAAGTGGTTATTTGGACTCCATTTCCTTGTTGGGTTTACAAATCTAGATTATTTTAAAATTTTGTAATTTTATTTGTCTTTCCTTAAAATTTGGACAAAGTTTATTAATAACTGTAATTTATTTATTTTTTACATTTTCATCATTTTTCAAGATCATACATTTTCCTCAAAAAGAATTAATACAGACTTTCTAATGAGTCTAATAGTAAAAGATTTCAAAATTATAAAAGTGGTAATTGTTAACAACTAAAAAAGAAAAAGTTTATATTATTTCATTTTAGTCCAAATTACCGGCTCTACCCATAGTCCCATACTCCCATATCAATTTTATTAAAGTTTAGCGTGGATACAAGACTAGTTTACTTTACTCAATGAAAATGACTCCATAGCTAAAAGACAAGAACCTGACCAAATAAAAATTTAGAATCTATCAAAAAAGATTGGAAACTTGACTTTGAGTACAGAAATGTACGATATATACTTAATAAAATTATAAGCCCAGACTCTAAGATGTGCATCATTCGACCTTTAGTGGTATTATGGCTAGATCTAAGAACATGTTGCCTTGACTAATCCTAATTAAAAACTCATTTATATTTTTATTTGTTTTTTTGTTGTTGGTATGGACTAGTACAGTAGTATAGTTTATTGTTACAAGATCTGCGAGATTTCAGGCGTGATTTATGGAAAGTTCAGTTGCGCCTGAATATGGCAAGTTATCATAGAGTTTGATATGGTTTAGAATTGTTTCCATATACAAATTGTTTCTGTTTTCTAAAAGATATGTATAGATACTAGGGCTGTATTACTAGGGCTGTATATATATTCTCGGTGATAATCAATACAAACACAAGCATTTAGCATCAATCTTGTCATGGTATCAGAGCGTGAAAGATCCTTAAACAAAAACCCAAAAACCTTAAACCCTAACAATGGCCGTGGAAGATCCACCACCAAAAATTGACTCAAAATCCCCTTATTTCCTAGGTCCTCAAGATCGACCTGGTGATTTTATAACTGCAGCCAGATTTAATGGCGAAAATTATGATGATTGGGCTGGTGAAATTGAAACCGCCCTTCAAGCTTGAAGAAAGTTTGGATTTTTGGATGGTACGATTGTATCTCCAACACCTCCTTGCACACAAGATGATTGGAATACAATCCAAGCCATGTTGGTATCTTGGATTATGAATACCATCACAGCAGAAGTGAAGAGTACCTTGTCCAAACATAAAGATGCCAGGCGTCTATGGGAGACGCTTAAGAAGCGATTTGCTCTTACGAATGGACCACGAATACAGCAGTTGAAGGCGGCCATCTCTGACTGTAAGCAAACCAAATCCATGTCGGTTGCTTCCTACCATGGAAAACTCACAGCTCTATGGGAGGAATTGCATAATCATGAACCCTTAATTACTTGTTCTTGTTGTGCAAAGTGTACCGCAAGGCCAGAACATGAGTGTCGCCGTGCAAAGGACATGCTCCATGAATTTCTGATGGGTTTATATACTGCATCTTATGGTCCTTTGCGATCAAATATTCTTGCTCAAGATCCTTTGCCCTCTTTCAGCCGTGCCTACCAGCTTGTTATTCAAGATGAACGAGTCAGAACGTCTTCGGCTCTGCCCGAGGAGAAGTCCAAAGTTGTTGGATTTTCTGTGCGAACTAGTGGGCGCATACGAGGAAAAATAGAGAAACCTGATAAATCACGTCTATCCTGCACCTAACTGTAAGAAGACAGGCCACAAAGTAACTAATTGCTTCGAAATTCATGGTTATCCAGAATGGTGGGAGGATCGTGTGAAGTCTGACAGCGGATCAGGTATGACCAAACTGATGATTGGTCGTAACCAACCATCAACGACCTCTTCTTCTTCTCTTGCGACAGGACGCGGTGGAGGGGGGGTCCGTGCCAATGCTGTAGTTGTTTCAGAACCCACTGGAACACCATCTGCAGAATTATCACTAAAGATGGCTTGTCGTCTTCGCAAATCTCTATATGGCTTAAAACAGGCACCCCGTTGTTGGTTTGCCAAACTGGTCACTGCTTTGAAAGGGTATGGATTTCTTCAGTCTTACTCTGATTATTCATTGTTTACTTACACTAAAGATGGTGTGCAGCTCAATGTCTTGGTGTATGTTGAAGATTTAATTATTTCTGGCAATGATTCTGTTGCTTTAAGGGCTTTCAAGGCCTATTTGGGTGACTGTTTTCATATGAAAGACCTTGGTCCACTTAAATATTTTCTTGGTATTGAGGTAGCTCGGAGTTCAGCTGGCTTATTTCTTTGTCAACGAAAATATACCCTTGATATTATTACTGAGGTCGGCCTCTTGGGGGCAAAACCAGCAGAAACTCCTATTGAACAAAACCACAAGTTAGGCTATGCCATTGGTGCCAAGCTTGATGATCCAGAATCCTATCGACGGTTTGTAGGTCGTCTTGTGTATTTGTCTGTCACACGATCTGACTTGGCCTATTCTGTTCATCTTTTATCTCAATTTATGCAAGAGCCTCGCCAGGAGCATTGGGAGGCCACTTTGCGCGTTGTGCGTTATTTGAAGGGAACTCCAGGTCAAAGTATTTTATTGCGAGCTGACAGTGATTTATCTTTAAATGGATGGTGTGACTCGGATTGGGCTGCCTGCCCCCTCACACGGCGATCCTTAACGGGTTGGCTGGTATTTCTTGATCAATCCCCTATCTCATGGAAAACAAAGAAGCAAATTACTGTCTCAAAGTCTTCCGCTGAAACAGAATATCGCTCCATGGCTACCATCACATGTGAGCTCAAGTGGTTGAAAGGTTTGTTATTAAGCTTGGGTGTTCATCTTCCCAAAGCTATACCATTGTTTTGTGATAGCCAATCGGCTTTACATATTGCCCGCAATCCTGTTTATCATGAACGCACGAAGCATATTGAAGTTGATTGTCACTTTGTTCGTGATGCTATTATCGAAGGACTGATTGCCCCATCATATGTCCCTACAACGGTGCAATTGGCTGATTTATTTACAAAAGCTCTAGGCAGGAAGCAGTTTGATCTATTACTCAGCAAGTTGGGCATCGTGAATCCCCATGCTCCAACTTGAGGGGGGTGTTATAAGATCTGCGAGTTTCAGGCGTGACTTATGGAAAGTTCAGTTGCGCCTGAATATGGCAATTTATCATAGAGTTTGATATGGTTTAGGATTGTTTCCATATACAAATTGTTTCTGTTTTCTAAAAGATATGTATAGATACTAGGGCTGTATTACTAGGGCTGTATATATATTCTCGGTGATAATCAATACAAACACAAGCTTTTAGCCTCAATCTTTTCATTTATAGATTAGAGGTCGTGTAAGATACACATTCATGATGTAAGCCATAAGGTAATGCATATGCTAAATTGTGTGATCTTTTGCACCCAAAAAATAAAACAAAATTGTGTGAGCTCCATTTAGGCTCCGTTTGATTCACCTGGATAAAACTGATTTGAACTGAACTGATCTGAACTGAACTGAACTTAATTGATTTTTTGAACTTGACCGTTAACCATTTAAAATTTGTCCAAACATAGTCAATATTGAACTCATTTGAAAGTATGCTTTGAGATCTTTCCGATGACATAATTTTCATCATGAAATTATTTCGGAATAAAAAGTTATATGACTAACAAAGTTACTCATAAACTGAACTGAACTGAACTGAACAGAACTGGACCGAACAGAACTGAATTTAAGTAAAATTAAGGTGAATCAAACAGAGTCTAATTCTCATTTGTCTTACAAATATAAACAAGCTTGTCACTTTCTTCTTTAGTTCACTTGATTTTTAACTTTTTAGAATGTGAGGCTTGAATATGAAAGAACCTGCCAATGATCTAATTATTACTCTACATAACATCCAGTTAAATCGTATTTATACACCTAATAACTTCTATATTTCAAATTAATATTGCTACCGTAAATTTCTCGGATAGTTGAATAAAACAAAATAAAAAGAAAAATATTTAATTAGTTTGCGGGTTGCTATATTTTTATTAGGTGATTATATGAGTGACGGGCACCATTTGAATTTAGATTAGGAAGTAATTTTACCAAAATCCTTATTCAAATACACAAAGTAAACCTATCATTCTCTGAACAAAAGATCTTAACTTCCTGAAAATCCAACTATTCTAGACCGTATGTCCGTCTCTAGGTAAAAGGAATACAATAACACCTTCCAAAAAGAATAAATGGTCGGGAAGATTCCACAAAGAAAAATTATTTAAAAAAAAAAAAAGTGAATAAAGAAAGGAATGGGAGAGCAAAAGCTGAGCGTGGCGCACATGAAGCGAACATTGGGATTCGGGTGCGATGCCGTTTTGCAATTTGACCGACGTGATTGAGCTGTCAAATGACCGTACTTCACACATACATGTGACTTGTGAGGGATCAGTAGTTCCAGTACTGAAATGGGGTTTGCGAAACAGAATCATGGCTATCCATAAGCTGAAATGGGCACTTGCTTATCTTTTCGCCTTTGTTTCTGACTTCTGACTCATAATTTGATAACCATGTGATTAGGAGTACTATTTAGGGTGTTCTTTGCATTAAATTAAATTAAATTAAATTCGGTTTGGATTTACATTATATTTTCTCTCTTAATAGTTCAGTGTAGCTTCGATTGCTTAAATGAAATAGTATGAGTGTGCCTTTTTTCCACTTACTTAAGGTTCAGTTGAATTCGATTCAGTTTATATAATTTAGTTGAATTTAATGTAGGACCTGATTTTACTCACATATTACTATTCAATTCATTCCAGTGAGTTCATTTTAATTTAGTGAAAAGAAAAATATATAGAGTATATATACTGAAATTCATATTAAAAACAGACTTTCGTGTTGTCAGTAACATGGTATGATTTGATTTCTATGTGGAATTTGGTGAAAAGTTGTTATTAATGATAAAAGATTAAACGCCATTAGTCTTTATAATATGTTTGGTACGTATGAAAAATGCTCGCATTCATGCCTGCTTGCGTGGGGTTGAGAAGGATCAGCTGACATGGAGGACGTGGAAATTTGGAATTTAGTCATCAATGTATTGCGTAATTGCAAATTGGTACGAATATTGCGCTCCAAAGCATGGTCACCCAAATTTCTTTTAGCATGAAAAGAACCCAATTTTAAGAATATCCCTGATACACCATAAAGAAGCAAAATTTATTTTTGTAACCTTATGCAAACATCACATTCTCTGAAACCCTCCTCCCAAGTCCCAACCCTTATTACTTTGAGTTAACAAGTTCATAATCATTTTATTGAGATTAAATCATTTGGCTTGATTTCATATGTGTATTGCAACTAACTGTTTGAAATAGTTTTACCTCAAAAAATATGAGACAATATGCATTCTTTATTTAGTTCAAATTTGCAATATACAAGAAGTCAATTCAACTTTCAAAGAGACACTCTAACTGTTGAATTCAGTTCAAATCAAATTCTCTTTCTCTCTACAATTTCCTCTCACTCTCTCAAGCCAACACAACTCGTCTTCAATAAAGATATGACACAACTCGTCCCCAATAAAGATATGGGATCAAGGTGATTCCCTTGTAATTCCAAAAAGAGGGAAGCTTTATTATATTGAAAATTGAAAAACACACAAAAAGCAAATAAAAAGAGTCTTCAATAGTTGGTGAACTTGATTAAAGTACTTTTGTTTTGATAGATAAGCCTTGATCAAATGTACATGTTGGAAAGCAAGTCTCTCAGTTGAACAAATTTGACCCCTCTGTCCAGAACCGGTAAAAGAATATGCCTTTGCCCTCGTGTGCTAAAGCCTAAAAGTCACAGGACTCGAAATTGAATTATGGTTCCACGGTAAAAAAAATAAAAAAAAAAATCTTAATTATTTGTGTGCTGCTAAGATTAGAAACGTCCCCGCCAATGAATAGTGTTGTCATGTTCAGTTTCTTCAATTTAAGCCAACAATTTTGGAAAATTTGACGAAAAGTGGAGAAGACTAAATAAATTAAGCTAAAGGAGGGTTAAAGGCAGGCACCAGGCAGTAGCCGCCTGATACAGTTATCGCACACATTTTCCTTGTTATGAGCTTGAATATAATGAATAACGATCCCCATGTTCTTGCAAATAATCTGTCTATAAATATTAAAGTGTACACAATTGACTAAATTACTAGCTGCATGCGCTTAATTCGGCCTGTCCCCTTTGGCTGCGGACTCCGAAATCCGCATGAGATTAGATAGAGTTCTTACGACTTATCATATATGTAGAAGAGTCACAACTCACTACTACTAGACTAACTAGTGATAGTTTGATAGATGTTACGGTGATACATGTACTCTACAACAACTTATCTTTTTTAGTCTCTCTAACAAGTACTCGTTGTAGGTAGTGTTTTTTGGTCTGAACCACATGTTCACATTCAATCTTTTGAGTTAGTTAGTACTAATCTTGTTCGTACCGAATTGATTTATAGAGAGGTAAAATGTTCCTAACAAATGGTGTTTCCACTTTCAAGATTCAAATCCTCGATTTTGGTTAAGAGATATGGAAATGTCAACCCATACATTTACATTAACCACTTGTTTCTAGGAGGTAGGAAAATAGGACTATATAGGAGTACCAATAACCATAGACTGGTAACTGTGCCCTGGTTTAATCATTATCTCAAGAGTTAGAACATCCCTACTCTTTCTCTCCTTTCTCTTCCTTTCTCTCTCCTTCCTCACCATTCTCTCTCCTCCCCCCTCCCCCACTTGCACACCTAATATCACCCCATGATGAGATTAGGGTCCTTCCTAATCATGAGATTAGGTAAGAATTTGTGCTACAATTGTGCTTATATGTAGAAGGTGCTTATATGTGTGACTTCAAAAAAGCAAAAAACAAAAAAGCAAATTGGGCTGTGCTCGTGCCTCATTTTAGGGAGAAAAAAAAGGCTTAGTGCATCAGCCCAACAAGGTCTGAACGGCAAATAAATAAAAAAAGATATAAACAAATCTGAAGCACGTGATTTTCACATGGGCGATACAAAGCACGGTGGACTTTGCCCATGGGCTATATCCGGGCCCTTCGAGGGACGAGCCAATGAGGTACTAACTGTGCTTTCTAAAGCCCGAGACACCCAGAAATGGCTCACGGGCCGACCCAAAATTTTTCATCTTTTTAAAATGTACTCGTATTTGTTTGCACAGGGAAAAAAAAATGGTCCGTTAGGAGCCCATTCCTTAATGGCTTATCTTGTCATTTTTAGCCACGGAGAAATAGTATTGCATTCCAGCCCATAAACATTTATTCATCCGAAGATCCTAAAATAAAGATCCATGCAAAAGTAGGATGTCTTGTGTGAGCTAAGTCCACCGTTGACCAAGAATATTGGTAAAAATATTTAGAAAAATGAAAAGTATATTTATAAAGTTTTAGTCCATTGGTCCACTATGGAGGTATGGGTATCCATAACATATATCCTTACAGCTCCGAACATATATATACCACCACCCAAAAAAAAAAAAAATCCTATACAAAAAAAAAAAAAAAAGGATATAAAGCAGAATGTAAAAGATTTAAGAGGTGTAATATGCATCCCAAAAAAAAGACCCCATCAATTTAATTATTCGTACAAATGTTGTTACATGACATATTGTGATGAATTGCAAAACGAATCTCAATATTGGTTAACAGCACGACATGATTGCCTGACTTGGCCTTTCTCACCAATGAGCACATCCACATTCCCTAGCTTGACCATTGCCTTACGAAACTTACGAGCCCATTCACTAAAATCATTACTAAAATTATTGACCAACTCATAAGTGGTCTGATTAGCAAGCAAATTTTGGTCACCTTCAATCACTGCTCTACCTTGCAACACATTCACGTAAAACTCATTGGTTAAACGATTAACGTTAGACTTAAGAGGATTCAATGGGATAACTGTGTCCCTTGACGTTGCTGAGTTTGGTTCAGGGCAAACCGACCGCAAGTGCTCGGCGTAGTTGTTTTCAATATTCGGGTTGGTGTTATAGGTTTCATTGTAGCTGTAAAAGTTGTTGTCAACCGTGGAGCAATGAGCAACACCAACAGAATGAGCCCCAAGCAACGCAACAAAGTCAGTTATATTGAGTCGTTTCTTGTTAAAGATGTTGACCATTTGGTCAACGTAGTCGTTGGGGGCTGGAAGGTTTGGTTCAACGTTGCTTGCTAAGGAGGTGAGACCATCACGGCGCCCAGCGGGGACCCAGTAGCGGTTGAGGCCGTAGCGTGTCACCGCGTCGCGGGCCGCGAACGCTATTATGTCTGCGCATGAGACGACGTCTGGGCATTTTTCCTCAAGTGTGGTCTTGGCATAGTCGATTATTTCGAAGCCTCGAATGCCTACGTTTCCGGGTGATGTCTTCTCCGTAGGTTCACCTGATGGTGTGTAGTCTAACAGAATTGAAGCATCACATCCCTGCGTAATTTGATGCCAATTGAGGTTAGTTTGAGGATTAGATTTCGGAGATTACTGGTGCAACCTACATTTTAATTCTAATATAAGTTTTCGATCTATTTCCTTCCTACCACATTACCAATATGGGATCGAATACATATTATGAGCAAATTATCTAATACGATATAAATCATTAATCGGACTTTCAATCAGTTTAAAGCTACGGTTGAATTTGTTTATTCGCATATATATATATATAGATAGTATCATGGACATAAAATCATCGATCAATTCGTCTCCGGATATTATTTAGATAAAACTTTTGGTTGAATTGGTACGTCTATAAAACGTCATGATCGGATTTATTAAAGCTTTATTTGAAGGGAGAAAAATATAAAAGGAGTAGTAAACTCACGCACATTGACAAAACAATCATGGAAATAAAGGCGAAGAAGGCCAGCGCCAACCCCAGGATCTCTGGAGAGTCCTTCCGTAACAGCGTCCTCCACAATTTGCTCAGCTTGAGGGCATGTATCATCATAAAATCCCACGAGTAGCCCTGCACCATTAGGCCTATGTTGGGCAGCCCATGTTGGAGAGAGAAATATATTACTACAACATAGCAGAATCAAAATTGAGGCACAACTTCTTTTGGTAGTCATGATAATGATGATTCGTTTTTTTAAGGGCACAAGAACAAGATTTAGGGATGCTTATTACTTATTCTTGGTGTATTTCAAAAAGAAAATTACGGAAGAAAAAGGGCTTGCAACCAGCGTGCCATTTTTTCCTTTTTATTTTTACGTCTGGGCAAAAAAAAAAAGGTTTTTACTCTTCTTAAAGGAGTTTAAATTCGTTGTTTTCTGGAAAGGAAATGAATGAAGACTATATATTGGAAACGTAAAAAGAGGGTAGAGTAAATGTATGAGTCTAGATGTCTTAAATTGGGCATTGGTTAATAACTTAATATTAATCAATAATGTCTAATTGTGAATGTGACAAAAGAATTATTTTAAGTTATATTTTGTTAATTAGCCGCGTGGATAATAAATAGAAATTTCTTATTTTTAGTTGCCTTTTAACGTAACATTATATATAACGTAATACACCCTTGAAATTACAGAGAGAATGGAGAAAAAGGCTTGAGGGACAACGATCTCTTATAGAGAAAGTGAATGTTTATTGCGTTGGACACCAAATCTAAAGAGAAAAGAAGTTACTTTTTGCTAAACCAATAAAAAAAAAGGTAAATATTTGCTGGTCTTGCTCTAATAAAAGAGGTAGTCAAATGTTTGCAGGAATTGTTCAATGTGAGAAAGGCATAACAATGATAAAATTTTCAACTATGATCATTAATCTGTCATTATTTTAACCTTAATATTTCCCTCTTGCGATCTCTTTTACCACCCAATACGATGGCACTAAAAATAACGTTTCATATGGATCGGGGTACTAGCTTTTACTGATTATTAGTAAAAGTGTGGTTAATAATTGTTCCAACATTGAGGAATTTGAAGGTTTTTAAGCTTTATTGTTTAATATCGATAGATTTAAAAGTATTATTTTTGCTTTATTACTCTTTATTGCCTCGAGTAATGCCTAATCAATGACAATTGACATAAGTCCTTTTATATTTCAAATCCTCGAACTTCAATATCACTCATATTTTTGGTGTTCCAACGTACTCTTACACCATTGTTTCCGCCCTTTCAAATCTATTAGGGACCGGATAAGCAACTCTAAAGGTCTCTCATGGATGTAAATGGATCGGATTCGGATCGGGTGGAGCATCATCCGCTCCATCCGCGAAATCCATCTAATCAATCCGCTCCATCCGTCATCCGTGAACCATCCAATCCATATCCAATCCGTTCGTCATCCGCGGATTAGTGGATGGATCGGGTGCTTAACGGTTTATGGACTAAAAACAATGAATACACCCAGTTATAATAAAACTTTCAGTATTCAAACAAAATTTCAACTCATATACGATTGTTTTACCTTGTAACAATAAAAATAACACAATTTAGTTTAAAAAATAACAACACAAATTAGAAAATAAGTAAAATTAAACTAAGATGTAAATATAACATATGTTTGATATCTTTTTTATATAGTTATTTTACACTCTTATATCTAAATGGGTGACGGATGGATTCGCGGATCGGGTTAGCGGATGAGAAATCTCATCCATCATCCGTTCCATCCGCCATCCGATCCATCCGTCATCCGCTCCATCATCCATTTAATCGGGTTTTAATCCATATATTCGGTTCGGATGGAGCGGGTATCCGCGGATCATGAATCCATTTACATCCCTACTCCCATGTCCTTTAGGGGTGTTTCGTGCGATATGGTGCTAAAAAATACACCTTCGTTCCGGGGCCTCCCGAAAGCCTAAAAAACGTGGATTATAGCCTTCGTTTTCGATTTCTCGGGACCCGGCTGTAAATTTTTACCAAACTTTTACGAGGGATCTATCATGACCTTAGAGGACCATCAGTTCCCTAGGAGGGTCATCTGGATCCCCGAACTTTGATATCACCCATGCCTTTGGTGTTCGAACTCTTAGACTAGTGTCCCGTAAAACGTCCTTCCAAGCCTATCAGAGACCGGATAAGCGACCTTGAGGGCCTTTCATGTCCCCTAGGGGTTTTCTGTGCGATGTGGTGCGAAATTTTCCACTTTCGTTCTGGGACCTCTCGCAAGCCCAAAAAACGTGGATTATAGCCTTCGTTTTCGACTTTCGGGGGCTCGGGTGTCATTTTTGTCCAAACTTCTCCGGGGGGTGTATCATGACCCTAGAGGACCCTCGGTGCCTCGGAAGGGTCATTTGGATCCCCGAATTTTGATATCACTCATGCGTTCGGTGTTCCGCCCCTTACACCGGTGTCCCATAAAAACGCCCTTACAAGCCTATCAGGGACCAATAACGGACTCAGGGGGACATTTTTGTTCCCTAAGGGTGTCCCGTGCGATGTGGTGAGAAAATATCCAACTTCGTTCCCAGGCCTCCTATAAGCCCAAAAAACGTGGAATATAGCCTTTTTTTCGGCTTTCTCGGACCCGAGTTTCGTTTTTGCCCAGTTTTCTCAGGGGGTTTTATCATGACCCTAGAGAACCCTCGGTGCCTTGGGAGGGTCATCTGGCTCCCCGAATTTCGATATCACCAATGTGTTCGGTGCTCCGCCCCTTACACTGGTGTCCCGTAAAAATGCCCTTACACGCCTATCAGGATCCCGATAACGGACCTCGGGGGCCTCTTATGTTCCCTAAGGATGTCCCGTGCGATGTGGTGCAATTTTCCACCTTCGGTGTGCGGCCTGCTGTAAGCCCAAAAACGTGGATAATAGCCTTTGATTTTTGGCTTTATGGGGGCCGGTTTTTATATTTGTCCAATTTTCTCCAAGGGGTCTATAGTCATCCTAGAGGACCTCCGGTGCCTCGAGACAGGTCATCCGGGTCCCCGAACTGTAATTTCATCCATGAGACTTGGGACTTGGGCGTTGGGACATGGGACATGGCCCACCCAAATTTTGTTTCAATAAATTTTTGATGTACTTGGTTCATCATTTTTATCCATTGTATACTATGATAACCTTTGGTAGAAGAACTTTATAACAGAGTATTCTCAATTTTTTTGTTAATAAAATGCTAATAATCTTCCTAAGTAGTCGGTCAAATGTAGATCAAAGTTTACAGTATGACTAAATTATAATAAGTAGAATTATAATGTAACAAACAATGTCATTTAGGGGTAGATACCTCTAACTTTTATAGATGCACCACAAGCTAATGAATGTTTTTTTTTTTTTTTTTTTTTTTTTTTTTTTTTTTGTTAAAGGCTAAAATACGGCCAGTGAATGACTACCATGACTTGAAGGCATCCCTCCTTAATATTTTAATATTTTTCTTAAACAAATTAAAAGTCAGTCTGGGATAAATCTCTCCAAATCTTGCCTTGATGTTGTTTCAATTTTAATTACCAGTTAATAATAAAATTAGCAAAAAAAAGAGATGAAATTTATTATAACAAAGTTAGACGCAAAGGAACCCATCAAAGAAATTTTAATATAAAATTTAAAAATAAAAAACAAAAAAGAGCTGGAGTTTTCCGTGCATGACACGAGCATACTTACTAGTATGAAATGAAAGAAATACAACTTGAAACTTCAAAAGGAGGAGTATGTTATCATTCCCTAGCGTAATTACTCTAACACTTGTCTAGACCAGAGATTAAAAAAAAAACCAAAAAAAAAAACCCACTTAACTATGTCAATTTGTCACTTGGCAAAACTGCTGGTTTACGGAGAATGCTTATTAAATAGACATCGGGGACAATTGTAGAATTACAAATTAACCTTGTAGATTTGATTTTTTTGTAAGGAAAATAAAATTCAAAGGATATTTTTTATATTTAAAATATCTGCTACACTAATAAAAAATAATAAGTCTTTTACAAAAGTGTCTCAAGTTTAAGATAATGCTATCTGATCCGTATACAAGCATAATATTAACTTAACATCATGTTTATATAAAAGATCTCACATAAAGCCGTCTTACACGAAATTTAGCGAATACTAAAGCTTTATATTTTAAACTTTAATATCAAATTTACCTTTAATATCTCTTAAGAGACTACGTCCTAAACAGAATTAGAGTCTAAAGCCGTTTATATTTATTACTGAAAATTTATTTTTGTTGAACTTTGTTGAACTTTATTTAACTTTGTTGAACTTCGTTGAACTTTGTTTATTTTTGTTGAATCTTGTTTATTCAAGTGTTTTTTATAACTAGTTTGTATATTGGTTTGTTTAACTTTGCTGAACTTTGTTTAACTTTATTTAACTTTGTTGAAGTTTGCTGAAAGTTGTTGAAGTTTGTTGAAATTTGCTGAAATTTGTTAAAATTTGATGAAATAAACAGAAATAAGTTGTGGAGAACAGATCCTAAGACGGATCAATTGTATGCAACAAATTGTGGAGCATCCTCTTTTGTCACATAGAAACACAAATAGTATGTTTGATAACTGACCCCACACCAAGGACTTACTATACTAAACAAACCAAACTATGGGGAGGATAAAGACAATACCAGGACTCAAACAATCCTTATCTTATCCTATCACTATCCTTTAGCCCACAATTTTACTCTCTCTGCCCTTCCCTACACCTCCTCTCTGCAATGAGATAAACTTGTCCGCTACCCAGAAAACCCATTTCTGCTGGCTCATTTCTGCCTTATAAAATCCACTTTTCCACTCCACTAAAATATCTTCATTTATTTTACTCCTTTCAAAAAACCAATCCCAAAAACTAGAGGAAAACCTAAAAAATGTTGGCAATCTTTCACAAGGCATTTGCTCATCCACCAGAGGAGCTTAATAGCCCAGCATCCCACAAAGGTCCCAAGAAGCCCAAATTGCCTGATGAAACCCTCCATGATTTTCTCTCTCTTCACCCTGATAACACCTTTTCCATGAGCTTTGGCAACGCTGCTGTTCTTGCTTATGTCCGTCCTTACCCTTCCAACCCACTTCAACAAATGTAAGAAATTTTTAACGAAGTTGCTGATAATATGATTACTTTATTTAATTTTAATTTTAATTTTAATTTTAATGATTGGTTTTATTAATTATGCAATTTGGGTGCAGGTTGTTTTGTGGGTATGAGGACATTTATTGCCTGTTTAAGGGGAGCTTGGACAATTTATGTCAGTTAATTAAGCAATATGGGTTATCAAAGTCGGCTAATGAAGCAGCGTTGATTATTGAGGCTTATAGGACACTAAGAGACCGTGGTCCTTACCCTGCTGATCAAGTCATCAAGGATCTTGATGGCAGATTTGGGTTTGTGGTCTATGATAGCAAGACTGGCACTGTCTTCACTGCTCTGGTAATTAATTATTTTCAATATTAAACTTGTTTAAGACGGTTTTATGGTAACTGTTATTGGTGTGGCGAGAGTCACTTTTAAGTGAAAAAAATGGTCACGGCTCGTATATAAGAAGTGAACCCTATAATTCTAAATAGTGATACCATTATGTTTAATCAATGGTTATTTTTGGTGTTGTTTTGATGATGATAAAAGGGATCTGATGGAGGAGTGAAATTGTACTGGGGAATTGCTGGGGATGGCTCGGTGGTAATTTCTGATGATGTGGAGGTTATTAAGGATGGATGTGCTAAATCATTCGCTCCCTTCCCAGCTGGTAAGATTTCAAGATAAACATAAAAGTGTTTATTTTTATTTTATTTTGTTTTCTTTGGCTTAAATCATGGTTCCTCCACGACTGACTACACTGAACCGCTTTGCCTAAAATTTCATTCCATTGTTTTCTTTTTTTATTTTTTATTTTTTATTATTGTGTATGAGATATTTATAAAAATGGTCTATAATTTTTTATTTGTCAAAGAAAATGAATGAAACCGAAGAAAAAGACAGAGTGATGGACCTCATGGTACACAATCATGATACCGAGGGCCATAATTATTTTTGGTGGTGTATGGCTCACACTTTGAGACTTTTAGAGCTAAAATGTCCTTGCGTGCAGCGGAGCTAGAAACTTTTTATTGAGGGGACCAGATTTTAAATGAAGATTTCGTCATAGAATTAATCATTTATTATGCACACAAACTCGTATGAGGCGGCCTCAAGGTGAGGCGCCTTAAACAAGCATGATGTCATGCTTGGTTATAGAGGGGGTCTCATCTTAAGGCAGCCTTATAAAAGACTTTTTTTGTTTATTATATATAATGCTAACATAACTATAGCTTAAAATGATATTTTGGGTCAAGATCCATTCGCTAGTTATAATATAAGATAGATGAACTTATAAGATATTTGTGAATACAAGAATTTATACAAACAAATTTACAGAGTATCAATGTAAATCCAACAGAAAATTTAGAAAAGAAAGTAAGATTTAAAATAAATACAGTAAATACAAAGCTACATCCTAAGCCAAAGAAATCCAATATAATAGACAAGTGTGATGAAGAAAAAGGAGAAGATAATACTCATATCGTTATGAATGTGGACATAAAGAAGTGAAAAAGGTGAGGTAGTGAAACTTTATGAATTAACCAGGGAAAAAAAATTTATAGAGCAAAACCCAGAAAAAGAAAACATGGGCAATAGGGGTGATTGTCGGGATTTGATCCTGTGTCCTCGCGAGCAATACTAGCGGTACCAAAAATATTACAGCCAACTGAGCCAAGTTTGTAATATGTTAATAAAGTACAGTATATTTTTTTATTGCTTCTCTGTGTCATGGGGGGGACCACAGCCTCCACTGGTCCCCCCTTGGCTCCGCCCCTACTTGCGTGAACAAAGAAACTTCCCTCAAAACCCAAAAGGTGGAAAAGAAAAAGATAAAGATGGTTCGCCAAAAAGTATATATATATATAAGTGAATGTTGTACATTGCTTGATGGACATTTAAGCATTCACCTAGGTTTTTTTTTCACCATCATTTGCCAAGTGTAATCCATGTCATCTTAATAATTAATGCGTTCATATTTAATTCAATGTATTGCTAACTTTAACTAGTTTGACTCTCTTATTTAATTAAGTGGTTAATTAATGTGTACATCTCCCTTTGATAACTTTGGAAAATATGTATTATTATAGTGTATTACTGTAGTTGATCAAATTCAACCAAATCGAATTATTTGATTCAAAGCGGACTTTTAGGAATGCACATTGAACATTCGATAAAAAATTAAACTCTATCGTTCGAAGTTATTTGTCTAGATTTCCCAACCTGAATTTTATACATGTGTAGCAAGGGAATGTATATAAGTGAATTGTATCGTTGTTAGATTGACACATAGACATTGACACACATAAGCAAATATTTACATGTCATCAAATAATATAGGTGCATGTATCTTCTATTAGTACTATATAATTATGATTCTAATGCCATAGTATAGCTCCATGTATCTTCAATTAGTACGATTAATATAGGTGCATGTATCTTCTATAGGCACCATATGTCTGTTAGTGAATGTATCTAATAAATTACGAAAAGAAAAGTTTATTATTTGGAACCAAATATATTCATTTAAAATTGTGCATCACGTGCGATATGCAACGAGAATGAAACAGGAAAGTAAGAGAGTTAATTTGAGCATAGAAAGTGAGATGTCCACAAATTAGGAATTTTGTAGCAAGATGTGACATATGCGAAAAATTTGTTCCAAGTTTATACCAATGAAAATGTTTTAGTGTTACAAACACACAAACCGTGCATCGCACGGGAATGTAACTAGTGTTAATATATTTCTAAATTTACCGCACAAGCATTAACTCATTAAGCATAGCTTTTAGCTAGAATCTAAGACAGAAAAGAAAAAGTTTTTTAATTTTATATATGCGATACTTTGTTCAGAATAATAGCTTACAGTTACATCACTAAGAGCCTGTTCTCCTTAACTTCCCTGAAATATTCAAAATTCAGTTCAGTTTAGTTCAATAAAAGTACGTCACTAATTGCAGAAAGTAAAGTAACTATACTATAAAGTGCTTCTAGTATTACAAGGATTACTATGAGTGTTGATCGGTCATACTTAGGATTGACTTCAACTGAACTGAAGTACTGAACGAAACCTATCGAATTGAACTAAGGAATATTGAATTGAATATCACTCCCTCCGTTTCTCTTTAAACTTCCTACTTTTTAAAGTCAAACTTTATAAACTTTGACCGTAAATATATAAAAAATCTCTATGAGTTATAATTTGAAATTATATGCATTAGATTCCTTTGGAAATGTATTTTCAAAATATCAATTTTTTATAAATTTTACTTGTATAATTTTAGAGATATTGATGGTCAAAGTACCGCCTTGGAGACCTTAAAAAAGCAAGTAGAAAGTTTAAAGAGAAATGGAGGGGGTAATATTTAAGAGAAAAAATACGTCACTGAATTGAAATTGAAATCCTCCCTGGTTAGAGGTTCAGCTACCAATTAATGAAGGGGAATGAAGGGTATGAGGTGGGAGGTGAGTTCCTTTTTCACCCTTACCCTCTACTAAGCTAATTGGCAGCTAATTGGCTTAAGATCTTTCTATTGACTAGAGAAGATTTGGTATAGTTCATTCACTAGTCATGCAAGCAAATGCAGCATCTGATGACCATGAAAGTTAAAACCCTTATAAAATAAGAGTACTACTTAGAGTTACATGTTGATTGGTTTAGGAGCCCCTTAATTTTTTTGTTTCCCAGATTTGCAAAATCATACCTCCATGTGCCTTTGGTCTCCTTAGTTTCATGAGAATCATTAACTGAACTGCTTACATAAATTTTTTTTTGGAAAAATGGTAGCTTGTATTCCATCTCCCAAAGGATGCCAACGTGGCACCCCCGGAATAAACTTCAGTACATTGATTTAACTTACATCTTGTTTAGACGTGTACTCTACATGAGTTTTCATATAATTAATGAATAGGTACTATTAACGGTGATTGAAGATCTTTATTTTCTTGTCTTGGATTGGTTTGGGCACAGGATTCATGTTCCATAGTGAAGGAGGATTAATGAGCTTTGAGCATCCGATGCACAAGGTGATGGCAATGCCAAGGGTGGATAGCCAAGGTGTGATCTGTGGAGCTAACTTCAACGTCGACAAATTCACTCGCATCAACAGCATGCCTCGTACAGGCAGTGCTGCCAATTGGTCTCAATGGGACACTCAGATGAACGAAGTCTAGCTAGCTAATATATATACAACTCAATATATATGGCGATCCTGCACTGCAGTAGAAGGGCTTTGATGTTTAATACCCCGGCCCCTTTCCTCCAGAAGAGATATCGAGTCGCAAGTTCTTTCTTATTATGTTCTCTGCTCATGCTCTCTAGCTATGAAAAGTTGTATATATTTAGCTAGGGATCTTAGTTGTTTCTTTTCCTTTGGAAGCAAGACTGATGTGAGAAATAGATCAATAACTGAAGTAAGCTAAGCTCTTATGTTGAATTATGACCCGTTTCTACTTTAATTTCTATCTTCAGTTTCTAGTATGTTTCGTATAGTTGCAAATTAATTTCTTCTAGAAATTGTACACTAGTCTCTTGTTGGTGCTACATTATTGACGGGGCCGGTATTTGTGTTGGTTATTCAGTTAGTTTGGTATGTTCGCTTTTAAACATGAGAGTTCAAACATGATGTAGAAAGGTGTTTTGATCGTCATTTATTTTCACCCCTTTTTTTTTTAAGGAAAAAAATTGTTAGGTGGATCACGTGAAGTAGAGCAGCTTCAGAACTGAAATCAAGGGAGCGAGCTTTGGTTGGTAGGGATATGATGTCGGTGGCTTTTGATTCCTTTCAACCATTACTGAAAACCATTACAGAAAACGTCAAGGCTCTCAGTTGGATGAGTGATTCTCTGCCAATATTGTGTCATACTTGTATCATGCCAAACATATTCACAAGAAAAAGAACAATGACTAACAAGTTTGGGCTAATACCAAGATACCATACCCATGCCAAGATAGACCAAACTCTTCCTTAACAAGTTTTAGGAAAATGACAAGGATAAAACAAAACAATGACAGTCAGAATCAGGTCAAGGAATGATACTACAATTGCAAATGCACACAAATGAATACAAGTTGTGTCAAAAACATACCTTGATCACGCCAATTACAATGTGGCTATCTAAAGAGTAGGAATCATTTTCACAATCTGGACTAAAAAATAAAAATGCACTAACAAACGATACCGAAAAATAGAAAGCCAACTCTACCTAATCATATTCATAGACATGGATGGTTATACGAGTTGTAGAAAGACAGAAGTTAGAGCTCCATCTTCACTATTTCTTTTGACCCTTTTGGTGATTCTTGCTGCAACCAATCCTTAGCGCATATGAGGGCTTCAACAGTCTCAGGCCTCAACGAGCACCGGTAGGCGTCCATCTCCTTGTCCACGGAATCAAATACTGATTCAGGAGGTACCGTCGATAGAGGAATGGTTAAGATATCACGAGCCATTTTTGATAGGGTAGGATACTTGAGCTTGTTCAGCTTCCACCAACCTAGCACGTCGAAATCTGTGACCCTAGGCAAGAGAGACTCCTCCAAGTACTGATCCAACTCTGACTTCATCTGTTGGCTTGTTGTCTCCATAATGTACATATCGAAATCTGAAAGACCGTTGCTCGTGAGCAGATTTCCGTTCTGATCCTCTCCCTTGACATTGCCACTCCCATCTTCGGCATAAGCTGGTGTTAATGGCAGAGGAAGGGTCACATACTCATGGAAAAGCTCATGGATTCCCTCATCAACAACTCTAATGAATACTGGTGCTTCTTCTCCAAAGATTTTTGTGAAGCTGAACTCAACAAGTTTCATCTTAAAACGGGGATCCATGGCAACAGAAATTGCTAAGAGCAGGCAAGAATTCTTCCAGTATTTGTGAAATTTCTCTTGCAAAGGTCTAGCAAGGCCACTGAAAAAGAGATCATCACTTGCAGCAGCACGCGCCAGCTCCAGCTGAATCTTCCAGACCTCATGGAAGAACACATTTGAAGATTGGGCAGCTTTTGATGCGAGCATGCTAGCTGTGTCATACAGAAGTTTAAGGTAATTGCATATATTCTCGACTTGCTTCCAGTCTTCCATGGACGGGGCATCCCTGTATTCTGGGTCGGACGTATCTAAGCATGAAAAGATTTCCTTCAACTCAGAAGCAGCAAGCAGCATTTCATATGTCGTGTTCCATTTAGTTGTATTATCAAGAGAGAGACACTCTTCGGTAGGCACTTGTAGTTGTTGCTTCAGCTCAAGAAATTTCTCCTCGTGAGATTCTGATGTCTTCACATACTTCACACTGGCCCTGATCTTCTTGATGGTTTCTTGGCCAGCGGCCAATACATCTTGGGCCATGTTGCCCAGAGTACGAGCAAGGCAATTCTTAATCAACAACTGACCATTCAGAAGCAGTGGGTTTCTCACAGCTAGCAAGGCCCGCAGACTTTCAAGTGCAGTTTCGGTCAGGGCCTGATTGAAAGTTATGGAGGCCAATTTGCGATCTAAGCCCCAGTCAGAGAGACAAGTTCCAACAGCATGACTGAGCGCTGCATCTGACTCAGGAAACGGTACCATCACAACATTCAGAAGCCTTTTGTGCAACTTCCACTCATTATCGATGAACTGCCCAGTTACAAACACATAACCAGTAGATTGAGTTGAAGTCCACATATCTAAGGTTAGGCACACTCGCCCTGGAATCCCCTCAATAAACCTTTGGAGGTTTTGTTTTTCCCTTAGAAAAGTTGCTACACAATCACCTTGTACAATGTTAAAGCTCACCATATCGAAACGGGGCTGTAAATTCTGGACAAAGGAAACAAACCCAGGATGTTCAACCATGTGAAGTGGGTAGTCATGCATAATGATCATCCTGGCAATCTCATGTCGGCAACGATCCTGATCAAATATGAGGTATGGAGAACTGGAGCTCCTATACCGCCGCTTTGGTGGATCAGTAGCGACATCAGTTCCACCAGTCTTTGGCATATATGGAGATAACTGATTCCTTTCTTGTTGACGCAGGATGACAGGGCACGTCCCTTTGGCGATGTGCCGTTTCAGGTGGCTTGTCCCAGCAACCTTGGACCCAGTACTGTATGCAAATGACTGTTTACATACCTTACAGCAGGCCCTTCTGCAGCCAACACCGACGGTTTCAATGGTAAAGTGCTCCCAGACTATGGACTTCTTCTTTCTACGTTTATTAGGCTGGGTCTCTGGAGTGGCTTGCTGTGCATTAGCGAGCTCCGTGGTGAGAGTTTGTGTATTAACCAGCTCCATACCAACAGCATGAGAATTGACAAGTTCAGCTTCAAGAGGATGCGAATGGACAAGTTCAGCTCCAACTGGCTGTAAATTAACTGCTTCCAGGTTGCCCTGCTGCACATGCACAAGCTCGGAACTGACTGGTTGTGAACGCACAAGCTCAGAACTGAAAGGCTGCGAATGCACAATCTCTGAACTGACAGGCTCGGAATACAAGTATTGTGCGTTGATTGGTTGGGAATGACCCAGCTCTGTGTGGACTGGATGTGAATGAACCAGCTCCACGCTGACTGGATGCACGATTTCTGAACTCACTGCCTGTGAATGCATATGTTCTGAACTGACCGGATGATATATGTCTTCCTCACCAAGCGGTTCAGGATCAGCAAGCTCAGAACTCATAGGTTGTGAGCCAAGGGGCTCATTGAGAGCCTGCGAGTCAACCGGCTCACCAACAGCCAGAGAGTCAACAGGCTCACCAACAGCCTGAGAGTCAACCTGGTCACTCATAGGCTGTGAATTAGCAACCTCGGTATCCATGTGCTCTGGGTCCAGTCGCTCTGGTTTCACCATCTTGGAATGGTTTGGTTGTGGACTGGCTTGCTCTGAGTCCATTGGTTGAGCGTCGACGTGCTCCGAATCTACCAATTCATTGTTTCATCAGTTGTTGTCATTCTGCATAAGATGCCAAGTCCTGCAATATTCACCAAAACTTCATGGGCAAAGAATTTGCAGATAATAACAGACATAATGTACTAAGAAACACAAACATAATAAGCAACCTCTTCATTCTCAAAACAGATTATATATGCTGCCAACTTTGAACCTCATACTCATCAGCCAAATATTGAGAGACAATTAGCTTCCAAAGATTACAAATAACAAACTATTTCTTATTACATTCCTGCTGAATAGCAATCGTATCATCATTTACAGTTCAATGACAAAAAAATAAACAATGCCCAGTTTTTGATAACTTGTACCCACTCAGAAAATTCTGTTACTATAATGCAATTTTCCACAATCTCCGTATACTATAGGCATTCACCATGATACAAAACTCCTTTCAGATTAACCAAACATTTAACGCAAAGAGTGATTGGCTTAGGCATTGCTATCTCACTATCTACTGTAATTGGCAATATAATGAGGATTTTCCATATTCTCAATTACTCTTTACACGATACAAACAACTAACAAGCAACAAACCCAGTGTTTCGTGATTAAAAAAGAAAACTTTCACAAAAACAGTTGACCGGCTAATCAGCCATTTTCATAACAAATGGACAAGCAATTTCCTATATACAGTATTGTACATTACGCAACAAAACTAAACTCCCATAAGAAACAAAGGCCCAGAAATTGACCAGTTATCACACAATTGTTATAAAGTAAACATCTTTCCCAATTTCCCCCCAACCCATATGGCAAAATCAATCGCATATAAGGAATACGAAGTAACCCAGTTGTTAAAGAGGGAAAACATATAAAGTAAACATTACGAACCAGAGAGAGAGAGAGAGAGAGATGACCCATTACCAAAAGAGAGAGAAGACCCAAAATGAGGCGATGAGTTAATTGAATTCTACGGAACTGGGCTCTTCAAATTATTCTGGATCCAAATCCACCGCTAATACAAAAAGGTTTGCTCTTGTTTTGATATCTCTCTCTCTCTCTCTCTCTCTCTCTCTCGATAAGGGGAGTATATAAATAGAGGGGTATATGAAGGAAAGGCTAAGGGGGTCTACAAGTACAGGCCATGATATCACAAACCTAAAAGGAAAAAAAGAGGCCCAATAAATGACAGCCCGTTATAAAATAGGGACAAGGGCAAACTATTCATTTTACAAAACCCAGGCCCCCTTTGTGGGCTGTTATGTTCAAACCATCACAGATCAAACATCGAATTCGAACCCCTCCCTTTTTAGGATTCATAACTATCTCTCTCTCTCTTCAACCTATTTCAAACCTATTGTCTGTGTTAATGTGGTATGGTCACACAAGGACTTTTATGACCAAATAAAATTAAAGGGCAACCCTTTTGATAGTGGTTTGGTTTTATGGTCCAATGAGGTATTCTATTATTCAATCATCTTTACTACTATAACTAGTCTATGTTGATGTGACCAATGGTGAGTGAAATTTTTGGTTTTGGATTTTTTTTTTTTTTTTGATTGGTTGGACCAGTAGGCAATAGCCCACTCTTTATTGGTGTATTGTATGAGTATATGTATTGGTTCTTGGTTGGTTACTATATTTATTTCACCTTACCCACAATTGGATGGGATTTGGGATTTGGGATTTGGGATTTGAGGGGCCTTTTATGTGGAAGTCGAATGGGATTCCTTTTTCAAGGAGACTTTGTCAAGGAAGAGTTTGGTCTATCTTGGCATGGGTATGGTATCTTGGTATTAGCCCAAACTTGTTAGTCATTGTTCTTTTTCTTGAGAATATGCTTGGCATGATACAAGTATGACACAACATAGGCAGAGAATCACTCATCCAATTAGGAGCCTTGACGTTTTCTGAGTCCGGAAGGGGTAGTAGAGTTGGTTGTGGGTTTGAATTTCTACTAAGCCTCTTTGCTGAGCATGTCTACAAGATTTATCTTGTTGACTTGCCTGGTGTGTGTAGTTTGCAGGCTATTGCATACACTCGGGGTTCATCCGGTGCACACTCAAAGAGTAGTGGCTGAGGGTTCCTCTTATCAAAAAAAAAAAAACAAAAAACTAAGAGCATTGACACATATATTTATAGACAAAATACACTTTACAAAATAATAATTTGAATCTTTCTAGTACTCTATTACTCCCTCTTCAAGTTGATCTGTGTGCGCGAAAAGATTGGATTTAAGAAAATGAAATATAATAAAGATAAAACTTTAATTAAAATGTCCGCAAGTTGAAAAATAGTAGTGCACAACAAGATCACCACGGGTAATCCTTCTGTGTACAAAATGATAATCTACTTTATTGTGTTTGAGTCATGAAGAACATGATTGGCGATCAGATATGTAACACTTCTTTTATCACACATGGTTAGGATATTGGGGATGCACATACCCATGAGGTGAGTTATATATACCTCTTCAAGTAAATATTCATTAAGATTTAGCAATTAGGAGTACATGAACCTCCTAGAAAAACATTGTTAACGTCCTACTGACGAATTGACCAATTAAACACACGAGTTAAAAATAAAACATTGTGTATAATAGCAGGTTTAACAACCGAACTAAATGTCTCGTGATAATCAACATCAGAAAGTTATTTGTTACCGCAAGCAGCCAATCAAGCCTTGAGCCTCTCAATCATCCCATCAAAATTACATATGAAGACCACTGTGGTCACATGTGGGAGGTGTCAGTAATGGTTGATTTTAGGTAATTCATCACAATTTGGGTGACTTTGTCAGACAGTTGGTCCATTGATTTTGTATGCGCGCGTTATGTACTGGTAATTGACTGATTATATTGGTGAAGATAGGCCTTAGGTGTTTGCGTTTTCAATCAACTGGACTTGTGAGTTTTGATTTGTTTTTCTCCGGTGTGAAGAGATCTAGATGTGAGGTTGGGATATTGAGGCACTTAAATCGTGGAGCCCTAAATTTCTTGTTGAATAGAAGGTTGTGTACTATTTTGGTGGGTCAGAAAGTTCTTAAGAATCTTAATTTACGGTATCAATGAGTTGACAAGATCAGCCCTATAGCTTGAGTAGGAGTGTACAACTCATTTACCGACTTAGCCTGATTATTAATATCGTCTCCCAGCCCGAAGAGTATTAAGCTATAAAACCCTTAATTGAATTTCGTTTTTATTATATATTTAACCTTTTGACTGAGTTGGATCACATGATATTGACTTCAATTAAGATTAAGACGTTTGGTATTCAAATTTATCGTTACCCTTACTCTTCGATGCGAATGAGTTGTGCAAATCGCACATCAGTACCATTCTGTTTTTATTCCTCCTTAAGATGACAACCCTTCTTATATCGTGTAATGGAAGAAACACTAAAGCAAAAATATGGCAAACATCTATTTGTAAACGTGATTTCTCAAGCGCAAAAGAATAACCTCAAAATAACCAAGGAGGTGTGGTTGAGTGGTAGGGACTCATCCATCCTTAACCAAGGTCGAGGGTTCGAATCTCGCCTTGGGCATAGAGCAGCTTTAAAATCCTTGGCCAGCTGTCCCACCCTTTGAGGTGCCTACAAGCCAGTGCGATGAAATAATCACTGTGGTCGACGGTGGGATACCCTTGGTTGTGAACCAAAAAAAAAAGAAAAAAAAAAGAATAACCTCAAAATCGAAATTAAAACAACCCAGAATCGAACGTGTGTGATTGTGGAATGCATGCACATATATAAAAGCATTTTGATAAGCTCTATCATTGAGATTTGAGAGGGCGTACGTAGGTCTCTTGAAGAGAATTGAATACGAATTGTAAATAGTGGTGGGGTTATTGGGGTACGTTGAAAAAAGAAAAAGAAAACAAAAAGGAAAAACTGGAAAGCAGCAAACTAGCAAAAACCACCTGTCCCACATTTGTCGCAAATACAGTACAGGAAGAACCTCATTCCATTTTCCAGTAGTAACCCACTAATCACCTGATCATTGATCACCATTTCACCATTGTACAAACCAACAATTTCATACCAGCAGTTCAAAGTTTAGAACTTCAAAGAGAGATAAAAATGGCGGACCGTTTTTTCCCAAATGAAATGCCTGAATTCATCCCAGAAACTTCTGAAGCATCAGTAGCAACAACAGGGGACTCTCTGTCAAAGCTCCTTCATCTCCCTTACAAATCCCTCTGTGAAATTCTCAAGAAATCAGCTTTGGACCTCAAAGAAGCCGTAACTTTTGTTTCCCTTTGTTTTTTTAGCAATTCTCTCTAAAAACTAACAAAATATTATTTTCTGCCATCTGGGTTTGCTTAATTTCGTTGAGTTTGAGGTGCCCACCAAGTGTTCGATAGTTTTCCTGCACTAGGGTTTGTGTTGCTTTTGTTTGTGGTTGTTTTTGGCATATGGGTTTTGTTTAAGTGCTTTGAATTTTGATTGTGCATGTCTAAGTCTCTGTCATACTGTCATGTGGGTAGTTTTTCTGAAGTGGGTTTTGTGTTTGAATTAGGTTGTGAAAGAAACATGGGCAAGGACTAAGAAGCGCGTGCAAGACTATACAGTCTATACTGGTGCTTTGGGGACTGCTTTCTTGCTCTTCGAAGCTTATCAGGTTACTAACAACACGGATGATCTTGCTTTGTGCTCTGAGATTATTAAGGCTTGTGACTCTGCTTCTCTTGGCTCCAAGTAATCCTCTGTTTTTTTTTTGTTTCCCCCCCCCCCCTCTTTTGCTTTCTGTTGCATGTCTATTTGATTGCTTTGATTAAAACAAATAAATTAAATAGCGATCATAAGTGCTACTTATGAAATAGTTGAGCATAAAAAAGGTTCGCGAAATAATTGGTTCAAGAGTTCAATTTGTGATTGTCAAAATACATAATTTTAGCTTACTCACTGAAGGGAACAATCACTGGAATTGGATTACACTTGGTCATCGTTATTGTCCAGTTCAGAGAAATGAATAAAGTAACCAAATCTTAGCATAATGTATGTGCATTTTGAGCTAGTCATCTAATTTACCCCCCAAGTATAAGTATATGTTATGCGTCATTTTCCAAGGATTAAATCCATGCCTATGATGATATGAAATAACTTAATATAGTACTGTAATCAACATGGACCACCATCAGGGCAATAGCCATCATTATTTTTGTCTCTTATCACCGTGTATCATTTTCAGGTTTGGCTCCTTATTGCCTGTTCCTTGCCCTCCTCTTCTATTGTAAATTATCTCCCTTACCCCTAAAAAAGACTGAAAAGAAAAACCGGACTCAATGATGATTGTCAATGAGTGATTGAGTTTATGCATGGGTGGTAGCATCAAGTTCCTACTTAGATAATGCTCATATAATGATGTTCTTATGCGAGACGTTGGTTCGAGGACATAGACTAAAAAGTTTCAGGAAATTGCTTGAAATGTCATTGCTAGATGCATCAAGTATGGGAGAAGGATAGAAGAAAAAAGGGAAAATGAATTTTTTGTATTTATTTTTGGAGTTCTTGGTTGTTTTTATAAAGTTACAATATTCGATTTGGAGGCAAGAACAGTTAGTTGAGAATCTAATGAGCACCGCTACATCTGGGCAAGCGGCTGTAGCAAAAAGGAGGGAAAGAAGGGAAAGAAAGAAAAAGAACAATACAGTAGGAAATGGTAAGGTATAGTATAGTGTGCTTTACTGCCTTGTGCAGTTGTGCCCTTGTTTGAATCACTTTTGATTTTGTTTTTCACAGCAAACATCAAAATTTTATTCCTTAGGCAACTAATTGCCAGAGAATCTACTACAAGGATCGAGGCCCTTAGAGCCCTCCTTTCTCCCTCAAGAACAGTTCAAACTTAGAGTTCAAAATTCAACATTGGTATACCACAATGTTTGTGCATCTGGCATTCTGGCCTCATCATTTATGGAATCTCAATGCAAGGGCATAGAATCTTGGATTTTGCAAAAGGAATCTGCCACATATAGACGTTCTGATGTTGATCTATTCATGTGGTCCAACTCCAACCGTCAAGATTTTTATGCCACGTAGGCAGCTCCAGGCATTGGAATTCCGCTGTTAATGAGGCCGGTCCAAACACTGAATAAATTAAAATATGGATTTTGGTTTCAGTTTCCTTGGTTAGATTTTGTTATTGCTAAGCAGTTAAGACTCTAAAATACATACTTCAAGTTTTGATTATTCCACATATTGTTGAATTTTAGATAATTCTATGATCACCTTGCTAGGAAGATGCTATTCTTGATCTGAGAATGAAACCATTTTGCACTTTGACGTTTGTATTGCAAGCCTTTCCATGCGAAACTGAAGGATGTGATATCCTTTACTAGAGCAAGTAAAATATACATTAACTTCTGCTGTTTTATGACAATCTGATGTCAGAAATGTTACTTTTATTTGTGGACGGTCTGGTGTCTGTGCGCTTGGTGCTGTTGTGGCACAACAAGTAGGTGATGAGCAGTTGTTGAATCACTACTTGACTGAGTTTGAACAGGTATCTTCCTTGCCTGATGCTATTTACATCCACAAGTCTCTTTGAAAATGACATTGGATCTCTTCTTAAGGACAAGTTTATTTGTTCTGTGAGCAGATTAATCTTCACAACGACCTACCATATGAGTTGCTGTACGGAAGAGCTGGGTTTCTGTGGTCTTGCTCATTCCTGAACAAACATATTGGAGAAGGCACCATATCTTCCTCCACAATGGTACATTCTGGTTTCAGTTCGTTTCTCCTTTCTTTTTCCCTCGTATTCTTTTGAATTCCTCTTTAGGCATAACATTTTGATGCACGGTTGTGCACGATAACTTCTCCAGAGGGGAATTGTCACTGATATCATCAAAGCAGGTAGAAAATTGGGAAAGGTGGGATGCCCATTGATGTATGAGTGGCATGGGAAAAAGTATTGGGGTGCTGCCCATGGCTTGGCAGGGATCTTGCATGTATTGATGGATATGGAACTGACACCAGACGAGCAAGAAGATGTAAAAGCTACCCTACGTTTTATGATTAACGGGCGTTTCCCAAGTGGGAACTACCCTTCAAGTGAAGGAAGCGAATCAGATTGTCTTGTCCATTGGTGTCATGGAGCTCCTGGGTTGGCCCTTACCCTAGCAAAAGCAGCTCAGGTAATTTGAGACATTGGTCAAAGCACCACATACATGAGATATGCTTTGTGTTACAGAAGCAATTCAACTTATATAGACTAAAATTTGATGTTTTTGTCAATGCTCATCTTCTTACGAATAAAAAATGCACGAGATAGCACAATCACAATGGTCTTTCAATGTTCAGGTTTTTGGAGAAAAGGAGTTCCTACAAGCAGCTGCAGATGCAGCAGAGATAGTTTGGAACAGAGGTCTACTTAAAAGAGTTGGGATCTGCCATGGTATTAGTGGGAATACATATGTGTTCCTTACACTCTACCGTCTCACTGGCAATGCCGAGTACTTGTATAGGGCTAAAGCATTTGCCAGCTTTCTTCGTGATAGAGCTCGAAAACTTATTGCCGAGGGGGTGATGCAGGGAGGTGACCGCCCTTATTCATTGTTTGAAGGGCTTGGAGGTATGGCTTATCTCTTCTTGGACATGCATGAACCAGCTGAGGCAAGGTTCCCTGCTTATGAGCTATAACTTTTTTTCAATGGACATATGTATGTAATACTGTACTAGTGCATAATATAGTTGTCAGCGTGAGAGCAAATAGAGCCAAGGTTTTCTATACAGATTTGTTTGACATCCCAGTTTCAGTGTTATTATAAAGGGCTAACAATAGTACGATATTCGATACACGAGTAATATGTAATATGGCTTTCCTGCTGTTTATTATCTAATGTTGGTGATCTGAGGATGAGGTGGGAGCTCAAGTGGTAAGTGCTCCCCCCTCACAACCCAGTGGTCAGGGGTTTGAATCCTCATGTAGGGAGAATAATAAAAATCTCCTCTACCTTTCTTTGTAGGGAGGGTCTCCTCCTCTACTTGAGCCCGTCGGCCCATCAAAAATGGGTTGGCTTGCCCAGGGCGTGTGGTTTGCGGGCTATTGCATGCGTCCTTGTAGCAAAAAAAAAATCTAATGTTGGTGATCGTAAGTTTTGGTTCTGAACATCATATTTTGCTCATATACCTGGGATAAGAGTACTTGTGAGTCCTCAGTGTTATTTTTATTACCCTACACTCAAAGCAATTGTTCATATGAAAAGGATGAGCTTTTGTTATCCAAATCAGTGAGTTGGAATCGTAATTGGTCATCCAGCATGACGATATAAATGGGTCATAATGATTTGCAAAAGGGAATCAGTAGATTTTATTCATCATTGCCATCAAGTGAACTACTTACAAATCACAAAAAAAAAAAAAAAATGGACCGCAACCAAGCTCTACATCTGAATTCTGCTACTTGTTGAACCTGTGGAATATTTTATGCTACCATCTTCTCCAATTTGCAAAAGTTAGTGAAGGAACATTGTGACATTTGCAGAGCATCTAAGCCAAACCAACCAATTTCTCACTGATCTCCCAAACTTTCTTAGCCTTATGAGGGTCACTGGCTTCTTGTGACATCTGGTTCTCAAACGAGGCAGAGGCCTTGTTCCAACTCCAGTACACACCAGATTTTGTCAAACTTGGGTCAGCTACAACCTGAATTAGTAGCCAAGACAGAGCAGAGTGAGTAACTTTACATCAAATTTGCTTCAACTAAATGCTTAGCTTTTGATGTAAAATCGCGATGTGTTTAGTACTAATGTTACCTGGGCAAGCCTCTGTCCAGCTTCGTCTTCGGAGACAAAGCCCTTGGTGATGAACTTCTGGAAGGGAGGGAAAAGAGTCCTAAACAAGGGGATATGTTCCCTGAACAAGCCTGTAGTGGCAATGCAGCCAGGGTAAAGAGAAGCGAATGTGATCCCGGTGTCTTCATGGTAGCGGCGGTGGAATTCCTGCATGGTCAGCATGTTACAGACTTTGCTGTCCTTGTATGCCTTGGCACCATCAAAATCTGCACCGTCAATCATGGCTGAGCTGTTTAGCCCATTCAATCCTCCCGCGAGCCCTCTCATGTCTCCTAGGTTAGCCTTTGGAGGTACGTTCCCAGCCAAAGTGTTTGTGTTACCTGAGTCAAATACAAGGAGTATCAGAATGCGACTCTTACCACCATAAAGGATTAATAGAGTGACAAAAAACTATCCATTCAGAATGTTTTCTCAACATACCCGTTATAGATCCTACAATAATAAGACGCTTTGAAGGGTAATCCGACTTCTGCAAGTCCTCGAGCAACAACCTCGAGAGCAAGAAATGGCCAAGATGGTTAGTCCCAACGCTGAGCTCAAACCCTTCAGCAGTGTAGGTAGCTTCCCTAGCAGTTGGACGGTAAACAGCAGCATTGCAGACCAAGACATCAAGGGGGCGACCGGATTGCCTAAAGTTGTTCACAAACTGCCTGACACTGTCTAGGGAAGCCAGGTCAAGGTGCATTATGGTGTAGTTCTCCTTCGCCATGCCAGCGGATTTGGCTGCTCTTTCGGTCTTAAGGAAGTCTCGACAGGCCATGATTACATGCCATTTGCCTGTTTCGGCTAGTGCTTTGGCTGCAGCGAGTCCTAGACCTGAGGAGGCACCAGTGACTATGACACTGCCCTTTCTCAGGGTTTTCTTTTGATCTGACATTGATCTTGTCACTGATGGTGTTGCAACTGCTGAGGTCTGTGCTCTGATTGGTCCAACTGCTGGTCTCATTGTGTTGCATTCCCTCTGCCATTCAGAGCAAACTTTCATGAATATGAATGTATGATACTTTTTATGCAGTTCATAAGTAAACAGTTACAAGACATTAATCAAAGCAACCAAAGTACAGGTTTTAGTAATTAGTAGTCCTAATGTAGTAAAGACATTACCTTGCACCTCAAACTAGCAGAGGAAGTGAAGTCAGCTTTAGCATAGTCTGACAGAGAGACACCAAACAAGCTAGACTCTTTGAGTGAACCATTTGCCTTTCCCTACACAAATTACAAGTTCATGATCATTTGTCCAAAATACGGTCACACTTGTATATCTATAAGGTGAACTTGGAACTAGAACCAACAAAAAAAAAAAAAATTGAAAAAATTTAAAAAAAAAAATTGAAAAATTAAAAAAAAATTAAATAAAAAAGCAAAGAGTGAACCACCATATATGCATAATGATAGTACCTCCTTAGGGATGGACAACGCAGAAGGAAGCACAGATGTAGCTTGAAAAGCCATTGGGTTGTGCTAAACTGTGATGGTTTGTTAATTTAAAAGTGCAACGTTAGCTGATATGGAAAGATAGTTTTGTTGGAGGGTCAAATATTTATAGGGAGAAAAGTGGAAAGGACACTTTGAAGATATATGCGGATAAGATAATTTTGCAGTGAAGTATTTGACTGGTTGGCCAATCACAATTTGAGGTTCAGATTTCCTTCACAGGTTTCTTCAATATTTTTGATACTTGTATATTATTAAATGTTGTGGGGTGAAGTTGATATTTGAGGCTCGAAAGCCTAGGTGTTCCACACCTAGTTATGGGCTGAGGCATGTAAGTTTTAGAGGATATGATTTTCTGGGAAGGGCTTAAATTGTGGGGCTAATGCAAAGACAAACCTGTCACTTTGTTTCTTCCTATTGTTTGGGGCAAAATTAAGTGTATATGGGCTAATTGGGTTGTCTCTTGTCTGTATACTGTAGTTGCTCAAACGGTGTTATTTGAGGTTGGAACTTTCTAGTCTTTATTTATGGTCACCAATTTGTTATTGTCTACTTAGAATTTTCTGAAGCTAAAGTCCTTTATTAATAATAGTTTTCAAGGGCGTAGTGAAGGACTGCAGAAAGTTTGCTGTTCACTTGTTCAGTGTTCACTCTCTAGTCCCATGGCAATCTTAAGCACACTAGGAAAGTTACCTGTGCTACGCATAGACTATCTTTTATATTACTATACTTTTAATATACTCAGATAATTATTTTTTTTAATAATACAAAAATGTTTTTGAATGAAAATGGTGATGGTCAAAATATCATACGTGTTCTAAAGTAATTGTTTTATCTCCAAAAATCACTCACCTGTCAAAATAATAAAATAGATTAAGTTACTACATTCACAGTTATCAAAAAAACCAAAAAAAAAAAAGAAAGAAATTACTACTTTGTCAACCTATTGGCGCTAGCTTTGACGCCTCTTCAATTTTCATGATACAGAAAGTAATATTCAGATAAAAATTGCATATTGAGAATTGAGAAAGTATAGAAAAACAATTCTTTTTTTCTAATAGCAAAATAACCTCCAACTTAGATTTGAATCCAAATCATTGCTCGAAACAAGTGGGGGGTACGCTATTGCGCTACCCACTCTAAGCTCATTAGATAAAAGTATTTGATAATTATGATGGGTGGATTCATTATCATCCCTCAAAATTCAGGTGTTGGCGTTGCTGAATGTTTCTTGAGTGATAGTGAAGCCTTTTGACCTAAATTGACATGAAAATATGCGTTGAATCATGACTTCATGAGTCCCCCCCTTGGCAAGGTGACTAGCGTTTTACACCTCAAACATGAAAATATTGGAAGAAAACAAGCTTTCGGTTCAGTCACTATATAATTAATCCCCTTATGTCTCAGGTTCAATGACCGTGGACCGATAATAAAGGACAACTTAACCGGCCCCCAGACACAAAACCCATCATTATCTATCCCTTATTCTGTTGCCATCCAAATCAGCGCATGAGCCTTTAAACCCGCAAATTTTTACCTATTCTTGAGAGCATGTACTCCCCCATCAACTTTTTGCTTCAACCCAAGACAAGTTAGAAATGACATGAAAAAAAAAAAAAAAAACTTTGAAGTTCGCCGAATATTACGCCAACTATGCAAATGATGTACACAAATGATGAGTGACGTTTGTACAAATAAAAATGATTTACACGATGTCGTTTCACATGATGAGAATCTGAACAAATGCTAAGTAACAATAATAAAATAAACTAGGGCACATGGATATGGTGAATGAATTTTGTGGAAAGAATTCATTGAACTCAATAGGCTTTGTGTTTGTGGAATCACTCTACAATTCTGGATTACATTAATCCATCACTTTCGCTAATTTACGCGTGTAAAAAATTTCTTTTTTTTCTCTCTCTCCCTTCCTTTCCCCCTCCCAACAATATTTGTACTGTCACTTCCTCAATGCCCAGAGCCGGGCAGGCTTTACCTTGCCTTCATCCGACCCTCAGGCACAAGCAAGCAAGAAATGAAAGAACACATAAATATTACAAATCTCACCCAATCTCTCCCTGTACACTGACGATATAGCAACACAATGAGGAAATAAATGGAACATACCTATTCCCTTCTCCCCGATAATGTAGAACATGTGCATCTGATCGAGATCTTTTATATTCGTACTGGCAATCCAAAGTTCTGAAATGTCCTTATTTCCCCTCTTAGGCCAGCTGTTACCATCACCATGCCCCAAGCTGACCTATTTTGTAGCACCCCGTTGGAAAAGTCCACACTCGCACGAGGACTTTGGTTTTTGGTGGCCAGAAGAAGTTTCTCTTCAGGCCACGTCGCTGAAATTCTATCAAAGAAGTAACTGTTGGGTGCGCTTGATATTGTACCGTGAAAAGGGCTATTGCTGCATGCAGATGCAGAAGGGGAACTGTCACTTCCATTGAACTCCTCCACAGGTGTTGGGGGGTGGTTGGCTGTTGAGGCCTCATCCAGCTGAAGGCTGGACCGATTTTGCTCGGCAGAGCATGGATCTTGTGTTCCCCAAGATTCACTAATGCCAGGCCACGGGATGGCCACAGATACGTCTTGACAATGGAAATGCTCATAACAGCGTGTGACGGTGACACCTTTGCTACGACTAGCCCGGGAGTCACTTTCATGTTTCCACACATACACGTGTGAATCCTCGCTGGCACAGATCACATACTTCCCATTGGCAGTGAGGGAGCCTGAGATTTGGCTGTTCGTATTACGGAACCCTGGAATAAATAAAGATGAAATCAGCACATCACGTCTTGTGACTTACATAAAGATATGAATAAGCAGGACCTAATTGCACTTCAGAACATTACAGCATCGTAGTTAATCCTTGAGCATTCATATTGTGTTTGACCTAGCCCGGAAGCTTTAACTGAAATCCACTTTGAAGCATTCTGGTTGAATACACTGTGTCACTGTCCATCTAAACAGCAATAGAGCTCACATCTTAGATGGATTAATTTATCCTTTAACTTCTCATTCAAGGGCTCACACCCCAAAGCTCTAACATTCAAAGACGTCCAGGTAACATTTCTGTGGCCGCCGAGCCGCCTTCTCAATCCATGGCCTTTCATCTTCTCACCAAAAAAATAAACCATAGAATTAAACGCACCGATATGCTGACATGATATATGTCACAGCATCCACTAAGACTTCTCATTCCAGAATCTAGTCCTAGATAGACAGATGCCCAACACTGACCAGGTACGCCAACTAGCTATTCTCGCCTTCCTAATGTCTGAACTAGAGCCAATTATGTCAAAAGAATCATTGAACGAAATCCTACACATGCTAAGGGACAAGATCATGTCCAAACTCTAGGAGTTTGTAGTTAATTTGAATTCCACTATTACCTTTACTTTCCATCAGTGATCAATCTCTGTGGCAGTTAAAAATGACTATCCAACTTAAACACTCCAACTATCCTAATAAAAATCTATTGGCCCGAAACAAGTGAATAAATATTGCACAAACTAACTCTAGTAGCTACATACTTCTATCATTCATAACCTCAAATATGATCAAGGTTTCGCAAAAGAATGTTCTTTGTTTCTTTTTGTGTCTCCGCATTTCCTGACATTGTGACTGGCGTTTCAGCAATCCCCAGTTCTGTGAACATTCCACGCAAATCGTTTCAGGCTGGTGCATACAGTTCAAATACGTCTATTCACCGAGATATATGTCATCACGAACTTTCATTTGAAACTCCTTCCTCAAACGCACTGATTCAAAGTTACAAGCAAGGTGCACTATCCAAATTGCAACAGAAAATCACACCTCAATAGAAAGAAGCCAACATTCCGACTCTCACTCATATAGCACTGCCCTTAGTTTTGCTACATTACGCATCAATTTTGGTTGCCATTTGCACCACAACTAAAAGCCAACAAGATACATCCACTTATTGCAGGCAGTCAAGTATGCAGAGTCATCCACACTCAGCGAATTTACACCAATCCAGGATGATCCGCTGATCAATTTTGCTACTACAGAATAACAGGGGGAAAAGGAGATTAGCCAGCACCTAATCATCAGGAACATGATAGGTGGACAACATGATCAGAATCCTCACAGACTGATCAGAAGCAGAAATCTGATGCTTCAGAATATCAAACTCAACATTTATTGTTCGAGTCAAACTATCTCTAGCACATTGGGCAAGTATGTCACTTAAAAAAATTGGCATTTGAGTGATCTTTGGGCACCTTAGAGAAGCAGAAAATTTTAGGAACCGAACATCGATTCTCCACAAGATAGAGATTAAGAAAAAATGTACCTTTGAACTTGTGGACCAGATCGACACCGTCAACAACCCGAACTCGAGAATCTGCGGATGTTATAAGAACTTCAGAAGAACTCCCTGGTGCAAACTGTACAATGAACGGAAGAAAGATTCAGCCAGATGAAGGCAGGACAAGAACATACAAAGGGCAGCATTAGCCATAGAAGGTACAATAAGCAATGTGACACATTTTGGACCTATAAAGCGAATCAGATTTGACATAAACTCTTTACCTGGAAGCCAGTAATTTTCTTGAGGTGGGATTTCTTCTTCTTGTTTTGCAGATTGATGAGACACTTCTGTTGCAACTTGTTTTCTTGAACCACAATAAAGCTTTAATGAGTGCATGAAGTTACAAATAAATCAAATTAAGCACAAGTAAAACGTCATTCAAACTATACCAGATGTGTTGTATAGACGGCAGCTCCCCTTGTATGAACCAACCAGTGCACCCTTTAAAATCAGATAAAAAATAACTCTTGAGATTTAACAGATACAACAAGAACAAATTGATGCCTAAGGCATATCAAATATATTTCACCACACATTCCAGAACCTAATCTACCAATTAAAAGGCCCAACCTGACCATCCGGTGTATAGCAGGCCGCAGTGACCATTTCATGCAAATCATTCCAATCAACAACTTGACGATCAGGAATGCTCCATATGCGAACCTTAGCATCTAGTGATCCACTGATGAAATATCTATCATCAACTGGATTGAATTGGATGCAAGTCACTGTGCAAAGACAAATTACAAAATTAAGAAAACAAGCAACTGTAGACTAACTAGCTACAGTAGGGGAAAAACACAAAATAACATAAACATCAGCGATTGTGATAACTTTGTGGATAGAAGTTGTAAAAGAAAATTTTCAGCTCAACAATAATAGAACAGAACAAAAGCGACATTAAGAGGAAACTGTAGAGTAGGAATGCATACCATAATCACTGTGGGAAAATATTTTCAAACAAGTCTTGCTAGACAAGTCCCAGAGGCGCACAGTCTTGTCCATTGAAGATGAAAGCAAGAGCTGAAAACAGAATTAGGCTAATAAGATAACTGGAAAGCATAGTAAACTATCGTGTGTGATTGATATTGATCCTTATGTAGCCTGTAGGTAACTTCACAACAGAGAAATTACTCTAGCACCTTGCATGACTTCCCAGTGCTTCACGATTAGACTAATACTCCATAGAAAAGACAAATGCGGTGCTTCACTATCTAGAGGCTAGTGCACACACTACACAAAAGAATGTTGAGGGGGGGGGGGGGGGGTTAGATTATCAAGAGAAGTGTCAATGCTCTATAATAACTGAAGGACTCATAAGAAGAGAAACACCATGCGTGCAGGTTCCATTTTCAAATACAGAATGAAAGCCGAAGATATTCAAAGTTGACCACATATGCATGATCTCCATCTCCAAATAAAGACCACCAAAAACAAAGGGTCTTCATAAAGTAGTGGCACTAAAAATAAAGTGCCGTGACGTGGTTGAAACTATAAAGAAGCATCATCTCTCACAAGGAATTATATTTAGACAAATTTAGGATACATTCTGTTTCAATAACAAGGATGCCAGTCACAATCAGAGACCACCATGTCAAAGCCCAAAGCTCAAACAAGCATTTTTTAAATTGTAACTCTGATGAAATAAAAGACAGGAACACATTGTCTTCGCATCTTACAGGTGAGCTAGAAGCCTAGCTCGACAGAACAGGATAAATGGTAACCTAGCTATTAGTTCTTACTTCTTACCAAGGGATTAAAGGCAGAGATTTTATACGACTAACCTGAGACTTGGACCATGAGAGGTCAAGCACGTCATCAGAATGCCCCTGGAACGAACAGTATGGTTTTTCTGATAGTGCAAAGACAGTCTCTGGCACCACGATATGGTCCAAGGTCACAGATTTCCGGCTTATAGATGTCCTGCCTCTTCTCCTCCTCTCCAAGGGATTCTCCACAGTCGGGGAAACTGATCTTGGTTCCGGTGAGCCATTTGTCAACAACATCAAATTCAAGCTCCCATCATCCGGTCTCTCCATCAAGAGCTCACCCTTCCTCTCCGATTCCACCACTTGCCAAACATGTATCACACAATCCTCACCTGCACTCGCAAGATACTTCCCATCCAAGCTAAACTTAATAGTCCAAATCGACCCATTATGGGCATGAATTTCCTGGCTCTTGTACACAGCAGTAAGCTCCTTAACAGACTTCCCATACTGCCTCACCCGAACCCTTTCAGGCCCATTAAACGAAGCATCCTGGCTATCATCCGTAGCAGAGCTAGACCTCCTTCCACCTTTCTCCGACGAAGTATCCCTCTCATCACTGCTCCGCCTATCCTTATACCCAGCCACACTACTAGCCACATTCTTGATACTCCTAAACCAACTCACCTTCTTCTTCGATTTGGATCCGTTCTCCCCATTCCCGATCCCATTCCCATTTGACTCCCCGTTATCCTTTCCATTCCGCTGATCCTCCACATTCTGCCGTCTCATCAACTCCTGAACAATAGGTGAATGCCCAACACACATCTCAAACTCCTCCATAGTCAACTGCCTACCAGTCCCAACCTCTTTGACCTTTTCCCACATCCCATCTTCTCTCACCTCATTGACAACAAACTCTTTCCCTGTATCAAGGTTCTTAATTCTACATACCTTATCAACAACAAACTTGTCAACCCCAACCCCAACCCCAACCCCACCGTTAGAATTACTACATTCACTCACAATCTCATCAGTAGTCAACCCCCGCCCGCTATTACTCTTCGTAGCAGCTCTTGGCGGAGGCTTATTTAAACTCGAACCCGAGCCAACAACAACACACCCACCATTACTCATCAAATTATCAACAACAACAACTCCTCCCTTAGAATTAGGGATATTATCATTATCATTACTAATACTATCATTATTAATATCATCATCACCAACATTATTATTCTTATTGTCACTATTCCTATTTACAGTATCATCAGAAACTGAACGAATTGAAAGAATACAAGAAGAAGAATTACACTGATCGTCCGATTTGGACCGGTTAATCACGCCATTCGAATAACTCACTTTTCGCCGTTGATCACCAGTGGACCCCAGATGATCGAAGGACACAGATCGGCCGTCGAAAACCGACGGCTTTCGTCGCGAAAGCGAAGCGTCGGAGGAGAGTCCAAGAGCATTAAGGAGGCGATCGCGACGCTGTTGGATTGAGGAGAGAGAAAAGGACTCAGATGAGATCCAAACGTCGTAGTTTTGCGCCGACATTGGGAATTTCGGCACACAAGAGCTTGACTTTCCATGGTGACTGTGACGGTGATGATTAAAACGACGGGGAGAAGGGGATAGAGAGGGCAAAACGACGTCGTCGTCGTTTTCGGAGTTAGAAGTAGAGGAATTTGAAGATGAGAGGATTCTATCAAGTGATTCGTAAAAAGTTTCCTCTTCTGATTTTTGTGATTTTTCTTTTTCTTCTTCTTCTTCTTCGTCTTCTTCAGTTTTGCTCATGGTAAGGGCATTTCTAAAACTGCCCTAGTTTTTAGGAGAGAGAAAGAGAACCAAAATGGGCCTTTTCAGTTCCCTCTCCCTCTCTCTCTCTCTCTTATTCAGATTCAGTGGAATTGCTAGGGTTTAGTTTGGGGGGGTTCGATCGGAAAAATATTTGGGAGCTTCAGTATTACAGATCCGATTAGAGGAGAGAGAGAGAGAGGAGCAAAGGGCCAATGGAGTTCGTGCAAAATACAGGTTGGGTGGGAAAGAGAGAGGGAGAGATGGGAGCATTGGTGAGGGGAGGTTGGGGGTGCGGTGACGTTTTTATTTATTTTTAATTTTTTTCTTTTTTGATTTGATGAGATTGTTGGGGTTTTGTTTGTTTTTTTTTTTTTAGGTGATGGAAAAGGAGTACTGAACTGTACTAAGCTATAATTGCACTTATTGTTAAGTATGAGGTTGGAATGAAAGAGATGAGAGAGAAGAGGAAAACCGACCCTCCCGACCCACTCGATCCACCCGACAAACCCGAAAATCCTAGCCTTCGTCGCCCCCATCTCCGCCCTCCCCTGCCCCTACGACGACCTCCTTTGGCCCTTCTCCGCCCTCCACAACCCGCTATTGAACCCAATCTGAATTATGCCTCTATTTTCGTTCTCAATCGAAGCCACTGTGATGTTTACCTTAGTGGAAACCGCCATGGCTTCCATCATCTTTGCCCCCCTTCACCCTCCAAGCGCTCAAAAATTGATCAGCAAATGGGCTTCACTGCTCCTCCGAGTATCAAACTGCAAAAATTTGTGAGTACCAAAGTGAAGATTAGTCAGATAACATACCATTTTTTTTTGTCACTAATTGGGAAAATTCGAACCCTCCTTTTTGCAATCTTCTGCCCGATTTATTCCTGATTCGCTTCAGATTCGATCAATTTTCTGGTTTTTATACCCAAGGGCGTAATCTACTTCGAATTTTTGTAAGCCAAGATATCTATGTAGCTTGGTCCTTCTCAGTTACGGGTGCGTTGCAAAGACTGAAATTTTACTTGGCCAAAGCTAAGCTTTGGGTAGTATCTATCAGTGTCGTGGTCGTTCACTTAAATCGTGGAACCACCAATTTCAACGGGCTATTGTTTGGAAAAAGTAGAGCAAATTGAGGTTTTATCCACTGCTTAGTTGATATCTGTGGTTTCAAGATGGGTTTCCCTCAATTGATGTTGTTCATCGTCGGAAAGAACTACTGGACAATAAAGGTGCAGACTGATTGCCCTTCCTCGGCCTATAATCTGAGTATTTTCATCAGTGGATATTGGTTATTGAAAACTTCTGGTATCATCTGTATCCTCCTTCCTTGTCTGACCTTTGTTTGGATATGGTTTGTTGTTAGTGTATTAATCCCCTCCATCTTCCTTTCCTTTTTAAGCATGTTTATTGCTGTGAGTTTTGTCATTATTGGGCGGTTTGAGATATCCCTTTGTTAGTGGAGCTCCTTTTCCTCCATCAGACTAACTTGGTTAGGAGATATATACATCTTGTCCTCCCCCAGTTCTTCCCTCCACATAAATCCCTTCCCCTTTCATTCCACCCTCTATATCTTTCCCATGAGTCTTTCCCAAACTAGTAGCCTTGGTCGCTCCTGTGGAGCATATTTTCTTGATGACAAAGGTGGAGTTTACTCCGCTTCATCTTGTTGTAAGATTGCAGTCCATATTGGAGTGCGAACAGTCAATTTACCTTCTCCTTCCACTTCTATGAACGACTACTGCAATGGTCTTAGCTATAATCTTATTGACATGGAAATTTGTTGTTCTGGCTGGTTACATCTGATTGAAACAGTGGCATTGGTTATGTTCTGTGGCACTTTAGTTTCATGTAACTCCTTTTTTAGGTGCTTTTGCTGTTTTGGCTGCTTAGAAATGAATGAAACTATGGCATTAGTTATGTTTCGTGGCACTTTGGTTTCGTGTAATTGCCCTTTGAAGTGCTTACTAGTTGCTTCTTTTGTACCATGTAACTACGATTGTCATTTCATTTTTGACTCCATGAATGCTAGCTGGATGATACATTGGACTGACCAAGAGCATGATTCTAATGGGTTTCTTCTAGTCTTAACTTTATGTTGGTGCCCATTTTGTAAAAATAGTTATAAACAAATGTCTGTTGCTCTGGGGATTTCAACTCAACCCATTTTTGCGGAAGAGTGCATTTCCCAGGGCAAAATTCATGCAACATTAGACTAGAACACTTGTGTTTTAAAATGGACCTATTGGAAAATTGATCGACTGCACATTGGAAAGTTATCTTGGTTGTGTGGGTCTTATGATCGTGGAATTACTATCCTCCTTTTTTGCATTACTGGAATAAGAGTCTTTATATCTCCGTGTTGTGAACGCTTCTTCTGTCTAAGCTATAGTATTGTCCTGCTAATCTATTTTTTTAGCCTGCAACAATTTATTTGGCCCTTACTCTGGCATTTTGCTTGTGGTGCTGAACCAATGCTTCTCCTGAAGTGGAGATCATACCACCCCGAGATTTCCTTGAGTACTGGCACATTGTTAAGTATGCTTTGTACTTGCTACAGAACTTTGGGTTTGTATGTGATTGTCTTGTTGATGGTGATTGTTTCTTTAGCCTTGGCTGACTCTAATGCTATTTTCATGCCCTTCCTTTGCTGGATTTGGTGCCTTCCCAGGCTTGTCTGGTCTTACTTTATATGCGGTTGGTGCTCTGATTCTTTTCTTGAACCTTTTTGTTTTTTTCCCTGGCCTGCTAACTGGCTAGTGGTGTTGATTATATTTTGCCTACTTTCTATTGTTTCATCTTGTGGTTGGTATGAGATCTTAACCCCAATTATCCACATAGTTGAGTTGGTTATACGGGGGAAAATTCCTGAACAATTTAGTTGGACTTATTTTTATAGTGCCAAGAGCACAACGTTTGAGTTGATAATTGGACGTAGTTGGCTTGGTCTTCAGGTCCTGGGCATCAATTGTCAGTTTTTATTTGGGTGCTGCTCTAAAAATTGTTGTTGTTTACTGATTGTTTATCTCTGTCTGTCATTATATTTGTACTCCTTCAGCTTGGGAAAAATGCTTTTAGCCATATGGATGCTTCTTAAATATTTGTGCTGCCTTGTTCTAACCGCTCTTTCTCTGGAGTTCTATTGGTCAGCATCGCGATGGTTTTGGAGCTGGTTGTTACAGCCACCCTCCTTACTACACTCTTTCCGCTGTGACCTTCATAACTTAATTTTCTTCGGCTCAGTGATTGATTCAGTGCTTACATATGGTTATAAAGGGATATTTTTGAATTTTCTACAGCATCTATTCATGACTTGCTGGTGTAGGTTCTTGCACTTTTCAAGTATAATATTTGTTATGAGACGTGGATGCATTCTGTTTGGTTCTAACTCCTCATCTTCACTGTGGGAAGTGCATTCTTTTGTATTGAACAACGGTCTCTTAATAACTTTTACTCTTTGGACGCTTATGCTTTTCTACTTAGTTGTGCAGCTCCTACCTATAATCTACGGAACTCCTCCACACTCCCCTGGTAATTGCCTTGCTTGTCAGAAGTGTCTTTGTTGGAAAACTCCATATCCCTTAGTTGTGGTTTTATGAGGATTCTATGTTGGAATATTCAAGGAGTCAAAAAGGCTCAAGCTAGCGGAGAGCTACAGTTTCTTAGGAAAACATTTAATCCGGATATCATGTTTGTGTTAGAAACCATGATTAGTCCTACTAATTTTAGCCGCCTTATTCGAAAGATAGGTTATGAATTCTATGACTTTGTGGACCCAGTTAATCACTCTGGTAGAATATGGGTTCTATGGAATAATACCAACATAGATGCGAAAAAAATAATGAAACATAACAGATTTATTTCTTTAGAAGTTCATGACCATAGAACAAATAAAGTGTCAACCATTACAGGTGTCTATGCACCCGCTGGAGAAAATGAGAAAGATATTTTTTGGCAAGAGCTTAGGCATCTTAACAACACTATCCTCTCTCCTTGGTGTCTAATTGGTGACCTTAATGAGCTTAGTTCACATAATGACAAGTCCGGTGGATCCCAACCTTCACAGACACGTTTTACTTGGCTTAATTCTTTATGCACTCATCTTAACCTTGAGACATTAATATTTGAAGGTAGTCCCTTCACATGGAAAAGGGAAATTAATGGAAATATAGTTTTAGAACGTCTAGATAGAGCGCTTGCTCGGAACGATTGGGCTAGTCTTTATCCTAATAGTATTGTTCGTCATGGGCAATTCACTTGTTCTGACCATGTCCCAATATGCTTGGATACAGAACCACAATTTTCTCCTAAAGGGCGACCCTTCCGCTTTCAACCCTTTTGGACCACTAATAACGATTCACTTCGTGTTGTCTTCGAGGTGTGGAAGTCAGAAATTGCGGGTTCTAGAATGTACAAAATAACTAAAAAGTTAAGACTTATAAAAGCAGAGTTCAAAATTTGGAGTAAGAAATACTTTGTAAATAATCACACTAAGCTTTCAGAGAACTATGAAAAAATTAAATATGCAGAGCAGACGATTTTGGCTGACCCAACTTAATAGAAATCATAAACTCATGTTTAATAGACTGCAACTTCAACGTGAAAAGTTACTTCTCTTTAATCATAAATATTGGAGTAAAATATCAAAGAAAAAATGGCTAGTTGACGGAGATAGGAATTCTTCATACTTTCAAAAAGTGCATAATACTAAGAAAAAACGTCGTAATATTTTCCGAATGAATTAGAGATAGTTCTGGAGCTTGGCTTGAAGATCCTAGCCTTTCATATTTGTGACGTTTTTAGAAGAAGGCTGTCATCGGAAATAGGTAATAGGTCAGCCCCATCATTAGAGGATATAAGTCAACGTATCTCTGTTCAGGACAATGATACCCTTATTGCACCATTTACTAACGAGGAAATTAAGATCGCAGTATTTCAAATGAATCCACACAAAACTCCAGGGCCAAATGGGTTTGGTGCTGGTTTTTTCCAACAATTTTGGGGTACGATAGGCCTCGAAGTATGTGAGGCCGTTAAAGCATTTTTTCACCATGAAAAACTGCTTAAGGAAATTAATCATACATTCATAGCTCTTATTCCCAAAGTGACGGAACCTATTACGACCAACCATTATCGCCCAATAAGTCTTTGCAACACTCTGGTAAAGATCATTTCCAAACTTTTAGTTAACAGACTTAGGTCTCTGCTCGATAAGCTTGTTAGCCCTTTTCAAGGGGCTTTCATTCCAGGAAGGTCAATTCATGATAACATTCTTTTGGCCCATGAAGTCATGAACACGTTTAAGAAATCTAAATCGAAAAAGGGATGGATGGCCCTAAAATTAGACATGGAAAAGGCTTACGATAGATTGGAATGGGATTTTCTGTTCCAATGCCTTAAACAATTAGGTTTTCATAAAACTTGGATTGAATGGGTACGACAATGTGTCACAACTGTCTCATATTCTCTTTTAATCAATGATGAAGCGCAAGCTCCGTTTTCCCCTTCTAGGGGTCTACGACAGGGAGACCCTTTATCTCCCTACCTATTCATTCTTTGTATGGATGTTCTTATCAGCAGAATACTCCATAAAGCTAGTGATCGCAATTCTGGTATTGGAATTAAAATAGATAACAATGCGCCGCAAATTCCTTGTTTAATGTTTGCAGATGACAATCTACTTATATGCAAAGCTACTAGAGAAGCATGCTCTACCATCAAACTTCTTTTAGACCAATTTTGTAATCAGTCATCATAAATCAGCCATAGTTTTTTCTATGAATATTTCCGAGACTACGAAACAAATGGTTGCATCACACTTCAGTATACCACAGCAAAATAATCTAGGAAAATATCTTGGATGCCCTCTGTTTAATGGTAAAATCGATCCTAATTCCTTTTCAGAACTCCTGACGAAAGCCGGAAACAGGATGAACTCTTGGACAGCTAACTCCCTCTCGAAAGCGGGGCGAACAGTTTTGATCCAAGCTAATCTCGAGTCTATTCCCTTGCATACTATGCAATGTTTTCAATTACCCTCTAAAGTCTCGAATGAATTAGACAAAATTGATAGAGATTTTTTCTAGAAACGAGGTGCCGAGGGCAAAGGTATTCCTATGGTAGCATGGGATACTGTTTGCCAGCCCAAAACGGCAGGAGGTTTAGGTTTACGTAAAACAACAGCTACGAATAAAGCGTTTATTTGCAAACTTGCTTGGAAAATTATTTCTGAACCAAACAACATTTGGGTGAAGACGGTTAAAGCCAAGTATTTGAAGAATATCGATTTCTTTTCTTGTAAACCCAAGGCTTCTCAATCTTGGGCTTGGAGAAACATTCTAAAATGTCGTGCAACTCTCCAAAAAGGCCTCAGATGGAAACTAGGAAATGGAGAGAGTATTAACTTCTGGTTTGATAGGTGGTGTCATCATAAAACAATTGCTGAACTACTTGATATTAATAGAAACTTAATTACAGATCCTAATTGTAAGGTTAGTAGTTTCATCACTATGGAAAAAAAGTGGGATATACAAAAACTCGAGATTTTTGCCAACCTTTCTAGTTGACCAAGTTATCGGTATCACGATTCCATTTCATGACATTGCAGATGAACTGTGTTGGGGTCTTACTGGCAACGGTATCTTCTCAACCAAAACAGCCACCTGGTTGGCCCATGATTTAGATATTGAAAGTAAGGATAGTTGGACCTTTAAATGGATATGGAAACTTAACATTAACCCGAAAATTAAAATTTTTCTCTGGCAAGTTATGAGAAATGCTCTTCCAGTTCGTTCTGTCTTAAGATATAAAGAACTACCAATTCCAGTAGAATGTCCCTTTTGCAACTCTGCTGACGAGACTATGGATCATCTTTTCATTCATTGTCCACTCGCCTCTCAAGTTTGGCATAAGGCAGCGGAGAATGGATAGATAGATACAGAGGGACCTATAACTAATTTAATTTCTTGGTTGCACTGGGCTAGAACGAATCTTAATTAGACAGTGATGATATCTGGAAATGTGTTTATCTTATAAGGAGTCAATGGCGGGAAAGAAATGCAAAAGTTTTTAATGTCGATAACCCCAACCCAACACGCACTTTCTTTCGTGCCGTTAACTGTTACGAAGAATTGAAGACACGTATGAGTCTAAATACCTTTGACGATTCTAGTTCCTTATACACGAAGGCTACCACTATCAAATGTAGGGAAATGGTAAGGTGGGATTCTCCCCCACTCGACTATGTTAAAATCAATTTTGATGGGTCGAGGAAAAATGGCGAGGCTTCAGCTGGATTTCTCATTAGGGATCCACATGGGAAGCTCCTTTATGCAGGTGCCGATAATTTGGGACGGACCTCAATTCTTGTTGCGGAAGCAACAGCTATGCGAAATGGTATTAAAGCAGCTATAGATAAAGGTTTCAAGCATATTCAAGTTGAAGGGGATAATCTCATCGTCATTCAGGCTATGCGCGGAGAGATTGTCATCCCTTGGACCATTTACAACATCATCATTGATGCTAGACGGTTCCTCGCTACTTGCAACCCTGTTATTGTCAATCACACATTTCGTGAAGGGAATAGAGTAGCGGACTGGTTTGCAAATCTTAGACACATCACAGGAGATGAAACTAGGTGGGACTATTCCCCTTCGCTCGAACTTGATCAAATTCTTTTAGCCGATAGGCTAGGAGCTGCCCTCGAGAGAAGGCGCTCCTAGCTTCACACCCCCTTCTTACCTCATTAAAAAAAAAAAAAGCTATAATTGCACTTCATTTTGTTCTCTTTTTTTAGAGTACTTGATATTTGTTATGTTTTTTTCATTAAGTTTTTCTAGGACTACTATTTGCCCAATTGTTGTGCATAGTGGTAGTGTTCGCTTGATTGGGGGGTTTTGTCTTCAAATCGTTTGATTCATTTTGTTTTGTTGTTTTTATTTTTATTTTTTATTTCTCATGTATTATGAAGATCTAAAGAAAAGTTTGATTCATCATTAAAATTTGAAGTGCAATGGTGGTTGGATGTATTACTGTTAAGATTTAAGACTAGATTGGACTATTGGAGTCTGGAGAGTAGTTTTTACTAAGAATATTAGACTAGTGTGTTGTAATTTAGTCTTAACCTTAATTTGGAAAGAGAAGTTTGATAAGTTTAAAAGTTGTGTGAGTCTTAATTACGCAAATCCCGTTGTTAATAAGGCTTTTAAGTGGATTTGTTGTGATTCTAATATGTGCATGTTTTGAGCTCTAATATTAGTGAGTTTATCATTGCTGTGACTATTTTTCATAATCTTCACACACCTTATTCTACCTTTTACCCCCTTACTACAAATAAAATTTCAAGACACATATCTTAAAATCCTCGTTATATAATGACATCTGTGTGATGTTGACTTTGTTAATAGGGTTCCAAAAGTGTGGACTTTGTCTAATTACAAGATAGCTGTATAGTATTTATTTCTATGACGATATTTGTATAGTATTATAACAACACATGGCTAATAAAAGGTGCTTATCAATCAATTCCCATTATAGGTACATGCTACAAGGTGCAAACTATTTGTAAAAAACAATTAACCATGAATGGACAATCTACTAGCTTATGTAGTTTCTATTTTATCAAAGTGGATAAACTATCCTATTGTATTTCAGCAAGCCTCTTAAATTGTAGACTAAATCAAAACACGCTGACCTAATAACACTTTGCTTAAAATACACAAATTTTTATGTACCTCGTTATATTGTATGGCAAGGTCAAGATCTTCCATGTTTTAATTAATACAAGACCTAGCTAACACATGATACAATACAATAAATCATGTTGAGGAGATGACAATTATTGATACATTCATATTTTTGGACCTCAATCAAACGAACACAGAGTAAGCCCAGATAAGATTTTACCCCTAAACCAATTCACAGTGTAGATGATATAGGGTATGTTCTTCCCAACTTATTTTCGTTTATATTTATTGTTGAATTTTTATTTTCGGCGAACTTTGTTGATTGTTGTTGATTGTTGTTGAACTTTGTTTATTTTTGTTGAATCTTGTTGATTCAAGTGTTTTTTATAACTAGTTTGTATATTAGTTTATTTAACTTTATTTAACTTTGCTGAAGTTTGTTAAAATTTGCTAAAATTTGTTGAAATAAACAAAAATAAACCGAGAGGAAAACAAACCAATACTTCACTAAATTTATCTGTATGTTCAAAACCTCTATTTTATCATCGGGGATAACTTGCCACTCACATTTCAATAGCTCTCCCAAAGTTTTGACTCCATGGAGAGAGCTAACCTGTCAAGGCTAAACCCCGACACGCTTCCAACTCAACTCATGGCCAGCAATTTATTGAGTGACTGACTCTTCAATCCGAACAACGAGTTTGAAAGCTACGAGTATGATTACTATTACTACTTGTATTCCTACTGCTTTGTGCATAAAGATTGACTCATTTGTTGATGAGATGTCACTATCTAGGTTGCACGGATTTGGATACGGGTGCGGAGACGGGTACGGATACGGATACGGATACGGATACGAGATATTGTATCTCTAAAAAAATAGAATACAGATACGTATAATGATTAAACAATATAATATGTAAAAATAATTTTTTTTTTCTCAGAAATGTAGGCACTAAATCTTAAAATAACTAAGAAAATTAGAATGAAAACAATTCAAATATCTTTTCGTAGGTGTATTTTACAATTTTCCAGATGAAAAATAGATAAGCTATGTAAACATGTCTAAAAATTACCGATCAAGTATTCTCAAGTATCGAACAAGTATCTTACAAGTATCGGTATCCTAAAAGTATCGAATACGGGATACTGCACCTTTAAGAAGTATCGGTGCAACGGAGGTCACTATTCATATTTATAGAGCTTTTCCCTGTCCTCACATAGCCCTCTGTGGCTCTGTCACAAATATGTCATTTTTCTACGTAAATTATAAATCCCTTCCTTATTTTATATATTTGAGCGATAAAGAGGGCAATGTTAATAACGATGGATCACAAAAACTCAAATAAGGAGACCTCATTTATAAGAAATGAGGTGGGATATAACCATCGTACATGAAAAGTCATCGATTTAGAAGAGAGTTTTTGACAGTAAATGACACTAAAAATCTCCGTCAAAATGTTCCAAAGTTTGCCGATTCTTTATCTCTTTTCCATCCTAAATAAATTCCTAATCATATACCTAATTAAGCTAATAATATTACTAGGATACTTTTTCATCATAGTGTTAGTAATAACAAACGTCTATTAAATAGACAAGGAAAATTGTCTATTTAAGTTATGCTGAAGATTTAGTAAACGTAATTGGTATTTTAGTAAATAAAATTGATATTTTAGTAAACAAAATCAATGTTTTAGTAAACAAAAGTGATATTTTAGTAAAGAAAATTGGTGTTCAAGTGAACAAAATTGATATTTTTGTAATTTCTAAAATTAAAATTTTTTTAGTAAATAAAATTGATGTATTAGTAAATAAAATTTCTGTTTTAGTAAAAAAATTATTACATAGACAAAATTCCTTGTCTATTCAATAGACTCGTAACAGCTTCCTAGTAATAATATCTTTACTCACTTTTTAATTTAGTGGTCCTTGCTATCAGATAAAATTGAATTGAATGCTCTTTGTTTGACCAGCCTTTAAAACCAACGCTTTCCCTCATTGATGGCCATTGCCAAGACAGTGAAGAGCAAAGAGAAGTGGGATGAGCGGGGTTTGCACAGAGTGTTTGACAATGACTTGTGTGTGTGTTTTTTTAACGTGTTTCCTTCATTCAATTTGTTTGAATCCTTTTTGGGTAATTAGTGAGTGATTAGCGGGAATCATGACGTGAGAAAGGCACCATAATTATCTTGACATACGCAAGTATATGTCGATTGTCGGGATTAAAATGGAGGTTGGCACCCTATTATCCCACACCATGAGTCATAGTCTTGACTTATGCTCTATAGGGGAAAAGTTGATATCTTCTAAGCCTGCCTATTTTGAGTGAGAACCATATGATCTCATACATTAATTAAAAATAATAGTCTGACCGTGTAGTTTAGCAACCTTATTTTTTTCAATGGCAAAATAACCTTCAGCTTTGTTGTAAAATTGGACTTGGGAACGGATGGAAATGCACCACTATCACTGCACTACCCACCCCAAGTATTAAGCAGGGAACTGATACAATCCTCTAATTTGAATTGAAATTATAGAGGTCACTCTCACTATTACCCAATGAAGTAAAGGGGGTTGCTAAAAGCTAACCCACGTAAACAACCAAACATAACAAGCTAGAATTGAAAAGGCATCATTCCTCCTTTATGCCAAACATTTCACATTCACGAAAAAATAATCTCATACTCCATTAATTCTATTCAACAAGCTAGAACTAGTTTGCAAAAGATTGGTAATGCCGACAAGTGAAGATTAATTACTTTGGGAAACCAATGATGAAAAACCAAATGAACTTTTTAACCATGTGTACGAGATTACTCTTTTATACTACTATAAACACCTAAAGAAAGCAATAAGACAAAGTATAAAGAGTGCTCCTAATTAAGCCCAACTCTTCTCAAATCTCAATTTAGATAGTCGGCCTTGTAATTTGTAAGTTGCAACTAGTTTAGTAAGTTTTTCTGATTATGTAAATTTAATTTTTAATAATTAAGGGCCGGGCCAGGGTTTATGAAGTTTGTTTGAATTAGGTTATACTAGGCTTATGGACTAGTGTTTGGCTATTATTAAGCAATAGCCAGCAGTAGGCAATACAACTGGTGGTTGAAGTTACATTAGTTTGTTTAGCCTTAAAAGGCACCGTGTGAGCTGTGAAAACGGCCTAAGCAAAATTTGCTCGGGTGACCCATGCCATATTTTTGGAGGCTATACCCTACGATGAGGACCTTTAATTTGTTTCCTTGGGACTTGGGAGTTGTTAACACTATTCTATCTGTATGTACTATGGTACTCTTCTCTCGAGTGGTGAACGGCTGAACAATGAGTAATAAGAGTAGGGACTAGGGTAACATACAGTCCCCCAAACCCAAATATCTCACGTTTGGGGTACTATAGTTATGAGAAAAATAGTGCAGAGAATGACTCACCCTAAGCGAAAGCCCTGACACGCATATATATAAATAGACAAAAACATTATATAGTTAACGTTAAATCCTACTAGTACTCTATATAAATAGACAAAAATATTATTAATAATATTGCACCACGTACACTACTTGAAAATCACATTTGAAGTCGTAATATGACTAATATTATTGATTTTTTACTAGATCAAAACGATAATACTTTTACGATTAAGAATTTACCATTTGACCTCCATCTTGCAGTAATTATGTAATTTTATTATGAGTAAGTTTCAAATTACAACCTCTCCAATAAAAAAAAAATTAAAAATTACAACCTCTCAAATTAAACATTCATTGTATTCCGATTGAATTATACTTTTAAATAATAAAAAAAATAATTTCCCCTACTAGTGAGTATTGTAGAGTACTAATAACAGTAAAATCAGCAGATGCAGGAGTGTAGTAGATTTCTAATTGGTGTAATTCCTTAGAAGTTTAGTTGTATGGAAGAAAATGTAAAGGCAAAGGAGTTAGTCATGTGTCCAACCAAAAAGGCTAAATTGGTGTTCTGTAGGAATAAAACATGACAATTGGGTTACATTATATTATAAGCACACCTCATCAATTATCTTGTAACAAAACTAAAGTAACGTAATGTTAGTGTACGTACGTGTGCTTTTATTTTTTAAGTTTTAATTTTAGTTTACACTCCAGAGTTTTTTATAGTTAGTGCGTGAGGGAAGGAAGCAGTGAAGCAGAATCCAAGAAATTAGAGAATTCGTGGGACGGTGGTGGTGTTGAGCTGGTGGCTCGCCAACTCTAAATCGTAATCGGATCATATGGCCTCATGCGACGCCAGTAGTTGTCCACTGGAGTAGTATTTACTAATTAGGGCGTGTGTGTACTTCGTATTTCATACACTTGTCTGCTTAGTTGGCTCTGTTTTTGGGTCTTTCTTCATCTTAATATGGTTATGTCATTAATCATTATGCGACTTGCAAATTGCGAGATCAATCAGGCTCTACAAGGCTCATATGTGACACGCCTAATGCGTAAAATGTAAATGGCTGACAAAGAGCTCGATTTTTTTTTTCTGTGTGTGTGTGTGGGGTTACGGAAGAGTTTGGTTTTTTTTTTCTCCACGAAAAAAACTAGTTATAGTTGATTCATTAAAAAGTAACTCCCGTCTCACCAAAAGTTAGAAAAAGACCGTTTTATATAAGTTTTTGGAATAAAGTAGAGTACTTCATAATCATTCATTTTCTTTTTCTTTTTCTTTTTTTAAATGATAAAAATCTGAAGTAAGAAGTCATCAAAAGCTGCTTTGATCTTCACATAGTTTCGAGGGAAAAATATCATGTAATTGTTAGTTTAATCTTACTAATTTGACTTATTTTGCAAAAAATAAAAAAATTTATCTTGAGTTTTTCCTTAGTCCAAATTGATATTTAATACTTTTTTTTTGATAAATTTTGTTGATTTTTGTCAATATTTTTTGCAAATTATCAATAAAATGAGAAAAACACATTTACTCTAACTATCAAAATTTTATTTTGTTGAATTCGTAGAAGCTTATAAGTTAACGTTATTTAGATCAAAATTAATGTAAAACATGATTTTCTTATTTCTAAGCCTAATTGCTTCTAAGCTTTTCTTCTTGTTGATTTTCATTGTCAACCAGAAAAACATCCTTCCATTATTAAAGTTAAAACTAAGAAGAGGATATAATTAACTTTATATATATATAATCAATACGATAAGAATTGTACATTTCTATTAGCGAGATACTCACTCACTTATTTCTAATACTCTAGGTTCTAGTAATAGTATACAATACTTGTTTTTCCTTTTTTTTTTGAGATGACTTTGATAAAGTACATCTTATTTCTTTTTTTTTTGCTCTCGATAAAGTACATCTTACTAGTAAATGATAATCAAGTTAAGATTAATATTTAGGACTACAGAGTACAGAAGTAACAACATAAATCATAAATGTGGCCTAATTCTCTACCTATGTAGGTGGACTTTGACTTTGAGGGAATACTAAAGACAAGCAACACAGGGTCAAAGTTGCCTTGCATTGACCTCATTATCTCCGAAGCAATGGAATCTGTGAGTCAAGAAATAGATCAATACCAAATTGGACAAATTTCTATGTGGGAAGGCGGTGTTTGGCCAGTCTCGCGGTTGGGATTACTGAGTAGTTAGCGTTGGCAAAAGATCGAGTCAAACAGGGCACATCGTTGACCCTCAAAAAAATGAAATTAAAGGGCTCCACTGAGCTTTTCTTTCCCACCAGAAACTTTAAATTATTGGATGAATTATTGGATGATTTCGGTTCAGTTCAAAGATGTTTTCAAAGTTAATGTTTAAGGGTATTTTCAATTTTATTAGATATTTTCGGTTCAGTTTAATTCAACTACAATTTAATTTGATGACATTTGATATAATAGTTAATTAACAAGTGGTTGGTGTAAGATCAAACTATGTACCCTATTACCACCATTTGTTGATATTGGTGGTCAAACTATGTAGATAGGTATTGATAATTAGTTAAGCCAATGATTAATAGTAATAACAAAATAGTCAATTAACAAGTGGTTGATATAAGTGGTAGTGGCGGATCCAGGAATTACAGACTGGGTATGCACAATTTAACACAAAATATAACGTCTACGTAGTATAATTATACTATTCAAGATGTCAACTAAAAATTAAAGCTAAAAACATTCAAATATTATTCCCACAAATATTTGATCAGTAATGTTAAAAAAACTTGTCAATCCTTCAAACTCATGTTTTTTTTTTTTTTTTTTTTTTTTTTTTTTTTTTTTTTTTTGCTAGTCCCCTTCAAACTCATGTTAGTTCATTCACTAATCACCAATATGAATAAGGATTACACATCAAAAATAAATTAATGTGAAAGAGAGGAAGTGGGCTGATGACAACAAAGCAAAAACAAAATGGCTTTAGGAATTGAACCAGGGTCTTAAGTAACAACAGCAAAGAGCCAAACCAATGGCTTTAGGAAGTTTTGGGACCGACCAAACACCGCGCGGGGTTTCCCAAAGGAAGTTTGTCCATTGTGTTGTGGTGGCTGGTGACAACCTTTGCTTCTAGTTAGGGAGAGAATGACTAGGAGCTTAATTAGGATATTCGAAAACTCCAAACTACCCTTCAGGCTCAATAAATTTCACTATTTTAGGGACCCGTCATCAGATCAACCTTTATATCTTATGAGAAAGATTATCTAATCAATTAAAGTGCAACGCAATAATCTGTATTACCTTATCAAACTATTTATATAAAAATTTGATTACCTGATAATTAACAACCAAGCATTAACAAAACAAGGCTAGGAAAAGGATTTTCTTGAGCCATGATTCTATTAAAGTGGGCGAATTCATAGGAAAAGTTATTATTAGCTCATAGATTGTAAATACAATAATTGGTAGTGTATTAGATTCCCCTCCTAGTCGATTTCGGTATAAACTCAAATGACTTTTTATAAAGGATTCAGACATCCCTTGTATTAAAATCTACTGGAAATGGAATATGTGCTCATTTAGAATTAGAGAATTAGGAAGCTAAGGCAGGTGTTAATCATCCTGAGCATGGAGATGGAGATGGAGATGGAGATGGAGATGGAGATGGAGAGTTGCTAGCTAAGTATGAAGATCCTTGAGGGATAAATAATTAAAGTTGGTCGGTCTAAAATGATGGCTAGAGATGAGAGTACATACATAGATTGTCCAACCAAAGTTGCCATGTCAAACATATGTGTCACCCACTAAGCCTCCATGATGAACTTGCTAAGTTTTTTTTAATACTGTACAAAAATTTGGTGATAATACCATCGAGTTATACTTAAAAAGGCTATTTATAGATAATTTAATTTATGAAATCATGAGATCATATACTAGTGCTACTACTTGCTTGGAAGGAGACCCCCTTCACATTCTAGCACGCTTTCTCGCTCTTTTGCTTTGCTTTGTATGTGTGGTTTGTATTGTATTATTGATTGATTAATAATTAGCTTGATGAAATGAATAGTAGCATCATAAACTCAGTGAGCAAGCATGTGGTTATGATAATTAAAATACAGTTGGACACACCACGTGTCTTGATTCCCAAACAGGCTGTGTTCATCACCTTAACATTCTTTCTTCTTTATAATCCTTTCAATATTTAGCAAGGTGGAAATATAAATGGGAAACGTCTACAACTTGTGACTGTCAAAAATTTCGTGGTTTATGTCTTTATGATGTAAAATTAATTTCTTGATTTCTTCATTGACAAGCCTTGTTGTCTTTTGTACTTGAATAGCTGCAACAAGAGGCGACCTCCTCATGTCCTTCATGTCTTTCAACTTAGAAAAAAATAAAACCATTATCACCTACCGACGAATCCTATCGTTTTTGCCCAGGTTGAAAGTTGGGGATGACATAAAACTTGTATGAGCCCGTTCCACAATGGGATGAAGTTATTTTTATGAAAAATAAAAGATTTTACTTTCCACGGCAAAGAAATATGTAAAAAAATATGCTAATTTAACTTTAGGTTGCTTTCACAAAATCATCTTTTAGTCAAAATAAAAGTTAGAATTCTACTGCACAAAAAAGTTTGTCTATCTAATTCCAAACAATCTTTTTGGTAGCTTTTAACGACCCTAAAAGCTAAAGCTATTCCAAAAATTGTCAAAAAATTCCGTGAAACATAGCCTAAGTATATAACCTATGCCGGATTGCCGCGTACTCTGCTCGTAGCTTCTAGGAGTATTGTCTATGGCCTATGTGAGCTGTTGGCTGGCTATGGCTACTATGAAGAGTGTAAACGCCCAAGTGCCAAGAAGCCCAGTATATACAAGAAACGGCCCATATTTTGGGAAAGCAAAGACTATGTGAGCACTATAGCAGGAAGATGATTATCTCCGATTGTAATGTAAAAATCCTTTATGTTCCAAGACGCAACAATTTAGCTGCGCACTCTTCAGCTGCTTAGGCGGCCTCCTCTTTTTTTATGGGTGTTATGTATTTGGAGGAGTTCCGACCCGAATGTGGCATTTAGATATTTGTTTGTCTTTTTAGAATTATCTAATACAACCACGCAACCGTTGGCCAAGAAAAAAAAATTAGCATTTTGCATCATAAGTATTCCTTTTTAAATATTGTACTGTTGTACTTGCTAACATTGGTTGGTTAGTTGGTCCCCAGATTTGCAGTGTAATCCCTTGGATTCTTTGGAGGATGTGAGAGCGAGCGAGGAGAGAGGGAATGATTTGGTTGTTTACCATGATCTATGTTTAATACTTTAGCATATTTATTTATTTATTAATACAATTTGCTGGTTCTAAAAAGTTTGTTTATACTCAGACCATGCTTAAAGTCAATAACCTGATTTCTCCTAATCTTTTCCATCCCTGGCATGATTATATTTAACCCCCTCTGTTTTTAGAAAAACAGTATTACTATCTTGAGAGGTGTACTTACTATTATTGTGAAGTAGAATGTTAAGAACAAGTTATAAAAGTGAGATACCTTAGCATATTTATAGAGAGACATTATGATTCCTGATCTTTCAACTCCACCAATTTAGCAAATTGGCACATGAGAGTCAAATTATTATTTCAGTTAAATCTAAAGATGTCATCCATGCATTCTTTTTGAGCAAGATATTGCTGGAAATATTTTTGTTCGTGAGTAGTCAAGTTTTGTACATGTATAAATGATATAATAGAGGATCAAATTCTTTACTCATGTTACATGTATTCACGTATTTAATATTTATGTCATGGGAAAAAAAAAACTCCATAAAATTTAGATATCAATGTAGAAATTAATTGCTTGGTAAGTTACTAGTCTGAAAGTTATGAGTTGGGAACTCATTCTATTTTGAATCAGAGTTTGCAACAACAAAAAAATAATAATTTTATAATAGAGTGATGAACTCGGCTTTCATGAATTAGTTGGTTCACACATTACGGTTGCCAATCAACATGCATGCCCAACTCTTATGTTTTTCTAAATTTAACGCCATATGGTTATCCAACTATTATTTTGGGGATATTTTGTGTGATCAATTGATCACAATTGATCAGATTTATATGACAATTTTAACAGTTAATTCCTTGATTTTGTATGAATGAAATTGTTTTATGTATTATTGACAAGATTTTTATATGATTATTATTATGATTAAAATACTATACTCAATATGTAAACAAGGGAAGTGTATACAAATCCATATTATGAAGAGAGAATAATTCATGTTGCTTATTTTACAATAAGGGCTATATTGTCAACTAAAAATATTAGTGGCCTAGCAATAGTACTTTTAGATCTGACAATAAGAGCGGCCATAAATCTTTTGTGAAAGGTAAAGTATGAAATTACTTAAACATGGAAATAGTAGTATGTAATTTTTGGTGCAAAATGTTATGGAAATATTAGATCCTAATAGATAGAAGAAAACAAAATGTTACTCCTATGTTGTTTACCATATGCTATTATTAGTTTAGTTGGAGTGGTAAATTCTTTGTAAAATATTACTCATTGGAATAATCTAGTCCAATTATACTTAAAATTTGTCCCATTTAAGCATATCTAAGATTAAAAAAGTTAACAGAAAAATAAACAAAACTCAAGAACTTATCATTCGTGATCGGCTTTCTTGTCTTTTCAAAAAAAAACAAAAAAAACAAGTTGCACCCAAAAAAAAAAAAAGAGTGCCAATAAACAAAGACCAGTAAGGCAGTAATACAAGAATAGTGGACCGTTATAGCGCCAGACTGACATCTAATCTAATGTTTAATTACAGTTCCAATTTAACCAAAACAAATAAAACAATAAAAATGGGAAACTAAGATTAGAACAGAAAGAGGAGGTAGGGGACAAGGCTAACATTGGCTTGTTCTATGTTAATGCTAACATGTGCTAATCGTACTATGATCTCATTAAATAAGGAATTAGTGAGAGGAAGAACCAGCAAAGAAACATCATAATGCAAAATTTGGCCTTTTGACGACATTGAAGAGGAGGATCATCAAATAAACTTTTGTTTATTTGCACCCTCTAAAGGAAAACTCCGACTTTGATCCACATGAAACATCTGTGTCAATCATGTAGTGGGGTTACAAATAATTTCTGTACTAAAGTAAAGAACATCATCATTAATATTTTTAATTTGTACTCGTACCTTGGTTTAAAGCTGTTCTTAGCTAGTTTTCGAATGAATAGTAGATTGCATGCAAACTGTGATCAACTGGGCAAGTCTATTATTAGACTAAGATGCATAAATTTTATAATGATCCTTTAGTTTTGGAAAATTTTTAATATTTGTTTTTTCGGATGTCAAAGTTTACAAACTTTGACCATTAATTTATGAAAAAGTATAAGAATTTACCATGTAAAAATACAATAGTTAGATTCATTTCAAATACAGTAGTATTTTTTGAAAATCATACTTTGTATAAATCAACATCTTCATATAAATACCAATCTATGATCAAAGTAATGTATTAGAGACCGTAAAAACGTAAATGTTATGGTTGATCTAAAACAGAGGGGGGTGTAAACAAGTGGTGAAAAAAAAAAAAACAGAGGTAGTGTTTTTTTGTACACCAAAGTCCAAACAGAAAGGGATGAAACCGCCCAAAGAGTTTCAATATAGAGAACGGGCCGGCTAAAGCATGAGCCGATTTTATACCGAAATGGGCCGTAAGACAAGTACTCCAACCTGTTTGAAGGCTGGATCTTAATGGTGGCCCAAAATATGTGCAGTATATATAATGTACTGTATTTCTATTCATTGCAATTTGAGCCCATAATATTTTCCAACGAACTCCCATAATTTTTCGTCGTTTCCTTTCCTCCATCGAATTATGCGAGCTTTTTTGAATTATTTGCTAGCAAAGGAATAATGTCCCTGTTTGTTGTTTATGTGAGTATTTGGTTTCCATTGGTGATGACTGATGATTGGAGGTTCAAACTCGGCGGAAATTACATCAAGTAATTCTACAATAACACTTTTAATAAGTTGCCCAGAAGGTGTTTGTAGAAATGCTTGTGAGAGATGCTCATGATTTGTTGCTCTTTGCTCCATTAACATTTATGTTTTTTTTTTTAATATTCTCCTAATGAATTACAAGCTTGCTATGGATTTCAATATAATATGCATTATTTCTCACTATTCTCAGTTGTTGAAGTTGGAACGCCACTAGGAGATAGAAGAGTTGCAAGATTATCAATGTCCAAACTCATCGAGAGGATAAAGCTAGGCACTTGTTTATACAAGCTTTGGCATTAAATTATGGTGCATTTGCTACAAAAGTGAATTAAATATATAGCAAATCAGTTGCTAAAGTGTGTGGTCAGTGGTGGTTTTCCATTTGTGATCATCGCAATGGTTTGGAGTGTGACTAGAGTGCTTGACATTCATGGGTGTTAAATTGCTTTGCAGGAACTGAGAAGCCCTAGTCACGGGCAGGATAACAGGGAGGACAACGCGTTCCTCAAGTTGAAGATTAGTTGTGATCTTCCGGACAACAAGGTCCAGCAACCACTAACCTTTGGGGGCTAAGATGTGTGAAGATGAGAGACATGGTGATCATCATAAGGCTTCATTACTTCCAAGGAAAAACCTGGGTCACAGTGGAAAGAATTACTGGGGAAGGAGCAGTCCAGTGGACTGAGGACCCTTTCACAGTCTCATTTAGGAATAATGAGATAGTGGAGATACCATGAGAGGGGACTTGTCACCTAGGTGCTGCAAACCTCAGCAGTTTTGCGCCATCATAATCCTTTGAAAGGATTTCCAAACTCTTTCTTCATGCACATGAGGGGTCTTAAAGTTCTGGATTTGTCCTGCACCAATACCTAGGGACTCCAGATTCTTCTGATATGGAGAAGCTGCGAGCACTCCTAGTGGAACATTGTGAGAATTTACCATAAGTGCCCTCCTTGGCATACCTCGAATAACTAAGGGTGCTGAGTATTTCCAACACCAGAATACAACAAGCACCTCGGCCTCAAGGGATTGAAAAGGATTAGGTGTCTGGAGATGTAACTTGCCTCTCGAATTTATATGGTCATGAAGTATATATCTTCAGTGGTCCAGAGCCCGTGGTAGACAAGGAAGTGGTGATATCAGTGGGAGAATTTAAAATGAACCTGTTTCTCTCCTTCTGTATGTCATGTAGCTACTACAGATTGTTGACAGTGATGTAAAGGGGAGAAGAAGCCTGAAGCTTTCACAGCGCTACAATCTTGGCAGCGCTGTTTGCTGCACAGGCTTCTTTTCTGGCCTAAATGAAGCTCATCACACCTGTTCTCGTGACCAAAGTTGAGCAGCGTATATAAGGGTCTGCTCCTCTGTACTTGTCTTGAATTTGTTCACGTGAAAGACTGTCCAAAGCTGGAGGATAAGATCTTACGATCGAAACACCTGATTTACAACAGTTCACCATCAACTCTTGGTTCCACCCTTACATAATATATATACCGATCGACAACCCAGAGTAATGGGAACCTTTGCACCGAGGCTACCCCAACTCCTCGCGGAAGCCGAGGCTTCTAGTCAGCACTCAGCAAGAGCAGAGAAAGTACAGGGAAATATAGACCTCCTTGGTACGTATTCTCTACTCTAGCAAAAGCACTAAATTCTATTGTATTCATTTATTCAAGTTTAATAAGTTTTGTAGTATTATACTGCTTCTAGTCAGCACTCAGCAAGAGCGTTCCAGCACACTTCCTAGTTCCTATCGTTCAAATATAATAATTACCTTTAGAAAGTAGCTCTTTGTTTCAATTCCATTGATAATATCTGGTCAGATTGCTTGTCTGTTCCTCTGTCTGTCTGTCTCTTTCTCTGTTTATGTGGGTTGGACTTGGGCAGGAAATAAATGTAGAATGATGAAGATAATGGGTCAAGTGTCCAACCCATTTGCTTCCATTTTCGTCGAGGACTTTTAGGGATCAGCACACACTTTTTGACTCTTATGTAGACGGCTAAGTGGTTTAAGTGAAATGGGATCCTTCATAGTGGATTTTACCTAGAATGCACCATAGTACATAATCCAGAGGCTCTCTCTCTTTTTGTTTTATTTTCTACACTTGAGTTTGTGGCAAATTAATATAGGATAAAGAGGTTTGCATCACACTTGTGAGTTCCAGCTTTCGATGGTTCTTTGTGATTTTGGCTTAATGCACAGGTCTTGCAGCTTGCTGCTCTGAGGCACTCCGGAGAGGTATCAAATTATCAACTGAACCTTTCAATTACTTGTAACCTTCAAACACCATTTTGTTTATATTTAAAGTACTGCATGTAATCTTGTTTAAGATGTATATTATAACATTTTATTTTCCTGTTCATGGTAATCTTGTTTAAATGTATCTTATCTCATTCTCATTGAATTTAACATGAAGAGGGCAGGTTCTGAAGCAACATACACTAGCAAAAAGAAACCCGTGATAGCACACCATGAGCACAAACTGCACAAGTAGAATGCTAGTTTATAATTTGTTTTTTTGTTTGCTTTTTCATTTTTATAATTGTTTATAATTATGGAGAGTGTTAGGAATAAATACGACGGTCCAATATATAATTAATATTCGAAAACAACAAGAACAAGAAGAACCCATATTATTTTTTACGTGGCTCGCCTAAACAATTTGTCTACATACACGATCCATCATATTACTAATCTTCACAATGTTAACAGTACATCACTACATCTATCTGCACAAGAGTCTACGTTGTGAATCTATCTCCTGTAGGATGATCCATTGAGCTGGCAAGTTCTTTTTGAAGAATATCAGCCAGGATATGGATCAGGAATATGTAAACATTTTTGTTCCCATGGTTTGATTACCATGGAGGGATGGCCGTATACACCATAATCTGCACATTGTACAAAAGTTTAATTTAGCTGTCTCCTTCGTGTTACATAGATATTTCCGTTTATCCTTTCCTTCTTTTGATTTTCTCTCGATTAGGGGGGGACAACATTTAATGATGTCAAAAAAAAGGTTCAAACAAAATTTAAAGGGTGTTTGGCCAAGCTTCTTCAAATTTCAGCTTCTTCCCCTCATTTCCCTTACATTCTCCCCCCTCCACCATCAAATTCAGCTTCTTAGAAGCTGAAAATAGCCCCCAAATAGGTTAGAAGTAGAAGCTTTAATTTGGAGCTTCTATTTTTGGCCACCTTGAGGGGCATTTTCAGCTTCTTAGAAGCTGAATTTGGTGGTGGAGGGGGAAGAATGTGAGGAACATGAGGGGGAGAAGCTGAAATTTGAAGAAGCTTGGCCAAACACCTCTTATATGTTTTCTCCGTAAGACGCTGCATAGCATTTTAGACAGTGAATGATTTTCTGTTGCTGCAATTCTGGGAAAACAGGTGCATATATAAAAGGTCTGTCATACATGGGCTATTGTCTAGCTGACTCTGGGCTATTTTAATTCTTAGCATATCGAGTTTTTCAATCAATTTCTAAGACTCAAGAATTCAGAGTCAGACTTCTACTTCAGAGCATCCTCTAGGCAGAAACAGACACTCAAAAAGGTACACACAATAATGATGCCCTAACTTTCAGATTTTGTATTTGACCTCAAATTTGTGACTTCAGACGCTGGTTGCTACTCTCAGTGCTTCCTTTCTAAGCTTCTGTTTTGGTAATCTCCCCAGTAAGCAGCAAGAGGTATTCTTAAAGAGTTGTATCATCCCATTTTTTGTTGAAATTGATATTTTTGTTTGTTTCACCCTTGTGATCCAAACCTACTCATATCACATTTAATCACGTATAGGTAAATCATTATGGAGTACATCGTATTTGTGCCTCTTATGGTTATGGCCTATGGACCAAAAACAAGAAATTATAAAAAAATAATGTAACATTGAACTGCTGTTGATCTTGAATATCTTGATTCTTTTCTACTCTATTGGAATCACTGTTCCTTTTATCTTGATCAATATCATCTCTTTTCATAAGTTGTTTTCAAGCTCTTACATTCTTTAAGTACGAAGTTATATATTCGGATTTATATCATGTCCCGTATATCAAGAGGAAAGTAATGACAACGATAATGATATTGATATCAAGAGGAAAGTAAGTTGGAGTTCAGTGTGCTCAAGTAATTTGCTTACCTTACTAGCCGTTTCTGCTTGATTACTGGCTATCCTTTCCTAAAAACTTCTGTTTTCTTTAGCTTTTATGGGTGATAAAAAAGAAAATCATCTTATGGATCAAACATAAACAATATAACGCACTTTAGTATTTGCTCAGGCACCAGATTGAATATTGATGTGTCAGGTATAGCAAATGTATTAACAACAACCCCTAACATTTCAACCACTGAGTTGCGTACTGTAGCACAAACATGTTGACCTTTGCACATGTGCTCAAGATTGCCAGGAGGTTCTTTGAATACAGAAGCAATATGTTAAGATGTGGGGTTACTTGAAGTAACTTTTGTTTTCAGCCCTTTCTGGTTGTATTAGATTCTCTTCCTCTTTTAGTTTAGGTACGCTATTGGAACTGGATTCACTCATAGTGAACCTGTGATGACTTTGTCTGTTTTCTGTGACATTAATGATTTATTCTTAAGAGATACTGTCCCATTCCAATGTTTACTTGTCTAAGAAACTTCTGTCGATTTAAGTAGCCAAAAGAGGTTCAGGAAAAGATAATTCCACCTGGTTAGTTAAGATTATGAATGTCCACAACATTCCTAGTGCGATTGAGCAATTTTTCCCAAAATGGTACACCATTGTGCATTACATTGAGTAAACCATACTGGAGATTATTTCTGATTATCTTAGCTTGCCAAAACAAATGCTCTGTTTTGGCTAGTATAAATCATAAGGTTCGTTTGTAGGCTGACATTATCAGTCTAATCTGAACAGGCATATATGAAGAGGTTGCTAGATTTACTACAGAGTAACTCTGACCCAAGTCCAAAGATGGAAATCCTCAGAGGAAAAATGAAATGTCTAACTGCACGAGAAGCTGATGTTCTTACAGAAATTGAAAATGTAGAGATACAACCAGGAAAGAGACGAAGAGTGGAGGTTTTTCACTGGTTGACTACTGTGGAAGTAAAAAAAAAGGACGTTCAGAGTATTGTAGAGGAAGCCCAGGAACAAGGGTTGACTCCATCGAACTCACAGCTCATTGGTCGCATTGAGAGCGTTACTAAAGATGTTCAAGAACTGATTCAGCAAGGTGGATTTCCAAATGGACTAGTACTGGATGATGATGATTATAAGAGCAGAGCATTGCCATTTCCGGTGACAAGATTGCTGGGCGAAATGTTTCAGCAGAATTTCAAAACAATTTCGAGATGGTTAGAAGATCCAAATCCATTTTTGATTGGGGTGCATGGTATGGGAGGTGTGGGGAAAACCACATTGTTGAAACACATACATAATTATGTACCAGAAAATTCTGATATTGCTTGTCACATTTATTGGGTGACAGTGTCACAAGACTGCAGTCTATACATGTTGCAACATAAGATATCCCACTCAGTTACTGGTAAGAAAGATTTCAACGAAGAAGATGAGGAGAGGAGAGCAGTAGTGTTGCATAATATATTGGGGAAGATGGGGAAAACTGTGCTTATCCTCGACGACGTATGGGAACCCTTCATGTTGGATAAAGTTGGAATTCCCTATGGTTGCAAGATTCTTCTGAGTACTCGCTCCCTGGAAGTGTGCCGAAGGATGGGTTGTGAAGGATTCATTATCAATGTTAAACCACTTTCCGCAAATGAAGCTTGGAAATTGTTCGTTGCCAAGCTTCTGAATTATGAGGCACTTGATACCGAAGTGAAGAAAATAGCAAATTTAGTTGCTCAAGAGTGTGGTTGTCTGCCACTTGCAATTATCACAATTGCTGTTAGCATGAGGGGCGTTTTCAATATGCCGGAGTGGCTGAATGCTTTAAATGAGCTGAAGAACCCAACCCGAAGACAACACTTTGCAGAGAACGAAATATTTTCGAAATTAATATTCAGCTATGATCGGTTGAATGATGAGATAACACAACGTTGTTTCTTGAGCTGTGTATTCTATCCTGAAGACTCTGAAATAGAGAGAAAGGAATTGATAGATCTTTGGATTGCGGAGGGATTGTTGGATGGGACAGAAAGCAACAGGCACGAACAACTGAATAAGGGCCACACTATCCTGAATAGACTGGAAAATGCATGCTTATTAGAATCAACCTTTGGTTGGTATAACACAGAATGTGTGAAGGTGCATAATTTGATCAGAGACATGGGGATCATCATCTCACAAAGTCATTCTCACTTAATGGTGAGACCTGGCTTGCTGCTGAAAGAAATGCCAAAAGAAGAGTACTGGACGGAGGATCTAGTCAAGGTCTCACTGAGAGAGAATGTAATAAAGGAGATCCCATATGACATGTCACCTAGGTGCTCAAAACTCTCTGTGATGATGCTCTGCAAAAATCCTCTCAAGGGAATTCCAGAATCTTTCTTCATACAAATGACAGCCCTCACAGTTCTTGATCTTTCTTACACTGATATTGTTACGCTTCCAAATAGTGTTTGCAATTTAGAAAATCTGACAGCACTCTTCCTGAAAGGCTGCGAAGAGTTAGTGTATGTGCCATCCCTAGCCAAGCTAACGAATCTAACAATGTTGGATCTTTGTTATGCTGGAAAGCTTAAAAAAGCACCTAGAGGAATGGAAAAGTTAAAATGTTTACAGAAGGTAAACTGCACATGGAATTTATCAGATGATTCTGATTTGACTTACTTCCATAGACTTGGAGAATATAAGCACTTCTCTGAGCTAAGCTGCTACATATTTTGGTTTTGTGCTGAACCAGATTATGTTGGTTCTGATTGGTTTGAGGGACATCGTGAAAATTGTGACTATGAGAAAAAAGTGATGATATCAGGGGGAGAATTTGGACAGGGAACCTCCACTCCTTTACTTCCTCAAACAATTCAATGTCTAGTGATTATGAATTGTCATATAAAAGGGATGGAGAGTGCTCTGGGAGATATTTTACCTTCTTTAAATCATGCAATAGAGTTGAAGTCCTTGGATATATCGATGTGTAAAGGCTTGGAATACATATGGTCAGCAACACTGGAAGTCTCCTCCATCTTCCCTCAGCTTGACATCCTTGAGTGTTTGCACTTCTGGAAGTTGCCAGATCTGAAAGGGCTTATACAATTTAGCGGAGGCAGTGAAACTCTATTGCCATCTCGATCCCCACGATCAGCTGGTAACTTTTCTCATCTGAAGAAGTTATTAATCCAGGAGTGTCACGAGCTCAAAGTGGTGTTTCCACTCGGATTGCTACAACAACAGCCTTTGCTCCCAAATCTAGAATGCATGAAAGTGATGATGTGTGAAGAGGTGGAGGAGATATTCGAGTCATCTGTTAATTCTGATTTCCAGACAGTGAACAAGCCACACAGTATCAACATTATAAGTCTCATTCTCGCACTTCCCAATTTAAGGAGCTTGTGGATGATGTATTTACCAAAGTTGCAGAGCATATATAGGGGGCTGTTATGTGCTCCTTTGAAAACGTATATTTCAAGTGATTGTCCAAAGTTTGGGAGGATACATAGGGGCCCTTGCCTAATGTGGGATGATTCTCTTTCAACCTTGGCATCCATGCATAACAACTCAGATTGGTTGGAGCCCTTGTACCACGATTATTCTAACGATGCCTGTATTCTTTCTTCTTGGATGAACAACACTCGTGATGATCGTCTTATACGTTCTTGGGTTGATTGGCTCGATGGCATTCAGCCAACTGGTTGTGATGATGATGGTGGTAGTGGTGATAACTGTGATGATCCAAGCAGAACTGGGTGGTTTAATATACAGTTGCCGGGCAATAAAAGCAGAACTGGTTCCTGATTTCTGGTTTTTGGTAAGTCTCACATTCTCCTACCTTGTGTGTTAGAATAAGGTTTAAGAAGTAGGCACTGCATAGCAGTATATATAAACTAATCAAGCCATACCTTTTAATTGTTTGTATTTTGGATAGCTATTTTTTTTTTGTTTCTGATCATGTATTTTGGATAGCTAACAGCTGCCAACTTTCTCTAATTTAAGGTATTTTTTCTGGCTTTCTGTGGTTTCAGGCCCTTTATGTTGCTTCTTGATTTCCCTCCAACTGGGAAAAGCGTTTTCGATTCAGTTTGGATGTCTTGTAGCTTGACTTTTTCACTGCTATTAAATGTTTTCATTTCATTTTTTTTGTTTTTTAATGCCTCGTTTTGTTGGAAACTCTCACCAAATCCTTATTTTATTTTATTTTATTTTTCGGAGCGGTAATCATTAATCACTAATCCAACTACCTACACAGAAATGTTTCTCCGTGTAGTGTGCTGACTGATGTGGTTTTTCCTTAACTATTGACGCGTTTTCTACTTCTATTCATGTAAGCTGTTGTATCTTTTTCCTGGCACTTTAATTTCTCCTATTGTTTTTCACATCATGCTTTTGTAAGAGGCCCTCGCTTTAAGACCACCTCATACAAAACTTGTTTGTCATATACATAGATATGGCAATTTTACCCTCACGGCCTCACTCTCTGCTTCCACGAAACTTCAAGGAAAGTGACTGAACGCTTCCAATTTGTATTTCACTATTGTGGGATCATATTCATTTCATAGAACCCTACATCTCTCATTTATTAAATAAAACCTTTCCAAAGATCTTTCATTGTCTCTGTTTGTGGCATTATAAAATACTCTACTAGGCTGATAGAGATCTGCTGCATCACATTTGTGAGTTGAAAGTTCATCCTTTAATTTTGAGCTTTTACTTCACCGCACGGCGCACAGGGTGGGTCTCTGCAGTAAGCTACTTATCTGTCAAAAGCCACTCTCGAAACCCAAAGGTATTAAATATTATTAAGCTGTTTTTTTTCCTAATTTCTTTTGAATTAATCTAACTTAGTTTTGCTTATTAAAGTGAATGACTAAGTGCCAACCAATTTGCCTTTGTTTCAGGTAACCATCAGTGGCTTCATTTCTAGATTTTTGCATTGAAATACTCTCCACGTCTCCAACAAGCAGAAAGATGTACTTGTAAAGAGGTACTATAAGATAATGATAATATTAGAAAGCTGTTACGAGTCGATTGAATAGACAAGAAATTTTGTCTATTTTTTTTTACTAAAATATAAATTTTATTTACTAAGATATAATTTCATTTACTAAAAAAATTTCAATTTTAAAAATTACAAACATCAATTTCGTTCACTTGAACACCCATTTTCTTTGCTAAAATATCACTTTTGTTTACTAAAACACTAGTAATGATGCCCGTGCGATGCACGGGTTAAGATATATATATATTTTTTATTATATTTCTTGTTATTTTATTCTTCAGTGAGGTACATTTTAAATTATATCTTATATGTGAAGATTAAACATATTGTAAATGCGTCTTATTTTGAAGTATTTTTCGATGCGAATACGATGGTACAAATACTATTTTTTTTGAAGATGCGTAGAAGATTACATTTGCTTTTGAATTTTTGACAAAGATTAACTTATAACACTTATAAAACTCTAGTTATTCATCCCAAGTCAAACTCTCAATTTTATTTTTTTAAAAATTATTCTAATAATACATTTAATGATGTGGCATAGTTCAAAACTCACGAAATATGCCAGCTTTATATATATAGAGAAGATTGATTTTGTTTACTAAAATATCAAATTTATTTACTAAAATGCCAATTTCGTTTACTAAATCTTTCAGGCTAACTTAAATAGACAATTTTCCTTGTCTAATTTAATAGACGTCTACCATTATTGATAATATTATCTCATATGATGCGGGGATACTTGAAGGTTCCTTTTTATATTGTCTTTTCGTTTAGGGGTGAGGAGAGTGATCTTCATTTGTATCTAATCCGCTTTTTATACGAAATACGGATACCTTTTCCGAATAAAGTGGAGCGGATATCTGGATCCGTTTTTTTTTTTTTTTTGAGTAAAAGAAGAACGACGGACCAGGATTTTTTGCAAACTAGATATCCGGTTTTCGATCCGCATTTAAATGGAGTATTATTTAAAACAAATATTAATTTTCCTTTAATAAATTAACAATAATGACATGTGAATTTTGTAGATAGGTTGCTTTGTTGTGTGTTGAATCCTTTATAAATTTTTTGTTTGTACTTTTGGATATTTGGTCACTAAACTACAAAAACTTTGTATTAGGTATATTTACCTTTATTAAAACATGAAGTTACTTCATTTTAAACCACTGATGCAATTTAGGTGGATTTGAATCAATTAGCAAGGGTCAAAACTTAACAAATAGTTGAAAATTAAAGAAAATGGGGGAAGAAATATAAAACTAAAATGGATATCTGAATATCCGAAAAAGCGTATACATATCGGATTTTTAGTGATCCGAAAAGAAAATATCCGGTTTTGCTCAATCGCACTTTCGTTAGTAAGGATGATGCAATGCTGTTTACTTCCTCCGTCCGTGAAATTGTTCACACTAGTTTTTTCAAGGTCAAACTTTACAAACTTTCACCATAAATATGTCAAAAATATAAAGATTTATAATGTAAAAATACTTTAGTAGGATTCATTTTAAATAATACTTTCAAGAAATTATAATTTTATAATTTATATATTTAAATAATTATTATTTGTGGTCAAAGTAGTGCCTTAAAGACCGTAAAAAATTAGTGTGAACATTTTCACGGGACGGATGGAGTAATTTTGCGTGAAACTTGTAGAGTGAGTCGGTAGGATCGGGTTGGGTTGGTCAATCTCATTATTTATCTTTGAATTATATTTGTATACCAACTCTTAAGGTTCTTCAGAGCATCCTCAAAGCACTTTAGCCACTGATACAGTACACAAACTGATGATGTCATAGCTTTTGAATATTGTATTGGACATCCAACTTTCTTGGGAATCAAATACTTAATGATTCCTCTTTTTCTGATTTCAGACTTTGGTTGCTGCTGTCTGTCTCAGTGGCGTCCGTTCTAAGTTCCTGCACCAAGAGTTACTTGTTAGAGGTACTATTATCATCTCATATTTTCAGTGCTTACTTTGGTTTCTGTTAATTCACCATTGTGTTCTTGACCTCCTCACATTACATTCAATTATCAATTATATAGTACAGGTAATTCAAATACTATGTTACATTAAATTTATGTACTGGACTACTGGTTTTTCTGCCTCTTATGGACCCAAACAATGAAATTAAAGAAAAAAAATGTAACATGGAATTGCTGTTCAGCTTTAATGTCGTAGGTTCATTACTATTTAATCGGGATCTAAGAAAAATATTTTCCACAATATGTGAATCGCTATGTAGCATCTCATTCTGAATAATGATCTTTCCTGTATTAGGTGCTACAATGAAAGCTACCATAGGCAAATTGTGGATCATTAACGTAGATGAAGAGCTGAAGACTCTAAGAAGTAAAGTGGATCATCTAAGTGCTCAAGAATCTGATATCCTCACGGCTGTGGAGAATGCAGAGATACAACCGGGAAAGAAGCGAAAAGAGAAGTCGAATTGTGGCTTACAGAGGTAAAACAGAAGAAAACAGAACTTCAAGAGATAAACAGTGAATATATGAAGCAGGGAGGGAGCAGGATCCTTAAGAGCCACATTGAAAAGGCAATCAAAGAAGTCGAAGAACTTAGTCAGCAGAGGAAGTTTTTTGATGAAGTTGTATTGGATGATCATGCAAGCATGAGAGTGCCAATGATGACAACAAACATGGTCGGTCAAAGTTCTAACGAAAATGTCGAATGAATCTCCAAGTGGCTTAAAGACGATGATGTGTTTGTCATTGGTGTGCATGGAATGGGTGGGGTTGGGAAAACAACCTTACTGAAGAAAATCCATAACTCCCTCCTACTAGATTCGGACATCTCAGGACAGGTTTATTGGTAACTGCATCAAGTGAATGTAGCAAATGGACATCGCTAAAGCTCTTTCTCTTGAACTATCAACGGAAGATGACGAGAGGAGAAGGGCTTCAATATCCCAAAGATTCTCCAAGCTGGGGAAATCAGTGCTCATCCTTGATGACTTGTGGAAACATTATTTGACGGATAAAATTGGCATACCTCTTAAATCAGGTCGTTGCAAGATTGTCTTAACTACCCGCTCACTTGATGTTTGTCAAAGAATGGGTTGCCAAAAAGTTATCAAAGTCGAATCTCTTCCCTGGACAGAAGCTTGGCAATTATTCATTGGAACATGGGGGTCAGCCGAAGCACTTCCAAGTGATATAAGACCAATAGCCGAGGAAGTTGCCGAGGAATGCGGAGGTTTGCCACTTGCATTGATTACAATGGGATGTCGTATGAGAGGAGTTATTGATGTTCACCTGTGGAGACAAGCTCTGTACGATCTGAGGAAGCCTATGAGCAGGCAAGATGACATGGAAGAAGATGTTTTCCAGATATTAAAATTCAGTTTTGATAGCTTGAAAGATGAGAAGTTGCAAAGTTGTTTCTTGAGCTGTGTATTATATCCTGAAGATGAGGAAATACCTAGAAAGAGGTTGATAGATCTTTGGATTACAGAGGGAATGTTGGATGATATAGAGATGTGGCAAGATAAAGTAGATAAAGGGCATGTTATCGTGAGCAGACTGGAGAACTCAAACTTATTGGAAGGAGTAGTTTCTAAGTGGAATATAAGATGTGTGAAAATGCATGATTTGATAAGGGACATGGCTATGATTATCACACAAAGAAATCCTAGCTTTATGGCGAAATCTGGCTTACAGCTAACTAAAGCGCCAGAAGAGGAGTTGTGGAGTGGGGATCTAGTCAAGGTCTCATTGAGTTACAATGAGATAGAGGAGCTTCCATGTGACATGTCACCTAGGTGTCCAAAGCTGTCAGTGCTGATGCTTTCTTTCAATCCTTTGACGGAAATCTCGGATTCATTCTTTTTACACATGATCAAGTCCCTCACGGTTCTTGATTTATCTGACACTGATATAGAGATGGTACCAGATATTGTTTCAGACTTGGAAAATCTGAGAGGGCTCTTTCTTCGAGATTGTTGCGAGCTAAATTATGTTCCATCACTAGCAAAGCTGACAAAACTAAAGGTGGTGGATCTTCTTAGGAGGCTTGAAGAACCTCCTAGAGGGATGGAAAGCCTAAAGAATCTGGAGAAGATTATATTTTGCCGGTGGAATATGTATGATATGAGTTACTTCAACAAAGTAATAGAATCTTGGTAATTTTGTACTCCATCCAAGTATTACCTTAGGATTTGGTGATTCTGATGACTGGGACCGTGGGGAAGATGCAAACAGGGTGATAATAAGCGGGGTAGAAATTGGAGAGGAGGAGACCAATCTACTACTTCCTCTCACAACAAAACAGCTAATAATCATGAATTGTAAAATAATCCTGAAGTGGTTACCTGATGTACTATCAGTATCACCGTCCCTACAACCAGCTGCTTCCTATTCCCATCTCAGAAAGTTAGCTATCACCCGGTGTGGAAAAATAAAGGTGGTATTTCAAGGGAAGTTACCAGTGCACCAACCTGTCCTCCCAAATCTGGAAGAGATTGATGTTACTGATTGCAATGAGTTGGAGGAGATAATCATAATAGAATGCCAGTCCCAGACAGACACAGAAGGTGATAGCACACCCATTTTGGCTCTCCCTAAATTAAAGAAATTATGTTTGTCGGAGTTACCGAAGTTAGGGAGCATATATAGGGGTTTACTCCTGTGTTCTTCCCTGCAGGAATATTATGATATAGAAGAATGTCCAAAGCTGGAGGATAGCCTCCGCTCCAACAAGGAAGACCACCACCGAATGGAATATTCATGGTGGAAAGCCTCGACACCCTTGATTTACGACACTTCAGAGTCAAGTCTGCTGGGATCCATCCCCAAGGATACCGACAATCCAGAGTGGTGGCAACCCTTGCACAAGGACTACCCTAAAGATGCCGCTCTTCTTTCTCATTTGGTTAATCAGTTTCACCAAAATCTAAAGATTACCAACCTCTCACTCTCATTTTCTCATCATCCTAATAGCAATCAATATCAACACCAACCTCTTCCGGATGATCAAGCTCAACTCCACCCGCCTAAAAAAGTAAGGGACACCTGGCTCTCTCTCTCTTCTTTTTGACCTTGCTTTGCCCCCCCACCCCCTGTTGTAAGTTGTAACTATCTTTTAATTTATGAATCTTGTTGTAACGTTGCACAGTTTGTGATGATCATACTAGTAAATTTTGTCAACTGCCACTATATAGTAAACTACTCATATGGATAGGAGTCCTATCCATATGCAAATACACTTGACAATGCACGACTATGGAGTTTTAGTTATTAGCGTTATTTTTCACCATGTTCTTCATCCACATGCAAATGTACTTGGTGCACATATTTAACATTAGGGATACAAAGAAGTAGGGCTGTTCATAATCTGGTCTGGACCGGAATATTGGACCGACCCGGACCTGAATTCACCCGGAAAATTCAGGTCTTTTCCGGTTCCGGTCTATTCCGGTTCCTATTAAGACCGGTGTTCACCCCTACAAAGAACTGTAATCATACAGGAGATCTTACAATATATTCAAGTCATCCTTACAGCTGAGGAATCAGGACATGCAATTTTTCACAAGACAAGACATTTGCCATTATTGGTTTCATAAATCGCCAACAAGTTTCTAGATACAATGACAAACAAGTTGCAAATACGAAACCTGAGTAGAACACAGTACAGTATTATCTCAACACCTCAGAGCCCTAATATCAACACTAAACATTCAAGGTCCTTTATGAGAGATCAGATAAGATCAATGAATCAACCAAAAAATCAAGTTTAATTTCTAGGACAAGATAGTGAAGTACTCTATATATTTATGGATATCATGGCCGAAAGCTGTCCCTGGCCTTGGAGTAGGAAACATAGTAAAACTCAGACACAATGGTGGTGAAGAAAGTGAAAGCAGCTCCAGCTGCAAACACTCCTTTCCTTAGAGTCTCGCAAGAAGGCCCTTTGTCTCCATAGAAGGTTCTGTATTTTGTGTGGTACGCGTTCCTTGCTGAACCCGCCAACAAGCACACTTCCGCAATGAAGAATGTCAACCTGAACAGATATATGCCACCAATTTAAACAAGATCAATAAGCTGGTAACAAAAAATCCCACTTTTACCCAACAACCACAATGCTGATTTCAATGAATATTCGAGACTCAAACTCATGGCGATGTTCCTAAAATATGACAACTCAAAACCAAAAATGTGGATCACCGACAAATGAATCAGAACTTCAAATTCAATAGTAATGTCCTATGTCCCTAATGTGGGACAATTCTATCACTAAGTTCACATTTGAATTTCTAATCACTGGGATAAATGTCCAACATGTAAACTGTAAAGTTCATTATGGAACATACCAGCAGATGATAAACAGAATGACAGCACAAGCCCTGGATCCACCGGGGCTCAAAGCCTTGCCACAACAGAAGCAACCGGTAGCCGCCATTACAATCACTTGAGCAGCCAACAGACAGAAAAATGCCCCAACACCATATCCTGTTGCGATGTCCGAATCATAGACACAGTAGTTGTAATTCAAATCTTGGTCTGGCTTTATCTTGGCCTGAACAAAACATAATTAAACACCCATCATTATTTGTGACATGATTTTCTTCAATTATTGAATTGCCCATACATTATTATAGTAAGATCCAACCTTCATGGGAGCAAAGATCTATGAAAGATTTTGTTCAATAGTGAAATGTTGATCAATTATGAGCTAATAGGCATAATGGAAGTCGGAAGATCCATGGTTCAAAAATTCAATTTTGCGCTCCAGAAATTTCAACATTTACTTCCAACTTACAAATTCAATTAGTACAAGATAATATATTTGTTATTGAGAGAGACTGGTACACGATAATTAAAAAAATCCATTACTACGCCTAAATTCCTCTGTTTTCGTGAACAAAACTGGGGACCTTAATAAACAAACAGGGGATATAACCTGTGCGAAAATTCTACCAGATCACAATTAAAGCCCTAAACTTCTCTTTAACCCAAAAACAAATTACAGCAATCACCACTCAAATTAGCCTAAAATTCAAGTCAGACAAAGCATAATAAATGCCAAGAACAGAGAATATTAGATCACCCATGAAATCAAAAATTGAAAAGAAGTTGAAAATGCAGGAAAAGCAGAGAAAACATACAGTGCTTCGTCTTTGCTCAGCAGCAACAGCAAGGCCAAAAGCAATGATATCAAGGATCAGAATAGCAACAATAACAAGCTTAGAAGCCATTGTTACAATTTAGAGCTCCAAGATCTGAACTTTTTTCCTCTTTCTTTCTGTATCCCTTTGCTGGGTTTGGTAATAAAAAGCCTTGGAGTGTGTTTTCTCTCTCCTCAGCTACTACCTCTCTGTATTCATAAACCAAACGGGGGAGCATTTGGAGTGAAAGAGAAGCATATAAATTGACTCGTTAACTAAAGAGAGAGAAAAGAGAAAAGAGAGAGAGAGTAATGTAATTACGACAGCGTACCAGCTGAGTAAAAGCTGGCAATGGCAAGGGGCATCTGATCCTAACGCTTTTAAATGATTTCTTGCGTTTTTTATTCATTTTTTAATTGATTTTTGTTAACTGCTGGAGATCGATTGGTATTATAAATAAAGTTAGTAATTTCTGAAATGAAGCTACTATTACAGCTTTTATGTCGTTTTCACTTCTCCCATTTTCTTTTTCCTGTCGTTTTGATGATTTTCTTCCTTCAGCGGGCGGCAGGTAACGGTAACCTCTACTCTAGTCTACGTCTTTACCAATTCCTTTTTCTTTTTTGTGTTTTTTTTTTCTTTTGTTTGTTTCCTTCCTTTTCCCCTTCCTTCTAGTCAAAGGTAAAGCAACCATGTTTGTGATCATAATGGGTGCATGACAATTTACAAATCTATACAATTAGATTAAATCAGAACTCGTCACATAAGTCTGAATTGTCGTCTATATAATTATTACAACGTGATTGATTAAACCAGAGCTCGCCTCATCAGCCGCTTAATTGACGAATGAGATGTCAATTAACTTATTAAGTGTCATTTAATTAAACTAAGCTAAAAAAAAGAGAGATAAAGTAGCAACAATCAAATGTTATGAAAACATAATGGAGTTTAATAACTTCTTCCTCCCCTTCCATTCATTCTCACAAGTTGTAGGACATTACAAATCTAAGAAATTGAGTAGTAGCACATTTCTCTCACATATTGACGAGCCAAAAAAAGTTAATTCCTCTCTCATAGATAGATGATGAAACCACACACGACACACCATCACTTCATCTCCTACCTTCCCATATGTTCAAAGCTCGTATTTGGATCTATTCGCTGTCGTCCGCCATCTTTCTGGCATCGTGTACAACCAATCCCCATTTTGGTAAGGTTCATCGTATTTCTCTTTGTGATTGCTAATAGGCATTTGGTATTTACACCTCCTATCTTTGCAAGATAACTCCTCCAAATTCATTAATCTTAGTACCATATATTGTTTTACAGTGTTTTCCCTGAATAGTTATACCAACTTGAATGTTTAAAACAATTTAATTTAATTTTTAATTAAAAAGTTATGTTGAAAAAAAATATTTTAAATAAATTAGAAATCGTCTCAAAAAAAATTAGGAAAAATTGTGAGACCTCACTATAATAGTAGGAGAGGGCTTGGGGTAGTGTTGAGTCTGCTGACAGTAACGGGTGGTGTAGAGTCATGCTCAGTACCCAAAAACCATGGACTAGCCTTCGATGTCTAGTAAGACGTCATTCAACCCTACCAAGGACTCGATAACCTACCCTGAGTACCTCCCATGTTCCTTAGGGATGTCCCATGGGATGTGGTGCAAAAATATCCACCTTCGTTCTGGAGCCTCCTGAAAGCTCAAAAAATGTGGATTATAGCCTTCTTTTTCGGCCTCTCGGGGCTCGCGTTTTAGCTTTGCTCAAACTTCTCCGCGCGGTCTACAATGACCCTAGAGGACCCTCAATGCCCCTGAAGAGTCATCCGGATCCCCGAACTTTGATATCACCCATGCCTTTGGTGTTTCAAGTCTTACACAAGTGTCCCGTTAAACGCCCTACCAAGCCTATCAGGGATCGGCTAATAAGCGACCCCAAGGGCCTCCCATGTCCCCTATGGGTGTTATGTGCAATGGGGTGCGAAAATATCCACCTTCATTTTGGGGCCTCCCGGAAGCCCCAAAAACGTGAATTATAACCTTCATTTTCGGCATCCGGGGGCCCGAATGTCATTTTTGCTCAAACTTCTCCGGGGGCTCTATCATGAACCTAGAGGACCCTCGATGCCCCTGCAGGGTCATTTGGATCCCCGAACTTTGATATCACTCATGCATTTGGTGTTTCAACTCTTACACAAGTGTCCCGTTAAACGCCCTTTCAAGCCTATCAAAGACCGATTAAGCGACCAAAATGGCCTCCCATGTCCCCTAGGTGTGTTACGTGCAATGGCGTGCGAAAATATCCACCTTTGTTGCGGGGCCTCCCGGAAGCCCGAAAAACGTGGATTATAGCCTTCGTTTTCGGCTTCCGAGGACCCGTGTGTCATTTTTGCCCAAAATTCTCCGGAGGCTCTATCATGACCCCTAAAGGACCCTCGGTACCCCTCCAGGGTCATCTGTATCCCCGAACTTTGATATTACCCATGACTTTGGTGTTTCAACTCTTATACAAGTGTCCTGTTAAACGCTCTTCCAAGTCTATTAGGGGCCGGCTAAGCGACCCCAAGACCCTCCCATGTCCCTTAGCGGTGTTACGTGCAATAGGGTGCGAAAATATCCACCTTCTTTACAGGGCCTCCCATCAGAAAACATTAAAAAAAATTTAAAAGAAGTTCAAACATCTCATGCATCACACGTGCATACGCACTAATTACAAGTACAACTCAAGAAGTTGATATTCGGAGAGTTCTTTTTCACCAAACTTAAATTCAATTAATAAATATTAATATGTGAGATAATAGTCATTTAATTAAACTAAGCTAAATCAACTTTTTAATTAAATGGAAAAAAAAACACACCCTCACTCCCGTCCTATATGACACTCCTACAATGTTTTTATCAATGCATGTTTAAGTTCACCTTTGCGAATATAAGCTAGTTTTATTGGGAATGTTGATATCAATATAAATTTGAAACTTATTTAGTGTTTACATTCGGTAGTTATAACTTTTTTCCTTCTCCTATAAAAAAAAAATATGAGTTTTGATGGTAAGTATTTTACAAAACTTTGTAAAATGAAACAATCATGTTAAAACGGTGGTTTCTGTATATGTCTGTCAAAAAGTAATAATGTATGATATCATGTTTCACTAACCAGATCCCAAACTCATCGTATAAATGAGTATTATACTAACCAAGTAATCAATCTGTTGATTACTAGTATCTTATCGGGTAGGATCCCTTAAATAATTTGGTCAAATTTAGTCTTCGATTCCACGATACTTAGAGAGATTATTTCACTTTAATTTTCTAAGATTTGTGATTTTTTAAAATTCATGGTTCACTTAGAATCATTGACAATTAACTAATAGTCTTGTACATGAACGTCGTATGAAAATGTCGGTGAAGTTATTTCCATTGGAAAACATTCGGATCTGCGATTGATCTGATGGAAGAAAAAAAACAATTGACAGTTTTTGAGTTGAGCTTTGAAATGTGAAAGACGCGTATAAAAATACTTGCCGCTTCGTTCGTTTCTGAATTGTGAGTTGTCCTGCCTGAATCCTGATTCCTAGTTTGTCGGTCGGCTCTCACCTTTGTCGTCATCCAAGCTGTGCGTCAAAGGAAAATAATTCAACATCTTATGATAATTTGTTAACTTGCAAATTGCAATTGTGTTATAGGTAAAATATATACACACAATAACTTGCAAATTGCAATTGTGTTATTTAATATTAATTATTTTTCAAGTAAAGCAAAAAAACAAAATGAGTAATTCATTTTGGTTGTTACTAGTACGGAGTATATAATCATAATCATGAAGATGAAAATTATATATTGGGACCCCGAAGTTGAAGCGGCAATATGAGCACATATACAAAATAAGTGAGATTTCAACCTAAAATTAATTAGCAATGGGTAAAGTAACGCACTTACTTATATGTATGCTTAATAGTCAATATCCCTTCAACAAGCACATCGGATCAACAACCACCTAAATATCAACGTTTACTACACAATCCCAATCAAGGTAATCGATCTAACAATTTTCCAAAAGCAGAAGATTTGAAGTAAATTAATATTAAATAAGAACCAAAAATAAGCAAGGTTAACGTAACATGATCAAAAGGTTTTTAGTTATTGCAAAGGAGGAGGAGGAGGAAGAAGTAACATGACATTTTGCATGCCGTTCCACCGCCACCGCCACCGCCACCGCCACCACCCCCGCCCTACATCAAGGAAAAAAAAGCCTCCAAAATGATAACGATAGGCACTTGTTGGAGACTCCAATGGATGAAAACAAATTGAAAATTCAAAGTCGAATATCTAGTAGTGAATGCAAGAATCATAACAGTGGGAATGTGGGATAGAACAGAATATTCAGCCACACAAGCTTCCTCTGTACGAAGATCTAGAAGCTAAGCTTAACGACTACAGTAGGTAAATGTAAGACACTCACCCTAGTTCAGGAGATGGCTTTCCTGTGTTATCCAATCATAAGTCCAAAGTTGACAAATATTTGTGTAGACCCAACCAATGATGTTATCTCAAGCCATTGGGTGGTGAAGACACAACTAATGGTGTTATTTCCCAATACAAAGATAATGGCCAAACAGAAACCCATCACATTGAAACAAATTGTATTACAAGGGTACAGAACTACATACAGAGATATTGATCTGTTCAAAGAATACAAGCAGCAAATGAATCAACAAAGAATTAAGTTGAATAATATACCAGATAGAGATATCATGTACACACACTGTAGCCTATATAAATTACAGCAGGACTGGAGAACTGGCTCTTCAAACTTGGCAGCAGCAATCAAAAGGCAAATATGTATAGAAATTACAGCCAGCCGCCTTGCACTGTCGTATGTTGAGATGAGGGATGAATTTATGCACTGGGTGGCCGTGGCACCCTTATTTTATCATCTGTAACATAAACATGGCAGAACAATCATAAGGGATGTGTAAACAATTGTATTATCTCAAATAAATTTAACTTTTTCGCCCAAACATAAGAAGCTTCCTAAATCCCTTTGCTGCTTTCGGAGAGTTTTCAGCACTGTCCCATTTTTTTCTCGACTGGATTGGATCTAAGCTCACTTCATTTACTGGGGGAGTTGATTCTTCTATCTCCGATATTTCAGGAAAATTTTGACCATTCCCATTTATGGTAGTCTTCTCATCGACAATCAAAGCAGAGCCCCAAGATTTGGCAGGTGACTCTGGCACAGGATCGGGATGGATAGCCAATCCAGGATCAATTTGTCCACGATTACCAGAAAAAATCGGCTCTTCAGGAAAAGGGACGGATTCTTTAGATATCTCATCATATCTGTCCTTGATAGAATTCACCTTTGTAGAATTGTCTTCGGAAAGGTTGCTTCCTTTTTCATCCGAAGTACGTGTTTGCACAACTACCTTTACTTCCTTATTAATGACTGTAGATGGAATGTGCAGCTCTATAATGTCCTTGGAATCATCAACCTCATTAGAAGTACGTACTCCTTCCACTGGGGGCAATTTCGTTGATGGCACACCAACATCAATGTTGTCAGTGCCTTTTATTGCCTTAGCATCAGAAATAGATGAACTAACCCCAATCACATTTTCATCTCCAGCTTTCTTTTCTGAAGTTTTGATCTTGTCCATAATCACTTTCTTAGAATCTGCACCGGCATTCTTTTTTGATCCATTGTTTACCTTAGAAGTTTCTTTCTTAGGTTGAAGAGTAGTTACCTTTGGGCTTGTTTTAGCAGCTGCAAGCCGCTCAATGGTTGAACTCCTGAGGATGGCCTTGGGTTTCTTTGTCTCTCCAGCTGACGACTGAAGTTTTGAATTCGGAGAGTTAATTGAAGTTGACATTGATTTGCTTCCCGTTTGAGGCTTCCTAGATGTCATTTGGCTACCACCTTTGGCAGCACTCCTTTCAGCAATTCGTTTTTGCCTTTGAATAAGTAACTCTTCCATTCTCTTTCTTCTCTCTGCATCCTGTTTACAGTGATACGTGGATACTATTTATGTACTTGGTAGGAAAGGTATGCACAGATATGAAACCTAGTACTGCAATAAACCAACTGTGTTTTGTTTATGCTATATCCATTTTAGCACATTAGAGGAAGTTGAGCTATTAAACATGAAATATGTTCCAAATTAAAGAAATATGATTTTGGCATGAATCCTCACAACGTCTAGAATGCAAAAGCAATGGTGCAATGGAGTTTGGAAAAGACTTTTTTTCATTCTGTTGAGCATCCAAAATATATAATATATCTGTACTGAAGCTGAAACAATTCCCTGTATAAATGTAACGTACCTTCTGAAGTGGGTTGGATGCAGATGTTTTACTCCCAAAAGTTGACCTTTTGCTTCCCTGTGTTGTGTCAGGTTTACCCTTCCTTAAAGATCCACCCAAGGCTCTTGACGCATCTTTACTTGATGTTTTGGAGACAGAACCTCCAATCTTTTTTTTGTTCGGACCCTTTTCATTAGATGTCAACTTTGGGTCGGTGCACACATCTGCATCAGATTGCTTCTCAATGGGATCACTCACTAAAGCATTATTTGCATAATCGATCTCTGCAGTCCAAGAAGGCACTGGTTGTTCTACAACTGTATCACGATCTCGAACCATGTAAAGATCAAGTGGTTCATAGAAACCAACTGATTCAGATTTCTTCTGTGGCACTTGCGCCATACCATTTTCAATAAGAGAAGCCTCAACAATATCAGAAACAAGGCTAAGATCAGTCCTCATGGATTGAGGCTGGTTATCCATTAGTCGTCCCTGAATCATGAGAGAATCATCAATAACATCTTTCTTTTTCTTCTCAACCTGGTCAGCCAGTGATGTCATACAATCTCCATCCATAAACCTGAGATGATTGTTTTCTCCCTGATATCCCGCTTCATTGGATTGCTTGCTAATGAACCAATCATCGTTGGTTTGACTTTTCATTACAGACAAATGGGCAGCATCATCAGACATTGTCACTCGCGTATAACTTTCTGGTTCTTCAGTTCTTTGTGAAAATAGATATTCTTCCGAGGTACTTCCCCTTCTAATGGCTGGGCGGGAACTCTCAATGGGATCAAAATTTTCAACGGATAATTTAGCTGTGCTGCCATCATATCCTGTGCCCTTTCCAGTCACAAGAAAAGCATCAGCAGCAACAGGTCTTTGTTTTGCTCTTTGCTCTGCTTCTTGCTTAAATGCATATGAAATTTGTTCCTCGGATCTTGTAGCAAAATATTCCTCTTCCACCTGTGCTGAGCGTGGCTCAGGACCATTATCGTTAGTCTCATCCTTGAGCAATAGCTGCTGCAAAGCATCCCAACTTTCATTTCCTTTATTTCCATTGTTATTCTTCAGGGAATCATCCTCATCATCATTAACAGAATTGAGGTTCTTGGAGCCATTACGTTTTCTGTGTTGACGTGAGGATGACTTCTGATGTTTGTCAAAGGAGCCAACTGCATCCTCCACCTGCTGCTTAAGGGAATCACCATCCAAATAATCATCTTCATCAGATGAATCCATCTCAGAAGCACCATTCTTTTCTCCATCTCTTTTGGAAGTAATGTAATTTATATTGCGTATAACGACTTTTCTTGAAGATTTCTTCCCATGCCTTTTCCTACGAGACCTCTCTGGTGAAGAATCAGTCTCAGAACTGGAGCCACTGGGCTCAGTGGATTCGTCTTGATTCTCATTCTCCAGTCCCCGTAAGTTAGAGCCTTTGTCCTTCTTCCTGGATGATGATTTGTGATCACGACGATTATGTGAATCATGCTCAGCATTTGAAGGCCACTGCATATTTGGGGGATAATATGGAGGAGCACCCTGCATTCCTGGGAAGGCGTACCCTTGATAGGGGGGCATTTGATGATATCCTGGACCATGCATATGTTGCAGATACTGAGGAAATTGGTTTGCCCATGGATGTGGTATTTGCCCTTTTGTATCTGTTGGCTGTGTCTGAGCTGATGCATTATCTACATGTCAGCATAACAGAATGTTAGCAAAATCATCCACAGTAAACTGATACTTTTCACAAACATAACATAGTAATACCATAACAACAAAAAGTAGTTTACCCAAATGAACACTAAAAACTATTGGCAGTGGATTGCAAAAGTACAGATTGGCATGAATGGAAGCGACATCATAAGTAGTGAATTAGCTTGAGCAATATGTTGAGAGCAGGCAGACAAAGGTGAATGTAGTAGGGAAAGGTCCCACAGAGGGGGGAAATTGAATCCAACAATGCTTTTCAGCATAACCAATCTTGCTACCCAATGATGCAATACAATACAAAAATAGTTAGCTGGGAAAGTAAAATACAAGAGATTCACAGCAAGAATAGGAAATGTGGAGCTTAGGAGCTAGATAGTAGTAACCCCATAAAATTGTTGTTACTGCAACTTTTAGGGATGAGAAAGGTTGAGAGCTGGATCAGGGTTTATAATACTTGATATATTGACCAACTCAGAACTTCTGTCAGAAACAGAAAGAACTTAGGCGCACCTTGATTTGCATCTGAACTTCCATGACTAGTAATAGAATCCGACAATGACACGTCTGTGCTGCCATTTTGCTTCCCACCCATCATGAAATTTTGAGCGGCATCATTTTCTTCAGCAGCAAGGATGATTCCAGATGTTCCCAAGTATGACAAGTCTTGCTGCACGATAGCCTGCATTGCAGCAATCTCATCCACCCAAAGCCTATCTTTATTTTTCTTCTTGCATAAATCATTGAAAGCTATGCATGCTTCCCTGTATGAATGAAAATCGGAGACATCAAAATGCAGTCAAGTAAAATTACCTGAGAATAATTTTACAAATTTGAGAATAAGAGCGATGTCTAGGATTCTGAAGAGAATTTTGACATCCTTGCCCCTCTTCCACTGGAAATTAAAGCAGGAAAAGAGATTGCTAAAGAACGTAAGATGCTTCTCATCCATCAAGTTCAATTAGAAAATGAGAATACTAGACTTTTCCTACAATAATTGTGAACCTGCTGTTCTGTATGTAGGTTTCAATGAAGTACATTTTAGTGGTAAAATAAGTACCTCAAGCGTGAAGCTCCAAAAGCATCAGAAAAAAGTACAAGGTCATCCAAATTATCCACTTCAAATCCAGCCGCCAAAGCACGAGCATACACCATTGCTTGTTCTTTCCGAAGAACTACTTTACGAGTATCCACCACACGCTGGAGACGAACCCTGACAAGTAAAAAGTGAACAATCAATACCAGCATATTTCTGTTTGACTGTCTACAATACATGCGATGATGAGAGAGAGTATGCTTACTTGGAATTTTCTTCGGTTACAGGACCATTGTTATCACTGGGTTCACTTTTTGACTGAAATATGAATTCAACACAGACATTGTCAATTATTTTGTTATGAAATGATACACAGGAGAGTTAATCGTATGATATGAAATGACAAACAGCAGCATTGGTGAAGTTAGATATTTACCTTCAAGGAAGCAGCTGAGTTTTTTGAATTCCCGCCAACAGCAGATGCATTTCCTGTCACTAGTCAGTAATTCATCTCATTGTAAAAATAAATCTATATCAATCTACAAACAACAGAACCAGTATTCTTCTTGTGTGCTTCATTATCGTACTAGGGAAATCTGATGTCATAACAGTCTTAAATAAATACAGTAGAATTTTGGGGTTAATTTGCCTCAACAAGCCTCTACTTCCCAAGTCTGAAATATCATATTATCTTTCCTTTCCGAGGAAACCAAACATCAGATCCGATTTCTTCTCTTTTCCATTTCCAACGTAATTATTTGCAAAAACGTTCAAAGCTGTCCTTTAATTACTATAGTTTGCCAAAAGAAGAAAAAAGCAACAAATAAAAGAAACCCGGAATTAACAAATACAGTGATCAATTAGAGTAATAAGTACTACCAATGGATACCAACCAATCCCTATAACCAAATGGTAAGAGACATGATTGCCTCCTCATCAAAGTATGTGACAAAGTCTTCCCATTATGGATCGAGATTTGATTTGATTTAGTCAAACCAAAATGTCTAAACAAATAATCAATATCAAATGCTACTCAGTTATCTAAACCACTCTCCACTGAAAAATAAGGCTCTTGGACCTTGGGTCAATGGCTTAGTGATTGAGTTCCTTCAAACAAAATATAAATCAAAATTCAGTAAAAATGACTTAATTTATATCCATTATACCTTCAGTCTCAGTGCTAAGATCGCCATCAGCATTCGATGCCTCATACGATTTAATCGAATTCTCCAACTGAGAAATCTCTCGCTCAATCGTCACAAACCGCTCTAACACCTCAGGCGTACTCACAAACCTCACAAACCTAATTAACAAAAACTCAATTCAATCAAGATCACCATAAACAAATTCACCAAAATCAAACATCAATAAACCACAAAAATCAAATCAAAAAATTACCTAAGAACAGTTCCTTTAGTAAACCAGGGAGAAACCACAGCATTAGGTGGACGAAGAGTAACAGAATAACCGCCTTTGGAAATCTGATCTTTCGCTGATCGTAAATGTGCAATGAATGGCTCTAATAACCCATACGCTAACTTCTCATTTGATTTTCCGGCGAATATCACCAGTTCACATCTACATGTTTATTATCATCAAATTAAAATCCATATCATAAAAATCGAAATTCGGCAAATCGAATATTGAAATATAAAGTATGGTTTTTACCTGGTTCTGGTAGGAGTGAGCTGAAAGAGAACATAGTCAAGACGAGCAGAGGAATCCATTGATAAACACTTGTTATAAATTAGGGTTTCAGAAATTCATTAATCAGTTCACAGAGAGACATTCATTCATTCAATGCATATTCTTCAGGTACAGGAAACGAAAAGGAGAGAGAAACAAGAGACTAGAGAGAGGGGTAGTTTTTTTTGGGAAGTGGTATATTAAGTTTATGATTTTCGCTCTCCTGCAGTTTTGCACATGGATTTGATGAGAGAGAGAGAGAGAGAGAGAGAGAGAGAGGAGAAGGTGGTAGTGGTAGTGGTAGTGGTGGTGGTGGAGAAGGAGGGAGGAGTGAGAAAGTTGACAGCAAGGGGTGATGAAGCTGGGCACATGGAAATGGGAAATGGAAGTGAGAGAGTGAAGAAATTTGTTGAAATTCAGAGAGGTGAGGACCCCACGTCCTTGTTGTTCTAACTCTAAATTCAATTAATGCCGACACCACCATTTTTATTTACTCTCACTCCAAGGAGATAAAATGAATCCGACAAGAGAGAGGGGGAAATTAGGGAATCAATTTGAGTAAAGAAATCCAGAAAGGGAAATTGGTTTAAAATGCTAAAATTATTATTGGGAGAGGTGGAGAGTCTTTTCATTATTAAGTAAAAAAGAAAAGCTTTAATGGAAAGGCTTATAATTATAATTGAAGAGAACATCGAAAATGGCTGGCCCTCTTCTTCACTACTTGCCTGCTTGGTAGTGACTGACTCTGTGTCGGGTGTGGGGTGTAGAGTGCAGAAAGGGTAAAGAATAAGAAGCCAAAATATAAATAAATAAATAAAAGCTGCCTTTTCAATCAAATGGTTTTCCTCTTTTCTTTTTTATTTACTAGCTTTTATATAATTGAATTTTAAATTTTTCATAGGTATACGGTATACCCAAGTAACAATTTTCATACACTCAAGAAAAAAGAAAAAAAGGAACGGATTCTCCAGAGTTCTTTCTCTAGAGTTCCTCTTTCTCTCACCATTGGATTAGAGGGGGAGTTTTGGAACCATTGGATTAGAGGGGATAACTTTTGGAAAATTGGTAGTTATAGGAGAGAGATAGACACAAAAAAAGAACTCTACAAAAACTCTAGAGAGGGGAACTCTAGAGGATCTATGAGTAGTTAGTATTTTATGTGTGTGTCTGCGTGTATGTAAATTAAAAGGTTAGTTTTAATGAGGATAGATATCTAAAGTTTTATAAGAATCCAATTTGCCGAATTGTCAAATGGATATATTTAATGACCCTCTTTCACCACATTGGTATACTTAAAAAACTCCGGCGCCAAATGGGTATATAAATTGACACTTTTGCGCAAATGGGTCCAAAATCTCGCCGCCGGCAACTAAATTAATTTAAAAAATTATGATTTTTCTATTTTTTTTATTCTTCAATTTCTTAAAACTAATTACTTTTCTTTATTCTTCAGTTTTGTATTACTCGGTTTTTCTGTCCCTTATTTTGATCGAATAGAAACGTTGAAATTTTCATAAACGATAAAGGCGGCAAATGAAAAATCAAGATATTTCTCCACATCCTGTTCTCTACCTCAATCATCTCCGTTATCGGTACCGCCGGTCGCCAACTCACCAACTTCTTTTCCTATCTTTCCCTACCCTCTTTCCTTCCTTTTATGTTATTTTGATTAAGCATTAAATATTAGGGATTTCATCACAAGTGGGTTGGTGTGTATGTGAAACTACTAAATGCTTTGCTTCTTTAAATGCCACAATCTCCAATAGCATATATGAACACAAAGGGTCGCATTTGAGTGAATTTGGCCAACATAAATAATGAGACTTGCTGTGAAGTGAGAGAAAAAGAATGAAGAGGAATCCACAATATCAATTTATATAGAATGTGTCCACATAATTTAGAGTTATCTTCAACTTTTATGGGTGATATAACCGTCATTGAAGCACGAGAAGGGAGGGAAAGGGGGAAAGAAGATGAAGGTAGAATATGAGGAAGAAAAAAGAAAATGGAAACAATAAACTTGCAATTAGGAGAGAGAAGAAAAATAAAATAGTTAAAGAAAATAAGAAAAATCTGTAAATGATTTTTTTTATTGATTTTAATTGCCGGCGGCGAGATTTTGGACTCATGTGCGCTGAAGTGTCAATTTATATACCTATTTGACACCGAAAATTTTAAATATACCCATATGATAAAAGGGGATCAATAAATATACTCATTTGACAATTCGGCGGAATCCAATTAGTACAATTTAATCATGAGAGCATACAAGAATATGTATAATACCATGAATATAACCACCACCATATAAAAAATCTTAGCTGGATATTATTGTGACATCTTGTCCGTAAGACCGCAACAAATACTCCTAATAATGGTGGTATGTAGTACGTGATTATTGTTTATTACTCTGCGTTTGTGACCAGACACCAACCGTTCTAAAAGGAACATAAAAATAATCCGCGCCAGCCATATGATTTTTTGCATAGGTGCTTTTTGGAAAATGCTAAGCTTACACCTAATGTAATATACATTAGTGTGTTTTTCTTCTATTTCTCTCCTCTACCCTACACCCACAATACCCCCATAAAATTCAAAGGGGCTCACGGAGGAGGAGAGAGATAGACTCATAGACACACTTGTGTACATTACAATGGGTGTAAAGCAATCATGGTCCGTATCATAGGAGTACTTCGTATTGTTTAACAAGAATAATTGTCCGAAAAGGGTAATGAAGTCGGTGGTGAGGTTGAATTTTATGACAAAAGTTATAATTAAATTTTCACTAAATTTTTTTACTGAGACTGTCTGATATTATTGCATACACTTGAGTTTTATCCACTACACACTGATCGATCAAAGAGTAGTGACTGTGATTTTTCATGTAAAAAAACACAAGATTTTCTGATTACTCTCCAATTCCCATTTTTCGACTTGGAGATATGGGAGTTTGGATCCTCTGCAGTTTCTCCTCTCCATCCTTTTCTCTTTTTCTCTCTCCTCCCCAACTCTCCAAACTCCAAAAACCCTCCCTACTTACAAAGAAAACAGCAGAGAATGATCCTCTACAGTACCGCAGAGGATCCAGACCCGAGATATGAAATGCAACCACCATCGTCACCACACGAGCAAATAGCCAAAGCCTCCCTTTCACATTAAAAAGCTTATAAAGGTGAGTGTTGCCTTCATATCCATTACATGGAGTCCAATAAACACTAACTATCTCATCTTTTCGTCCATGACTCCATGTGGTGCACCTTAAGGAGAATTATATTTATTTATTTTACTTTTTAGTTGTAGAATGATTTATTAAGAAATTGAAATTTGGGACATTTCTACAATCATTAATCAGAATGACAAAACTCAGACAAAATATATATAGAAAAAAGAAATTTACCCACTATCATGAATTAACTTGTTTTAATGGTTTCTATTATAATTATAGATATAAAAATAACTGAAAAATATATGCTGATTTAAGTGTATATATTTTATAAATTATCAGAAAAAGTGTATATATTTTATAGAGAATGTACATTTTTTTTCACAACAAGATGGTCCATGGATGTAGATCAAAATTGAAAGCTGGCCACATTCTTTCACATAAAGATATTCTTTTGGTTGAGATAAGGTATAAATGTCAATATAAAATACAGAGTTCATATACATGGGGGAGGGGATATTTAAATCTGAAATTTTATATACCCAACACCTCAATTTTAACTATCAGATTAAGATATTACTCTATTAGTTCCCAAAATTTTGGGTGCTTGGAGAGTTGGAGTTGTACCCATTTGGATACAATAACCTCTCACAATACATTAAACGATGTAAGTAGAGGGCCCATATAATGTCTGGGTCCCATGTGTATGTGACTATGTGAGATATAGATGGGTACAACACTATAACTCCTTGTGCTCATTACATGTTGTCCTTAATTGGCTATTACACATAAAAATATATTTGCATTTTTATAAGTTTTAATAATTGTCTTGTCAAAAATTTATTCAAATTAGTTTTTCTTTTTCCAAATTAAAGACATAGTTAAGCTTTGAAATTAGATTTAAAATAGTAAGTGTATCTTCTTTTATACTAAATTGAAAAAAAAAAGTATACTTTCGAAATGAAAAAAAAGTTGTTGGCCAAATAAGTGAAACAGAACACACTCTAATTATCAATCATTAATGCATTGAGAGAAGCAAGATAATTACTCGGGTGATGTGGATAAGTTTACCCACTGGGTAGTCTACCCGAATGATGTGTGAATTAGTGATTGGTTGAGTTTTTAATATTTTATTTTTTAAGTTAGAAATAATTTATTTGAGTTCCAATGTACATGCTTATATTTCTTGTCCATATCACCCGAGTAGACTACCCGGTGGGTAAACTAAGCATTCTTCGACTTTATTTGGTTAGTACTTCACATCAGATGAGCTAAATTCAATTCAGTTTAGAATTCTTTTTAATTTTATATTTTGGTGTCCATTATTATCATCTGTCCTGTTAATCCGGATAGAAGCCATAATGAAAATTTGACACTAGTGGTTGCAATCGCTTCTTGTGTACCTTTGGTTAGAAAGTCCCTATCCAAATGAAAATCTAGTCAAATTTTTCTTCAAGTATAATCATGCTCTTATCTAAATCTAAACTGGGATCAGAAGTTTGCTAATCGTTCTTTCATAAACGGGGCCGGAGGTAGCTACATAATAACTAATCATATATACATGGTGGCAAAATCCCATTATGCTTGATATTGACTAGCTAAGCATGTGATCGTAGTAGTCCTAATTAATTAATTAGTACTGTACTACGTACATGATGGAGATAATGATGGGTATCTGTATCCCTATATGATATGCATGTGAATGAGATGCGCTCTGCTTTAATCATATGGAGTATAATATTTACAGAATCCAAAACCATACATTTTCCTAAAAGGATAAATATTTACATATTTAATATATTTCTCTATTAATATAAATTTAAGTAGCTTTTTGGTTCACGACCAAGGGTATCCACCGTCGACCACAATGATTATCCCTCATGCTGGCTTGTAGGCACTTTAAAGGGTGAGACACCTGGCCAAGGAATTTAAAGCTGCTCCATGCCCAAAGCGAGATTTATAAACTTAAGCAGCTAACGACTAGTGTTCCCTTCTTTTTCTTTTTAAGAAAAAAAGCAACATTGATGTGGATCATTTACTTAAAACTTATCGCAATGTTGATTTCTAAAGGTAGCGCTTCTTACAGTATTTGACTTCCCAATATAATAGTTTCCTAAATAGTAAAGTGACACCTTATTCAACTAGAAGCGGATATAACCGTCTAAATAGAATCTATAGTTGCATGATAGTATATGTTTGTGATTGTGTTGTTGTTGTATACAAAAAATTCATTTCCTTCGTATGGGCATTTTGTCGAACACAAATATGTAAAAACAAGCTGATCTCAAGAATTGAATAAATGCAACCCCTCTGTAGCCCGAAAAAACAAATCACGGTTAACATGGAATACAATAGTATTGGGTCAATGAGCTCGACTTTTTTATCCTGTTGAAAGAGACTGAAAAATTATAGTAGTGGAGCAGGCAAAGAAATAAACAAAATATAATTTACAGTAAGAGATCAATGCAAGTACAATATATGAAAGCCCTCCAGTCTTGAGATCGAGTCACATATTGGAGAATGGAGATAAATATGAGCGATATAATTAAGTAAATCAACCCCCAAAATTCTGAGTACGTGTTCAAATAATAAAAGACTAATTGTCACGAGATGATGCCCAATTCATTATACTGACTTCCTCAAGTTGAAACTAGTACTAGTAGGTGCAACAATATTGGTGGGTCGTGTAAATGACTTTTGGTTGGCATTTCCATCATGATTATTATGTTGGCTTTTGTTTGCAAGGAAATCCGAATACCACTTAGCTGATAGCTTGGGAGTGCGTTCGAGAGTTGTCCGGTCAACGTGGTAGAGACCATAGTATACATCATAACCTTGTAACCACTCAAAATTGTCCATCAATGTCCATACGAAATAGCCTTTCACTTTAGCTCCTTTCCTATGTTTTACAAGCAAGGTCATATATATTATAGCCATATTCATATTCATATTCATATTCATATTCATATTCATATATTGAATTGAATGTTTTTTTAATGAAGGTCTCACCTCATAGATTTGGCTAAAGTTGCGAGATACGCTTTATGGTATTGTATCCTTTTGTAGTCATTCAACACCGTCTCTTCCCCTTTTGGGGTATACCCTAAATTAAATAGCAGGATATAATTCAACAATTACATATTGTGCTGATATTAAATGATCATGAGCTGTAATTTAATTTTAAGATTCTGGGCTAAATATAACATTGAGGATCATATAGCAGAAAAACAGTGAATTTAAGGATAATTAATCGAATGACTTACCATTTTCAGTAATATACATGGTAATATTGGGATACCTCGCTGCAACATAATCTGTGACCTTCTCCATTCCGTATGGTACTACAAAAAATCTGTCATACCCCATCTGCCACCACAAAATGTATACATGTATATGCAGTTAGAGTATAAACAGATTTCAGGTACACTTAATTACTCAGTAGGAAGAGAGAGTATTGCCTCATCTCCAATGGGAACGCCATCTCGAAATCCAGTAGTGCCGGCGAAACCCATAATGGGACGATTGTCACGCGCAGTGCAATCAGAATTGTGGAAGCAATCAATTGCATATATAGAAGAGTAATGGTTGATCCCAACAAAATCAACACTTCCCTTCACCAACTCTACTTCCTCTTTGGTGAACTTTGGTAGACTGTTCCCAAGATATTTGCGCATTAGGGGAGGATACTCTCCATATATCAAAGGATCCAAGATCCTGTAATTTCCCATTAAAGTCACCACATTTTAATCAATCAATTTAGTGACAGCAACTAAACGATCCATGCATTATTGAACATATACCAGGCGATATTAAAAGCATAGGCTCTTTCAGCAGCTTGTAGGTTGAACTCATCATCTCTGTAGGGTTCGTAATGGAAGGCATGAACTGCCATTCCGATAACTCCAGATTGTTTAGCCTACATACAGCAACAACGTAACAAGCTGGTTCGTTAATTTTCTTACCAAGAGCCAAGAGGCCATAGTTTTTGCATTGCTAGGTTGAACATACCTGAAATTGGTTGCGGTATAACTGAACTGCCTTAGCATGTGCCAATAACATGTTGTGACCAGCAATTAGAGATTCCAAATCCGAGTTACCAACTGAGCAATTACCAAAAGGTGGAGAACAATGTTGTGGTGGAAAAAGTCCAAGAATATAAGCCATAAGAGTGTCTATATTTGGTTCATTTATTGTCATCCAATACTTCACTCTGTCACCAAATTTCTCAAAACATGTCTTGGCGAAATGAACAAAATCTTCCCTACATGCACAACAACCAGACATTTTTGAAAAGCTAAGAAAAGAGGACCAACACCAAAAGTTCTGGAACTACTAAAGGCTTTGATCAAAAAGGTTATTTTGACAGTGATGAACAAGGGCAGTTGATAGTAATTGATATAGATATGAAGAAAAAAATCAAATGGAAATATAGGAAGTACAAACATAAAATTAAAGTTATTAAAGTTGAGAATTACTGCATTAGAGGGCTAAGCCAACCCCCATATCGATCATCAAGCTCTTGTGGGACATCTACATGATGTATTGTCACAAATGGCTCTATTCCTGCACATAATAACCTTGTTTAGTTGATGAGACTATGTTGCACATAGATATAGACACTTAGTGTGTGTTTTTTCCACTCGCTTAGTAATTTACTAGTAGTTCAATGATCTACTTTTCTTCTCATAGATTGCTACATTTCATTTCAATTTAGTTCTATTTTTTCTCTCACGGATTACTGTTCAGAGCAGTTCAATCCAGTCTAGTCCATTTCCGTGAAAAAGAACACACCCTTATAAATCTAACATCTATCCACTTGCAATATCTAATACTTAAATCTAATAAATAGCTTGTCCCATAGATGGAGAAATGGTTCAAAGTGATAATGAAATATATTGAAATTGCATTTTCAATGTGTACATGTCTATTTTGATCAAATCCTATGGGCGGGTATCATAAATCCCAATCTTTTAAAGCATCTACATTTTTTTTCATTATTTAAGCTATTTTAGAATTGGGCATACCTCCTCGCGAGGATTATTACATAAACGTTGACTATAAATAGCAAAAACAAAACTGTCAATGAGTAAAAAGTTTGGGTAAAGAAAAAGTAATAATCAGGAAATAATCAAACCTCTGGAAAGGAGATTGTCAATAATTGAGTTGTAGAAGGTGACCCCAAGTGGGTTGAGCTCACCAAACCTCCCATCTGTTACGCGGACAATTTCAGTACTAGTCATGTTTCAGAAAAATGAGAAACATTATACAATACAATTAGGACAGGTCATATATATCCAGTAATGTAAATAGCCCTACTTGGTAGAAGTCTGGCCCATGAGATTGAGAATCGATATGCATCCACGCCAAGCGACTGGATTATGTCAATGTCCTCCTGTTAACAATTTAAATTGGCATTCTTTCATATTATTCAACGCATGAAAATGATTGTCTTGAACGAAATTAGGTATTGAGGCCGTTTCAAGGTAAAATCACCTCTATATAACCAAGTATAATGTAAGCATATTTGCCGTCATATTTGATGAAAGGGCTCATCGGTCGACTCAAACGAGTTTTTCTGCTAATTAAACTAACTAGCAGTAGGAAACAAGATAAATGTACCTACCATGTAGCGATGGTAGTGATCATCCGCTATATTTCCATTGTCCCCATTCGGTGCGTTTCCTGCGCCGCATTTCATTATACGAGTATTGTATTACTTTTAGCAAGAAACTTGACAAGCATTTCTCTTGTTAACATCGAAATTAATGTACCAAGAAAGATTTATTTATTTTTCCACAATACGATGTATGTATGTTTTCACGGAAAACATTTGACTTATCTAAATATACGTAACTAACTAAGGAGGTGTGGTTGAGTGGTAGGGACTCATCCATCCTTAACCAAGGTTGAGGGTTCGAATCTCGCTTTGGGCATGGAGCAACTTTAAAATTGCGGGGGATAGTCACTGTGGTCCTACTGACTACTTGGTAGACGCCACGAAGTTCAACCTACCACCACTAAATCAACTTGTTAGAAAAAAAAAACAAAGCGTGTCCTTCTAGTTTCATTTGGGGCTAGTTTCAGCTTTCGAGAATCTGGATTTTTGGTCGACATGGAGGTAGAATGAGGGGAAATGAGAAGAGAAGCTCAATCTTGGCAAAACTTGGCCAAACACTTCTATAGTTAAGTAGTTTTCCCAGAAACTTCACTTATTAAATAGTACAGTAAATAATAAAGGCGTCGTAACATGAAATTTGACATGAATTGGGGGTATGTCTTGAAATATAAATGAATTACTCTCTAAATTTGTGTAGTAGTAGTGGGCTACTTATATTAACTAAATTTACCCAAATTCCTACAACGAGAAATTTAAGACTGAAGTTGATTGGGTGAACATATATACATACCCGCATTAGTAAAAACATCCCAATTGCTCAGACTCTTTCCATCTTCAAGGTAAGCTCCTTCTATCTGCAATTTCCTCAAATTTCATACATATACACCCATAGATAGGAGAGAGAGAGAGAGAGAGAGAGAGAGAGAGAGAGAGAGAGAGAGAGAGAGAGAGAGAGAGAGAGAGAGAGAGAGAGAGAGAGAGAGAGAGATGTGGGTGCGTGCCTGGAAAGCAGAAGTTGCAACTCCAAAGAGGAAATCGTCAGGGAACATTGATCTCCTGACCAATGGATCGTCTTCTTGCACTTCATCTCCCCCATTATTATTTGAGCTTTGACCAAATATTTGGGCAGGGGATGATAGAAGAAGCAGAGAGAATAACACCCGTAATGCTCCTCCCCCTGATGGGGCTTTTTTCTGCATTTTGTTTGTTTTCACTTTTCAGCACCAAATTATTGGGGCTCTCTCTTTTTTAAGGGGACTTTCTCTTTTTAAAAACAACATCGATCCGGCCATGTAATGGTGTTTTTACTTGGTCACGTATCAGTTTAGCAATGTTCAATTTAGTGATGTTAAGTTTTTACTTAGTCACGTATTAATTTAGTGATATTCAATTTCGTGATGTTAAGTTTAGTTTAATAGGAGTAATATTTACTTTAGAAAAATCCAATTTGTCTCGCAGAAAATATACTTTATTTTAGTTCAGCGGTATTCATTTGACTTCAACGTTGTTCATTATTATATTCACTTTAATTTAATTCATTTCTCCCTAAGTATCACAATCACTTACTTGTATTTATGAATGTTTTTAAGGTAACTTATATTTGGATGTTGGATATTTGACTAGTAGTCCATCATTCATTTGTCGTATTTGCCCGTTTGGTACACCAAGTTGGCAAATTTCGTCGCCAAAAAGCAGTGCGTGGTCGAAGGCCACAGTTGGAAGGACAGCCAAAAACTTACCGATCGGACTCCATCATCAATTAATGGCTGATGGCATTATTTCGTAAAACAATCATGGTCCCATTATTTCAGTGAAATGGGACAAGTGTGATGTTTTTTTTTTGGAAGCTGTTACCCGTCTATCCCATAGACGCGTTTTTGTATCTATGTGGATGACGTGGTGCTAATTTAGTTCAAAAATAAAAAGAATACTGGAATAGTGAAACTTGTCATGAAAGCTTAATTGGGGGCAAATAAGTAAAACCGGACTCATTTTCTCTCTCCTCCACATTCACGCTCAGTCTCCCCTCCTCGCCGCCATTCTCTCTCTTTCCTTGCGAGGTATCCTCTCACCCAGCAAACTCCCATGTCTCCTCTCTATTTCGTCGGCGCCGGAAATCAGAAACGACTTTTCTCTTTCCTCGTTCTTTGGCCACGCATCTCCTGGAAGACGGTAATTTTATGTTCTTTCTCAAATATAGGGTTTTATTCGATCACTCTGTGAATCGATGTTAAAATATTGCTACTGATATTAGGATAAACCCCACCCTCTTCTTTATCTCTTTATTTTCCTCTGCAAAATATCTATGTTTCTGTATGGGTTGCTCTGTTTCATTCATTTTGTGGGCATAATTTTGATGGGTTTGTGAAGGGTTCATTGTTGAAGATTTAAAGGAGAGAGAAAATCAAACGGTTGAGTATTTTACGATTAAATGGGGTCTGTTGGTGCTCAACCTAATCACATGAAGTTCAAGCTTCCCAAAAAGGTAAATAATTAAGTAAATCATCACAAATTCACAACTGTCTAATGTTAAGATTTTTTATCATTAATTGACGGTTTTCATTGTGGGTTTGAAGAATTTTTGGTGATTATTCCAATACAGTCTACGCAGCCTCTGTTCCAAGGAAGTTACCTTCAGGTAAGTAATTTCATTTTTCTGATTGAGATTTGGATTATAATCAATGGGTTTATTGGTTGTTTTTGACACTTAATCATTTATTTGTTTAATTCATTGTTAGTGCTGTAAACTTCCAAGTCTTATTGGGCAAGTATGTACTAGATTCTAGTATTCTATTATGTGGGTTCTTTTTAGGGGAATTTCTCCATTTTTTATAAGTCTGAATTTGGAGCTTGAGCTTTAGTGAACTTTTATGATTTTCGTTTTGTTCATAAAAGATTTTGTATGTGCTTCCACTTTTTAACTTGCTGGTAGTGGAAGCTGCAATTTTCATGCTTTGTCTATTCTTTTACTGCTAATGCTCCAGGGGTGATTAGCATTAGATTGTTGACCACCAACAATAAAAGAATATAGCATTGCTTGTTCAAGATAGTCAAGGCTGACCTCAATAGCTATTGTCCTTCTCTTAGTGCTGCCATCACAAGAAAACCCCATAAAGCTCTCAGCTTTATCAAATAGAACTTAAACAAACTGAAACAAAACCAAAAGTATGCCAGTAAATAACCATCAGAACTAGAAATTGATTGATTGAGCAACAAATAAGCTGGGGTTAGTGATAATTCCTAAAAAAGGCAACCAAGAATAACCAAATTGTTTTTTAGCTACATCATCCTTAATAGTGATCTATCACTTATTGCATAAGATTAAGGACTATATTACCTCCAGGGGTAAGTGGACAGGAATGTCATCGCAACGAGTGACAATATCACCAGCAATCTAATTAAGTGTAATATGCACATTGCGTTCGATGCCCGGCACTCGGATGTAAAGATATACATCATTACACTTAAGTTCTTTCAAGCCTCATTTTCTTATTTCTGAATACGAGAAAAATAGTGATTTCGTTTTAATTGTTTTTTCTAGTTATTCCTTGGTGTTTCTAGTTTTTTGCTCGTCTTTTTTTTTTTTTTTGCTCGTCCCTTGGTGTTTCTAGTTACCCAGTGTAATAATAGAATTTACAAGCCTATTAGTTCAATTGGTAGAGCGCGAAGGATGTGGGTTCGAATCCCATATAGGCTATCTTAGTTGGTGTGTGAGGTTGTTAACTCACTTGAATGGGGGTGTTGTTTTTGTAATTCAGTGTGTGCATGTTAGTTTGCTGAATATTTGTCACCGAAATGTCTTCATTGAGCCAAAACTTTTAATCACTTTCACTTCTTATAGTTTGTATGCTGTTTTCTAACAGGCATGATTTGCAGGAAAAGTACAGCTTGCCAACCCCTACTAGGCAGCAGCTAAGGCATTAGAAGATATATAAGGAGTAACAGTTGTCTGTGCTGCTGTTGTAGATGTTTGTTGTTGTAGCTAGTTGTTGCCGATGTCTGTGTGTTGCTAGCCAGAAATGTATGTTTTTGCCAAATAGCCTATGTGGGATTTGAACCCACATCATGTGCATTACACATTGCTCTACCAATTGAGCTAATAGACTTTATAAAAAGCAATATTTGGATGAAATTGAATCCGTTAAAAAGCACAACAATTCGTTAAATAAATGAAAAGTACTATCTGATTATGACAATGTATCAAATAATGCATAATGGATACATGTTCACTGAATAAAAGTATCTAAGAACGTGAACATCCTTCTCCTTTATCACGCATACATGTGCACTAATTACAAAGGACTATAGTACATATAACTCAGACACCAAAAGGAAGCACCTCGCATTGAGAATGCTACGTGACCTTTTGTCTAAGCAATACATTTTGTGGTTGCAATCACCATAGGATCGGGGGAGGGGAAGCCCATAAACTATTTGACAGTGCTGATTAGCCACTAAGTTCCACTTCCATTTCAGATTGAGGTATAATGAATAGTAAAATGAAAGACGCACAGAAATGAAAAGGTTAGATAAGACTATTGGCTTAAGCACTTCAAAGCAAGACCAAAGTGACAGTTGAAAATGGAGCTGACTGATGCGATGAATGTCCAGAGGTTATATAGAGCAGAAGATTAAACTCATGAGAAACAAGAAAAGTTTCTCTCCAGGTACCTTACCAGTTTAGCAAAATTCCCAGCTGTTAGTTGTGCAGAGTATCCATCTATTACAACCTGGGCACATGCCTCAATGATCAGTTGTTACACTGTGAAAAAAGTCTAGATATAATATGACATAAGTCATAGGCTTATGAATCAATTTCCTTAAACATTTACATTTCTAAGCAGTCCTTTTACTCCCTTTGGTAACTCTGAATGGTTGTGACATTTATGCATAGAAACTACTCATACATAAAACAACAATGGATGAAACATATTGCACATATTAAACCAAACTAAGTGTCTTCTAACTCTGTTTTCATCACCGATATTAAAAGTAAGAATTTGTTTTTGAACAATCACTATGCTTCCATCCCCTCACATTTGGTCTATGTAAACTATGCAAGCAATTGCATCGCAAATCACTACTATGTTCCGTAATCCCAGACTTTGTAGTGGTTTCAATGTCAGAGCAGTCTTACAGTTACATGGTAGTAAGCCACCATAGACCCCTTACTATTCAAACTAAAGTTAGACACCAAATGAACAAGCGTCCAATTGCCAAGATGGTAGTAGTTGACCAGCACAAAGACACACATGAGAGTATCTCCAGCCTTGTTTTACATCACAAATATCAAGCAGAGGCCATAGTTTTGTTCCATTAAAAATTGTCCCCAAAAATTCAGCATACAAAATTGAAAATTCAGCAATACCCACGTAAATGAACTGTATGAAAAGAAAATCAGAGCAATGCCCACAACAATAATAAGAGAGAGGGAGACAACAATCTAACACAATTGTGAATCGCAGAATAGTGTAACCCAAATCGTAGAACAATAAATCGGAAAACTAGTAGAAATGTCAAATTACTATCTCTAGATAACAATCAAATTACTTTGGTTCACATCTTCCATCACTATCAAAAAAAAAAAATCAATGAAACACAAAATTGAAATCTTAAACTAACACTAAACTAATATTTGTTCGAAATTTTGAATTTCGAACCTGAAATTTTGATTTTGGTACCTTTAGAAACGAAAAAATTGAGGAAACTTGGATTGAATTCACATTTGAAGTTCTTTGCATCTCCTTAGTAAAAACCTCATAAATGCCTGCAAAATTAAACCAAACATAACAATGAAAATGTGAGTGGATTGAACCCGAATTCTAGGGTTTCAGAAGAATTTTAGGGTTCTACCGATTAAAATAGAAGATCGAGTGGATGATATTTTCTTCTGCGTCATTGAACATGTTTTTCAGATTTGGTTTGAACATCTCCTTGAAGGTTTGCTTCAGAGTTTTTAGGAGGAGAGAGAGAGCAGAGAAGAGAGAGAGCAAAGGAGAGAGAGAACAAGTTTTTAGGGAAGGAGACAAGTCATATTCTCCTTCAAAATGTACTAATAAAAGAAAAATATAAACCAAATACAATCTACCCAAAATGCCCTGCCTTTAGAAAATTCACTGTGCACTTGATATGTGTAATAAACCTATGCCACGTCAGCCACATAGACGAATAAACACGTCTTTGACATAGACGCGTAACATTGGGTTTTTTTTTTTGCTCGTCCTGGAGAAGTTTGATGAATTTTGGGGTGGGGCCTCATTGATTTTCCTTATTTTGGTTCACTTTGTTTTATATACTCCGTTTGGTGTTGAATGGATAGCACGAAGGATTAGCTGATTAGGCCCATGGGCCATGGCCATATCGGCCCACCAAAGATGGTGATATCTGACCTGCACCTCTCTCCTTTTTCAATTCAATATTACCATTAGACACTTAGATAAGTAAAATAATAATACTACCCCATCTTATTATTATTATTATTAGTAGTAGTAGTAGTAGTAGAGTAAATAATAGTACCACCTCCATCTTTTTATTTTATCTTTTAAAGCATGTTTGAAATGAATGTAATGATTAAATAGGGTAATAGAACAAATTAAAAGGTAAAAAAGGAAAGTGGAGGTGATCGGACCTAGGGGTAATAATTGAGGTAATGGAGAAGAAATAAAGGGAGAAAGTGGGGGAATCATTATCTTAGGGGGAAGTAGCTGTTACCCCTCAAATAGGAGTAATAATTATCCTCATCTTCACAAAATCTAACACCCATCTCCTCACATATCTCATTTTAAATTGTAATTCAATCTATTACAGCTTTAATTAATACCCCATTTTAAACAAACATACCCTTAATTTGTTTCAGTACCCATTTAACGCCAATCCAAACATACCCAATCAAAAAAGTAATATTAACATATGTTTAATTCTTCTACTATATGTCATATCAATCGGTGCAAAAGGAAACAACATTTTTTTTATGCACACTAAAAATGAAAGAAAAAACCATAAGAATCGAAGACAATCCTTTCGATTTATCGTAATTTGAAAAGCTAGTAGTTTCATAAGATATTATTTTTATATGTTTTACTATCATATTTAGATCAAAATTAAGGATTAAAGTTAAAACAACCAATAAACGTATATGAAGTCAAAATTCATGTAAAGAGAATCACAACTCGCACATACCCCCTTTCAAATACTTTTTATTAGAATTTGAACAAGCCGGCCACTTTGGTATCTTTTTCTTCTCTTTTTTGCTTTTTCCATTTGGGGCCGCACATTTCTTGGGTATGGGGACACGTAACAAAAGGCCTAGCTATATATTTGTATTTGTATTTGTATTTGTATTTGTATTTGTAGTTGGAACGAAGAAAACATAAGTTGCCTCACCCTGGTTTCCTGTAGGAAAAAGAGAGTAGTGAAGTGAGATCAGCTAAAACCTTTTTTAATAAGATCGAATAACACAAATATATTTGCATAAAAACCACGCTACATTTTTACTACCTGTCTGTCTCTCTAACCAGATTCATCCTTCCGTAAGTTTCTCTCATCATCATCATTGAATTTCATAATCCCTTGTTTAATTAACATGAGCATTTTTGTTATTTACCAATTTTTGCATTTAATTCAAGTCATTAAAGTTATTCTTACGACTTATAGGAGTATAAATTAGCAAAATTATGGAGTTGAAGAATTCTGATGTAGAGTCTCAGAAGCCAATTCCAGAAGCCAATAATGCATCCACCATTTTCAACAACTCCATTCGCCCTGTCACTTTGAAGGTATTCTGTAAGGAATTCATGCTTATCAAGCAACTGATCGAGTTATTGTGCTTAATTATTATATGCATGCACATATATGATGTGGAATTTTTATGATTTAATTTAATTTGCACATAAATGTTATTTAACAAAAAAAGAAATATAACTCTAAAAAGAGATATAGATAGTAATGTACTCATAACTCATGCATGAACTTATCATCAATTTGTATCATGATGATCTCTTCCCTTAAAAATAAAATAAAAATAGCATGATCGATATATTTACCTATTTAATTATATTCTGTCATGTAATTTCCTTTACAATGAATAGTCTACCATAAGGCGGTTAAACTAGAAGTTGATGGTCACTTAATCACTACCTAAGCTAAAACCCTTAATTGAACGATTCCTCTGTTTGGGACCATTCCTGATTTTCCTGGGAAAAATTTGCTAATGTGGAATATTAGTCAATATATGCTTATCTTAACAACAAATGATACGCAAATTAATTACTTAAAGAAGCATTGGAGTTAATTAAAAGTAATCTATATCATTTATTACATTGTGAAAAAAATAAAATGTGAGGTTAGGATTCTCATCTTTAGGAGAATTGATCAAGTTACTCTGTGTCAGCCTCTTTTTTTTTTTCCTATGGGTTCTCTGTGTCAGTGTTTGAAGTACCATACATGTAGTGGAAAGGAAACCAGTTCTTTGTACCTCCCCGGCCAACTATAACGAGAAGATTCTCTGTCTCACTTTGTGTTCCATCCGAATTGAACCAATTATCATGATAAAAAGAAACATAGTTTTTGGAGACCCATCAATCGATGACTACAAATGGGAAACTACTAACAATGTGACACCTTAATTTGCAGTTTCAAGATGTTGTTTACAAGGTTAAATTACAAAATGGAAAATGGATAACACTAAAGAAGTCTCAATCAAAGTCACAAGAGCGAATCATACTCAAAGGCGTTACAGGCATTGTAAAACCGGGTGAGATGTTAGCCATGCTCGGTCCTTCGGGTAGCGGAAAAACGACCCTCCTGACCGCCCTTGGAGGTCGTCTAGGGGGGAACTTGAAGGGCACCATAACCTACAACGGTAAGCCTTTTTCCAACCAAACGAAGCGTTGCACAGGTTTTGTGACCCAAGACGATGTGCTCTACGCCCATTTGACAGTCACAGAAACATTAGTCTACACAGCACTATTAAGACTTCCCAACACTCTCACAAAAGAAGAGAAAATTGGGCAGGCTGAAGCTGTGATAGTTCAATTGGGCCTAACAAGGTGCAAAAACAGCATTATTGGTGCACCACTTTTGAGGGGGATTTCTGGAGGTGAAAGAAAGAGGGTTAGTATTGGGCAGGAGATGTTGATTGATCCAAGTTTGTTGTTTTTGGATGAGCCCACTTCAGGCCTAGACTCAACAACGGCGCAACGGATTGTATCCACGTTGTCGGAGTTGGCCTTTGGTGGACGGACCATTGTGATGACTATCCACCAGCCCTCTAGTAGATTGTTTTACATGTTTCATAAGGTGGTGTTGTTATCAGAGGGTAACGCTGTGTACTTTGGTAGTGAAGCAGAGGTTATGGATTACTTCAAAAGCATTGGTTTTGCCCCTTCTGTTCCTATGAACCCTGCTGATTTTCTCCTCGACCTTGCAAATGGTATGTCATCATATCAATGTAAAATATTTTTAATTCTCATATTTTTAATGTGTTCCTTTGGTTAAATCGAGCTGAGATTATTTTGGGCTACACCAAGTCACCAATGATCCGGGACCATCTAATAATTTTCAACATAGTTTACCCTCTAACCAAATTGCATAGAAAAACCACTAGAACACAAGACAATTGGTTGCCTCTAATCCAAAATCACTGTTGATCTTTTCATACCCAAGTTTGGAATGTGAAACATAACAAGTCAGGAATATTGTTCTTCAATCACTTTGTTGCTCTTATGTTTCAATGTGATGAAGTCATAATCATATATATTTGGTGAATGTTAGGTGTTTCGCCTGACGATTCAGAAGACCCAGCTAGTGTGAAAGAGAAACTAATTCTTGCATACAAGAACAACCTTGCAAACAAAGTGAAAGAAGACTTGCAAGTAGATGATCTAGTTGGGGTTAATGTGGATTGGGCCGTTTGGCCCAACTTGATTCAAACTCATTCATTTATGTTTTTTCTCACAAGGATTTATCTTTTAAGAAAAAATACCGGTAGAATTATTTTTCTTTTTGTTCAGCTACTTTTATCATCTCCTTGATTTAATGAAAATTTTGTATCTCACATTTTGTCAAATACTATATCTTATAACTTAATGGCAGATTGGGGTAAATTTTGCATTATAAGCTCCAAAATGTCTTCATATATGTGGGTCATGACTCATGTAGAAAAAATAATGGCTCGAATATGCATTTTAAGTTCCAAAATGTTTTCATATATTTAGTTCATATTCATTGATTTTTATTTTTTACTCTACCATATCCATATGTATTATCTATTTAGTTCAACTTCATCGACCTATTATCCAGTGGAATAGATTTAATAAAGAAAAGATTTATGTCATAACCAATTAAAATGTTGGCTTTTCAATAGAGTTGTATATTAAAAACGTTTTCTAACAAACTTTTCTTTTAGCCTTTAGTCCTTTTTTCAACGTAACGATGCGGAATGAAACCTACCACAAAGGCAATGAAACAGGGTGAAGAATGAAATAAATTGTGAAATAAAATTGAATACCGAATTACACAATATATACAAAAGTTGACGAAATTTACAGCGTAGAACTAAGTTGACGAAATTTACATAACAACAAATTACAAATGGAACACAATTACTGGACTGAAGTCTGAACGGGAATCCCATTCACCCTCGAACCTAATCACCTATTATAGTGCTATAAATCCATATCAGACAATGGACATGATGGCTATGGACGCCTTTTGTCCCTATATACAAAAAGAAGCATCTCTCTCTCAACTCATTTGTTTTTTGGGGTGCGCATCGCTCAAACTATAAAGATATTGATATATACTATGCCTAAAGATGATGTTGTGCGGGTGATTGAAAAAAGAAAAAGATTTCTGTCGCAACCAATTAAAAAGGGGTATTTGATTGGTGATGGAAAAAGTAAGCAGTCCCCCATGCATGATACCAATATGTGGGTTCTGTGAGCTGAATCATTTACTATAATTACACTTGATAAATTGATGATTAGGCGGAAATGTCATGAATAATTGAACAATTAAGTCAAAAGAATTGTTGATTTTGTCAAGCACTGCCTTTAATAACTCTTTAAGCATTTAAAGCGTATTGGTCTTGTGCCTAATTCTTCCCACTTTTAACCAGCCAAACCCGCTTGCTTTTGTACTATATTTGTCCACCTCACCTCACAATGCGGTTCCCGGCTGATAAATATGCAACTACCTTAACCAATTATCTCTAGTGTTCACACTGAAATGAGTCGATGCGAATTGAGTTTAAACTTAATAGATATGTTTAATTAATCAATAAGTCCTGTATGAGGTCGCCTCAAGATAAGACTATCTCTATATACAAATATGACGTCGATATTAAGGTCGTCTCATACGAAATTTGTGTTAATCAAAATAAGGGTTCTACTTGTAACTAAATGAAGTAAAAAGATCTCATCATATTGGTCGTTGGACATGGTATCCAATAATAACGACAAAGATGTTTTGAGATCAAATCCTAAGAATGAACTCTCATCCCCAAAAGGGGGCTTTCTTTATTTATGCGGTGAACTGGGCTTGGGACGGCGGGTATTAGTTCCAACAGTTAAGACTTTAAGAGTAAGCTAGCTAGCTTAACATACGACTGTTAATTTATGGGCATGTTCAACATATGCCAACAAGAGTACATATTTTATATTGTTAAGAGTATAACACACCTGTGAGTGTCTCACATTGAAAAAGTGGAGAGAGTTGGATTGTATATAAGTTAGTGGGTTACTCCATCTAACACCAATTAATTTTAGGATGAGACCCCATTGGGTTTATGTGCAGTCTACTGTCCTCCACATGGGGGGCCTGCAGGCGGTAAGCCTATATATATATATATATATATATATATATATATATATATAATACTCGATAACAAAATAATACAATGAGAAAACCATAAAATATCGGCATCTGTCGGCATGTATTCTAATTAAGGAAATTATTTCAATGTGCGTTAAAATAACAAGCATCAAAATACATTACATACTATTCAACGACAACTACTAGCACGCAGAAACGACGTAAGGACATACGTCCAATGTGACATCATAAAATATACATATACGTTGAATTGCATATATGCCATGGAATAAGAGAGAAATTCCTATATACTCCAAAGTACATTTGTTAATGGATCAGGACCATTTCGTTTTCTCCAAACTTTTTTAAAGAGGTTTGGTTTAACTCTTAATTAGTTTGACCAAAATGTACCCTTTTACTTCCTTGAACAATGTTCTTCGAATTTGACAAACGGATATGGAACTTAGATAGGCTTCAAAGTACTATAAGAACTGATTACCAAAAAAATAAAGTACTATAAGAACTCCACACTCAAAGATATCTAATACCTCATTGGTCCAAATAACCCCCACTTACCTCAAAACTAAACCTTTGTACGTGTTCCTGCTTTGACCCACCAAACATTTCTAATAATTGATTATATTTATATACAACTCAGCATTATCAATCAAATCTTCCCAATCACTTGTACCTTTTGTTGATTAAGACATATACTTAGGCCTAACTCTCTACTCCATCACTTATCAAAAAAAAAAAAAAAAAAAAAAAAAAAAAAAAAAAAAAAGAAGAAGTAAGAAGAAAAAAAAACACACTAAAAGTACTCGTTGGTCAATTGGCAAATAAGTTCACTCAAACAATTGAGATCCGCATTTGTTGTAAGGCAATGCTCGTACATATAGGGTGGATGGGTGAATGACAATTGATATAAAGGATATGTGCAAATATAAGATCTTAACCTTACTTACTTATGAAATAGTGAGTTTCTTCATTCATTATCATCAACTACTTCAGTTTGAAATATGCACAAACTTACTAAATTAAATGATATACCCTCTGTTTTTTTCTTTTTTGAGGTGATTGATATACCCTCAGTTGACTACAGTACACATACTAATTTTGACCAATTGATAGACAAAAGGAATAAAGAAATTGAAACTATAAATTAAGCTAATGGGCAATTTTCATTTGCTACTTCCATCATGAATTTTATTTTTTTTTAGTTTCCCTAACACATGCTGACGCATACTAAACTTCCAATCGTTTATTTAATTTAATCCTATAAACAACAAAACAACAAGATCCATGACCAAATCGGATCCTCCTTATATATGTCATACATCCACTCTTTATCTCAAAATACTATATACTATCCACGTACACTATAAACAGAACCGTCTAGGCTTAAGATCGACTTGGCAGACTTTGACCTAACCACTTTACATTAAACAAATTTGAAAGCACCAGATAAACCAAATTTCCCTTTAAGGCTTTTTTGCTTAGGTGTCTCTCAAAGGGAGCTGGTTGATGAGTGAAAGAAACTAAAATAATCTACCCTTTTACTAAAAACCAAATTAATGTCTTCCATCGCTCCAACTTTTTCCCGCAAACGTGTGCCCCTTATTTTCTGCCACCTCTACATCCTTTTTTCCTCCCTCTTTTTCTTTCTCCTTCTTTTCTTTTTAATATCTCTTTTTTTTTTTGACACAAGAAACCCGCAATTGCTATTTTTTTTTAATATTTTTTACTTTGAGCAATTTTTATTTTTATTTTTGGTTAAACTTTCAAATAAGAGTACTTAGTTTATAATGAATCACTTTTTATCCATTTTTTTTAGTAGACGGTCTTCTAAAATTATTTTATCATGGTAGGTTACCATAAATGTAAAAACAATGTAATTTAACGTCAAGAATATATCATTATGTTATCAAGGGTGCAATTATCTTTATATAGTAGCAAACTAGCAACCACATACCTTAGCTAATTAGTACGGTGGTACTATTTATTTTTTTTAATTTAGATCACAGCTTCTCCGAATGATTAACTTTCTATTAACTTGTTAAGATCAGCAAATCACAACCTAAATCAACTCTAATATGGTTCGGAAGTTACCAAACTCGACTTCTTATTTTATAATTGCACATACGCTAACTCATAAACTATCTTATCCTCTTCTTTATAAACAAAAGACCAAATAATGCTGAAATAATTATCAACAAAGCAAAAAATGCCATCCCAAATCAAATGCGCGCAAACATGAAGAGTTGAAGACCCACCTAGACTTCAAAGAAGTTTCTAATAGTACATGGAAATTTAGTTAAGAGCAAACTAGTAATCTATGAAAGAGTCAATTTAGTTTATCAGAACTCGAAATCGCACGTTCGTATTAAAAACTTAAAATAATTAGTACCCACTAAAAAGTAAAAACAGAGAGAAATTTATGACTAAACTTAGTACCACACGTGTTGGGACGGGCACGTGTCCTTGCCGACGTGGATAAGTCCACGCGTGAAAAATTACCGGCAGCTCCTTCCAAAACCAAGTCTTTTAGAAAACCACGCCCTGAACGAGTTAACCGACAGCTGTCCCTTACCAAGAGTGGTGACTCACACACTGTCCTAATAAATCTTTTTCATGAAGGCCTTACTTAGGGAGAGAGAATTGGATAAGAGTCGGCCGGAAGATTATATGGGGGATACGTGGCACCATTTCAGCGGTGATCTTTTTAACCTTTGTGGGTCCAACCCAAAAGAAATAAGACAAGGACATACCGTACTTATCTCCATTTTCCCACTTTACCCCCCTCTATATAAATATTCATCCCCCTCTTAACTATTCTTGAAAATTTGGAAATTGGAAATCCAAACAAGAGAGAGAAAACATTAGAAAAAAAAAAGAAAAGAGAAGAAAATTCAAAAAATGGGCGTGCAAGATAAAGATCCGCTATCTCAATTAAGCTTACCACCTGGTTTCCGATTTTACCCCACAGATGAAGAGCTTTTGGTTCAGTACTTGTGTAGGAAAGTTGCTGGGCACCAATTCTCTCTCCAAATTATTGCTGAAATTGATCTCTACAAATTCGACCCTTGGGTTTTACCTGGTGAGTTATTCCCTCTTTAATTCCTTAACTCTTGATCATGGGTGTTGCTTAATTAATTTTTTTGAATTTAGTTTGATTAATAATGTTTTGTGATTCAATTTTGTGTAGATAAGGCGATGTTTGGGGAAAAAGAATGGTACTTTTTTAGTCCAAGGGATCGAAAGTACCCAAATGGATCCCGACCCAATCGGGTTGCCGGGTCAGGGTATTGGAAGGCTACCGGAACTGATAAAGTGATCACTACACAAGGGAGGAAAGTTGGGATTAAAAAGGCGTTAGTGTTCTATATTGGTAAGGCGCCTAAGGGTACCAAAACCAATTGGATTATGCACGAGTATCGTCTTACTGAACCCACTAGAAAAAGTGGTAGCACTAAGGTATGATAAATAATTCACAAATTTTAACTACATATATACAAGTTGCAATTAAATAATTTGCGATTTTATGGAGTAATTCACTTGACTTATATGTTTGCATTTTATGTGGCAGCTTGATGATTGGGTGCTATGTAGAATTTACAAGAAAACGTCGGGTGCAGCGAGGACCGAGTCGAGCAAGGAGCAAAGCACCGGTGGCTCCTCCTCGTCGTCGTCCTCGCACCTCGACGATGTCTTGGAGTCGTTGCCGGAAATCAATGACCGTTCATTTGCTCTTCCCCCAATGAATTCACTAAAAAATGCAGGGCAACACCAACAACAGCAACACCAACAACAACAACAGCAACACCAACACCAACAAGAGGATAACAAGTTTAACCTTCAGCTACTAGGGTCGGGTAGCTTTGACTGGAGCGTGTTAGCCGGGTTAACTTCGATACCCGAACTCAGTGCCTCGACTGGGTTGACTCAGCAACAGGGGCAAATGAACATTAATAGTGGAAATGACATGTTTGTTCCTTCGCTACCGCCCTTGTCACACGTGGAATCTTCTCAGGATAACAAATTTGGTATATTGGATGAAGAGGTGCAAAGTGGTATTAGGAATAATCAGCGAGTTAATGTCAATGGCACTAACCCGGGGTATTATAACTACAACTCGAACGTGTTCACTCAGAGCTACACGAACTCGAACTCCATAGACCCGTATGGAGTCTCGTACTCGAGCGGGTTCGGGTTTGGGTTTAGACAGTGAAAGATGAAGAAGGATAGAGACTAGCGAGACATCATCAGTTTTGGGACATTTGAAAAGTAGGGGTGTAAATATCTCCATTATTGGTTGGTCTAACAACAACAATTGGATTGGGGCAGATAGAACCCAAGAAAAGAGAGGAAAAAAATGAAAGAGAAACGGGTTTTGGTCAAATTGTTTGGCCGGGTTGGACTTTAAGGGATAGGTACAATGTACAATGTACAATGTGCAAAATTGAAAAGAAACAACTGGAATGCCTGAAATGTGGGCGGTTCATTTCTGACCCGGGTTCGCAAATTTGGACAAATACCATTTCTTGATTTGTAAAATGATCATTTGCTAAGGCAATTTCTCCTTTCATAAACGGTCTTATTTAGTATTTACCATCTGAATAATGTTAAATTATGTATGGTCCTGTCGAGTTCAATAACAAGAAAGCAAACGAACAAAATCATATGACAAATCAAGGAGCACCTAAACTTTGAAGAAAAAAAAAAATAAAAAAATCCCATAGTAGCTAAAAAAGGAATTGATCATACATGACTTGTAATAAGCAAAAACATTTGTCTTTTAGCTATGGATAGTAACGACAGGAATCGAGCTCACAAAAAAGATCATTTCATGCTCATTAAAGAATACTTTACTAGAATTTTAACACAAAGTATAATGATCAATGTCAATTTCGCACTTCATTATGCGTGTCAATCAATTAATGTTTATCGTAAATCAATTTCATTAATCTTATATATATCTTGCAAAAGCATGAATAGTCACATTTAAATGCATGTCACCTAGCTTTATTCGGACCAATTTTCAGATTTTTAAATTATGCTTCCAACATAAATACAACAGGATTGTACGAAAATGTGCTTAAAAAAAAAGTTATTCCGCATTCTGCACTAGTTGATAGATAAATAGAATAGTTTTATTTAATTTGCACTCACATCTCACTATAAATAATTCGATACTCACCACTTTTCTAAAATATGTCACGGAAAATAAAATATCAAGCCCCTTATATCAACTAAATGGACTATTAAGCCTTTTACTATTCACTTATGTTTAGTGCAATTTAGCTCAGTTTAATTACGTTCGTGGCGTTCCGTCAGTTTATTGGAAAAGAACACACTCTAAACTAAACTGACTTGGACTGGACATAATTAAATAGTAATATACAAGTAAAAAAATACTTATAACTCTATACTAAATTAAACTAAATTAAATCATTGTACCAAAAAAACGAAAAAGAAAAACTAAATTAAATCGGATTAAAACGAGAAGTAAATAAATGGAAATAACACACGCTTGGAATGAGAATCCACATAAGGCATAGCATTCCTACATAAAATCAAATTCGAGTGAACAAAGCCAGGAATCCCCCCAAGAACAGGACAAATATCCAATAAGCCTTAAGTTTACGTGTTTGGGGTTTTGAGGTGAAGTCAAAGAGTACGCTTCCGAGTTCTTCTGATCCCAATGATGATTGTGTAGATGCTCCGCTGAATACACGGAGGGAGAATGTGGAATTGTAGGCTAAGGCGGCTGAAAAAGATCGATTTCGATTTCGATTTCGATTTCGATTTCGAATAAAGCGCACCAATTTACACTTCATAAGCTTCCACGTGTCCCTTTAATCCTTAGCTGCTTTTACGACACGTTTTGGTGCCCCTGCTTTTCTTTTTGTGACCCATAATTCTTCGACCCGTTTTATGTCCCAAGTGAAGTGTATCATATTTATGGCCTCCCATATAGGCAAAGGCAAGGACCACAGCACCAGAACCTTATATGATATCTGCAGCGAACATATGGCACTCAAATGATAGTGCCATCATTCATACTATTACCTTAATTCTCTCCCTTTACAACGACTTGGAGGTATTGTACATCTTCTAACACAACCGACCCACCATTTCCATGACTTCAATTTGATCTTAATATGATTAAGATTTAGATAACAACATTATGCACGTTAGACGTTTATAAGTGGGTTTTTTTTTTTTTTCATTGAATTGAACCGAATATTGCAGTAATATGTAAGAGAAAGTGGATCACTGAACTGAACTTAACCGAACTCTTTACTGAGTTAGGGTGCGTTTGTTAGAGCTGAACTTACCAGAACTGAATTCAACATCACTAAACTGAACTGGCCACGATTGAAGTAAATTAAACACATCTTGACATGTGAGAGAAATGTTTCTAAACTCAATATCATTGAACTGAATTGATCATCAACTAACTGAATTTGAAATCACTGAATTGACACATGAACTGAACTTAACTGACTGTATAAGCTCTAACAAACGCACCCAAAAAAATCGATTCTATATCTTGTATTAAAAAGATTAATTAATGTAATTAAAAAAAATCAAGTACAATAAATTAACAAAAGTAAAAATGAACAAGATTGAGCTGTCCACTTGTACCTTGTAGGCAGTCTCGCACGCTCTTGTCAAAATGGTAATGGATCATGGATGTTAGTTTGTCCTTATAACACCTATTATTTAGGAGTATAAGAGAAAGTGAGGGTGATGATAGCGTAAGCAAAGCTCCAGAAATCTCTTAATTAAGAACACGTAGATCTATTTGTGGGAAGTTTGGTATGCATTTGGAGCCGATTGGGGGTAATGGGGTTATTATAATCAACGCAAAAGGGTTGATAACATCTTAGGGGACATTTGTCGATGCTCATCATCGTTCAAACTTAAATAGGTATATTTAATTAACTTGACCCTGTAAAGGGGACAAATGATAGCTCATCTTTTTATTTATTAACACTCCGGTAAGTTAGAAAAAAGAGTGCATAGATCTTACAAAGCAACCCATTATTTTATTTTCCTTTTGCTTAGTATGCACGAATGAAAACATTGAAAATTTCTTTTAAATACGTTTGAAATTTAATGACGTTGAAGTTTTTAATTTTTAATAAATTTGCGTGTACTAACCTCTATTTTGTCTTTCACTGATTATAACATCTAATCTTCATGTACTGTATTTATCAAGGGAAGATTGAACAGGGAGGATCGACCTGATAAGAAATTACTAGCCCTCTCTTCTATGGCAGTTAGGCCCTATTCTTCAATGGAATGGTGCGGGACGAGAAGAAATGAAACGGAACAGAACGAAATGGAATGCAGGATGAACACTATAAGAAATAGGATCAAAGAGGACATTTTGTATCAATCAAATAGGGCGTTTTGGACTTGCCCTAATAGAGGTTATTAAATAGGGCAATTTATTTTTGCCCTCTTTGTATATATCAAATAGGACATTTCTAAAAAAATTGACCTCATCTCAAATTATGCATTGTCTAATAAGACATTTCACAAAAAATTGCCCTCATTTCAAATTATACATTATCTAATAGGGCATTTTCTAAAAAATGCCCTTCTAATTACTTAAATTTAAGCAATAAAACACCTACTATTGCTATCACTTACCTATGCATACAAAAGATACAACATATAAAAGATACTCAAGAAAAAAAAAGTTGAACTCATTAGCATGATAATCCGTAGTCATCTTGTACTTATTATTCATTTATAAAGCCTCCCTCTTATACGTGAACTATGTCCCCATCGGCTGATGGAAGCAAATTTCAATTCCCCAATGCCTTATAAACTTATAACAAAGTCCCACATCGAGACGAAGGAAACACATCTGATTGCCCGAATGCTTTATAAGTAACCGTGCTCTACGTATTAGTTTCATGCTCTAATCGGCCCAATAGGCAATAGCCGTATAGCCACGTGCCCACGTTGGAGTTTATATATTAATGGTAATATTTTGGTTGGATTATCCACCGCTCCAGATTGAGTTACCAAAATTAGGAGAAAAAAATTAAAGTGCTCAATACAATTTATTAGGTATCAAATAGGGCGTTTTGAAATGTCTTTTTGGTAAAAAATAATAAGGGCAATTCTAAAATGCCCTATTTGTTAAGTTTTCATACAATACAATTTAAAATGCCCTATTTGAGTAAAAATAAGAAGGGCAATTAAAAATGCTCTTTTTATTACTTATTAAATAGGATGATTTTTAAAAAATGTCTCAATAATCTAAGACAACGCGACAAATAGGGCATTTTAAGAGCATTTTAAAAGACGTCCTCATAGCCTAAAAGGGCATTTTTTGACCAAATAAGGCATTTCAAAACGCCCTTTTTGAATTGAAATGTTGTAGTGAGAATAGACGAAAAGAACAGGGCCCAGTCAAAAGTCTAGCATTGAATTGACTTTGTCTTTTGCCCTGCAGCAAACATTAGTCAAATTACCTTTTTTATTATTATCTTATTAGTCAAATCAGCTAATCTTGTATGGGCTTAGTCCACCGTGGATCAAATATATTTGAAGGGTGGCTCTATGTAAAGTATGGGGTGACTTCACTATTAGAGAGGTGGCTCCAGGTAAAGTATGGGGTGACTCTACTATTAGAGATTTAGAGGTGTGGTGCCAAGGGGGTGGCTCCACTAAAAGTAGAAAGTGACTCCACTATTAAAGGGATGGATCCAGGTAAAATATGTGGTGACATTTAAACTATAGTCCACCATGGATTAAAGTCCACACAAGTTTTTCATAGTCAAACTACTTCTTAATCCAGACAAATATCGGGCCAAAGGCCCAAATGGTAGCCCAGCCCTTTCTCGTCTACTAATTACGAGTACTGCGCACTACAGAGTACAGAGTAGTCCATTTATTCGAAATGGAGCATATGCATATAACTAATAGAGTTGGGCTGCTAATGCCCCAATTTGCCTCTCTCCAACCCAATGACGTTCCCACCGGAGGCTTCTTTTTTTTTTTTTTTTTTCTTTTTTTTTTTCTCTCTTTTCTCTTGAGTAGAAATTCTTGTGGTGGCCTGTATTTGTATTTACAACAATACCTAGCTATGAATAAGAAAAACATACTAGTATTTGTGAGTATAATAAGTGTCACCCTTATGCCCAAAAGCGTCACATTTTTATTCACAAATATCGCTTTGTTCTTTGCTTTATGTATGATATTGTCTAGCAATAATGGTTGTTGTGAGTGATTCGACACTCTTATTCCTTAACCTTAAACAAGCAAATGTCGAAGGTTCGAATATTGTGAATGGAGAAACTACTTAGGTGGTGTTTACTATCTTGCAATCAAATGCTTACAATGCAATCATTTTATAAGGTAGTTGTGAGGTGAAAAATGAAGGAGGGAAAGGAAGGAGATGAGAAAAGTAAGGTTGATTACATCACTCAAAGTAATCACTATTACATGGGAAAACTTGAGCAATTGTGATTACATTAAATGATGCAATTAACCCCACTTTTCCCATCCCTCTCCTCCCACTCCTTTACTTTTCACCCCATATTTACTCTACAAAATAATTGCATTGTATTACATTTGATTGCAAGCTAGTAAACGAGGCCTTAGTGTAGAAGCAGTTTACTGCTTCGTGGCTCTCATTGGAGTTGCACTCCCTCCTGTGATCCCCTGTTCTTCATAGCAAATAAATGTCACAACTCACAAGTCAATGGTGATCAAACTTACGCATAAAGAGCAATTACTAGCAATAGAAGATGTACTATTTAAATACAGTATCAAAAACAAAAATGGCTCGCATATCGCATGTAAGTACATTAAAAAAAAATAAAAATAAAAAATTCAAGTGGCCAAGAATGATATACAATGCATTGATCCTGTCTGCTAAGTGCTATTAAGTCTGCAAACCAATTGTATGCAATCACATTGCTATCATTTCAATGGCAGACAGTGGTAAAATCTACTCTAATCTATAATCAGATTGCTATTCTAATCTATGTTGACATACATGGGTTGCCAAAGGGCATCCATATCTCATGCATATCTGATCTTAATATATATAATCATGATAACAAATCCAAGGAGATGCCTTATTCTAATAACTTTAAGGGAGCTTAACTTAATGTGGTCCTCAGATTTTGATGCCCTTTTATCTTTCATCACATTTAGAATGACACATTAAGCCAAATGAAGCTGATAGAAGTGCACCATTTGACATATCTTTTGTGATGATAAAAAAATTTAAAAGGTAGTTTGTCTTGATTTATGGAAATAACAAGCCATTGATGTTGTTTGGTTCCTCTCAATGACAATTGACACAACTGATGAAATTCAAAACAACAGCTGCCACTGAAAGCAACCCGTTGCCTATAGTATGTTATGTTTCTGTAAATGGCCAAACAAAACCCATGCCCTCGAGTCCCCTTTCATTGGCAGCTTTCTCAATCTTTACCAATTTCATCACTCTCACCATTATCCTTTTCTTCAAATTGTTAATGTATTTCCTTTTCTAAAGGGAATTGTATATATGGGGTTCGATTTCCAATTTTCAGACCCTTATTTAGTCACTTCAATCATCCCTCCACACCAACAAAGATAGTGGTCAACTGTCAAGCTTACTGTTAACTTTTATAATTGGGCCTATTAAAGAGAGTGGTTATAACATAAAGGAGGTTCCAACCCAAAACCAATTGGCAATGGGTGGAGTAACTCCACTAGTTATAAACACCTCAAGGCACTCTTTCTTGATCAATGTGGGACAACCCACTTCAACACCCCGCCTCACGCAAAGACCCATCTTGGGCTGAAGCGTGGACCAATCAAACCCAACTTTGGTTAGTCACACGCACGTGGGCTAAACAGGGGTCAATTAAACTACCCCGCCGCACAATTGCCTCATTTGGGCTTCAACATGTGTGCCAACAAGGGGTCATAAAGGCAGGACCAAAGCCCGCTCTGATACCATGTTAAATTTCAACAAATTGGGCCTTAACAAGTGAGCACACACACAAGATAAGTGAGGCTCCAACCCAAAACCAATTGGCCAAGTGCTGGTTCTTTCAAGTGCGTCAATTTCTTCGCGCATAGCATCGCGCCACTTAGGGTCCTGCATAGCCTCAGAGAAAGAACGGGGTTCAACCCCAGCTGTAATAGCAGCTAAGAAGGCAGTATGAGCAGGAGAAAAATTATTACAAGTGACATAATTTGCGAGAGGATACCGCGTACCTGAAGAGCCACTGGAGCTAGGTGCCTGCGAACAAGAGTCTAATAAGTGAGCCGTGTGACAGACATAATCGCGGAGATAAGAAGGAGGCCGACGAACACGATGCCCACGACCAAGTGGGGGCTCTGGAGCAGCTATGTCAAGAGAATGACTAGGAGATGACTCCTGGGACATGTGAGTTGTGTCAAATTCACCAGAATTATCGGCCCCGGTAGCTCCCCCTGTGGGCAAACCAGGTGAAGGGTGTGACACAGGAGGAGATAGAGGCGAAGGACACGTCTCTTCCCCTGACGATGACACAAGATCCTGGCCAGATGTCGGTGCCCAATACCAATCAGCATCACCAGATACCAATCGCAAATTATGTCACTTGTAATAATTTTTCTCCTGCTCATACTACCTTCTTAGCTGCTATTACAGCTGGGGTTGAACCCCGTTCTTTCTCTGAGGCTATGCAGGACCCTAAGTGGCGCGATGCTATGCGCGAAGAAATTGACGCACTTGAAAGAACCAGCACTTGGCCAATTGGTTTTGAGTTGGAACCTCACTTTATCTTGTGTGTGTGCTCACTTGTTAAGGCCCAATTTGTTGAAATTTAACATGGTATCAGAGCCAACCTAAGCAAAATTCTTTTTCTTCTCTTACGTTTCCGCTCTCTAACTTCTCTCTACTCAAAGTACACTCCGATCGGTGGGCCCATCTCGTCGCCGCCGATCTTCTGCTACTGAATGTTTGCTACCAGGCCTTCCTCAGTTCATATTCACCACAAGACGAAGCCTTGATAAAGGATTTACTCCCAGATTTAATCTCCTTCATCTTCTCTTCATTGAGGCTTTTTCTCGAACAGTTGGTGGGCAACACGTTTTCTCTGTCCACCGACCTCAATTTAGCCCAGTAAGTCGCTATTCTCTTTGTCTTTGATTGGTGTCTCAGCCCACCATGGCTAAGGATGACGACAGCAATGGCAAACCACCGTATCTCGTCACCGAACCTACCTCTCCATACTATCTGCATCCCAGTTCAAACCAGGTACGGTTTTGACTCAAACAAAATTGAAGGGTGAAAATTATTCCTCTTGGGAGCAAGCTGTTATTTTGGCCTTAAAATCCCAGAATAAAATTGGATTTATTGATGGTACAATCACCAAACCCCCTAAAACTGCTCCTGAATATGCTGCCTGGGAAGGTTTTAATTCGATGATTTGTTCTTGGATGGCTAATTCCTTGGATGATTCAATTCGTGCTACTGTCTCTCGTTTAACTAATGTTAAAGTGATGTGGGATTGCTTGAAAACTAGATACTCTGTTAAGAATGGACCATTGAATTTATAAGTTGTGGTCTGATTTGACTGTTACGAAACAACATGGTGAAACTGTTATGTCATATTATACTAAATTTTTGGGCATGTGGGAGGATTTAATCACTTTGTCTCCACTTGAGGCTTGCGATTGTGAAGGTGGTGGAAAAGTTGCTGCATGGTTTGAAAACTTAAAGACATATCAATTTTTAATGGGTCTTGATGACTACTATGGGACTCTCCGAACTCAAATAATCAATATGGAACCACTGCCTATACTTGATCGTGCTTATGCTATGGTCACTCAAGAGGAGAGTCATCCTACGGCCGTACGTCCCAGAGACGAATTACCTGCCGTTGGATTCGCTACTCAGTCAAATGGAGTTGTTGGACGTGGTGGATCATCCACTCCCCTGTCTTCATCTTCTGCTGCAAGTTCACCACCAGCACAACCAACAATTAATGGCCGCCCCTTCTGCACACACTGCCAAAGACAAGGTCACTCTTATGACCGTTGCTGGATACGCCTTGGCATCACTCCTACTCAAGGAAAAGGTAGTGGTCGAGGTCGTGGCCATGGTAATAATTCTCAATCCTCTATTGGACAACAAGCTGGTACTGCAGCTGCTGTAACACAAGTCACCAATCAGGTGGCTAATGCTTCCTTAGCATCACCTGTGATTCCTGGTTTGTCCACTGAGCAAGTTCAGCGTCTGCTTCTCTTGCTTGAGCCTTCTCCTTCTTCTGACAAGCTCATTGGTAAGTCAGGTGGTAATTCTCAATGGCTTATTGACAGTGGGGCCTCCCACCATATGACCGGAAATTTATCTCTTTTGACTAATATTCATGACATTGATCCATCTCCGATTGTATTGCCTGACGGTGTTCAAACTTCTTCTATTAAGGAAGGCACTGTTGTTCTACATACGGGTCTTACCTTGCGACATGTTCTTTATGTTCCGAACCTTTCTGTGAACTTGGCATCAGTTGGGCGTTTAGTATGTGATTCTGATTGTCTGGTGACATTTACTAATCCAATTTGTGTATTTCAGGACCGCACCACGATGAGCCCGATTGGCCTAGGTGAACTGCGAGATGGGGTCTACTTCTATAAGCCTGTGACATTCGCTTCAGCATTTACATCTATCGTAGCAGACTCATATGATCTGTGGCATCAGCGGTTGGGACAACCCACTTCAACACTTACTCCCAAGTGGTTTGGTAAGATAAAGTCATGGTTTCGAATCCCCATTCCTCCCCCAATGTCTTGCATCTGTTGGCTTCTAATAACTATACTAACCCGTTGTTGTTACTATATTGACGGGTCAGTGTTTGCACTAGTTGTTCAGCTAGTCTGATATGTTCGCTATTGAACATGAAAGTCCGAACATATAAGTAATGGACCCTGTACCATACCCCATATGTATGCTCTTGTTTTCAATGTTGAGACTTGAGATCAGACTTTCAGACCCCATTCTAATCTATATTCACTTAGGCCTTGTTCTCTTCAACGAATAGTACAGTACGGTGATAAACGAATTGGAACGGATCGGAACAGAATATAGAATTGAGACGACGAAAAGAATTAGGCCTAAGAAAAAAAAAATTATTAGAAGATACTAGTAAAAATACAGTGTTATTAAAGGACCTCCATTCTAGTTCCTTTTATTATCGGAAAAGATACTAGTAAGATTATGATTCAGTTCATATTGTTATGCCAAAACATAAAGATGCGTGTCATAAATTAATTACATTTACATCTAACAAACAAAGCTGGGTGTAAATCACATGTGCAAGCTGGTCATGAAATTTGTGAGTTGCGCGGATCTGTTATTACAGCAGAAAAATAGGCCTTTCATCTGGCATGACTTGAGGTTGAAGATTAACATTATTAGAATAACTGTTGTTTTGCATACAATGATACAAGGCTACAAGCACTTTACAGAAAACCGATTAATAAGAACATTAGGTTATCGTTAATAAAAAAAAAATAAGGTAAATGCATTATAATTGGTGACTATACCATTTAACCAAAGAATATTTTGTCACATCATAATATCTCTTACAATACTACTCCATCCATCGGCAATTAGTTTTAGGTTGGAAGTTCTTTATGTTATGTACGCTCTCTTTAATAGGTCCGATTAATTTAAAAAGTCAACAATTTCAAAGGCAACTATCTCAAACTGATTGAAGGGTATTTTAGCCAAAATATTGTTTATTTATTTTAGGGACTGTTTAATAAGTTCGCATTAATTTCAAACGAAAGATTTGTTTTTTAAAATGGATGGAGTACGTTCATCGTTCAAAGTTAAGTATGATGTCTATTTCAATTCATTAATAGTTTGCATTTTTCTTGCGCGCCATGAATCCTTGATGCTGAAACGTACTAATATCATAATTATGCCTTCATGTTCCATAATAAAGTGAATAATCAGCATCAATCTTATTATTTCAACCTCGGATTTCCAACAAGTTCAATGATTGGGAGGATTAAATCAAGTGGGCAATAAATCAAGTAACATACACTCCGTATATATAAGTTCAACAATACAAAAGTACAACGGACAGAAAATGCTAATAGAGTTGCGTGATTATGTTGTTTCCAAGTTCACAACGAAATCAAAAAGTTCAACATCTCTTGTCTTTTCTTTTTCGTATTTTGATAAACAAGTACGTGTACTAAAATTAGAGAAAGTTCAATGTTTATTGCACCCTTAATGAACATCCATGGGAAAATTAAAAATGGGCCATTGTTTATGTTCATCACCAGTTCACCAACCGTTGTTTCCCGCACTTTTTAATTTTGTTGTTCTTGTTTGAGTAGTTGGGACGAGGTTGGGGGCCGGGCCGAGGTGGGGAAAGCAAAAGGGTCCATCAACTATACCTGTTGGGTTTTGGGGCCTAACATGGTTTTAGGATATTTAGGGATTTAAGAGGCCCATTAGAACTACTCCGATTACTTATGGTGGTTTAAAATTAAATCCATTTAAAGGTAGAGTTTTTATTTTAATTTAATTTTTTTTGAGACTATTTAAAGATAGAATTTATGCTTGATACCGATTGGAAACCCAAATTTTTGGGTGCTTGAAGTTGTAACCAATCCCTTACAATTAATTAAATGTCAACCGAGGCTTCAAGTATTTTAGGGTCCCACTTGTGTGTCTAGATATATATGACAACAGCTGACCCAACTGTATGTAATATTACACATTGCTGGAAACAAGTACAACTAATGGTTCTTGACTCCAACCAAGATGGGTTGGTGTACTGGTTCAGCACTTCATCCCTTAAACAAGTGATTGGGGGTTCGAATCCCAACTCTTGCGAATGGAAAAAATCCCTTGGCCAGCCCCCTACCGCTTAGTGCGCTGACAGTTGGGGCGAGAGGATTAATCACTGTGGTCAACGGTAGATATACTTGGCAAAGACCAAAAAATGGTTCTTGACTCCACCTAGGTGTAGCTAACTTGTCTACACCCACACATGTTAAAGTTCTCTCAACAATGGTTCTTTGCAACTTGTCACTTACCAACTTGTTTTGTTTTTTTTTTTAATTTTAAATGTTTTGAAAAAGTAGTCCAATTCATTATTAGTAACCCACTATTTCATTGTAATAACCCCGCTACTTCATCATGGATATAGCAAAATTATAGGAGTAGCCAATAAATTGTCGGAAAGCAGCGATCATGCTTGCAGCGCAAAGTGTGAAATGTTCTGATTAATGAATAAAAATTAAAAACGAAAAGGAAAGCGTGATGAAAAAAGCTCAAACACAAAATGAAGAAAGAATAGTAGTGGTAATAGACTAGTATGGTAGATGTGAAAATGCAGAGGCGGTAAAGGAGGTGGGTTGAGATTCACATGCAAAATTACTTGATACTGAGTTTAAGGAAAATAAAGAGCAAGTTAGGTTTTACTATGACAAGGGCAAATTGATTGGTACCAATATATTATCATTGAATCATTATCGCAACAAAATATCAACTCAATGCTTATGCAATCCACATGGGAATCTAACGGTTTCACGTTCTTTAATTTAACAAATATATCTCTATTCATCTCTGTTACACTTAACTCACACCCCCTCACTCTATATCTTGCGATTGATTTAACGCTCATGTTCATATGATTTTCGGGTTATCTACATCAAGTAACGATCCGAAATACAATAACTTATTCTTATACAATAATTGAGTCATTACAATTAGTTGTCATTACATCACAACAACCTCTCAAAATAATTTAGTCAAATTTGATTATTAGTTTTTTTTATTGGGGTTTAGAGCGGCGGCTTCATTACCACCTTTTACTTCTAATCCTCATCAGTTTGGGATCTTATTTACCCTACTATTTACAAGTTGATAGAAACATCTTACCATTGTATAAAATAAATTTTTTATACAATAAAAAATATTTATTTAGTTTCCTTCAACTTGTGTCAATATTGCATCCGACATATAGGTAACAATATTACAAGTAAGACCAAAGTTAAATTGTAAACCCTTAAAAATAATTAAAGGTTCTGTAAATCTTCATGTTCAGCTGAGTTTATGACCTTCTTTAATTCAGTCGTTATAACACATCAATTTCTTGTTCAGGGCTGTTGTGATCTAATTGATGACCAAATAAATTAGCGCGAGGAGAACCAAGTTGGTGCAAATGCCAATATGCTACTTCCATGGAATTTTAGTGTGTGTGTGTGTGAGTGAGTGTGTCTGTAAATATCCATGGATGTTAACATCCATGGTGACACATTGTTACACAAGTACTCTACAACCAATGTTATTAAAACCGGACCGGACCGCCCGGTCCAACCGGTTCAACCGCGAATCGGAAAGATTAACGGTCCGATCCAGGTTTAAAAACCGCGACAAACCAAACCGGTCAAAACCGGCCGGTTTTGGTCAAACCCGGTGAAAACCGGGAACCGGGGTCGAACTAGTAGAGTAATTGAATAATTTTTTAAATTGAACAAAGCTCATTGGGCCACTTAAAAAGCAACCCATGTGGGCCATGCTACAATAGTTAATGCCTATGAGACAATTAAGCTTAGGGCAACTCCACGTGAGCATTTATAAACTACTTTGAAAGACAATTCTTGTGCTTTCGTCGATGTGGGATGCTGAGTATATGTGTTTGTAAGTTTTCTTGGTTCTTTTTACCTTGCTTTTCAAAGTAAATATTTAAATAAATTATTAAAAATTATTTTTTAAATATGAAATCATCCGGTTTTTGACACCGGTTGAATCGGTTGAACCATCAAACCCTTCGACTAACTGGTTCGCTAGCCGGTCCGGTTTTCAAAATATTGTCTACAACAAGTCAGTATAGTGACAAAATATTTGGGACCCCAGTCGATTAACATTTTAACAAAGGAAAATGGGCCCAACACAGTCGCATAATTCCCTTTGAAGATCTTTCGCTAACAGCCAAAAAGGTCTTTTGTCAGAGAAGAAAAAGTAGATTTGGGTGCTACCCCATTTTTTTTTATCTTCCCTCGTGTCAACAATGCGGCGTTTGGTAATATTAATTATTTGAGATTTGTAAGAAATTCAAATTACCTTCTATTGCACCTTATAATCCAGGCGTCCTTAAGTTTCGTTGCGACGCATAATGAAACAGAATAGAATAAAACAATATTTATAGTGCACATTAAAATGGAATACAAAAAAATGAATTTGGAATATAACAACAGAAAAAAAATAAGAAAGAAACAAAATTTCAAGTGCGGAATATAATATGAGTAATAAATGCTTTAGCGCAAAAGATTTGGATGCATGGTAGCAATTTCTAATATAAAAATATTGGACGTTAAAATAATTTTAAATTATACAGCAAAAATTCAAAAAGTTAGGGAAATGACAACTTAGTTTCGAAATTAGTGGGATAACTGCTAGCTAATACATATAATAATGATATACCTGAGGAAAAAACTTAAGTTGTGAACATGAATTTTACTCCATGTGCAATATTTAACCCAAACTATATGTGGTTAAAAACATGTAATATCAAATTTTCTTATCAAACAAATCAATAACATGGACTCCACTAATTTGTAGATTCGTCCTATAAATCATTATCGACGATTTTTATGTACTTTTAGACTGAAAAATGGAATGTAGAATAATCATTTTATACTTGTAATAATGAAGGCCTTATTCAGCATCTTAGTTCTTAGTTCTTTCTTTGTCCCCTAGCTAGCTTCTCCTACCAATAAGGGTGGTGGTGTAGTGGTTCCAAGCTTACTTTCAAGTGGTTTGGTAAGGCAAGGTCATGGGTTCGAATCCCCATTACCCCCATGCCTGGTTAATGCTACGTTGACGGGGCCAGTGATTGCACTGGTTGTTCAGCTAGTCTGATATGTTCGTTATTGAACACAAAAGTCCGAATATGATGTAGCAGGAGGTGCCTCGGTCGCCATTCACTTGCACCCTCTTTTTGATGACAAAAAAAACAAAAAACAAAAGCTAGCTTCTCCTGTCTTTCTCAATTATGTCTTGTAGATCTCCATGATTAGCACTTCTCATACACTATAAGGAAAAAGGTGCAACCTTATTATTTGATATGTCTCTGCTATAATTAAGAAACTATTCAAGGAATAACCTCAATGTTATCATCAGTGCATGTTGGTCAATAATCACATCAACTTCCTTGAATAAAAAACCCAATTAAATCGCAAATTTGAGCAATAGCAACAGAGATAGGTGAACAATTGTATAATTAAGGCTATGTTTGGCAAAATTAGTTGTAATTGTAGATGTGCAATATTAAAATAGGAAAAAAAATATAGTAGAAAATAGTCAAAACTTACTACGAAAAAAGAATAAACTAGTTGTAGATGTAGCTAATATGAAATTATGGATAACTTCACAAAATTAGTTGTAAATACAACTGCAAATTGAAAATAATCTTACCAAATATTTGATAGTTGAGAATAAAAACAACTAGTTGCAAACTTCAAACCGTAGCTTTTATTGAGATGCTAGTTGTTTGTGCCAAACACATCGTTAAAAACACAAATTCATCAATTTTTTTTTACATAGGTCCTTTCTCGCCCAATTGACTCTACCAGCAGTTTGTTGTGACAACTATGTGGATCATAATATTTGAGAGTGTAGTACATTATTTAGTAACTATGTAAACCATACATAATTTAACAATTAGAACCTACAACTCCTAGTTCACAAATTATTAATTGACAATAAACCCGCGAAACTAATAAAGCCAAAGCAAACGAAGTTGTCAATTCGAGAAATGCAAATTCGAACCGTAAGAGCAGTTTAATCATTGAAAATTAGATAGTTACAAGAGTGTTGGTACAGAATTTTCGATCTAAATCAACGCTGGACAACGATCATATATAATCATGTATAAGATTGATGTTCTTGTTATGTTTTGTTTAACACATTATTAGAAAGAAAAAACATTTATCTGTAGATAATAATGGTTGTCGATCATTTCAATTGAGGGGGGCTCTCGTGAAAACCTTTTTCGTACATACATAGTTTTCTTGTTTAACAAGTACTATTAGATGAGGCTTTTTTAATTTTTTCTTTTATACTTGAAGTTCTAATTTGTTTCTTCATCATTTTTCGAGAAATTTAATTTAGGTTAGTTCTAAAGAAGACACATAGATGAATAAAAAATAAACTTTTAAAACTATAGTTTGCGAGACTTATAAGGTCCTATTCTTATTTAACAAAAGTGAAACTGAACAAGAAGAAAAATCTTGCAGCACAAAATGCAACATAACTAAACTTGTAGTATGAACCACAAGCGAAACATTTTGAAAAATGGAAAAATTTTTGATACTAAATGGAATGCATAATTGTGCTGAATAGAACAAGACTTGCATCACGAAACAGAACGAATTGAAATGAATTGTAGAGAAGGAGATGATGAAAAAAACAGGATCTTATTCGAAAGTATCGTTTCAACTTTTATTTACTTTTTATTTACAAACGATTTCTAATTGTTAACCACTAAAGTATGTCAATAAACTTCAATTATTTTTAACTCCCGTTCGGGTGGTTTTCAGTTTTCAGTTTTTTTTAAAACTAAAAACCAGTTTTTGGAAACTACAATTTTTGGTTTCCAATTTTCAGTTGTCAATTTCAAAAATAAAATAGACAACTATAATGGGAAAAAATTTCGACTCCAAATAAAGTTTCTATAAATAGATAAAAAATTTTGAAAACTAAAAACTTGCAACTCGCAACCATCTCAAATGGCCCCTAATATTTCCGTCACTACATAAATTCAAATATTTTACGTAGGATGACATGATAAATAATTTAGGATTATCTAGTAATAGCACTTTATTTTCTTTTATCCGTCCCTTCCTGATCGAGGATTGGCCGGGACGGCGAGATGGGCATTGCCCAATAAGGTAAGGGTCTCTAATGAGTGGTTACTGGTTAGACTACAATAGAGGGTATTAATTTGCTAATTTTGAAGAGTATGAAGATGGCGGTTAGTGAGGCGAAACGTGTAATTGGCCATAGGCTAAGATTGACGCTCGAGAAAGGGATCCATGGGGACCGCAGTTTACACTTTACACAATGGAGAGACAACAAGATAGATGGATAACAGGATAAGTGTTATCAGGGCTTGCAAACATAACTTTTTGACTCTTAAGCCGCTGTCATGCTTTTTGTCAATTGTAAAAATGTCCCTCTGCTCCAATCTCTAATCCTGCTTATGAGTCGTCCTCGCTTTGAAAAAAATCATAATATTTACTTTTTCATAGTTAAAATTTACGAATTTTGTTCAAAGTTTATAAATTTTGACCATTAATATAAAGACTACTGTTATTTGTTAGATTCATTTTAAATAGTATTTTTATAAAATCATATATTTTATAATTTATATGTTCATATAAAATAATATTTATGATCAAAGTAGTGCATTGGAGACCGTGAAAAAGTAAATAAATACTTTTACGAAATCGATGGAGTAATTAGTATTTAGCAAAACTCTCATGATTCCCTCGGAGGACTAGTCATGGACCCAAGCCACCAAACTAACTATGTTTAATTAATTTATTAGACACTAGGGTTCCCATGCTTTATGTCATCTTAACGATAAGGGATTTATAGTAATAATTACCGATAAGTGATTGTTTTTGTTCTAGGGGAACTAATGAGTACTTGTTGTAAGTGTTTATTTACCCTGTTTTGATTAAGGGATACAAATTGCAGTCTCAATTGTGAGAATGCACATAGCAAAATTTGTAGAAAATTGAGATCAATATTCCCCTCCTAAATTAAAGAATAGGGACAATTGAGTAAGTATTTTTTTTTCTTTTTTTTGGTGGAACTGTGAGGACTATAATAAATGAGATCATTTGCTAGTAAAAGTCCAAATCCAAACGTGCCAGGGGAAAATATTGTACTATAAGCAAGAAAAAAATAGGACCAAGTCTGTTTCACACTATCCACACGAGAGAAATGGGAGAATCAATTCAGTTGATCACCAAAACTCGTCGTGGCAGTAAAACATCTTACAAAAAACGACGCAAAATGACAAATCCACCCCTCACCAAAATTGCAACCGCCAATTCACACGTCAGTATCATAATTCATATCATAATCACCAGATTAATACTCCTATGTAGTAAGATTAAACATTAAACAGTACTACTGTACATAACATGCGAGAACGCACCACACAACAGGGTATCATTTTGCCCAATAACTGGGCCTTTGTGATACCTATGATGTTTTATGTACTGACGAGCAAAAATCTGGGCCTTTGTGGGCCCCAACCATCTCATGTCACGCATATATAACTTTGGGCCTTGCCAACTTCAACAAACATTTAATACTTCTCCCCTTTTTTTCCCCTTCTTTCTCTCTCCATCATTTTCTCTCTCATCAACAATTCAACATACCCTGAAACGAAAAATATATTTGGGGAGGGTTATATATGGAGAGCACCGACTCATCGGCTGGCGGCGGGCTCCACCACCACCAGCCACAACCACCGGCTACGGCGCAACAACCGCACCTTCCACCAGGGTTTCGGTTTCACCCGACCGACGAAGAGCTCGTTGTCCACTACCTTAAACGGAAAGCGCAATCGGCCCCGCTGCCTGTCGCTATCATCGCAGAGGTCGATCTTTACAAATTCGACCCCTGGGAACTCCCCGGTATTTTTCAATAATTCTATAGGTCTCCAGTCGAGACACTAAAATATTATATTATAATTGTGGTAATATTTTATTGGTATTATTACTTGTTATGATTGATAAATTGATTTGAAATTGGATTGGATTTGATTTTGGGGATAAAATGAATATGGGTGCAGCTAAGGCAGTGTTTGGAGAGCAAGAGTGGTACTTCTTTAGCCCAAGGGACAGGAAGTATCCGAACGGGGCCCGGCCAAACAGGGCAGCCACGTCAGGGTATTGGAAGGCAACTGGGACCGATAAGCCAGTTGTGAGTGGAGGGAATCAAAAAGTAGGTGTGAAGAAAGCTCTGGTTTTCTATGGCGGGAAACCTCCAAGAGGTATCAAGACTAATTGGATTATGCACGAATATCGCTTGGCTGACAATAAGCCTAACAATAGGCCCCCTCATGATAATTGCAACAAAAAGGGTTCACTCAGGGTAAGTAGAGTATATTTTTTGGGTTTATTATTTTATTTTTGGATAAAAGGGGTAGCTCTGGACCATAGGTATGGTCCCGTCTTTAAGATATGTTAAAAGAGCACCTTTCAATGCATATATTTTCGTGTTAGATGCTTAATTAGTGAATATTATTGGATATGAATTTATCTGAGATTATATGTTTTTTGTTGTAATTGAAGTTGGATGATTGGGTGTTATGTCGGATATACAAGAAGAACAAAACCCACAGGCCAATGGAACAGGAAAGAGATGATTCAATGGATGACATGATGATGATGGGTTCAATATCTATGTCTATGAGCATACCAAGTTCAATACACACCACCAACATAGGTCACCACCACCATCACCATCACCATCACCAGCTCTCTAAGCCACCTCTAAACTACAGCTCCTTTCTAGACACACCAACGAGCCACCACGACCAACAAGCTGCTGGTATGTACGAAGGTACAGGAATTCTTGACCCCTCGCTAGCCTCTACGAGCAACTTGTCCCCTCTCAAGCGGACCCTCCCGTCCCTCTTCTGGACGGGTAATGATCAGCAGGGCAAGCGATTATCGACGATGGTGCAGGACAGCCATGATCATATGAATTCTGTCTCCGCCAATGTTAATAACCACCACAGTGGTGAGATCAAGGGGGAGCGAAGTGATCATGGAAATAATTCAATTGCTGGGTTACTCAACCAGCAGCTCCCGGCTCAGACACCTTCGTTGCACCAACAGTCGTCCATGCTAGGCGGTCTTCAACCCTATCCACTCCCAGGCCTCAATTGGTACTCGTAACTGGTTCGAGTACCCAAACCTATTATTATTATTATTATTATTATTATTATTACGACGACGACCTACACAACTTCTAACCATTTTTATAAGGATATGCAAGTAGTAGTGTATATGAACAAGGCTTAGTCGTCATCATCATAGTCATACATATAGGGCATAGTATAGTATATATTATTGTTATATACTACTCCTAGTATATATACTAGTTTGATTAGTGTTGTAGATATTGATTTTGGGTTATTATGGATTGGTTGTTGAGAGATTTGAGAAGAGAGAGAGGGGCAAATTAAATGAGGGGTTTGATTAGTGGGGGCTTCAAACTGTTTATTAGCAATAATTGCCTGATTGTTTAGTTGATAATGGAGTATCAACTGATCCCTGCCCAAGATATTCACAAAAAAAATAAAATATAAACATTTATACATATGTATACCTAGCTAGAGAGAGAAGAGAGTTGATCATTTGTATAGAATAAATGAAGTGGGTCGTGATAAATTTGCATTATTAGGGTAAACGAAATGAACCTTTTGTATAAAGTTCCTCTATATTGTTGTAGAATTAATCGAAATGCCAATTTTTACTAGTGATTGTTAATCTATTTGGTTATTCTATACTATATATGTACAGATGCTTTTCTTGTTTTTAATTTATTTTCATTCCTTATTTAATTTCCTTGGTTGGCTAAAGATGAATGTGATGCAAAACGAGTTTTTTTTCCCTAGTCGTCTTTCAATTATTATTTCAGTCTTTAGCTTGAAGACGATGCAGGAGAAGAAGCTTTCAACATGCCCTGGTTGTTTTTGGCTTCCCTTATTCATTATTGAACACCGGCTTTTTTTCTTCTTAATCATGAGCAACTTTAGATCAAAAACCCTAGAAAGGTAAGAATCTCAGTTTTTCTTTTAACACACAGTATATGCTCTTTTCAGGTTGTGTTTGGAGAATAAGATATTTTCTATGCTAAGGTTTGGGCATAAGATATTTTCATAAAAATGGTTTATCATGAAACTTAAACTTTAAATTCTCCTAAAAAGAAGTATTCTCCATCTAACAAACACGACTTACACTCAAACATCGGTTAACACGTATCTGGAAAAAAAAAACACGGCTTGATACTTGAAGCTGTAATACTTTATTTATTAGGCATTTAGATGTAGATGTAGAGATAGAGAACTAATACAACATGGAAAAATAAAGATGTGGTATACAATGAGCTAAAAAGTGCAAAGAAAAAACCTTTTTTTTTTTTTTTAATTTCTCTTTTTTTAACCCTAAAATTTGCATACTTTACAGAATTTGCTTACTAAAGACTTTAATGGGATTTTATTTTAGGTTCCCGTTAATTACTTTGTGAATATATACATTTGAAGGTATTGCAAATATCATTTACGAAAGCCAAGGAGGCATACTAGGTCCCAAGTTCCAATTCCCCTTTTTCATTGTAACGTATGTAAATTTATTGTATTGATCATTTCATGCTGAATTTTATCTGATAACACTATAAGGTCGATTATCTTAGCCAAGCAAATCGTCATAGTAGTATAACTGAACAACGACATGCATGCCCACTGCCATGATCAAGCTTGGATATGGAAGGAACTGATTTCATATATTGGAGCTAGCCATTTCACATTTAAAGTAAAGAACATGGTAAACTTATCTTTTGAGGGGAAAACATAGTAATAATGTGTACATCATAATTCACTTTGATAGAAAATCTGCTTAGTTATATTTACATTGATGTATCCCTGATCATCAAAAAAGACAAAAGATAGTATTCCTTATAAGCACTAGTGATGCTGACAAAATTTTACATCATTGATATGATCATAATAACAATAATAATAATGTTAGTTAAACCATTACCAATTAAAAGTCCAAAGAAATAAACCTAGCTAGCAGAAAAGCCACCTGTGTAGAAATTTCAGAATAGATGGTAAACTAACAGTAAATAAACAGTAGATATTATTTGCCCTGGCTGATAAACATTGTACGTTACTATAAAAGGAAAACAGTTGGGATATTTCATCGCATTTTTGATAGATTTGTACGTGTTTGGATCCTCTGCAGTTTTATTTCTCTGCTGTCATTTTTTCTCTCTCTATCTCTCTCCTTTACATGTTTAAATTTCTAAAACCCACCCCCTCTATCTAAGGGCCCAAAACCCACTCCCTCCAATCTAAAGGTAGAGATTCAAAGGACTGTACAGAGGAGGATCCTTACTCGATTTGTACATATTCACATTTTTGTAATATTGCCTCAACAAAATCTACTGCAAGTGTTAATGTTGTTACATAAGTGGGATTTCAGACAACCCATCAATCTTTTGTCTCAGGCTTTTATTTCAATTTTCATGTTTTATAGTTTATCCTTTTTGTTTATATCTCGTGCATAAATTATCATCTAGAGTACAAAGCTAGCACATGATGCATAGGCAACACACAGTTGGCTACAATTGTGAAATAATACTCCTGTCATATTGAGATAACACAAAATCTGAATTCGAATATCCATACTCAGGTATTTGATCACACAAACAATGTCCATTTTTCTTTTGGTGCGCGTACAAATAATGTTCATGTTGAGAGCTAGTAGTTCTAAATCTAATATCTAGATGAATGGCTTATGGAAAAAAGGTAATTAAGTTTAAATCCACAATCAATGGTTTATAAACGCAAAAATCACGCTAGTTGTTCGACACAAAGATCCAGTTTTATTTATTTATTTTAGTACTACTAATACCAAGGATATGATACACCAACCGAGTATTGAGTGAAACCAATTCAAAAAAAAAAATGAGGTCATTATTTAGTAATGTAAGGTTCACTTATGATGAGCGGTGACCCTTGTTTCATTAAACACTACAAGAATCCAAGCGATTTACGACCGAGTGAAACGGACGCCGAATACCGCAAATCGGTCGCTAAACACCAGTAGCGACCGATTGGAGCTTATTAGTGTCCGAAATGTCAGGCCACTACTATTCACCTCTAGGCTCCTGCCCCAGCCTCCATCCCACCGCCATGACTCTAACCCTACCCTTAGCTCTAACCCTAAGCTTAACCTTAACAGAGAAGAAGAATAAGAATAGATGGAGAAATAAAACAAACTTACAGAGCATCAGGAGGAAATTTTCGCTGCAAATTCGCATAGCCATTGCATCAGAGCTACCATGGATTCGAAATGCGAAATCGGAAGATTTACCAAAAAACGAATACTAAGCAAAAAATCTCGAAAATTAAACCAAAAATTAATCGAAAAACACATAAAGCAAAAACACCTCAAAAATTACAACTCCTCAAAAAATTAATCAAACTTACAAAAAAAAACAAATTTTGATCTGTACTTTGAAAAAAATTACAGTTGATTCAAAGCTTTATGCCAGATCTAGCAACCTCCTAGCAAAATTATTCGAAAAATTGAAATCTTCAAACCCTAGAAAAATTTATTATGCAGATCGGTCGATTTGTGACCGAATGCTTCGTCTTCGAAGAAATTGCGAATCTCGAATTCTTCGACTTTGCCATAAATCGTTCAATTCGTGGTCAGATCATGTAATCGCCATAGATATTCACGCCTTCTCTATCGTTTTGTCTTTCCTTCGAAATGCGACATCGTCGTCGTTTTCTCTCTCCTTCGATTTCATCGCTTCACCTTTTCTCTTCGGAAAATGTTTGGCTAACCCAATGGGTGAGTAACCCATATTTTTTTTGTATCTATCTCTCTCCTACTTTAAATGTCATTTCTTGGAAATAGATGAGAGAGAAATTGAAAATAGTGGAGAGAGATAGACACAAATGAGAGGTGGGTTGCCAACCCTCGTCTCACCAAAAGTTACAAAAAGATCGTCTTATAGAAATTTTGTGGGATATGTTCATGTAAAAATTTCTTATTTAGGAAGAGGCAAATAATTGACAAAGTTAGGATGTGCTCTTTTCTACTTATTGGACCTTACCCAATCAGTGGAAATCAGTGGCAAGAACTTACTCAATCAGTGAAAATCATCAGTGACAACACTTTATTGAATCACCGATAATCAGTGACAGAACGACCTTACTCAATCAGTGTCATGACCCACATTCCTACTCACATAATCAGTGTATGACCTTACTAAATCAGTGAGAATCAGTGGAATGACCTTACTGAATCAGTCAAAATTAGTAGGAAGACATTACTCAATCAGTGAGAATCAACGGAAAAACCTTACTCAATCAGTAAAAATCAGTAAAAATAAGTGAAAAATGACACAACCTTGCTATACACTATCTCCTAAGAACTAGAACATTTGGGGGGAGGGGGGTCATAAGAAATATTTTTATGGCATTCCCTACTTTTTTTTGTTCCAATAAAACATCGACAAATAACAAATTTGTTCGATATTTCTTACTTCCCCTAACAATTTGTGTGTATTGTTAATTCTTACAAATAAAGTGGCACTTTTGAAGTTTTGATGACATGATTTCTTGCCAACTCAAGCAACCTTTGAAACAATAAATATTTCCCCCAACCATATAAAAGTAAGAAATTTAAATTTTCTTAACATCTTACTCACTATGTTCCAAATTATTTTTCTATGGTCAAAGTTTATAAATTTCGGCCATTAATTTGTGAAAAAGTAATAGAAATTTATAAATTAAAAATACTTTTATTTAGATTCATTATTCTATATTATATAACATTTTCCAAATATCATAATATTATATTTTATAATTATGTAATTATAATTATTCATGGTCAAAGTGTTGCGTTGGAGACAATAAAAAATCAAATAGAAAGAGAAATTTAGAACGACGACGGGAATATCTGCATCTCGAATTATCAAATATTGTATCATAATAACATAACAGAATAAAACATAAAACTTCATTTAAAAAATACCCTTAATTATTTCCAGATGAGATCCTCTCTCATCACTCCCGAATTCCTTAATTCCTTTCTAATGGCCAAAATCAACACCAATAAAGACACCCTATAACTTTCTTTAATTTTTAGCTCTCCATTCCCTTAGAATCTCTAATTTTATTTGAGCTGAAAGTTGATGCCCTTTTATCTATATATATCTCTCGTAATAACCTAAAAAAAATATTAATAATTTTTTTCTCTTTTTTGATTTATGGGTGCATGTCTTTTTCTTTGTGTATAAGGGGAAGGGGCCAAAGATAAGACATAGGCTAAGTATATTCGATGACCAAGAGGTCATACAAGTTGACAAACCAACAAGATATTAGAAGGCTACCTCTCAAATGGCTTTCTCGTTTGCTGACTATATATTGAGGGAAGCATCTCACTATCACGAAAGGGATCGGGATCATTATCTTAAAACCACACAAACTAAATGTACTCTAATCAACATTCCTTAATTGGGAACAGGTACAAATCAACTTTATCATATTTCGCATCATATTTTGCTATTTATAGAAATTTGATTTTATGTAAATGAAGTGCATTATTATTATCCGATCACCACCACCCCTCCTCTTGTGGAGGAAGCTTTACTAATTAGAGTAATAGACATCCTACAAATACAAATCTAACACATACTCTTATCTCATAATAATTTGATTAAATTTACAGGTGTACTGGAGAGATAATAAATACGTACTCTATACGTGTTTGACTATACTACAAGATTATCATAAAATAAAAAGAGTGTATGTACATGAACCTTATATTCATGACCTTTTAACCTTGATTCCATATACGTTAAAGTTGTTGTTAACAAGTGCAATTTGACTCGGTAGCGTGCTAACTTCCCTACTATCAACACGTCAAATTTATGGTAGTTTGATTTGTACCTCATATTGATTTTCTAAGTAAAAGTAGATGTTGCTAGAGGAATATGAGGAGAAAATTTTGGCAGCTTGCACTTGTTTGGTGGTTATGATTAAAGTAAAATTGTTACTGGACTAGGCATGTCATGATGATTAATCGATGCTATACTGGCTGTAATTTATACGGATTTTTAAGTGGCGTTAAATTGATTTTCGTACCATTTCAATTGTAGGTAGAGCTGTCTGATCCGGAAAAATTGACATAAACTAAGTTGACAGCTCGAAAGCCTATTAAAAATTTACATAGAAATGCATTATTACAATCGGCACAAATGAGAACGAATAACCGATCGAACCCGCTTAAATAGGCATAAAAGGACCCAAACCCGATAACCCGACCCGAACCTAAACGGGAACCGACAAAAACTGGCCGGCTTCATATCTTAAAAGCCCATTAAGAGTTTGTATACAAACTTACTTCAAACCTGCAAAATGAGATCGACCTGACCGACCCGTTTGGCAACTCTAAGTTTGTTGGTGTTTATACTTGCATCCTTTCACTGGCCGTTCACACATAGTAGAATTCGAAACTCGAAACAGAGGCTATTTTTTTTTCTTTCTCCGCTAATACTTGGAACTAATATTCATGAGCATGGACAAGGCCCAGAGAGGAGGAAACTAACATTACAAATAAGTCAAGTAAGAGTCCATTCTAAAATAAATTAGTAATATGAGGAGTAGCTCACTTCACTTGTAAGTATATTAATATTTCTTCCCTAGTGGGACACTAGTCCTTAATTTAACACCCTTACCCCTCCCCCCCCCCCCATCCCCGCGCATGTAAATGTCTCTTTTGGGCTTGAAGCGTGAATTGAACAGCCCACGAATGATTTCTGGGAAACCGAAATTGGTGGTGTCTAGGAATTACAGCCTTGGGCTCCCATACCATGAACGTAATTTATCGTGAATGACTTCACCCAAATGAGAGCCCTGACGTGGTATTATATTAAATTACAATAATATGTAAAATTACAATGATATCCCTCTATAAGCAATTAAGAACATCTTAGGATAAGACATCGTCACTTCTTACGGAAATAAGAGTAAGGATGTGACCCTATTTTCTATGAAAAGTGACCTTATATAACCATGTTACAAGTTTTTGTGATTTATCCTAAGAAAAATTAGCTGTAAATAATCCTAAATTTAGAGCGTGTGCCATTAATAATCCCAAGTGAAAAGATACTCACCAATAATCCCAAATTGTAATTCGTGTGCCAATAAGAAGCCGGAGGTAAATGACGTTAACTGGTCGTCAGTTACCGATTACGTGGCATGGTAATTAGCCGTTTTGGTTTTTTTTTTTTTTTTTTTCCTCTTCAATTCTTGAATCAAGAACCCAAAATTCTTCTACCTCGTTCACTTCTTCCCAATTTTATGCAATTTAAGAATTCAAAATCTTCTTCTCTTTTGTTGTAAGAAGCCTAACTAAGATTAGCTCAAGTGCCCTTTCGATGAGTTGGGATCCTCTCCATTTGCTAAGAGAAATGGAGGCCTCTATTTAGCAAATGGAGGGTCAGATCTCGTTCTAACTAAATTTTAAATTTAAAAAATTCAAAAAGGCAAAATGAGAGAAGGAGATCTAGCCATCCATTTAGAAAATGGAGAGAAAGAAAATGGAGAGGATCCCTTCACTCAATTAGATCTTATTCCTCGATTCTCCCAAACAAATGTATGCAAATAGGAACCCAAATTGATTATTAGTGATAAATGGACCAAAGTCCAAGGAAGAGGAAGATACTCTACAGATATTTTCAGTGGCCTAAGATTATCCATTTATTTGTGAATTAGATTGATATGCAATTTTGTTAGGTGATTTGCCCTTTTTACCATTTTCTGATAATGAAGATGGTGATGGAAAACCAATAGATCCATCCTCTCTTATTTCATGATGGGAGCCTTTGCTGATGAAGATGGTGATGGAAGCTTTTGTTGCCAGATTCGAATAGGGAAAATGGGAAAATGCTGATTGAGTAGAAGAGAGAGGAGTAATTGATGGAGGTTTAATGGCGGTGGAGGCTGGACAAAATAGTTTCTAGTTTCTGGATTTTGAGATTATTTTTGTTTTTTTTTCCCCAAAACTTCTGCAACGTTATTAGTACTAACGGAGAAGTTGAGGTCGTTCATCTCTGATCCGTTATTGACACACAAATTACAACTTGGGATTATTAAGGAGTATTTTTTTACTTGAGATTATTTATGGCACACTCTCAAAACTTAGGATTATTTACAGCTAATTTTCCTTATCCTAAAGAGAACAAAAATGCCAAAATTCAAACGAATGGAAGAAAATTTGGGCTTTAAAATATGTATGAAGCCTGCACTAGGTCGAAGCTCTCAGTTGTCAAAACCGACGGAATATTGGGTTTTAGAGACCCTGGCTAATAAGACCGGCAGATTCAGATTCATACTCCTATTCATATGCTCTATTGGGTGAATTACTGGCCCACAGGCTTCAACAACCCACAAAGACGATTCTGAATTTGAAATTCCTATTCAGGCTGATAAGACTGGCGGCCCATTGTGGGTTTTAATGCCCAATAGATTAGAGCCCCACTACAGTCTACATCTATGAAAAACAAAAGATTTCGAAATAATCCTTGATTACAAATTTACAACGGTCATCGGTGTTATGGTTGGCAATTGGCATTTATATGCTGCTCATTGATACTACAGTTTACAAAATTGAAGCAAACTCAGACAATAATAAAAAAAAAAAGTACCTCTCAAATGAGAAGATAAAAAAACTCTCGCATTGCAATTGCTTAGAGTTGATGTATGTCGAAGTTTGAAATGTGTAACATTGAAGTTTGGGAGATGGTCAAAACTCGTCACACAAAGCTTACTATAAGATTATACAAAAAATCTTATAGAGTACTTCGTAAGTGTGAAAAAAAGACACCCTACAAGTTGCAACAACCAAAAATCCATTTGACATTGCCAAAAGAACTAAAAGTCTAGGACAACATACAAATCATACTAACACACATGACGATAACATAAAACGAAGCAAAAATCTTAATAAACCACGGGCTACACCTCCTAAGTCCTACACGGCTACACCCAAAGCACCCTGGATCAAAATAATGCCCCTAAAGAATTGGATTTAAAAAAAAAAAAAAAAAAACAAAAAAAAACGTACATACCTCAACCACAATAAATTCCTACACGATTCACCCAAGCTTTAAGACACCCAAAATATTAGATCCAAGAAGGCTGTGATCGTTCCACGCACCTTGCAACAGCCTTGATCAGATCAGTATCACCTTGCAAAGAACACAATCCCAATTTATTCCAACCATCTCTGAGTATGACTATTGCAAGAAACAAATTTGATTAGTGAGATTAATAGAGTCGGCAATCATTGAGCTATATAATTTAAAATTTTATAAGCGTCTTAAAAGGGAAACAAAGAGAACAATACAGAAAGCAAGTTACTAGCTTTTAAAGTGGGGACGCTCCAAAAATGTGAAGCTTGCTTTGCTCCCATTATGCCAAACCCGCTTTGTGGGAGCCAAACCAACGTGATTTAAGGCGCCTAGTAATCTGTCTATCCCCAAAAGCTATCGTTTGATACATCAATTTTCATCAAATAGCTAAATGTCCTTAGGCCAAATTACCAATTTGGTATTTTTATTGGGAGGGGAATGACAAATTGGTATTTTTTTTTCTCCGGCGACATTTAGGTCTTTTTATTGGTCTCCGGCGACAAATAAGTATTTTTATTATGAATCAACGACACTTTACCCCCAAAAAATACTGCCCAACGAAAACTTCTTATTATTATTTTTCTTTTGTATTTTTAGCATTTATTCCTATTTTCTACCATTTTGTCTTATTTTAATTGCAATTAATATATTTACTGTACATTTGTAGTATATTGAAAAACTGAAAATATCTCTGGCTCTCTCTCCAATTGCATCGTGCCTGCTTATAACTGTAAAAGGGGGCAAAAGTTAGGGTTCTTCACCAAACTAGAGAGAATCCTAATTCACCCAATTGAGAATACTCAATTCACCCAATTCATGGCGCCTTCTCACTCGAAGAACACGAGCATGATCAAGGAATAAGTGAATAAATTGATTGTTTTGGTATTAGTTTTTTTTCTTCTTTTTCATTGGCTTAAGAAATGGATTTTCTCAATTGTTGTAGGTAAATTAGAGAGGAGAGAGGTTGAGTTTTTAGGAATGCCTCTTAAATGTAATTGATAGAAAAGAGGAATAAATGCTAAATAACGAAAAAGTAAGTGTTTTCATATTTGGTAGAAAATATGAATAAATGCTAAATAACGAGAAAAAAAAAAGAGATTCCATCGGGGCGGGATTTTGGGGGCAAAGTGTCATTGATTCATAATAAAAATACTTATGTGTCGCCGAAGACCAATAAAAAGACTTAAATGTCGCCGGAGAAAAAAAAAATACCAATCTGTCACTCCCCTCCCAATAAAAATACCAATTTGGTAATTTGGCCAATGTCCTTAGTAGCAGTGAACAATTATTATTTCTATTTAACAACCAAAGATTTTTACCATCTTCCAACAGGAGTACCAAATTTGTGAATGTATGAGTTGGCATTGGCAATTGAGTTCGATTGTCACCCACTTTAGCACGACCTCTCAAGCCTATTAATTATATAAGTGTGCTCTCCATCCGTCCTACAGAAATCTTTCTACTTTTCTTTTAATCAATCCCATGTAAATTTTTCGATTTTTTTTAATAGTATGATTTTTTAGGGTTAATTTTCTACTTTATCCCTTCTTATTTCTCACCTCATGTGCTTGACCCACCACAACTCAATTTTCTCTCTTTTAAGTCTTAAAGTCAAAACACCCAGGTGCTCCTTCTAAGGGCATGCTTGTAATATTTATGTCAAAATGCATTTTTCTTGGCTAATATGCTTTTTTTCAAGTAGAAAGATTTCCATGGACGAAGGAGTATAACTGCATAAGGGTACGAAACAAATTGCGTTTAAGTGGGGGAAGAAGGCAAAATGGCCAATGGATACAGTTGGGCATTTTGGGTGCCGAATTTGTGGGCATCTTCTAAAGCATGCTCCTCACTGTAACCAGCTTTGAGGTCCCATAGCCCATAGCCCCATAGTATGTAAATTATTTAATTTGAATATTCTATACCAGAAAAGTGAATCTTAAGAAACTACTTTTATAAATGATTCAATTCAATAATTTCATCAATAATCCTTGTTAGCCTAAATTAGAAAATTAAGTTGGAGCTACTGATGAACTTTAATAGATTTTAATTGGAGATTGATATAGCTTATATTATTTGTCCACCTTATGGGTAATCTACTCGATGGGTAGATAAAATCATTCTTCGGATAAATCATCTTGTTTAATCAGTGGACCCATTTACCACCAAAGGTTGCCAAAAATCCACATATTTATGTAGAGCTGGTAAAACTCGATCCGACCAGAGATAATCGACCCGATTCACCCGATATTAGACCCGTCCGATACCCGAAAATGTATCAATTATCATTATCCGAAACCGACCCGACCCGACATGGTCCAACCCGACACCCGACAACACCCGTTATCCGAATTGACCCGAAACTGATAACACCCGACCCGAAGTTACCCGAAATCGAAATGAACCCGAACCGACTCTACCCGAAACCTGAGTATATCCGACTAATAATGACATAATATTCAAAATGATTGAAAAAGCACTAATTTAACACACATGTAGTCCATATTATTGATAATTTTCATATAAAATTGAGTTTTTCATTTTATTTTCGACTTTATATGCCCTGAAACATAAATTAAATTTGATCTGATATGACCCGAAAACCGAACTAACCCGAATCCGACTTAACCGAGACCCGAACTAACCCGAGTCGACAACAGCATAAACCCGAATAAATCCGACTCGACACAACCCGACCCGATTACTCTTCTAACCCGATATTACCCTAACCCGTAATGATCCGAAATCGAAAGACCCGACCCGATCCCCCAAATTGCCACCTCTATATATATGTACCCTGTTCAAACAACTAGTAGTCTACCACAAAATACTGACCTGGTAAATAACCATTTTACTTCATCCTTTGTATACAAGATAGTAAGATATTTGCAGAATTGACTCTTATTGATGAATTATGGATCCAGCACCAATTAAAGTGTTCCCCAACCAAAAATAATCATGATATTCTCCCAACACTTTCATTACTTCAATAATCAGGCACCACTAGTTAAAGCTATTTTGACAACTAATGCAAATGTTTTGACATAAAGAATATCAATAGCAATAATAAAATTAAATAATAATTGTAAAATGATAGTAGTATGTCAAAAGTCATGGAAAATCACTAGTCCCATGTTTGGGTTCCAGTCAATTCCAGTGGGCTTGTCTAAGTAGGTGGTCGAAACTTCAATCAATATAGCCAGTGGAGTCTTACCTGTCAAACAAGCTTCTCTATCTCTATCTCTATCCCCACCAAAAAAAAAAAAAAAAAAAAAAAAAAAAAAACTCTATTCAAACATATTCACAGCCTTCCCTATATGAACATGACTAAGTCAGTTAACATCCCATTACTTTTAATTACATAAAAAAAGAAAAAAAAAATCAAATTTGTACACATATAAAAGGCAACAAGAACCAACAGCTAGCCAAGGCAAAACAGAACTAAAGCAAAACATTTCATCTGAGACCAAAAAAAAATAAATATTCAAGTATGCAAGAAAAACCTCAAGAGAAGCAGCGTCGAGTGACAGCAAAGCCACCAGCAGCGGGAGGAGCTCGGACGATGAGAGTCACCGGTCAACGGAGCATGAGCAGTAGGGATACATCAGCAGGGAAGGGGTCTACATTGTTTTCAGCAACAGGTTGTAACAAAGGATTAGCTATAGTTATTTATGGTATTCAAGACTCCTTTGGGTTACCAGGTGATAAGCTAAGAAGGCAGCAAATGATGAAGGAGCTTCTGATAAGGAGGGCGCTATCTCCGCCGCCTAGGCGGCTCAGCTTGCGGTGGAAGAACTTTCAGCCAGCACCTAGCCGCCTTTCATTGATGTCCACAACTTGATGTCAAGAATCAAGATCATTGTCAGGATATAGAAAATTAACAGTTTTGTGTACATTGATTTTTATTACTATGATGTATATTGTATTTGGTCAGAGTTATACATTAACATAGCAGGATATATTGAGATTACAAAATTGCTTACTGTTAAGCAGGCTACAATCAAGAACTGTAAACAGAGAAAGGGGGAAAAAGCTAAGCCTTATCTGGGAATGCTCTCCCTGCTTGATCAGCTGAACATAGTACTAAGATAATCAGGAATGTTTTGAGGTACCTTCAAATTAGATTTTGACATACCATAAAATAACAATATAGTAATATCATGATCATAAACGATTTCTCAACAATCTGAATACAGAAGATGTCAGATAGTTCCCTGCTGATAGATTATAGCAGGGGTATTATCAAAATCCGGTTTCAAAACCCGTCTTCATCAGCCTATATGACCTTTCCTACGACGATGATCAGTCCGTACATCGGTACATATATACAAGGAGAATAAAAGACATTTCTATGGTTAGTGATCTCCAAAATGATGTGTAGAGTTCATCAACAGCACCTAACTGATACTATCTGTTATCATCTCCTACACTCTACGCCGAGAACATGAAAAAAAGAGGGGAAGAGGGGGATAATTGGACATTTTGTTGATGCAATGAACCTGCTAACAGTGCTAAGCAATGCTGAAGTTGAAAGTGACGTAAATTCTCAATATTCCACGAAATTTCATTATCATCCTTGCTAATGGTTTTTACACAGGGACGACTATCATAAAGTTTACCTAGGAGTATTTCACATGCCCGGAAATTTCTTCCTGTTCACATAAGGTTGACCCATGAATCCCAAAATTAAACCTCTTTTTTTTTTTTCTTTTTTCTTTTTTCTTTTTAGTCTCTCTCCTCTTAATACAAATGTCAATAATCAAACTTACCTACTCTTTAGGGTTCTGATAAAAGTATAGGGCAAAAATCATCGTCTTTTTTCCTGTGTTTATTTTTCGTGTCCTTTCCGAATATATTTCATGTGTCACAAATTTTGACACATTGGCGTTTCTGCGTTTTCGCGTTTTTAATTTCCATTTTCATACCCAAAAACAAGAAGATGATGATCAGGGAATGGGGCTGGGGACGGTGGGGGTGCTTTTGAAGATGTATTGTCTGTGTGGATTCATGTACCTGGAGAAAGTAGACAAACTACAGTATGGGACTTCTCCACAAGCATAGTTCTTTCATACAGCAAAATAATTACAGTATATTAGATTATTAGAATAAGGCTAAATATACATCAACTTCATCTCAAAAATTACATGGAAATATACAAGAATTTATCTAGAATAAAAAATTAAGTACTAGATCTATACGTACAGAAGTTAAGTTGTCATTGTATATTCCATTTTGTACATTCTATATCAAGTGGAGGGGTGTGACCACAATTATCCTCTTCAGCCACGTTGTAATACTAATATCAAGCCACACATCCCCGAATCCGAAAGTCACCACATAATAATAGATTCAGCTTCCATATGAATCATTGGAGTAGTGGGACAAATCTTCACATATTTGTTGTTCTCTGCATTATTACATCTTTCTTACTCCTGAAAATGATAGCATAACATCAAGGGAAATGCTGAGAACCACGACCTGCCTAAGTGAGATCTTTACAAGAACCTACTTATCTACACAATTACACTTGCACCAAAACGAATAATAGTGTATATACCTTTGAAGCACTTGATGAGCTTGTTGCGTCAACAGATGACTCTGTGATTCTTGCTTCTGATTTCTCATTTGAATAACTAGAGATTAGAAAAGCCAAAGAAGGATATAGTCAGGCAGATGATATAGCACGATTTATCATTGCATAGAAATATTAAATATATATAGATATATAGATTCATAGAAGTACATGCATTATAAGAGGTAAAATTGAAACCCCAAAAGATGAGAACAACATATCTCAGAAAGAAGCTGACACAAAAGAGATTGTCTACAAGATCTACTTGAATCAATCGTCAAATGAGAGTCGCACAAACTCATTTCTCAAGTATCCTAAAACTAGTTCCATCTGAGCCTCTGGCACATCAATGCGTATGTCCCATGTCCCAGCGCCCTAGCGAACTCCATGTCCCGACGCCCAGCGAGCGACATGTCCATGGGTGAAATCGGAGTTCGGGGACCCGGATGACCGTCCTGGGGTACCAGAGGTCTTCTAGGGTGACGATAGACCCCCTGGAGAAGTTTGGGCAAAAACGACACCCGGGCCCCAGGAAGCCGAAAATCAAAGGCTATAATCCACGTTTTTCGAGCTTCCGAGAGGCCCCAGAAAGAAGGTTTATATTTTCGCACCACATGGAACGGGACAACCCTAGGGGACATAGGAGGCCCCGGGGTAAATTATCGGGTCCTTGGTAGGCTTGGAAGGGCCTCTTACGGGACATAACTCACATATCTAGCATTAGAAACTTAGGCTTTTAAGTCTAAGGAGTATGCCACCATCCCCAAATGGGAACACCCATAAAGAAAAACCAAAAATATGAAACCTAACATAGAAAGATTAAGAATCTTCTTTGGACATCCAAAATGGAGTGTACTTTAGTAGGAGAATAATGAAAGTCCATTAATTTTATCCGTATTCTGCAATTTCCACATTCACTGATTGTCATGATAATCACTAGCACAATAGGTAAAATGGTGAACTACAGGGGAAACAAGCAATCAGATAATGATTTTCAACTTCAACAAGATTTTCCTTGCTACCATAATCAGGCAATCAGATGAACTAAATAAGTCAATTGTTGTTTATTGAGTGGAATCCAAAGTTGCTCAATTTATCTACTAGCTTCCATGATTAACATTGTTCCATAAGAGTTATGTCAACATTTTTAATTGGATATTGCTCAGTATTGACAGATTGCAGCATTGGAACATACCCATATTTCTAACAGAACTCTTAAATGCTGTTATGTGGTGAAAGATTGTTCTAATCATCAACTAGTGCAATGTTTTACATACATGTTGACAGCTGAGGCAATATAAGGGATAGGCAGATAGGCTAGGCAAAACCAGGTTTTCCAAAATAGATATACTATCATTAGAGCCACAACATTAAAAGTTCACTGCATGATTTCAGCTTAGGTGTAGTGTGGAAAATATTGTGAAAAGTGCCACCATTTCAGGCATAGGACAGAAACAAAATTTACAGAATGATTAATTGTAACTTACGTTGAAAGTATTGTCACCCATATGAGCTCCACACAATCAACCCAAAGGAGTCTTTGTTCCACAGGAATGAGACCATAAGTCACAAGGTGCGCAAACGGCCAAAGTTTCCATCCTGCCTGCAAAATAAACCCAATATGTATACAACTTAAAAAGTAGAAAGTTTACATCCTAACCTAGGAAGCTACATCTCAAATTATTAAAAACAACACCAACACTGCTTAACTTATTACCAAAAAAGTTTAGAATGGCAAGTGAAGCATTGTAAGTTTGGAGTTTTCACATGCATCCAGCCCTTCAATGTAATCCCCCCCCCCCCTACTCAATGGAAAGTGAAGCAGAAGTGAATACCTATAACCATTAAAATATGCCTTTGAAATCCTGAAGAATGGTCATTTAAATTAGATACTGACAGGTGGAAACTGGATACTAAGCAGGAAGACTGAGTGATTGGGGGATTGGTTGGTAATTCGTACAGGAAGGATATTCCTTTTGTGATGGCTGTGAACCAGGCCAAATCAAGGTGTATTTTATCAGGAAATCGAAGGATCAAGAGCCTTCCTATCTCGGTTCAACAAGAAAGTTCGTCGGACGCCTCTTGGTCAAATCATTGAAGAAACCTCTTGTGCCCTCAAATTTTATTTTTGTTCTTGGTTAGTTGTTCCTCGGATAGGAAGGGTATTACAGACACAGTTGCTCTTGACATAGCTAGGATTAACCATTTGAGTTGTTAGATTGGATTTGATTGGAAGACACGTCAGCCAAACTGTGAACTTCGCCAGTACTGATCTTTGCAAGATTCTGGCTATGAAATAAACTTCTACCCTGACTTTCGCAATTTATAAGGAATATACTATTTGGACTACTTTCGAGTCTTAAGAAAAGTTCTTTAAGGAAAGGAAATACAGAGTGGTATCAACACCCACACGGTTTTTAAGTACTTTCTAGAAAACAAGTGAGCCTGCCCCCTTGAAGATATATCTTTACCAGCACATTGACTGACACTCAAAGAGAACCTATGGTGCTACAATTTTGTTAATTTAACAAGAGATGCAAACAACATAGCAGATGTTTGGGACTTTGGGCTGCAGGGACTAGGCAGGATGACTTGTGGCATGGCAGTGAAAAGCTGATGAAATTTACTTACAGTGAGCAAAGGCCAGAATGTTGCCTTCAATTCCTTGAAAATGCTAACAGGTGATTCCAACCTCAGGAGCCCCAAAACAATATAATAAATACTATTCCAAATTGCAGACCATACAGTTTGATCAAAGGCAACCTTCACAGGAACTACCCACCAGTCTTGGAATGGGAATAAGGCCTGTAAATTTGATCATATTGTTATAATCATCAACATAAAACTATAAAGGGTAACAAAGAAGACGATGTACCAAATACATCAAAACAGTAAACTGCAGACTTCACAATGATTACCTCACAAAATTCATAGTAGTAATGGGAAAGAGAACCATGTAAACAAAATCCAGTAAGTCCCGATCTGAACATACGAGCACGATCAAAGTCAAATAGTGGTTTCCCTTCATAGCACTGCAAACATAAAACAAGCACCATGTTAGTTACAATTGAAGTTATCCAAGTAAGAGTCGACATTGAGAGCAACTGCTGAAGAACTAACCTGTGCTATCCAATCCCCTACAGAGTACACAACTCCACTAATCACCATTTTTGCAAAGACAGGATTTGTTTTAAGAATTTCTTCGTAAGCAACCCAGTTGTGTTGAGGAGCATATCTTAAAATTTCAAAGAGTGTCCATCCCTGAAAGAAACACATAATCAAGGATGAATAAATCACATGCTCTCTCAAAAAATAAATCAAATATCCATCTTCTACATCATATTTGCAATTAGGGAACCTTATATGCAAACATAAAAGTAATGCTTGCATAACAGAATCAGTACCAAACTCATCCTGAAACCCAACAAGACCCAACATTACCTCATCCTTGAGTAATTGATATATCATAACTTCTACTTCCACGTATATAAATTTTATTTGTTCCCAAGTTATTGTTGGTCCACAAACAAAACAAGAAAAACAGAACAAGGTCTGTTAATTGTGAAGTCCCTTCAAGATTTGAGCTTCGATATTTGATTCCTGTCAAGCTCAAACCTAAAATGATGAACTAGCCATTTTTTAATTCCAGAGGCTATATTCCACTCGATTTGCACCCCAAAACCCAATTACCCACTCCCATTTCATTTTTTTTCCTTCCCTTAGCTTAAGTAAGACTTTTCAACTTTCAGCATGTAAAACCATACCTATAACTTTTCAAGCAAAATCAGAGCAACATGAATTCCAACCAACCAAATCTGGATAACCCCAAAACATCCTACATACCCATTAATGATTAAACATAGTCATAATACTAAAACTTCTTCTGTTTCTTAAAATTCACAAGAACCCAGCTAAAAAGTATGTTAGCTTATGAGTTATTATGACTATTATAAGGATAGTAAATTTCAAAAAGCAAAACTTACCTGCCAATAATCATGGTCGATGGTGAGCAGCTTAGTGACAGCAAAAGAACCAGCAGCAAGAACAATAGTGGCATTAATAGCCCGATCGATTAACAATTTCTCTCCTTCTTCATCATTCCCTTGCCCACCACTTCCACCACCACCACCACCGAGGGGCCCACCACCAGCAATACCTTCTAAAGACAGCTGGCCTTCAAACCCACCAACCATAAGCTCACTTTCACCGTTTTCTCTCTCTAGAGTCATAGCCATGGAGCCCTCCGGTTGATCAATACGGTCTGAGCTCTGAACCGGAAGGATGTCGAGTGAACCGGCGGAGATGGAGGTGGTGATATGGCGGCGCGTGGTTGTGAGGGTGCTGAGGGGGCGCGTCCATTGGAGTTTGGATGTGAGAGGTTTGGGGAGAGGAGAGAGAGTTTGGGGGGAAATGGCGTGGAAAGAAGCCATTGATGGGTGGGTGGGACGAAATGAAAGCTTAGACGAGTGATGAGAAACCAATCGACGTCTTTGATTTTCTCCGAGAAAAGAATTTTGAGGAGAGAGAAAAGGCCGATGTTTTATACGATGGCAGTGGGCACGGTGAGATGTTACCGGAAAGAAAACAAAAAGAAAAAGAATCAAGATTTTGTGAGATTGTAGATAACGTGCCGTGCGTAGGCATTTTTTTAATTGGACTGTGAATTCCACATTTTTTGTGGTCATCAATTTTGTTTAAAAATTAAAAGTCTTAAACTCTACCAATAGAAAAAGAAAATAAACAGACAAGTTGGAATATTTAGGTATTTTGCTCTCATTTCTCCTTAACTCGAGCTTGTGGAGAAACTGATCTCTAGAGATTTGTGCAGACTACAGATTACGAGTAGTATTTTAGTTCTACAATGTACTACTAGCATACAACGTGCTGTATTAGTTAAATTAGATAAATTGATTGGATTTTGTAATAATTAAGCTCCACTTTGATTGGTAAGTGGACGTGGTGTTTAAAAAAATCTAATGGTCAGCTAGAAATCTGGGATGATCTGTGTATACCTCAGGCCTTGGGGCATATGTATCACAATATAATACTTCATAAAGTATGTAGATCCATGAAAGCATATGAGAGACAGTTTCCAAGTAGTTTATCATACTATAGTCAAGATTTAACCATTTAAGTTACTAATATTTTTGACATTTTCGAATTATTCCGATCAAGTAAAAACATATTACAACTACAATTAGAGCTGTAAAAAATTGACCCGACCTGGAAACCCGATCCGACCCGTTTTTTAGGGTCCTGAGAAAATATTCTCGACCGAAACCCGTTTACAACCCGGTAAAATAAACTAAAATTTTAATTTGACCCAAAAACCAACCCATAACCAACCCGATCCGTAACCCGCTGGGTCGACCCGTTTTACAAGTCTAACTACAATGTTATCATTAGTGGATCCTACAAGTTACAATAAACCGGCCATCAAAATCAAACCAAATTCCGGTAATAGCTTGTTTATCATCTCGGATGTGTTTGGACTGCGGCCTCTATATGTCTTGTTCGTTGTCGCCATTGTTTTGTGGACAACAACTAATGAAAGTTCCAGGTCCTACATGAAAACTAGGCTCGCAAAAATCTAAAGGGATGCTGAATGGATGCTAACTAAGCATTCTAGAGTTTCACACATAATATTGGCCAATTTAATTTCCTAGCCATACGTAATTTCTAGTTTGATTTTGGTTTTGATTGCATTGGTTGAAAATTAGTCATCTGTTTGTTTGTTTTTACTCCCAACGGATTGGCCATTGTAAGGTTAATAATCACACAACAATTATGATGAAGACTCGATAGGGTCACCGTCACTTTGATTAACAATTCAAAGTTTTAGAGTTGTACAATGTACCGTCAATAACTTCTCATCCACACATTACGCAATTTGTACCTATCTTTGATTTCACCACTTAAGCAACCGACCTTTGTGAAGACTCGGTAGTGGCTTATGTCTACCGAAGTATCGCCCCCCAAATGCCTGGCCATTAGCTTCTGGGTCTTATCCCAAGATGGGTCAGCCCAGGAGTGGTCCTCCTCACCTTACCCCAAAAAAATAAAAAAAAATCTACCAAAGTATCTAGGATTTTGCTTCTTTTTTTTCCTTTTCCCAAAGCCAAAATCTACACTAAATGCCAATAAGTGAAGAAAAAAAAAAAGTAGACCACAAAACAACCTAAAGAAAAAAAAAAAAAAAAAAAAAATATTAAGCAAAATGGAAGTAGGAGAGGAAAGCAGAACATGAAACCTCGCTTCGAATCATTGAGCAGAACTGGAAGATTGTGTATAACCTTTTACAACAATGAATGAGTAAGCTGAAACCTGAAAGTGTTGACAGATATCTTTCCAGATGATTAAATTGGGAAATATGTTGGCTCCGGTTTACGTGGATGATGAGAAGAAAGAATTGCATGCCTCGGAATTAGGAAGAAATGACAAGTATAGAAGACAAGAATGCAGGCTTAAATCTTGACAATAAAGCATCTGCTCAACTTTCATTTGGCAATATGAGGTTATCTTGGCCTTCGACTAGCTTCGCAGATCTAATGATATCTCTGGCTTTTATTTGCGGAAGAACTTCTCTCCCAACTGTCGTGTAACTGCACAGCAGGAACCTTGATCTAAGAGGCAAACACTAACAGAGAATCTTGAGGAAAAATACCTTCATAAAAGGTACAAAAAACATACCCAAATACAGAAAATTGGCCTTCATCAAATGACAACCCTCCTAGGCCAGCCTGAGGAAGTAAAACAGTTGTCACATACCCATACAATTCACTGACATAATTTATTAGTCGCTAATATAACTATCATAACAAGAACATCAACTCCAAGAAGTGCTAATTTGATCTTCATACACATGATAAAGCATAAGTGAAAGTTTTACTAGTGTCCATGGCTTTGGTAAATGACATACATGTTGATGAGAAGTTCATCAAGAAACCAGGATCACTTACATTCCTCTTGTCGTATAGATAAAAGAAAAACTGATTTGGTGACGAGTACTCCTCAGAAGCTTCACTATGTGCCATAACAACCGCTCCATAAACAGATAACGGCAGCACTGGCAATTCACCATCCTTGAGAATGTGAAAAGTTCAGAGGTCATTAATGCATAATGGATAGGTTGGGCATAACAATTTATCAGTTAAGAATGAAACCGTGCAAACGTACCTGCACACTCAATGTTGTCTTGTAGAGTGGCTCAAATTGTCCAGATGGCATTATTTCCAGGGGGACACTATAACCACTATTTCCTTGTAGTTTGTTATCAGAGAGAACAGCTTGGGTGGTTGTATTCAGCTTTGTTCCATCATATGCCCCATCAATTACCTGATAATCTTGCGTAAGTATGTTAACATAAGCAAATTTATTACTCATGCTCTGAATAAAAGTATCTAAGAACGTGAACCTCCTTCTCCTTTACCGTGCAAACATGTGCACTAATTGCAGGGGAACATAGTACATAAAAGTCAGACACCAAAAGGAAGAAGCTCCCATTGAGAATGCTAAATGACCATTTGTCTAAGCAATACATTTTGTGGTTGCATTCACCACAGGGTCGGGGGGGGGGGGGGGAGCCATAAACTGTTTGACAGTGCTGAACAGCCACTATGACTTCTATTTCCATTTCAGATTGAGGGATAATGAATAGTAAGATAAAAAGAGGCACAGAAACGAAAAAGTTAGGTAAGATTATTGGCCTAAGCACTTCAAAGCAAGACCAAAGTGACAGTTGAAAATGGAGCTGACTGACGTGATGAATCCAGAGGTTATACAGAACAGAAGATAAAATGCATGAGCAACAAGAAAAAAGGTTCTCTCCAGGTACCTTACCAGTTTAGCAAAATTCCCAGCTGTTAGTGGTGCAGAGTATCCATCTATTACAACCTGGGAACAGGCATCAATGGTCAGTTGTTGGACTGTGAAAAGAAAAAAAGTCTAGATATAACATGTCATAGGCTTATAAATCAAATTCCTTAAACATTTACGTAGCAATTCTTCTGCACATCTATGCAGTCCTTTTGGTAGATCTTAACATTTATGCATAAAAACTACTCATACATAAAATAACAATTGATGAAACATATTGTAGATATTAAACCAAACAAAGTGTCTTCTAACTCCGTTTTTGTCACCAATATTAAAGGTAAGAATTGTTTTTGAACAATCACTATGCTTCCATCCCCTCACATACAACATCCACAACGAGGTCTATGTGAACTATGCTAGCAATTGCATCGCAAGTCACTACTATCTTACGTAATCCCAGACTTCGTAGAGGTTATGACGTCAGAGCCGTCTTACAGTTACAAGCTCATGGAGGAACCAGAGTGGATCACAAAGCATGGTTCAAGCTTAATCTTCTGCTCAAAAGTCAGGTACTACTTTAATTTTGACGGTCATAAGATTGATAGAGGAACAAAGAAAATTATTCATCCTTTGTCAAAGAAGAGCACCTGGAGTTTTGTGACTTTAAGAATGGCTTTAACATCCCATATTTTTATAATCCATTGGCTAATAGAAGGAGATTTGTTTTCATATCCTTCTACAGGTTTGAGACAAACAATAATTTCAATGGATTTTGATCGATAGATCAGCAACCTCTGCTACGTACAAAGAAACTAGCCCAATTTAACCACTTGTGCACTTAGATGAGGTCTCCTGATGCCAACCAGATGAAATATAAACATCAGAACAAGATAATCAAGGGTTGCAATTATGGAGGTGGTATAAGTTCCTTTTAAGAAAATATGTGGGACACCTGAATGGTAGCTGTATTTTTGGCTTCACCGCCAGCTTGAGGAGAAAATGTTGAACCATCTCCTTTCTCAATGGTAAATTCGACTGTTCCTCTCCCTGCTAGCCTACAAAACAAGTCAATTTAGGCATGCTTCTTCAGACAGACCAGGTTACAAAAAACGATAAGTACTTCCTATGCATGGCTTAGAAAGAAGTGGATCGACTTCAATTGTTAAAAAATAAGAACACTACTTGATCAACAGGAGAACTAACACATTAAATTAACCCCCCTCAAACATAGAAACTGTGCAACCAGATTCTTCAGAATGCAGCTCCAAGATCAAAACCCAGCTTATAAACTATCCGATTGAAAAGTAACCCAGACTGACTGCAAAGGATAATAATCATAGCTCTACAATTGACAAATTTCAACATTGCAGTGTATTGTGATTTGGGACTCAGTCTGCCAGCCACTCCCTCACACCTACAACAATCACCACGAGCTATGGAAGTATAGAAACGAGGCAAGAATAACATAAATCCCAAAACAGGAAGATCAATCCAAATAACAGTACTATATAAGCTAGAGGAGAACCAAAATGCTGATACACTAATGCTTGACAGTGACATTTTTGCAAGAGCCCCTGCTTCCTCCAGCAAAATAAATTGAATAAAGCTCAAAGTATTGTCACTATACTAAGAGATCAATCAAAAAGTCGTGTAGAAGACATGCCTTGGATACTTCATATATTGCTCAGGCATCAGAAACGACAACCCTGGAGCCTGTGGCAATGGAAATATGTTAAACTTATGCATGGTTTAATATTCAGCATCAGCAAACAAAAACAAAGCAGCAATTTTATCAAATGTGTGTGTTTTTGTTAAAGGAGCAATGAGATGTGCTCACATTTGCTTTCAGAATGTAAGTTAGATAGGTCGTTCAAGGGGATGTATGCAGTGTTCTGGCCTTGTGGGGAAGTAGTGGGTGTCTTCTACCACAATTAGTCCTGTTTGAGGATTCCTTGTCCTCTTACTGCTACTGTACCAATATACTTTCTATTATCTCAAAGGAGACTAAGACACTTGTATATGCATTCTTGTATGATCTTTCAAGATACATGAGCACAAAACTCATGACAAATTGATCCCATCAAATGCTTACTGATTTTCTGTGTTTTTAGCGCATCTGTATAATGAAAGATACCTGTAACAATTCCAGTTCTGCAACAGTATCTAATGAAGATGCAAGGCCCACAGATACTTTGTCAGCATCCTTGTCTTTTATACTGTCGAGAAGCGCTTGCAAGCTACCCTGGAAGGAAAAAGAAAATCTGCAATGAAATTCCATTCAAATATGCCTTTTAAACTCTTCATAACTCATATCATCCACAGAGATGGAGAGTGAGAAATAGAGACCACTAAAGGAGCAGGAAAAGGGATAAATTCTGAAATACCACGTCATATGTGACAGTATTCTTTTCGGACGGGACTAACATCTGTGTAGCTTAACTATGTGGACTTTCCCCTTTGAAATGTTCATGTCAAGTGTGACAGAAGGTAATCCAGCAAACATATGAAAGTACAAATCTAGAAGTACAAGGCAAACAAAATGCAGAAGCCTTCTCGCAACATCAGCTGTACAAAAAGGTACTTAAGCAAACACTTGAAACTATAAAGAAACTAGCAAGCATATCCACATCACATTGAGAAACATCATCCAGAAAGAGTACCTTTCCATTAATCAGAGATGCATGCAGAAGGGATCCCCTTTCCTTCGACTCGGAGGGTATACTTGCCAATATAGCTTCCTTCTCATCTACTGCTATCTGGAATAGAAACGGAAACAGAAACTAAAGATCAAGAGCAACTCTGCTTTTTGATGCACACAAAGCTTGCTTGACTGGTAAATGCAAGTACAACAGCAACAACACCTAGTCAAAATAGAAGCCTAAATTACAAGCCAAAAGGTGTCAAGCATTGTTGATGATGAGAAATAGAAATATTAATGATTTACATTATACGGAGAAAGTAAGGTATGTCAACAAAGGATATAGATATGAAAACTGTATCACATTATGATGAGAAAGGTATGGGTATTATGAATATAAAATATCAATTCTTTGCTAATATTACACAATATTGACCCTTTATATGAGCCTCTTCTTCTCAGAGGAGAACTTATCAAAATGGTTACAAGAAAATGGCTGCCGCTGGTTCCCACGGATGACGAAATTTTAGCACCTCTTTAACTGTTATTCAATGAGTTTCACTTAAAGCAGTAAAATCATACACAAAAAGAGAGCGGGGAGAAAAAAGAAGAAGAAGGTGAAGTGCTCTCTACCCCCACCAGATGGTGAGAGTGAAAAGTTTAAGAAGATAAAACTGCTAACTGGAGTTATAGATTATCATTATTAACTATTTATGTATCTGTTATTGTCTATGCAAACTAGTGTAATTGAAGATAGTATAGTTGTGCACAAAAACATTTTGCTTCCCTCTTAAAGGGGTAGCAATTGATCATGAACAGATTTAATTGCACGAATAATGGTCCTTTGTTAATCCACTGAGCACCTACTCTCAAACGTTTATTAGATTATATTTCAACACAAGATATGAAGAATATATCTGAATACTTCAGCCAAAGAGGATTCTCAAGGACACATGGACACACCAACTAGCTTAACCTTTTGCGAGAAAGTTGCTTCAGTTCAAATAATATGAGATAGGGGTGTTAGTGTGCAGTTGGCAGAACTGAATTTATATTAGATTAACGAAATTCAGGTTCAGGTATATTTTGAACCATAACTATACCGAGGAAACAGGTTAACCGGTTACAGTTAACTACTTTAGTGTGTTCCCAGTGAACCAAAATTAGTTTTTCCTTTCTACATTTCGAGATTCAAGGCTTTAAGAATGCAATGAAAGAGCTAACATTTTAAGTCCTTATAGCTACACAATAAAAACATCAATGGATACAACTGAAAACATAGAGAAGAAGAAAAAGGGGTGGGGGGGGGATATCTTTGATTATCCCATTGGTAATCGGGTAGTTGAATGTTGTATACTTACTCTGAAACAGTCTTGATTTTGTGTTATGTCTTAGACATCAGTAGTAAAAAATACCAACAGAAAAGAAACCACCGGTAACTCTACTCATCTTATTATAGTTTGGTTACTGCAATAGGTATACTACATTATGAAGAGCATAGAAATAAGCATACGCAAAAATACCTTCAAGGCTTTCTTCACATTTCCTTCCATTGTTCCATATGGTTTCCGTTGTGGAATCCTAAGCAAGTATGAAATATCCTCCAAAGAGCTCTGTGCAGAAACAGAAAATTATAATTCGGTAATTGATGACCGCATAAGCTCCCAGAAATGATAGTAGATCTTAAGATCTCTTCTCCTCAAAAAAAAAAAAAAAAGACATCATTGACAACCTGTATTGCTTTCATGTTTGGGGTTGCAGGGATGGCCCTTCTAAGTGCAAGTTCCCCAGTTCTTGGGACTTTGGTATCTGGAGAATAAAGCACTGCCTTTGCAGGAGAGACAGAGTAAGTATCCCAACCAAAATAAGGCAGTGGTGATGAAATTTGAACGGCAATAATAACCGCAGCTAAGGCACTTTCCAGTCTCTTCAGCCCATGTTTCACTGTCAACAAGTTTGAAGCATATGGAGAATCTTGTTGATGCAATGGTTCCTGCATGACTGAATTCTCATTTATGAATTGCATATTTAATGATATTTAATGGAAAGCAGCAAATAAGTAAATTTGATAATCTGCAATTTATGATAAAACTTATTAAGAACAAAATGCAAGAGGAGGTTTTGGCCATTACTAGAATCTAATTTTTACAAATTACTCATGAATGTGACACATGAGTACATGACAAAGGGCACCAATTTCAGAGTTGGGATATTTCTCAGAGACTTCCCGGAGCAACTTCAGTACGAAGGATATGGTCTAGGTCTACAGTCCTAGCGTTACCTAATCAAACATATATACATATATGCACGTCCATACACATCAGGCACCATAAAGTATAGAGGATAAATATGCGATTTTCACTAGTGTTAACTGTGAACATCATGGTGTTCATCAACGCAAATAAATTCATATTCCACAAAGTAATACTGTGAGTTTCCATCCACAAAGATGAATTGTCAACCAGTATATTTTGGGGTCAGACAAATTAAAGTCTTTACATCATGGTTGTGTTTTGTTATGCCCATTATCAACTTTCTAGAAGGGTAGATTTATTTTCATGTTTTTAAGCACCCATGGTGATGTTTGTTATAAATGTCATATGTGAATTTTTATTAACAATTTACATGTACCATTAAGACCAAGGGGAGGGGGAACAAAAAAACTCAAAAACTGGGTAATCCAAAAAAAACAAAACCATACTTGCAAAGAATATAAACATCCTACATTGATCAATAGTATAAACCAAATGCATAAATATGCCACAGATAACAACCAATTTCACCCAACCATAATACTCCCCATTAATTCCATAAACAAACCACAAAAATCAAATAAAGGGTAAAATAGTGGGAATTGACACATTGTAGTGGTAAGTCGAATAACAAGTAAAGAACAAACCTTTGAAGAGCAATGTGCATATACACGTCGAGCATTGGAATACCCAGATGTTGACGTTGCCGGGTCGCCCGCACGAATTTTATAGGACGAAGGAAGTAACAAATGCCTTTGGAGAGGGAAATTGAATTGGGTTTTCATACCAATTTTGTGAGAGGATGAGAGAGAAATAGAGGAGGGAGATAATGGTGACGCCATTGGAGAATGGAAGTTTGGGGTTTGGTTCTCCCACGGCCAAAAAAGGAGAGAGAAATGTGGCGCGTCTTTATCCAGTTATGTTATCCCCAAAATCATCCAGTAGATGTCGATCTGTGCTACTCAGTTCAGTCACTTGGCACTTGGCACTTGGCACTTGGCACTTGGCACTTGGCTTACTCCTGGCACTGGCGAGAGGTAAGGTCAAAAATATTAGGGGTCGTTGTTTCAACAAACTGAAATGAAATGGGTATCAAACTTGATACCTAGAGATATAAAATGAGAACTTCATACTTGATATCAAATACTTAGTTTGGTTTATGAATGGATTCTATATGGATTCCTAATGTTTGATTCACCTTAGTTATGGAATCAAATCAATATTTTATTTATTTTATTTTCAAATATAAATGAACAAATAATGTAATTTAGAAATATGAATAACAAAAATAAAGCAAAACAAAAAACTTCATTTCCATTTTCTCGTCATTTCTTTACCCTATATCCAAAGTCCACAACTTTTACTTTTAAAAAAAAAAAAAACCACAACTTTCTCTCTTCTAGCCCAGCCATGGCTACCTCTTATGCAACCCAAGCATCTGGAGATAACCTCTTTATCTATCCCCCCTCCCTTCTCTCACCTAACTATCCCGGTTGATCCGATCTATGGTCGACACCTCTAATTTGTAGGCATAATTTCGTTCACGTAGTCAAAAGTCGTGGTCGACGACGTTTTGCGACGGTGTCTTCCTCTTTTGGTTTTCCTTATGGGTGGCGATATTGATGGTGGTGGGTGGAAGCTGAAACGGTGGTGAAAGCAAGCAGTGGTTATGGTGGGAAGGTAGTTGTGGTATGTGTAGTTTATGTGACAGCCATGGTAGGGGAGGGGTGCGTGGGTGGGGGGAAGGTAGGAGAAGCGATTGTTTTTAAAAAAAAAAATCATTAAGTAAGCATTGTTAAAATTGGGCTACCCTCCTCGCGAGGGTAAGCGATTGTTTTTAATTAATTAGAGGAATGGAACATAAAAAATAAAAATAAAAAATTAAGAAGACAATTGATACCTCGGGTATGGGAACTTGACACCAGGGGTGAAGGAGTGGAATCAAGTAGTGTAGTTTTAGGGGGACTTGATTCCGTGAGGTATGAGGTTACTGATCAAAAATTACCCAACCAAACACCTTTTTTAAGTTTTGTAACACCACTTGATTCAATTCCATTCTCCTACACCTAAAACAAACAGGCCAAGTGTTAGGGTGGAGGGATGTCCTCAAGTCATGTTAATTTTTTTTTTTGTCTTTGTCAATGATATTCACCGTCGACCATAGTGACTAATTTTCTTACCCTAACTGTCAGCGCACTAAGGGCTCGTTCTTTTAGACTGGGAACTGGTAAGTGGGAGAAATTGAGCAAAACTGGGCAAAACTGGGAAGTCTAACTGGTAATTGGTGAAAACTGGGTCAAACTGGAAACTGGGACAAACTGAAAATTTTATATTTTTGAGTGTTTAATAATAATTATGACAATAATAATAATAATAATAATAATAATAATAATAATAATAATATTATTATTATTATTATTATTATTATTATTATTATTATTATCATTATTATTATTATTATTATTATTATTATTATAAGGGCTTTTTAGTCATATTTAAATATTAGTCAATGCGTATATTTATTTTTATATTTGATATAACATATTGTATATTTTAATTATTATGTTTAATATGTATAAATATTAAAACTGGGAGAAACTGGACAAAATTGGAAAAAACTGTATTTTGTAACTAATAACTGGGCAAAACTGGGGAAAACTGGGAAGAACTGGTCAAAACTAGGCAAAATTGAAAACCAGTTGAAAAGAACATGCCCTAAGCGATAGGGGACTGGCCAAGGAATTTTTTCCATTCGCAAGAGTTGGGATTCGAATCCCCCAACCACTTGAATAAGGGATGAAGTGCTGAACCACTACACCAACCCATCTTGGTTTCAAGTCATGTTAATAATCGTTCACTGACGGTGTATTAGCCTTTGAACAAAAAAAATGAAAAAGTCATTTATTACCTTGTAGTGCATCTATAAAAGTTAGAGGTATCTACCTTAAATAACATTGCTTGTTGCATTATAGTTCTACTTATTATGATTTGTCATACTGTAAAATTTGATCTATTTTTGACTGAGTGCTTAGGAAACGATTATTAGCCTTTTATTAACAAATTTGACAATACTTTATTAAAATGTTCTTCTACCAAAGATTATCATAGTAGACAATCGAACTGAACTAAGTAATTTATTGAACAAAATCTTGGTGGCTCATGTCCCATATCCCAACATCCAACGAGCGACATGTCCCGTGTTCCCAAGTCCCATGTCCCAGCGCCCATGTCCCATGTCCCATGTCGTATGGTTGAAATCGGAGTTTGGGGTCCCAGACGACCGTCTCGAGGCACCTGAGGTCCTCTAGGGTGACGATAGACCCCGCGAAAAAGTTTGGGCAAAAACGAAAAATGGGCCCTGGGAAGCCGATAATCAAGGCTATAATCCACGCTTTTGGGGCTTGTGGGAAGCCCCGGAACGAATGTGGATATTTTTGCACCACATCGCACGAGACGCCCTTGGGAACATAAGAGGCCATCAGGGTTCCTTATCGGATCCCTGATATGCTTGTAAGGGCGTTTTTACGAGACACCAACGTAAGGACCGAAACACCGAAGGCATGGGTGATATCGAAGTTCGGGGATCCTGATGACCCTCTTGGGGCACCGAGGGTCCTCTAGAGTCATGATAAACCCCCCCGGAGAAGTTTGGGCAAAAATGACACCCGACCCCCTGAAGCCGAAAATGAAGGCTATAATTCACGTTTTTTGGACTTCCGGGAGACCCTGAAACGAATGTGAATATTTTCGCACCACATCGCACGGAATACCACTAGGGGACATGGGAGCCCCTTGGGGTCCCTTATTTGGTCTTGATAGGCTTGAAAGGACGTTCTACGGGACACTGGTGTATCAAAGTGTGATATCAAAGTTCGGGGATCCGGATGAACCTCCCGAGGCACCAAGGGTCGTCTAGGGTCATGATAGACCACTCGAAAAAGTTTGGGCAAAAATGACACCTGGGCCTCGGGAAATCGAAAACGAAAGCTGTAATCCACGTTTTTGGGGCTTCTGGGAGGTCCCGCAATAAGGTGGATATTTTCGCACCACATCGCTATGAACACACCTAGGGGACATGGGAGGCCCTTGGGGTCTCTTATCCGGTCCTTGATAGGCTTGGAATGGCGTTTTACGGGACACTGATGTAAGAGTCAGAACACCAAAAGCATCGGTGATATCAATATTCGGGGATCCGGATGACGCTTCCGGGGCACCGAGGGTGCTCTAGAGTCATGATAGCCCCCCTCCCCCCGGAAAAGTTTGGGCAAAATTTTTGAACCACATCGCAGGGGACGCTCCTAGGGGCATGGAAGGCCCCCGGGGTAGGTTTTGGGTCCTTCGTAGGCTGAAGAGTCTCTTATTGGATATCGGATGCTAATCCACAGTTTTTGGGTACCAAGCATGACTTGCCACCACCCCGTGCCGCCAAAGCCATCTCTACTATTATAGTGAGGTCTCATAAATTTTCCCAATTTCTTTGATATTTTTTCAAATTTTCAGCATATTTTTTAATTAAAAATTAAATTAAATAGCTACATTATTTTTCCTTAACTTAATGGAGTAATATACTTGAAAAGTTTGAGGTGGAACTTTTGGAAAATAATTCTCCAAAATTTTCAAAACCTCACTATGAAAATTATGCACTAGACATGTCTACTCCTGTTTAAACTTTGAAGCACTAAACCTTGTAATAATTTTTGTGGATAATTGCTTGAGATAGGGCTTATAAGCGAAAAAAGACAAACGATATGACATAAAGCGCCTACTATTATCAAACTCTATTTTTACTGGCTGTCTTACCGTAAGACCGTGTTACCCAACACCTACCGGAAAGAAAATAAAGAAAAGGGAAAAAAAACCAACACAGTTGCAAAGTTCGATTTGACGTCGTGACGCACTGAATCCCCCGCACAGCAAGAATTGAAGTTGCCTACATTTGCGAGAGACAGCGAGGTAAGGACTTGAGGAGGGGCAGAACAACCGAAGAACACGAGCACACACACACCAAACTCGATGCTTTACTCCATTACTCTCTAAACCTCCATTCACCACTACATTTCAAAACCCTAACTTCTCCATTTGCGATCAGCTCATGGTTTCTTCAGATCAATAATGGCCAACTACTTAGCGCAGTTCCAGGCTATCAAAAATACTTGCGATCATCTCGTCATTGCCGGTATATCCCTTTCTCTCTCCTCTGATTTCAGATTTATCGCATAATTCTCAGAGTATCACCATTTGATTTCGTAATTCATGTTTTTGTGATTGATTCACTATTTGATCTGATGAATGCTTGGTTTGAACCTGAATTGTTGTGAATTCGATTAGTTTTGTGGATTTCGCATTGAGGTTAGATAATGGGAATGGAACGACAATGCTGTACTTAGTTCAGAGTTTCAATTATGGAAACAATAACTTTGTAGTGTTGAGTTTTACTCTTTTCCAGATTTGTACTTCTTAAGGTACATTTGCAAGTGTCAATTTCAGATATGGAAACTATGGTGAAGATTTCTTATTCATATAATTCATTCCTCAACTAGCATTTAGATTCGAATGTTCGTTTACGACCTTGAGCAAGTAACAGAAAGAGAGTCTGATGATACAACAAGTGACCAGATGTTCCTATTATGTAGTGCAAACAAAATGTGGCTTTTTGGTTATAAGTAAACTGACAACTTTGACACTTCTGAACACAGTATTTCTTGTAAACACAAGGCAGTGCAGTCATAAAAAGTATTGTACTGGTAGGTTTTACTTGTGAATATATGATTAACCTTACATAATAATTATAGTAGCCTTGCACAAAAATCGCGGTAAAAAATGAAAACATGGGCAAAAAACATATTCATGTGAACACTTGAAGTGTAAGTCAGTACGTTGTGTTAGTTGAAGAGGAATCATTTTAGCCAACATAAGAGGTCTCACAAGGGGTGATCTAGGCAACAAATGACTTTTGTAGGGTTATATGAAAGGATTTTAGGGGCTTCTATCTATTCAAGATTGAGGTTTGGGATTGTGTTGAATCGTGGAGGAAACTAGCATTGCCAATCTCAAGTGATTGTTATATTTTCCTATGTTTGTATCATCTTTAATGGGGCACTTAAAATATAAACTAGTAAGTTAAGTGGTCTTTCCCTTGTCTTAGGAAGCTGTTGCTCTAGGGACCTTCACCTGACCTTGCTTTGCCAACAAAAAATGCAATCATTAAAAGTGACGTACAGGTGAGCCTGTCAACATTGGTGAGGTTTTGTTAGTGAGACTTCCTACAAGAAGTAACAATGTGCCTTTCTCTCCAGTTACCTTGACATAATGCCTTTTACAGTTTTATTAAACAAAAGAAGGCAAAGGGGGAAGAAAGAAAAAGCCAAGACATACTGATCCGGAGAAGGGATTGATTTAGTTGGAATATATGTCTTGTATGACTTATGCAATCTCGTACCGTGTTGCCTGGTCAATACTTGGAATTTATTATTGTGATTAAAGAAACTGGGTCTTTGTTCTTCATGTTGTTTGAGTTCTTATGAGTTATGCCTTATATCACAATGTTGTATGCCATTTGTCCGCTAAGTCATGTATTACTTAATCCCAGTTGAAGACGTGAGTGATTTGTGGCCCAATGTCAAGCATTTGTTTGAAGAGCGATCACCATTCAAGAAGGCATTTTTCAATAACAAGGCTCGCAATTCTGTATTTGTGGAGAATCTGCCAGCTGAATTTATATTAACTACAGATGCAAGGCTTCGCAGCCGCTTCCCTCAGGAGCAATCACTATTTTGGTTCCGAGAGCCATATGCTACTGTGGTTCTTGTCACATGTGAGGTGAGAAATTTAATCTTGTTGTTGCTGTTTTGGTAATGCATATACGCCGGTGTCTGTCATTATGTTCTCCAAGGATTCGAACTATCTAGTATGCCCTTTCTTGAAGTAAGCAGCTTTAAAGCACATTATGTTCTAATCCTCTTATGAATAGCCAACTTCATGGCAATAGCCATTAACTTCTTCTCCCTTAATTTTAATAAATGATTGCCTGCTTGTCTGAATGATAAAAGAGGAAAGGATGCGATAACTGGAGTGAAGCAATCTCCAAGGACACCTATAGGACGAGGGTCCTTGAAAATGATGCAGCTTCACTGTTTGATTATCAAAGCATCTCCACTGCCTTTGTGGAATGCCACTGCGATGAGTCTGGTGATATTGGATTGCTTCATGTTCATGCAGCTTGTTCGAGATGCTTCTACTACCATGCGCTTTTAGCAAAGGTCAACTGTTCCTATCATCTGCCTTTGCTCAGGAGATGACTTGCTCTATTAAGAAGCATGTCGCTAGAGAATGTAAATCACAGGCTTCACTAAATTTGGATGCATGTTAATTTGAGCCCTTCTGTTTGAAGATCCTGGGATATGATGCTCCTCATATTACAATTGTAACTTATGGCCTCTAAAGCTTGCTCTGATTATCCCCTCAAAAGAAAAGGCTTGCTCAAACTAATTTTGCTGTTTTACTTGATTTTTCAAGTTTATTTACCCAACTCTCCCCTGATTTGCAGGATCTTGATGAGTTCAAATCCATTCTTAAACCTCGAGTAAAATTGATTGTTCAAAATGATGAGAAGGAATGGTTCATTGTGTTTGTGAATAGAGCTCATCCCAGAAATGACCAAGCTACCAAGATGGCAAAAAGAGTATATGCCAAAATTGAAGTGGAATTCAGCACAAAGAAAAGAGAAAGGTGACTTTTCAGTAGTGAGACATTTTGGTGTATGATATATTGTAGGATGTGAATGTTTTGGTTGTTTTTATAAAGTGGAGTTTATATGTTGGATCTAAGACTCTTTGGGGTAGGGATATATTGTACCACAAAACAACCTTTTATTAACCGTTAGAGAAGTTCTACAGTAGAGGAGGTGTCTCCACCAGAAGGCCATAAAACAAAGGTTGTCCTAATGGAATCACAAACTCTAAATTCTTGTCTGAGGAGGGAGTGCATTGGCTTTTTGTTCTAGTTTAAATGCTTGTCATATTTTGGTATGTGTAGATACATAGAATTCGACAACTCATTAGGGAAGAGTTGTCCCAACTGACAATAGCCAGTGTGAGTAACTTAGTCAAAGATTTCTTATATGAAGTTATACTCTATTTTCATGGCCAAGGTTAATGTAGCGTAGGCTCGTAGCTAACACGGAAACACCTTTTGGTGGCTGAGGATGTTTACTTTGGATGCAGGGTCATCTTAGGCTCTAAATACCCTTCTTACAGTATGTTATGAGTATTGCAATCTGAATGTATACTTTATCAAGGAGATAGTTTGGGTTTTGCTAAGGAACATTATAGGGTGAAGAGGAGGATCATCTCTAGGATGAAGAGTTTGTTTTAGGTCGGCTGCAATGTTGTTATATTGTCTTGTGGGCATTGGTATTACCGCGCAGTATTGTAAGAGTTGATTGATTTCATTTAATCTGGGAGGATTCATGTCCTTTTACTTGACAATGTGATTCAATAGATTGCATCTGGATAGAAGTGTGTTATGTAAGGCGGAATGCTCGAATTAAAATGAACCCCACCCTAGGCAGCAACCAAGAAAGAAAAGAATTATCAAAGGGGAGGCGTTTTTGCTAAAAGATCTTGAATGCCATTTTTATGTGTTTGATTCTAAAGCTAACATGGGCTAATTAAAGAAGATTCAGACCCATTAGATTATTTCGTGGCATGTATTAAAAACCTTTCTAGAGTTCATGCTTCAAGAGAAAGTTGTTTAAAAAGTGGTCGGCTCCAGTCAACATGGTTGTCAAATTGTCAATGCGGTTCTTAATTTCTTATCCGCTAAGAATTTTTATGCTTACTTGAAATTAAATATGCGGAACTGGTTTGTACACCCATTTTTGCAGTGTGAGTTGGGCCTTCTGCCTGTTGGCGGGAGCTTCTTGGTATGAGGGAGGAGTATGTTGTTTATCTGGGTACTTCTGTGCAGCATTTGCAGGCTCATTATCTTGGTTGGGGAAGGGGTAAGAAGGCTAGAATACTTTGGCGCTGTGCTTTTTTCGCCATTCCTGTAACATTTGGTTCCTGCAAAATGCCCGGATTTGTGACGTCTAGGTCAGTTGATTTTGTTGGAGATTGCGTGGTGGCGTCTATTTGGGCCAAATTGGCTGGGGAATATAAGGGGGGAGGAGAAACTTAGTTGTGCCAATGATATTTATTCATCCGTAAAAACAGGATAAAGAATACGTTTCACAGCGATGAGGAGAGGTAATGGGGAGGCTGTTCTGGAGATGTATGTGTATGGCCATTCTGTGGTGTATCTGGTTGGAGAGGAACTCGAGGGTGTTCTGTGACGTTGGGAAGACCATAGACTATGTTTGGGACCATGTGGTTTACTTGGCCTCCCTTTGGGTTAAGGCGACAAGGGCTTTTAAGGGCGTTCCGCTTACTTTTGCACAGCGCCATTGGCGAGATTTGTAGCTTTTTTGATTGCTTATGAGGATACCTTATCCTCTTTTTTGTATTCTTTAAAAATTTGATTAATAAAAAAATCTTCCTTATCCAAAAGAAATAAAAACCTGGATGGAGGTGTGACAGCTGACAGCTGATTCCTGTGAGAACTTCGTGATGCACATGGAAGGAAAGGAATTTAATGGATCTTTCTTGGTAAAGTGTTGTCATCAGGAAACTAAGTTTTCTGTTTTGTTGTACAGTTCGAGCGAAGTGCTTCATAGTGAATCTGTGACACTGTCTTGCTTGATTTTGTGGATTTAATCATGCATAATTAGGGCATGATATTTTTTGTTCCTTGCCTCCTTGGTACATGAGTGACCCTTACTTCGAGTCCTCTTATTGTAATTCTTTACTACTAATGTAAAAAATATTTGTTAAGATCTGGCTAATGTTATGAATTTATGTTCCGCCAGGTGCTGCAAACTAGATCTTCAAGGATCAGAAGCACATTTTTGGGAAGACTTGGAGTCCAAAGTCATGGAGTGTATACGGAATACACTGGATAGAAGGGTGCAATTTTACGAGGAAGAGATCCGAAAGCTGAGTGAACAGCGATTCATGCCCGTCTGGAACTTCTGTAACTTCTTTATTCTGAAGGTTATAAGAATTTTATCTTATATCTATGGGAGAAGGTTATACAGTATTTTTGAGCTAGCTATTATACTTATTTCTTGTCTATAGTTTCCCCTTATTTTTAAGTTACTGTTTCTACTAGACAAATGACATGTTCTACTTCTCCTAGTTTTAGCGTCATAAATGCTTTTTATATAATTGAGTTACCTATATTTGTTCCAGTACTTGAACCACTAATGTGCATGTGCATCTAGAAGACTAGAAGTATGTATTCTATGATATTTATGCAAAACTTATTCCCTCTAAAGGTCCTAAGACTTGTTACTCTTTTCTTCTTTGACGAGGCCTAAAATTTTACATTTGCTTCTTTCAGGAAAGCTTGGCTTTTATGTTTGAGATGGCTCATCTACACGAAGATTCACTGCGCGAGTATGATGAGCTTGAACTTTGTTATATGGAAACAGGTGCTTTGCTGTTCTTTGCCTACATCACATTATTTGCTGCATCCCTGGTATAAATAGTTTATTATTTGAGAACTCCATATTTGTCAGCTTATAATATTGGTTTGTATTACTGGACTTTTTTTTGGATACGAGGAACCCTCAACCACTACTCTTTGAGTGTGCACCGGATAAACCCCGAGTGTATGCAATAGCCTGCAAACCACACATACCAGGCAAGCCAACAAGATTAATCTTGTAGACAGGCTCCGCAAAGAGGCCTAGTGGGAATTGAACCCATGACCTTTGTCATGAAATTCAACCTCACGACCAACTCCACTACCCCTTTGAGGGCTTGTATTACTGGACTTGGGTGTAAGGATTAGGTGCAAATGTGCAATGATGGATGTAGATGTGAATATAGGTGTTTGAGTTCTGAATTTAGCTTTATGTTTGACATTAAATCTGGAAGTTTATGGTTTTGCCATTTGTATGTGGTGTAGGGGTACATTGTTCTTGTAGTCTTTAAGAGGTTATTGTGCTCAACATGTATCTTTGCTTCGCATACTCTATAATTTCTCTTCTCTTTCCATCGCTCTTCAATATCTTGTCTTCCTGTGGAAGAAAGACCAGAAGGATCTGTGGAGTCATATCTTTTAGAGCTTCTCAGTTATGGTGTAAACATAATTTAAGAATCAATGTCTTCCGGTGCGGAGAATGGTGTCTAAAATATTGCTCTTGTGGGTAAATGGTTGTGGAGGTTTCCTTTAGTGCTGATTCGCTTTGGCATAGAATTACTAAAATCATTTATGGGAGACTTAGTTTGGGTTGCGAGATCTAGTGCACACATTGCTAAAAAAGCTTGTTCTCTTAAATTTTTCCTAACGACAACAACCCAAGAAAGATTCTGCCAAGGGTAGTGATTTTTTTTTTGGGGGGGGGGGGGGGCGGTCCAGATGTGTGCAGCATTACCCCTAATTCCTAGTAGAGAGGCTATTTCTGATAAAGCCACAAAAGCTTTTGGGTCTCTTTTTTGTTCTCATTGCTAATTTGTCTTAAGCGGGGAAATAGGTTGCTAATTAGGTTTTTGGAAAAATGCGTGGACTGGGAAGCAACCTTTCTGTCACGGTTCTGTGCTCGGTTAGTCATCAGAATGTCATGAGGCTATGATCTCTGGTTTTTATATCAAATTCTGTCTATTCATGGACCTTCATCTACGAAGGTTCCCTCATGAGAGAGGGAGGAAGAAGTTTCTTCACTCCTTGGACGTTGATGCTCTACGTTACAAATGATCCTTTTTTTTTTTTTTGCCGTTTTCTGGTGCATTTGGTTGGAGCAAAATGCTCGGATTTTTTTGGAGACGTCTAGGCCAGTTGATTTTGTTTGGGATCGCATGGTGGTGTCTATTTGGGCCAAATCGGCTGGGAATTTAAGGGGGTGCCCTTATTTCTTTTGGGAAATTTGTAATTAGTTTCTTTTTGAGGACTTATTGTCCTCTAGCTTTGTAACGTTCCTACAATTTTGATAAAATTTCTTCTGAGCTTGGGTGGGTAGCAGTGACGCACCTACTACTCATCCCCAGAAAATACCTATATGGTGTTTGCTGTGATTTGGTTGGAGTGTGATTTCAGAATTTCAAGAATCAGGCTTTGTGACCAATTTGGCTGCCAAAAGCCTGTTTTCAAGGATGTTATTTGTCTACTTTCAAAAGACTAGGAAGCATCTGTTTGTGTATTTGTGTGTATGATTGTGAGTTGCCTGAGATTACAGCTTGTCTTCGCTGTGCATCCATGTGCTTTTAATGAAATCACTTCTGTCACCCAAGAATATACATATTTTTACTTTTACCTTGTGATGCAGTTAACATGACAGCAAAGCGGAAGGAGTTTGGTGGAATGGACCAAGGTGATGATCAAGCTGCGTTGCTAAATTCTGGAAGCAAACCACTGGCACAAATTGTTCAAGATGATTCGTTTCGAGAGTTTGAGTTCCGCCAATATCTTTTTGCATGCCAAGCAAAGGTATGCAAAGTATCTCCCGCACTTTACAGTTCGATTTGATGGACCCTCGTCAAATATACTGGATACTCGCCACTCGGACATGAATGAGAGTCTTGCACTTTGACACTTCAATTTGGGCAAAAACCATGAAGATTTTTGAAAATGGCCTTCTCAAACATCTGCCTGTATGTATACCTGTAGCAAACTCCATGCAACACAGGGGCTTTGTTTCAGAACCCTTTGTGCTGAAGAAGATATGATGAGCTTACCAATGACTCATACCTTGATCTTTTCTTGGGTGGTTTTTGCTTGTTAACTTGATTGGAGCTAGCTTTTAGATGCTGGGCATCGCTGGGCCTATTTGTCTAAAATGCAAATGCAAACTACTTATGTGTGGCTGAGACGGTTAGGTTATCTGACTTTTCAAATAATCGATTGCGCTGCTGACTATTTTCTTTTCTCTTTCTCCCATGAAAGTGGTAACCTTATTGATTTCTTTCTCGCTGTGTCATCCATATTCCAATTGCATTATCCTTTTTAAATCTATGGTGCTATAGATGATACCTTGCCTATTGCAAAAATCAAAACTTGTTTTTCTTCTGGTACTTGTGATGACTTATGAGAAGCTTTTCAATAGTGCTTTAAATAAAAATGCATATCTAATTTTAATTTATGGTGGCACTGGAAGTGAACCATCCAATGCTTGTGGACACATATCTAATTTCAATGTATAAACTGTTTAATAAAGGATCCGTTTTTCTTGATAAGTAATAAAGAATATTATTGTTAGGTCATATTTAGCTGTATGCTGTGTTTTTATCTTCCCTTCCCATGAGCTTTCACTTATTGATAACTTATTCAAAGATTTTGCTAAACTTTGCAGCTTCTTTTTAAGCTGAATCGTCCTTTTGAGGTAGCATCGAGGGGTTATTCATTTGTCATAAGCTTCTCAAAGGCACTGGCGATATATGAGGTATAGCCCTACTTTTTAGTCTGCTTTTTTGAATGCTCTTTATCTCTCAGTAATGCTATTGTCCCCCCTCCCCTTACTCTCACTTGTGTAACACTATGATTACCTTTTTTTAACTGTTTGTTTGCCATATATGTTCTGAACTCTTTTCCTCTGATTTCTTTTCTTTAACAATTTGTGTGCATCCAGAGCAGATTACCCTTTTGTATGCGTGAAGTTTGGGTATTAACTGCTTGTTTGGCGCTGCTCAATGCCTCGTCTTCGCATTACAAAGATGGAGTTGTAGCCCCTGATGTGGAAAAAGAGTTCTACCGACTTCAGGGTGATCTCTATTCACTATGCAGGGTCAAGGTAGATGTTTCCTGAAACGATTTTCATGTAATCAAAGATATTGTTGAATAAGGTACTCTTTTACATGACTACTTATCAGGGATGCTACAACATATTTAGTTTATGAGTGTTTGAAGAAAAGCAATCTTTGGCTGTGAGAAAGCCGTCAACTCTTTGTAGCATATCTATGACAGTCATTTGTCAAATGTACACATACTTCAGTAGTTCATACGTTAGTAATAATATAGAAAGCAAAGAAAAGCAAAACATTAAGTTCTTGGTGGTTAGTTCAAGGTTCGATTTCTCCACTTATAACTGGGATGGGTATTTAACTGTGGCAGTATATGAGGCTGGCGTACTTGATGGGATATGGAGCAGATATTGAAAGAAGTCCTGCAAACAGGTATACTCCTGCTTAAGGTATTTAGAGGTTGATAAGATTTCTTGTGGGGTGCTTGTGCCTTCTAGCATTCTTCTCGGTACTAAATCCTTTGCAACTGAGCAGTGCTTCTCTTAGTATGCTGCCATGGCCCAAACCAGCAGTCTGGCCTTTAGTTCCACCTGAAGCTTCTTCTGAGGTTCTTCAGAAAGAAAAAGTAAGTCTATTATTTTCTGCAATTGAAAGTCCGTTTATGGCATGTGTTTATTAATGAGTGTTGATCTGTGTTAGGAGCTTCTCAAATTTTATGTTATATGTGATCTGCTTCATTTTTCTTGACTATGTTGTAAACATGGAAAGAGGGCACTGAAGAGTGGGAAAACATTACAAGAAGAAAACAAATAGTAGTGACCATAATGATGCAAAATTTAAATACTAGCAGGAAACTCAGATTGAAGAAAGAATTAAAAGAAACTTTCTAAAGCATCCATGCCTAAAGACTAAAGTGAAGTCAGAGGAGGTATTCTGCTACATAGGTTTGAGCTGAAGGAATTGAGTGGAGCTCCAAAAACTCCACCCAAGAGGCTGGGGGATTAGATTACTTGCATGTGGACCTCATGGTTGGGGGAGTTTATGTGGTGTGTGGGCCTTAGTTCTTTTTTCACCTAGAGCCTAGCTTCTAAAATTAGATATAAGAAGAATAGAAGAAAAGAAAAATACATAGGTTGCCATATTTTATTTTCTAGTTTTCTCTTATGCTCCTATTTTATTTTCCAAAATTTCAACTATCTGCTTCTCGCATTTGCCATAATAAGTTCTACTGGGGTGCAGCTGGGTTAATGTGTAATGGGTTTCCAATTGGATAATTGGAAAAGAATTGTTATTTATTAAAAGGGATTAGATAGTTGCCTCATACAACGCTCTTTGCTTAATTCATTACTATAGAACCAGTGGGAGAGAGTGGGCATACAGAATGTGTGTGAAAAACCAAATAAGGTTATTTTATGAAATGGGGGGAGTATAAGTTCTAAAACCTCGACCTTGGGGTGGATACCATTGACCTAGGATCGAGTCTCATTACCCTCAAAGAGGGTGACTATCTTGCAATTTCAAAAAGTTTATTTGTAAAACCTCAAAATACTGATTTTGTCGATTATTTTTGGGTTCGAATGAGTATATAACTTGATTTAATCATAAAGAAATTGGTAGATCCCCCTATCAGGACTGGAGTCTGGGAGATGGATGAGCTTACTGCTTTACTTGAGCTCTTGGAGCCAATGCATCTTTCTAGTATTTTTGATGATTTTAGGAGGTGGACTGGAGATTCGTCGGGATAGTTTTCTTCCATGTCTTTTTTTTTAGTGCTTGAGAATGCTACGACCTTGATTCCTGGTAGCGAACATTATTTGGGTGCCTACTAGAGTGCGAGCATTTCTGTGGACTTTGGTTTTGGATAAGGTTAATACCAATGATTTGCGCTAAAGGAGGAGGCCGAGTACTATTTTTCACCAGGTATTTGTTTGCTTTGTCGGGCAAGTAATGAATTAGCAAAGCATGTCTTGCAAGGGTGTGATGTGACACGGTATTTATGGGGTAGGCTGTTTGGTGTGTTAGGGGAGCTGTGGGTGTTTCCTGGTAGTGTGGTGGAGTTTTTACAAGTTTGATTTGTGGGTTTGGTAGACGGAAGGACAAGTGACTTTTGTGGCAATGCGGTCTGCTTGCTGTTTTATGGTGCATTTGGTTGAAGGGGAATGAAGGGTGTTTAATGGCGTTTCTGCCTCTCTTGAGATGCTATGGAATAGAGTTACTTATTTAGCATCTTTATGGGCTGGGGCTGCTGGAGCGGTTAGGAGTTATGCAATTTCTGAGGTCCAGCGGAGTTGGGCTAACTTGTAATTATCTTTTCGAGAAGATGACTTGGTCTGTCGAGCTGTACAGTTGACAATCTTAATATATAAGTACTTTTTCTTTCTCCCTAAAAGAAGTCAAAAGTCACTGTAAGCACTGGATTTATGCATCGTTTATGAGAAAGAGCAGCTTTTCATATCAGCAGTTCTTCCTTTTCGCTCGTGCACGCTGTCGTTTCAGTTCCTTCCCAAGCAGGCTTCTTATCTTTGACAAGCTTGAATAACAAAATTGGTTGCTTATTTTCATGGGAACTGTAAGGCTGTGGTGCAATTCTTCTAATAGCTTCAAGAAAATATTTTTCGCAAGTACTTCTTTCGTATATAGTTCTGAGATAAAGTTGAGAACACTATTGGTTCCTTCAATTTGTCCAGATGATTCTTCAAGCAGGTCCAAGAGTGAAGCACTTCGGTATCCAGAGGAAGCCATTGCCTCTGGAACCCTCTGTTCTTCTCCGTGAAGCTAATCGACGAAGGGCGTCTCTATCAGCTGGAAATTTGTCTGAAATGTTTGATGGTCACCCTACTTTCGATGACGGGTAAGTACTGAAAGAAGTTCAAATGTTCTTTGGTTGTTTTATTATCCCATTAAAATATTTGGGTAGCATTTAAAAACTTAGATCCTTGTTCTTCCTCTTTCTGAGGCTTGGGCATGGGTTTGCACTGCACTCTCTTGTCCGTCAGAGTCAAACTCTTTATGCATGTTGGCAGCTCAGATGTGTCTGTAAATATGACAACTTCAACCAAAGCACATGCACCATCCATGTCGCGGGTTAACTCTACTCCTGGAATTTTTGAAGGGTCTATTGATCGGCCTATGAGGCTGGCAGAGATTCATGTTGCTGCAGAGCATGCTCTACAAGAAACAATATCCGATTCTGAGCTGTGGAAATCTCTATCATCTATTGAGGATTTTGAGGTATTTTACAGTCATCTACTGATGCAATTACATATACATGATTATATCTGCCTGATAGTTACGAGGAAAATGTAGTGGGCTTTCTCACAGTAATCTGAACTCTTTTATGGTCCTAGTTGTAAATATTCTTGTTTGTCTAAGATGCACTCTCTTGGAAACAGCTTGGACTGGTATCTATAATTGAGCTTATGGGTGCTTGTTGGGTAAATTTCGCATTAGGAAGCAACGGAGTAGGTAAATCTTCTGCTTTCGCTGAGAGCACACTGAGAATGACGCAGGTTCTGTGCAGTGATATGGAAAAGGGCTTTTGTATAATCCCTACTATCATTGTTATGATTGTTGTTAGAAAATTGAACATTTCTTATCAATATCATGACAGGCTTTTAAATTAAGGGATTGGCTTTTAAATTTGTTGAACATCAAACTTGGGTGTGAAATGTGAATGCATAGAAGAGCCGCAACTTGGGTGCAGACTAAAGGGAAGAGGAGCTGTGTGGAAGCTTATATTATTTTTTATTTTTGTATGGCAAGGAAGTCGGGCTCTTGGGCCCTATACATCAAGGGAAGAAGAATGACCCGTGGGTCCACACTCCACATCACACCTTCAGTATTATAATTGAGGGGATGAACCTCAAACCCCCAACCTCAAGGTTGGAGGTGTGGGTGCTCTGCCACTTGAGCTCCCAACTTTTTCTCTAGAAACTTAGCTTTACGATATAACCCTAACCAAACCTTGATCTTTCATGGGTTATGGCCCCTTATGGGTCTTATGGCCCTTAATAGCTTTGAAAAAATAATCTTTTTTGATGATTTTGGTAGGGAAGTTTAATGCTTAGGTAGCTATACAACACACTGACCACAGACTCATGCAAAATATTGGTGTTCCATGTAACTCAGAAACTTAGTGAGAATCAGACCAGAGTTAATCAAGCCTGTAACTGTTACAGTTTAATTTGTTAGACATCTTCACAGGAAAGACAACAACTCAATTAATTGTAGTGAGTCAAGCTTACTTCTCATCTTCTTAACCCCGTCCTTAGCTTGCTATTGATCTGAGATTGCAAGAATTGAGGTCTTGGCACCCTATTGTTGCGTCATAGTATTTTTGAAGTACGATGCTGTGCATTGTGATTTATTTAATTATTTTTGAAGGCACTCTATAATGCATATGAAATTATGAATGCTTTCAATTACTCATATGTTGTTCGTGGCAGCAAAAATACCTGGAGCTAACGAAAGGAGCTGCTGAAAATTACCACCGTTCCTGGTGGAAAAGACATGGAGTTGTTCTTGATGGTGAAATTGCTGCTGTCTGTCATAAACATGGCAATTTTGACCTTGCTGCAAAATCATATGAGAAAGTTTGCGCTCTTTATGCTGGAGAAGGATGGCAAGATCTTTTGGCTGAAGTGCTTCCAAACTTGGCAGAGTGTCAGAAGATGCTTAATGATGAAGCTAGTTATTTGCAATCTTGTGTAAGACTACTCTCTCTCGATAAAGGCCTATTCTCAACGAAAGAAAGACAAGCTTTTCAGGCAGAAGTCATTAGCCTTGCTCATAGTGAAATGAAGCACCCAGTACCTCTTGATGTATCAGCTTTAGTTACTTTTTCTGGCAATCCTGGGCCACCACTGCACCTATGTGATGGTGATCCTGGTACTTTATCAGTAACTCTTTGGAGTGGCTTTCCTGATGATATAACCCTCGAGTCGCTTAGTCTTACTCTCATGGAAACCCACAATGCTGATGAAGGTGCCAAGGTAAGTCTCTGTGAACTGTGATATACTGAAGCAGAAAGTATTGTGTATCCTAGTGAATGATGCACATATTACTTTTTTTCCATTTTCAGGCTACAAGTATATCTGCTGCTACAATACTAGAACCTGGCAGAAATACTATTACACTGACCCTGCCACCACAAAAACCTGGTTCATATGTTCTGGGAGTCCTTACTGGACAAATAGGGCACTTGAGGTTTAGGTCTCATAGTTTCTCCAAGGATGCTCCTGCAGACAGTGATGATTTCATGAGTTATGAAAAGCCAACTAGACCTATCTTAAAGGTATATATATAAATATTTTTTATTTGAATAGGCATATAGAATTAGGATGTTCTTACTTCATTCTTCTAATGCTTGTTGTCAAATATCAACTGTCATATCTAGTCGAGGACTTATTGAGCCATCTGATGAGGTCTCTCCATGTAGGTATCCAAACCCAGAGCTTTAGTTGATCTCACTCCTGCAATTTCATCAGCTCTGTTGACAAACGAAGCACAGTGGGTCGGAATAGTTGTAAGACCCATTGATTACTCTCTCAAAGGGGGTGTTTTGCATATTGATACCGGACCAGGCTTAGAAGTCGAAGAGTCTCGTGTTATTGAGATGGAGATGTATAAAGCTGCTCCGAGAAATGCGGTCGTGGGAGACTCTGATCTTACTAAACCCGATGCTTCCTCTTCTCATACTGAAGAAGTTACGCAATTGATTCTACAGGATGGTAAGATCCAGTTCCCAGATTGGGCAAGTGATGTAACTTCTGTCCTGTGGATTCCAGTCCGTGCTGTAAGTGATGGAATTTCTAGAGGTATTGATTCCAACTTTTTTTACATCGCCATCATGTTTCCTCTCAGCTTTAAATTTAAATACCCCCCCCCCCCAAAAAAAAAAGCAAAAATATTAAAAAGGAAAAACCTGGAGAGGGAGAACATAGCATGTTTTCACAGGGTGACAACAGGATCTTGATGAATGGAAAATGTTAGATCTTATCATCTTTTTCTTGCATATAACCATTTTGTTCCTACTTGATGTAATGATGCAGTAACCTCTCAAAAGCTGAGCATCGTGGATGGAATGAGGACAATAGCTCTAACACTTGAATTTGGAATCTCCCACAACCAGACATTCGACAGGTATCACTATGATGGAAACGGTGTTTATCTAATATTTAAACATCGCATGCCTTCTTGAGATGCGATGTAGCGTGTAGTCAATGGAGTAGGTTGTTTGGTGTTGTTGGGGAGTCTTGGGTATATCCGGCTGCTGTTATGGAATTCTCGAAAATGCACTTATGTGGGTTCCTGTAGGAGGAAGGATGCGTTGGTGTAATGACATTTTCGCAGTCTTGTGGTGCATCTGGCTGAAGGGGGATGTATGGATTTATTCCGCGTTTTCCTTGTCCACTGACATGTTGTGGGAAAGGGTTACCTACTTGCCTCGTCTTTTTGGGCCAAGGCCGCAGGGTTTTCAGGGTTTCACAGATATTGCAACATTGGGCTGATTTGTAAATAGTTTCCTCATAGAGGACTCCTGGTCCTCTTAGGCTGTACTTTGGATATTAAGTTTCTTCCTTTCGCAAAAATATCTAATTTTTGATACTTATCTAAAGTACAATGTTATTTCCTCCAGGACTCTGGCAGTGCATTTTACTGACCCATTTCATGTCAGCACACGTGTTATTGACACATGCAATGATGGCACATTGCTTCTCCAGGTATGTGCCGTTGAAATCTGATTCGACTCTTTACGCTATGACAATCTGTGGTCATATTCACACGTAGATCCTTTCGAAAATTATATAAGCCATTAGGCTAAGGTAGTTAGAAACATAGAATATCTTGTATAAAGAATGATTGAATTTCCTGTCACTTCACAAGTCCAATGCTGAAAGATATCATTTTTTTTGCTCAAAGAAATTGGAATCAACATTTTGTTTTTTTTAGATAAGAGAAAATTTTATTAATCAAATGGTAAAGAATACAAAAAATGTGGAGGATAAGGTATCCTCAGTATAAAGTAATCTATCTACACATAGCTCTCTTGTCACCCTTTGTGCCTTTTGCCCCCATCACCTGCTCCCCTCCTAAATGCTGAATTGTTGACTTCACATTATCATCACTTGATGTCGTTGCATATTGTGGAACATACAATGGGAAGTTTAACCACTTTTTTGGGCAAGGCCATGTAATTGATGGTGAAAAACTGCCCAACACTTCTGAAATCTAGTGCGTGGGTAATGATAACTGGAATCAAGTGCTACCACTATTGCGGTGCTCTTTACAATGAGTGGCATGCCAAGTAGGAGCTTCACAGATTGGTGACAGTCTCCAGCAGTGGAATAGAGAGAGAAACATGACAGTGGATGATTCCTTAAATAGAGAGATAATTATAGTGGGCACTGTCTGGTACCAAGGGTAAAGGTGGTGGTCGTGTCAATTGTGACAAAACCACCTTCACTTTGGCTTGGATAGGTGGGGTATTTGAAGGTAAATATGTGGCAGCCTTAACCTGGCAGACAGTGGTATTGTGATAGCTTACAATAGTGGGGAGACATGAATCTTGGTATATGTAGTGGGCAGCTTATTATTGTTTTTTCTTTTTTTATTTGCTCTTTATGCAATGTGGCAATATTTAAGTTGGTAAAATGTTTAGCTTCCAGTGGGTTGTTTACCTGCCCAAATTAAGGCAAGGGGTTAAAAATTTTCTATTTGCTCTTTTTATTATGCCTAACTTAAAATGATGCCACCAATAATTAAATTGGCTGTCATGTCCTGTGCCATACCCATACGTTCTAGTGTGATATACCTTCAGTAGTGTACATCAATATGGAAGTTCTTGGTGTTGAAACACGGAGATCAGATTCCTAATTTGCTCATTTTACTTAACTTCAACTTGCCCACAATAATGCCGTAAGTTTCTCAAATCTGCATTGAGCCATTCTATGGTGCCTCTTCTTTTTACTTTTGCATTGTGGACACTCTTCAATAGTAGATGCTTTTGAACTGTGAAGTTATTGATGTTGAGGTTCATCAGAACCGTAAAGATGGAAATCTCGAAAATAGAAGACCCAAAGAACTGAGAAAAGAACTTGCAAGTTGTTTTATTGAATTTGGAGATGGTATTCTTATGTCACTTCAGCTGTTTATTCTGTGTTATGCATTTCCAATGTGAATCATTATGCCTGCAGTTAACAAGTAGTCAAGTCATTATAATGTTCACCTTCCACCTATTCAGGTTACACTGCACTCACAAGTGAAGGCCAGTTTGAGCATTCACGATGCCTGGCTGGATCTTCAAGATGGATTTGTCCACACCTGTCAGAATGATGGGAGGCCGGCTTCAGCCTTTTTTCCTCTCACTGTTTCTCCAGCTTCCAAAGCTGGCATGCTATTCAGTATATGCATAGGTGCGATGAATATCTCAGGTACCAGCTGGTGTTTTGTTTGCACTAATATATATTGCTAAAAATGATTTGTTGATGGCATCATTGCTAAAATCAGTGTGAAAAACTGGTGGAGTGTTTTTAAATTTTCGATCGCCCTTCCATAGTCCAATAAGGGTATTTACATAACTATCAAGGGTCAAAAGATGTTAATATGTTATAGATTTGCTGAACTTGAACTATGTTAATGTGGATGACAAATATACATGTTTTCAGAAATAGGGGAGAGGGGGACCAGAGGTGGGTAAGGAGGGAATCATCCCGGCAGTCTCGAGCCCAAATGGGCTTCCCCCACTCGGTCGCGGTCGTGGTTATTGTCGCGATATCGCGGATTCGGCTGTAACTGGTGTCGCAGAGCGAATTGGGTATCGGTCGTATTGCCATTTATCGGCGGTACCAATCATATATCAGCCGTACGGGTCATGCATCGGTTGTTTTTAAAATCCCTTTATATAACGGGGTTTCGCATGTCGGCAACCTCAAAACCCTTTACAAAACGCCCGTAACGTAATGGAACGACCATTATTTAATACCCTGGCTTGCCCTTGTTTTTTCTTGGTTGATGGGCCAAGTCATTACAGAAAAATTGTTGATTAGAAGGTGGAATTATCAAAGTTGAACTTGATTGACTTCTGCAACTGGGAACCATCGGGTATACCCATACAACGGTCATCAGTGTTGAAACCATGAAATGTAGTTGATGTCTTAAATCTTACAATCATATAGCAGTTGGCTGCATTGGATCATAATTTATACATGCTTCGTCACATTAATTATCAATAGAGTATTATTTATTCTTCCTTTTCGCAGGTGAAGCCGAAGCACTCAATCCAGAAAGCATATTAAATATCAGCTACAGAATAAATGGAGACAGAACCATGGGAGCTCACATGCCTGTTTTGAAGAGAGCTGCTGTGACCCAGAATTTAAAGCAGGATTTGATCTTTAGGAGTGCTCTTGTTCTTCAGAGACCTGTACTGGACCCATGCCTGGCAGTTGGCTTTCTTCCTTTTCCTTCAGATGGCCTCAGAGTCGGGCAGCTTGTTACTGTAAATTGGAGGGTTGAGCGATTGAAGGAATCAGAGGACGGCACAGTTCCTCAAAGCAATGTGAGTCTTTAAACTTGAATCATCACTAAAAAAAATTGAGCCATATCTTTCTTGATAGTTTTCTTGAAGATTAGAAATTTAGTTTCACTGTTCCCTCAAAAAAAAAAAAAAAAACAAGAAATTTAGTTTCACTGTTTTTTATTGCAAAAAGAGCCTAACATGTGATTCTTGTTTTTGATGTTAAGTATAATGTGGATTTCTTCCCACTTCTTGCTGTTTAGTATATGCTTTTAGAAGATAACTGTCTTTATCTGCTCCAGGAGGAGGTATTGTACGAAGTTGATGCAAATTCGGAAAGCTGGATGATTGCTGGGAGAAAGCGAGGGCATGTTTCCCTCTCCACTAAGCAAGGTAATTCCAGTTTGAACTTACCTCATGAAAGTATTACTGGATTTGCATGATCTTACGTCTAACTACGACATCTGATGTATCTATGTAATTGTAATATATGTACAGGCTCAAGAATTGTCATCTCAGTTCTGTGTGTTCCCTTGGTTGCTGGTTATGTTCGCCCCCCTCATCTTGGGCTGCCAAATATTGACGAGGCAAACATAAATTGCAATCCACCTGCACCGCATTTGGTCTGTGTCTTGCCTCCTGTTCTAAGTTCATCATATTGTATACCAGCTTAACAATTCAAAAACTGTTGTTTACACTTGTCTGTACACAACAGAAATTCTTATAGTCATCCAAAATTTTCCCTTTTTCTTTCTTTGGGTAACCTAGGTAATTTCTTAGAAAGTAGTGTTATTAGGCACATGAAAATTTCTGGATTGTAACTTATGAGTGTATAATGTAATTACCACATGGATGTTGAATATGAGGAAATTTTGTGTTCTGTAATCTCCCGAGAATTTTTTGGTTTAGAAACTGAACTTTTCGTCAATATCAGCGCTGTTTCAGCTTGAAGTCATTTATTTCTTCTGATGTTCCTGTTAATTTAGGGATGGCAAAATGCGTGTGTTACTTACAAGATTATTACTTACAAGATCATCTTCAGACGCGAATTCGAAGCCGAATCTTACGCATCAAATCCAAATGCATAACTTGTGTTTGACGGGGTAGAAATATTTTGTAGGATATTTATTGATGTTGGAGAATCAAGCTAGCGTGGTGATAAAAAAAAAAAGTTACCAAAAAAAAATAAGAAAAAAAAAGGAAGAAGAAAAACAGAATGGAGATGCGGGGTATCGATCCCCGTACCTCTCGCATGCTAAGCGAGCGCTCTACCATCTGAGCTACATCCCCTTTTACTCTGACAAAGGTATGCATATTTTATTAAACTATGTCGAATTTCCATTTTTTTTTTTTCCTTTTCTTTGTTAAACAGCTATTCTTTAGATAGTAACGGAGTAAATAAAATGTCTAGTTAAGTTGTCTTCCAAAGAACTGTAGAAGGCCAATCTATCCATACCCAAAACTCTTCTCAGAGATCAATATACTGGAATAAACATGTTATGGTAGAGTATAATTGAGGATGTTTATGAAGAATGCAATAAACATAAGACACTCAATTTACATGAAATATACACGGCCATGAGGATGTATCCTCAAATGGCAAATGGCAAATGGCAAATGGCAAGTGGCAAGTGGCAAATGGCAAGTATACTTTTATCTACTCACAGTCACAGGAGCCATGGTGATTGATTGGTGAGGATAAGACAGAGCCCAAAGTGGAGAATCCTCAGCTATCAAAAAAAAAAAAGGGGGAAATAAAAAAAGAAGGTCCCACCGAGACTTGAACTCGGGTTACTGGATTCAGAGTCCAATGTCCTAACCACTAGACCATGGGACCACTGTTGATAACGATTGAACAATAAACGTTTATAAATTATATTTTAAGAGGTGAGCAGGGAAAAAAATTACGGAAGCTACTCTTTTTATCAGAGCCAGGTTTCGATCCTGGGACCTGTGGGTTATGGGCCCACCACGCTTCCGCTGCGCCACTCTGATTTGTTGTTAGTTAAGTCGTATAAGAAATAAATATTCTAATAAACTGTTATTGTTTTACAACTGAAACAGTTTTCAGAAATTGGAGCGCGGAAGAGAGGAAAAGAGAGTCAACCACAATTTTGAAATTTGAAAAGGAAGGGATGAGGCAATAATTAGTGTTATCATCAAAGTCCATCGTTTCATATCTGCGTGCTTCATTTACCTTTCACTTTAAGCTAAAAGTAGTAAAGTATTTGTTTGATTCATGATCTACTTTAAAGTAGATGATTATGGAGAATACTTTATCTACCCGGTGGGTAGTTTACCCGGGTGATGTGGATAAGAAAAACAAGTTTATACATTGGGACTCAAATAATCTATTTTTAACTTAAAATATGAAAAATTAAAACTCAACCAATCATCGATGGACACATCACCCGGATAGACCACCTGGTGGGTAAACTTATATTTCTCCGATGATTATTGAGTGGTTGAATTTAAAGCTTAACATCATAGCTGAATGGCAAATGGGGGCACTGAATAGACAAATTAACTTCTATCGCCACAAATTGATCCAAATTCAAAAGTTTTTTGGATATTTTTTTCTTCTAGACTGAGTAACAGGTTTAACTTTAATTATTTTTGGTACTCCTATATCTTTCGTTTTCAAAATAAAAAAAGCACACAAGGACGATGTTGTTCTATCATTTCAGTGTTTTGTTAGCATTAAGCACCTACTAGCTACTACCCCCAGCTTAATTGCTAGCTCGAAGTTTGAACTTTGAAGTGTCCTAATTGTTAATTAGAGATCAAGACAACTATAAGCACTGATTTTATGACTATATGACTATTCAAAAAAAAAAAAACCAAAAAATTATTTGGCTTCCTAACTTAGAGAGGCAACTTATATTGTTTTCTTTGTAGGTAAAAGTTAGCTCTACGAGTGGTGTCCTTTGATATTATTAGGGGAATATAGCTGTAATGACTTCAGACTTTCGTGATGTTTGATAAGTTTTTAATGATTAGACCCATAAAGAGAATGTTTATAATCTAATCCTATATATATATATATATATATATATATATATATATATATATATATATATATATATATATATATATATATATATATAACTGGATCATGCACGTTGCTGTATTGACACGTGTCATGCCATGTCAGCATACCCAGTCAGCATCATATCCAGTAGTTAATGCTATGTCACTTAATTAATTAAACACATGCATCAACCTTATAATCTAATTAAAGTATGATACATGAACATAAACAACATAAATACGGTTCATGAACTTAACCTAAATTATACAAAAGATTAGGCACATCGAATTTAATAAGGGAGAATTGTCACAAGTAATAATTTTTATACATACATCTTGATTTTCTAAGTGATTTTATACCTGAGCAATATAGTAGAAAATAATTATTGGGCATTACATGATTAAACCCTATGGAAATGGAGAAACATAGTATTGGTAGAACGTGACCGTGAATAAGGTAGTCGTAAACATAATTAATTTCTTCAACAATTATTTTAATTAAAAAAGAATGAGAACATTGATTGATATATTCCGATGGAGTCCAAATAACCGCTACATACCAAATAATATGACGCATAGGAAATTTAACATATTAAATCGAAGTATGTTAAGAAAATGAAAATTATATTGTAAAAGTATTTTCTAACAAAAACCCAACAAATATTCTTTCATATTTTGAATCTAAATAGTTTTTCGTTCCAAATTTTCGATGTTGAGTTTTGACCACAATTTTCTCATAAATCGGAGTACGTAAAAATTATGAAAATTATATATGGTGAAATTACTTTCCAATACGAATCCAACAAATATTCTTTCATATTTTGAATCTAAATAGTTTTTCCACAAATTGAGGTCAAATTAAACACGACGAACATCTAAAATGATACTTAAAAAGGACGGGACACTTATAATCCATGATATACTAACAAGGTCGTGCATCACAATGGGTATAAAAGAAAACCACGACAATTGTTGTATTGACATGTGGCATCCATGTCATTGCATACATAGGCGACATTTCATGATTCGATGTATTTACCTTAAAAAGTAGGCGAAGTTTAGTTACTGACTTACTACTCTCACTAACCATTAAAATTATATCATTAGTATTCATAAAAGTTATTGTTCCATTCTGTAATGACTTAAGTTTCATAAACCATAATTTTTTTTTAATATATCACGTCAATCGGCATATTTCAACGAGTAAATATTAACTCATTAAGAATTTTCAGAAAAAAAGAACATACTATAAAAATGAATCTATCGTGTACTAAAATTGGATCATACACACTGTTGTATTGGCACGTGTTCTGCATCTCGATCACCATATCCAATCATCATCATATCCAAAAGTTAATGCCAAATTAACCAATTAATAAGGATAATAAACCATGTTATCTAATTAAATTAGGATACTTGGAACATATAAATATTTTTTTTGAGTGAAAGATACATGAACCATAATTAAACTTAAACTAAACTATGCCGAAAACTAGATACAACGAATTTAATAAGGGAAAGTAGTCACAAGTAATAGATGCATAAAGTCTTCTAAAAAAAAAAAAGAAGTAATAGATGCACAAAGACTTTAAAACTAACGGATAAATTCACGTATTATGCATCTCAATCTTCAAAGTGATTTCGTACCCCAACAAAAATACATGATTCATAGAGATCGAGCAATATGGTAAATTGGTAAAATAATGTGAACAAGGGAAACTAATTTATCTACATGGATCAAAATAATCGTTGCCATATCACATTACATGACACACAAGTAATATTATATAAAAAAATATTTAAACCAAAGAGAGATAAGAACCAATAGTAGTATATTGACTATTAATAAAGGTAGGTAAATAAATTTATGGACTACATAAGTACACAAATGTGCAAATGTGTTGGTTGATAGAGTATATCAAGGTGTGAGAATATATCATTTAACTAATTTTGTGATTAATTACTTAAAGTATGAAAAATATAAATTAATTTATCCATTTAAATCCAAAAAAATGTTATTGCATGTCACATAAACAACTTTATAGTCCAGTCCATATAGCACAACTTTGATTTTGTACGGATAACTCCATTTTAGTTATTATATACACTATTAATAAATCATTAATCTATTTTCTTGATAACATTCAAAATATATTTTCTAATGATAAACTACAAGCCCGTGCATCGCACGGGGCATACACCTAGTGTTAATGATAGTCCAATTGAAAATGATCAATTGGCAATGAGTTGAGTAACTTCTATAGTTATTAATACCTTATAGCTCTCTTTTTTTTTTAATATGCGTGGGACTTCCCACTTAACAATGTTTGAGTCTCAACTCCTTTCTTACAACAATAAAAATTACTATGATTATCACAGGAAAAAAAAAATTATTTAAAAGACTACCTAGATTAAGGCCTTGTTTGGTTCATGTGAGTAAACTTCCAATGCAAGTTGTAAATCCATGAAAATTGAAGTTACATAGGTAAGTTCAAATTCCATGAAAATTATTTTGTTTGGTCGATAAAATAAGCTTCCTTGGAAGAAATGCAAAATGACATAATTACCCTTATTTATTTACATAGGCATTAACTTTTTATGGGCACATGTGTAATTTGGGTGGGAGAAGCATGGGAAGTTCCACTTAGCTAGCCCCCCCTAGGTAAGCAACTTCCCATGTCTCATGGGAAGTAAGTTACATAGATAAGTTCTACTTCCAAGGAAGTTGATGAACCAAACAATGAAATTTTAACAATTTACATGAAATTTGCACTTCCTATGTTATTTTACATCCAACCAAACAAGGCCTAAAAATCCGGAATCATCTCTTGAATAGGAAAGGAAAGGAAAACAGAAAGAATAAGTGATAGTTTGATTAAACTCAAAGATATAGCCCCACTGTCCCATAAGCACATGGTGTACTTAAGAGAGGACAATTCTTGATAGTTCCTTCGATTTGATTTGAAAATAGAAAGTGATTAAGAAGTTTTGAGTGAGAGATGGAAGCAACAGGCAGATGGCAATCGTAGGATCCATACACGACATGCCGGGGGAAAGAGAAAAGATCCTTCAATTCACTTCAATAATAATCGCAGGCCCATTGCCTGGCCTGCCCTTAGTACGTAAGGCCATTTCTCAATTTGCCTTAACCTTCGTACATGTCAATTGTCATGTGATCTCTTTGCATGGAAATATTATGCCTACTCATTTTAAAAGTGATGACTGATATTAAATTAGAAATCGCTTTAAACATTTTGGGAAAAATTATGAAATCATACTATAATAGTAGAGAGGGTTTGGAGTAAGTTTGGTGGTATAGGATAATGGAAAGTCATGATCGCTACCCAAAAATCGTGGAGTAGATATGTCCAATGCATAACTTTCATAATGGTAGACGCTTCATGTGGCGTTGCTTGTCTTTCTTTGCCCACAATCTCTCTCACAAAATACTACCCACTAAAGAGTCTTGAAAAGTTTAGTAGTTCTAATAGGAATAGATATACCCAATGTATAACTTTTATACTGGGTTTTTGAGAGTTTGGAGATTTATTTTCCAAAGTTCCACCTCAAACTTTTCAAGTGTATTATTAAGTTACGAAAAAATTGTATCTGTTTAATTTAATTTTTAATTAAAAAAATTCGCTGAAAAAGAATATAGAAAAATTATCAAAAAATTGAGAAAAATTATGAGACCTCACTATAATAGTATAGAGAGCTTGGAAGTAGGTTTGGCAGCACGAGGTGGTTGGGAGTCATGCTTGGTACCCAAAAACCGTGGATTAGACTCCGATGTCCACTAAGAGGCTCTTCAAGCCTACCAAGGACCCGATAACATACCTTGGCGGACTCCCATGTCCCCTAGGAATGTTTAGTGTGATACGGAAATATCCACCTTCGTTCCGAGGCCTCCTTAAAACTCAAAAAAAGGTGGATTATATAAGCCTTCGTTTTCGGCTTCCCGAGCTTCGGGTGTCATTTTTGCCCAAACTTGTCTAGGGGTCTTCCATGACCCTAGAGGACCCTTGTTGCCCGGGAGCGTCATCCGGATCCCCGAACTTTGATATCACTCATGCCTTTGGATCCGGCTCTTACACCAGGGTCCCGTAAAACGCCTTTCGAAGTCTATCAGGGACCGGATAAGCGACCCCAATGGCCTCCTATGTCCCTTAGAAGTGCCCGTGCGATGTGGTGCGAAAATATCCACCTTCGTTCCGAGGCTTACTCGAAGCTCAAAAGACGTGGATTATAGCCTTCATTTTCGGCTTCCCAGGGCTCGGGTGTCATTTTTGCCAAACTTCTCCGGGGGGTCTACCATGACCCTAGAGGAACCTTAGTGCCCCGGGAGTGTCATCCGGATACCCGAACTTTGGTATCACCCATGCCTTTGGTATTCCGACTCTTACATCAGTGTCCCGTAAAACGTCTTTCCAAGCGTACCAGGGACTGGATAAGCGACCCTAAGGACCACCCATGTCCCAGAGGTATTCCGTGTGATGTGATACGAAAATATGCACCTTCGTTCCGGAGTCTCGTCGAAGCTCAAAAAATGTGTATTATAGCCTTCGTTTTCGGCTTCTCGGGGCTCGGGTGTCATTTTTGCCCAAATATTTCTGGTTAAGGATGGCAGTGGGGCGGATCCAGGTGGATACCGCCCCGCATCCGCCCCAGTTGGGGCGGGGATGGGGTAGTGCTAGGGGAGGATGGTTTTGATAAAGCAAAACCGCCATGGGGAAGGGGCGGGGGTGGTTTGCCTTCTTCACCCAGTGGATACCCGTTGGAGCCTCGCCCCACCTTATACCCGCTTACCCGCCCTGACTCATACCCATCTGCCTCGCCTCATACCCACATAATAATAAAAAAATATAAAATATAAATATATAAAATCTTATTTTACCAAATATATAAAATCTTCTACTGCTATTGCTTATCAAAAAGCTCAAATTTTTTCGTGCAAATTATCTTGGGTGAATTTGATGTAGATTCAGATGTGGGCTTCGTTTCTTTTCGGGCGGGTATAAAGCGGATATGGATATCCTCCCGATAAATAGAGCGGAGGTGGATACCCGGCGGGTAAGTGGGGCGGGGGTGGATTTGGGATCTCCGACCCGTGGTGGGGATGGGGCGGGTGGCGGAATCGAAATATCCAGGTGGGTGTGGGGATGGATCTACCTATATCCACTACAACCCCGCCCCATTGCCATCCCTATTTCCGGGGTGGGTATACCATGACTCTAGAGGACCCCTGGTGCCCTGGGAGCGTCATCCGGATCCCCGAACTTTGATATCACCCATGCCTTTGGTATTCAGACTCTTACATCAGTGTCCCGTAAAATTCCTTCCCAAGCCTATCAGGGACCGGATAAGCGACCCTAAGGGCCTCCTATGTCCCCTAGAGGTGTTCCGTGCAATGTGATGCGAAAATATCTACCTTCGTTCCGGAGCCTCCTCGAAGCTTAAAAAACGTGGATTATAGCCTTCGTTTTCGCCTTCCCGGTGTTCGGGTGTCATTTTTGCCCAAACTTCTCCGGGGGGTTTACCATGACGCTAGAGGACCCTTGGTGCCCCAGCAGCGTCATCTGGATCCCCAAACTTTGATATTACTTATGCCTTTGGTATTCCGACTCTTACATCATTGTCAGGTAAAACGCTTTTCCAAACCTACCAGGACCGGATAAGCGACTCCAACGGCCTCCTATGTCCCTTAGAGAAGTTCCGTGCGATGTGATGCGAAAACATCCACTTTCGTTCTGGGGCCTCCCGGAAGCTCAAAAAACGTAAATTATAGTCTTCGTTTTCGGCTTTTCGGGAATCAGGTGCCATTTTGGGCCAAACTTTTTTTGGGGGTCTATCATGACCCTAGAGAACCCTCGGTACCCCGAGAGCGTCATTCGGATCCCCGAACTTCGATATCACCATACATTCGATATATAATCGTAAAAACTCGTATGAGCCGGTCTCAACGTGAGACGCCTCAAACAAATATATCGTCATATTTGTATCATGTTTGACTGTAGAGATCGACTTATATTGAGGTGACCTTATAAGAAACTCAGTGATATATGAGATATGACATATTGCTTAGAAAATTAAAAACTTCATTCTCGATACTTCATACTCACTAGTACTACTACATTTTTTTTTTACAAAAGTCTATCGGTGATTATGTTTAAAGAAAATCCAATTACTTTTTTTTTTTTGGTGTAAAGAAAATCCAATTACTTTAAGAATATAATTTACGCCATAATTAACGGGTTTGTTCATGAGTTCACTAACGAAATGACGTGTGGGGAAGAGAGTGGATCTAGTACTACTTTGGTGAGGCTGCTATTGTATGGCATTAAATTCCGAAACTGACAATTCCCCAACTTCCCCATCAGAAAATGATCTCCTTCCTCTAACATGAAACCGACAAAACGACCCCACCCTTACCCGTTTCCCATTCACTACCAAAATTCCAAAGTCCAATCCAAATCCATTCATTACTCATTAGTCATACAAAGTCACCAAAAGTCCATAAATTCCTTCCAAAAAATCCAAACCAACATTAAATTTCAGAGTCATTCAACCATACCAACATTTCCTTCACCCTTGTACTACATACCATGCACCATGCATTTATTCATGGTCAATATTTCAATGCGTTATCTTCCACCAGTACTTCCATATCTACATACTCTCCACCATAAAAGAAGTTAGGTCTATTACAAAATTTCTCTTTTATAAAACTAACCATAAGGATGAAAGTTGTGTTCTTCTCCATTTATTTGATCAGTAATAAGCTCAGTTTAGTCCCATTCAATTCAGTCAATAATAGACTTACTTCTAACCAAGGAGGTGTGGTTGAGTGGTAGAGATTTATCCATCCTTAACCAAGGTCGAGGGTTCGAATCTCGCCTTGGGCATAAAGCAACTTTGAATTCCTTGGTCAGCTGTCCCACCCTTTGAGGTGCCTACAAGCCAGCACAGGAGATAGTCACTGTAATCGACGGTAGATACTCTTAGTCGTGAACCAAAAAATAATAGACTTACTTCTTCTCTTACATATTGCTATTCATATCAGTTTAGTAGAAAATAAAACGCACCATGAGTCCATAACTACTTTGTTTTGGTTACAAAACCACCACTATTAAGTACCACCACTTTTTGACCTTTAATCCATACGTTATCTTGATAATTGAGCTAATAGGCAATAATAGCCCGCCGTGCCGAATGCGGACGTCGAACAGGGACACTACGATGCAAAAAGTGAGAGAAACCCCACCTACGTAAGGATGAGTCTTCACTAATCTTTGACTTTTAACTACTAAGCACAAGTGGTCACAAATCTCACAATAACTCTCGAGTCTTGACATAAAGTCTAAAGAGACATACTCACTGAAGGATAACATACCCGTTTCTTAACGATCTTGTGCTAATAGACGCTTTAGGATAATCATCATCCGGGTTTTCTTGCCTTTTCAAAAAAATAAACCAAAAAAGACTGAAGGGTAATCTAGGGAAATCGATTCAATTAATATTAGAGGTATGCTTTGGAATATGGATTGGGTAATGTAAATGCAATTCAAGTCATTAATTATGAATCATATTCATGTTAGTAGTCATTAATGGACAATAGTTAATGAGTTTGAATGCTCAATTGCACACTTGATATCCTACCAATTTTGTATTCACAAAACATTAAAAACAAAAATAGCACTTCCAAACCCCAAAAGACACAACACATAGGTACGAAATTCGATCATGTCACAACTCACAAGTGTCAAAACTATTTCAAAAACAACAAAACATTTTAGATGCTCTGTTCTTTTGCCATGTACTAAAAAGAAAAACTTGATCCACACACACAACAAGAGAAAAGCACTCTTTAACAGTAGTAGTAGTAGTAGTAGTAGTAGTAGTAGTAGTATTCACAAAAAAAAAAGTCCCAACTATATAGAACATGAGTATATTCTCTTCCCCTAAAAAAGCTCCTACTAATCTCATTCTGGGTTGGCTTCGCCTCCCCAAAATATCACTCACCCCGCCAAAAAAAAAACTAAACAAAAATCAAAATTACTATAAAATTAGTAACACTACTATACTACTACTAGTATAATTATTATTTGTTTTTTAATAAATATTATCAACATATATTAATATTAGGACATCTCCAATCAAGCCTAACTTCTCCAGCATAAGCATAAATCGGACCCATTCCCACACTCACCATATGCTGTTGCTGTTGCTGTTGTTGTTGTTGCTGTAAATAATTGGGTTTACGAAATGAGACAATTTGACTGCTTACCATAAACGCAGTAACTCTTTCAGAAACTCTAATTTCCTCCATTCTCATCTCTTGCAATTTCTTGACATATTCAGGCACATGTTGTAGGTCCCACACAACCCCAACACCACCGGGCTTCAAAACCCGGACAACTTCCCCGACAACTCTTTCTCTCTCCTCTCTATCTCCCACTCTCCTTATCGCCGCCGCACTAACCACCACATCGAAGTAATCATCTCGGAAAGGCAACCTCCTGGCGTCACCTTCTCTACATGTGACGTACTCTTGGACCCCTTCAAGCCCAGCAGTCTTCAAGGCCCGCATTTTGGAGTCTAGCCCGACAACCCGGCCCGATGAGGAGTGTTTTTTGAGTTGTAAAGCGACGGCGTTTAACAAGATGCCGTTACCTCAACCGACGTCGAGAGCGGTGCGGATTTGGGACCAGTCGGAGATGATGGAGAGCATGCGTTGTGAGATTTCCCAACGGAGTGGGACGGCGGAGTAGAGGAAGTTGGCGGCGGAGTAGAGGAGAGAGAGTGTGAAGATTAGGAATGAGGAAATCAAGCGTGGTGGTAGGATAGAGTTTGTTAAAAGGAGTTTTGTTGAAAGGTAAGATGTTAAGGTTGGGAAATTGAAAAGGAGGTATAATGAGAGGAGAGAGAATAAGAAGGCGTTTGTTAAGAGGAATAGAAAAGTTTGGTGTTCGTCCATTCCGTATATTGCGTAGATCTGTGTCCAGTCTCTACTGCTACTCTTCTGATTACATGACTTGTTCTTATTCATCCCCATTGTTGAATCTCAGATTTTCTCTCTCTTGTGTGCTTAGTCAATTTCTAGTCCAATTGTGATCTGATCAAAAGGAAAAGAGAAAGATGTTAGGAAATCAAACAACAATACAATCAAAACCAAATTATTAATCCTATCGTATAGTAACTATCAAGCATCAAACATTTTCGATATGGCCAAGTAAAACACGATCAGATTGAGTTTTGTTTTGTTTTTTTTTTTTTTAAATATAAAAAAGTCATTATCAAGTGGTATAATAAATCTCAAATTTCGAACATATTCGATTTTGATTAACCAAACTCTCAAGCATTAAACACTTTCGTTGATTAACGTAATTCGGTGCGAAAGCCAAGAAATCAACGAACACATAAACAGCACCAGACTGTATAATTAATTTTAAACAATCAATTATGATCAAGCATGTGTATTAACATGTTGTTGCACATGCCCAAAAAATTTCAACTGGCATCAAACATTTTCGTTGATTATTGATTAATACACAAAATTCCTCCCCACAATTGAACAAATCGAAAACATAAAAAGTTGTTAATATTAATGACTGACCAAATCGAAATAACAGAGCCTTGAAAAATTCGCAAAAAGACGATGTTGATTCATAAATACACAAACAATACAAATTGGATAAAATGTGCAGATAATTATTTATAAGGAATGAAGAAAAGATAAAGACTCACCGAATAGCAGTGTAGTAGTATGCCAGCTTTTGCGGACAATGGAGATGATGAATTTGAAGATGAAGACGAAGGTAGTGAGACAAAAGATGGCAGAGGGGAAAAGGGACGTCAGAAGTGAGACGACGCGTTTTGAGCAAGTACAGATCAGTAGTAAAGGGAAGAAGAGAGTGGAGAGAGAATGAGAATGAATAAATATCATGAATGTGGGACAGTAGGAAAGGAGAGAGCACGTTACGATGATGAGAGAGATTGATTGATTGATTGATTTGAATGAGGAAAATGGGATTCTCTCTCCTCCTGTACTAGTCGACTGACTGAGGGGGTGTGTTAAGTTAAGTGTTACTGAGGGAGATATTTGAGCTAACTTTGTTCCGATTTTTTGGTTCTACGTATTTTTTTTTGAGTTTGTTAATCTCACCAAAAAGTCAAATCCCACATAGCTGAACTGAAAGAGATCTCAGGACGGTAATTTTGGTACTATAGTGCTTGTTTGGTTGAATTAGGAAAGTGAGTTTCTATGGGAAGTATTAATTTATGGGAAGTGCCCAAACTTATTTGGTTGCACTAAAGAACTTTGAATTCATGGGAAGTGATGTGGGAAGTAGTACTTATCTAGAGGGGGCTTGGTAAATGACTTCCTCCATTTTGGAGGAAGTGACTTCCCATAGGAAGTTAGTTCCTAAGTTTTTTTGTCAACCAAACAACAAGGGATTTTACACTTCCTAGGAAGTTGTACTTCCCATGTTAATTGTGTGTCAACCAAACAAACACTATATAGTCCATGAGTGATGAGTGTGTGCCGACAATTGTTTCCCCTGTTTTTTTTACTCCATCCACTCCTTCATAAGTTCATATCATATGTGATCGTGTGTTCTTTTTTAAATGAGTATCCACCGTATTCATTATTACTCTATTCTTTATGTTTTTACAAATTAATATTTAATTACACTATATAATTAAACTAGTAGCTTTGCTTCTATATAAATTATGTGGGCACTAAGAAAGATGGTGGTCTAGTGATTCAAACTTACTCTCAAGTAGTTTAGTAAGGTAAATATTATGGGTTCGAATCTTCATTCCCCCATGCATTGTGTCTGCTGGCTTCTTACAATATCATTTTCGGATTAGTAAGGCAAGTTCTTTTTCTAGAGTTTTTCTCTTTCTCACCGCTAGATTAGAGGGGAGTTTTTTAAACCCTTGGATTACTAGAGAGGTTTGGTTTTGGAGAATAGGTAGTTAGAGCTAAGAGGTAAAGAGTAAAAAAGAACCTCACACAAACTTTAGAGAAAGGAATTGTAGAGGATCTAAAAACATCAAATAAACCGCTAATGGTGAATTTTTTATTTTTATTATTTTTTTTAATTCCATTAGTGATTATACTGAACATAACAACACAACATAAAAGAAATTCCTTCTATTTGCTCTAAAGGAGGCCAAATTAATACATTTCCAGAAGCAGTCGCGTTAAAGCTCAGTCAAGACTCATTTATTAGTAGATGAGTCGAGAGCTCAAGCATAATTTTTTAGATTTGAGCTCGAGATGGACTAGCTCCTTTAGCTTGTTTATATTCGCGAACAACTCATTTAAAGTTTTTTCAACCTTGTATAAAACTCGAGTACATTATATTATACCATTTGATATATTAATAAGATAAATTTATATGTTGATCAATAAGTTCGACTTGAGGTCAAGTTATTTATCTAATCAAGTCAAAATGAGCCCATCATCTCAAACTCAAAAATTTATTTTCGAGCTCAAGCTCGAAGCTCATGAGCAAGCTGAAACAGAGTAAAAATCGTTTCGACTTTACTCGTTTACAACCCCAAATTCTCATATATGAAAGATTCCATTATTCCGGCCTTAATTGCCAAATATAAGGAAAAATAAAGCTTCATCTACCATATTGGAGTATGATTTATGAGTAGTTTTTACGTGCGTATTAAGCTAAATGTGTAACAACTCAATTGTTATCATACTATAAATACATTATATAACAAAACCTGGGTCACTAGATGGGCTTATAATTAGGGTAGACAAACCCATGTTATAATATTTTCAACAAGAGGCTAGATAAAACCATTTCCTAATTGTTACAAACATTTTCCACAAATTTAGAAATGGATTGTTCACAGAAGAAAAGGCAGAAAATAGTAGCGTAATGATAGAAGATCCGCTCAAAAAAGTTTGGTAAGTGTCAATTAAGTGTGATGGCTAAGCTCCATTAGATTGGAGAGACAGGCAATTAAAGACTCAAGGAATCAAATCTAATGACCAGAAGCCTTTTTTAAATTTTGGCAAAGACTTTACCAGTCACCGGTTTCACAGGTTGCTTTCATTCAGAAATGGACATTACTTAATATTTACAAATCTGCCACTGCATGGCTTACTTTAATTCATTCCATAATAGTACAAAAATCCATCCTGTATATTGACCTAACTGCCCTTGACTTTTACTTAAAAATGGAGTAGAGTATTTGGAATTCTTTACTCTTCACTTTTGTCAACACTGGACACCGCTATTGAGTGAAAAGACTTCAATGTCCCCACATAATCACTATTTAGTATCATGTTTGATGGCTAATCACAATTTCGCAATAATACAGAGTGTGTGGACAAAAATCAGTGACAATAGAGTATATGCGTCTTGAATATAACTCTCTCCTACATTTCAAATCATTTTCAACAACATTTGATTAATATACTGGTAGAATTAAGTTTGGACTCAATTGAAAAAAGTTACAACAGAAGTATATTCTATTTTAGGATGCGTTTTTTTGTCACTGAATCGAACTGAATTAATTACTGACTAATTGAAAAAAAAACACCACTAATCATTGTAGGGAGTAATGTTTAGCAAATGAAACAAAATTAAACATTTTGAGAATCTCAACAAACATTAGATAAGAGGACCAAACGATGTTTTAGTTAATTAGGCACCAATTCTCTGTAGTCCAGCTTGTTTGCCTAACCCGAGAGCACCTAGGCGGCGTATAGCAAACTGGCATGTTAATCCTCTTTTAAGATTAAGTTTGCGTTCACATACATTTTGTAGTGTAAATTAGGTGGGTCATTGTTGTTCAGTTATAAAGCAAAAAACAGTGGGGACACCACACCGATAAGGGAAAACGCGGTAACTGACTTTAAAGTTTCAAATAAACGTAAGGCGAGTAAAGATCCCAACAAGTGGTACAAATAAAACCAAGTTGAGCCGAGAGAATCATATGAGATGACAAATAACAAACACATAAATAAGTTTTTTTCAATTCAATCGCTAACCTTACCTTGCAAAATGTGATAATTTTCAATAAATGTATAGTTTTTGTGTTTATTTACACCAAAAGGTAACAAAATGTGTTTATGTCCACCCATAAGGCCATAACCCCTGCACTCCTAAAAGAATTTCTATTAGCACACATATTATATTGATTAACAAAAACTCAATCCCCAAGCCCTGCAGGTCTACACAATACACATGTGCTAATTTGCTTCTTTTTTCTTTCTTTTTTTTTTGAGGAAGGGATGTGCTAATTTACTTGTATCAGGTAATTATGTCGATTTAGCCAAATGTTTACCTTCTAATTAAGAATTTATTGAGGCTGATCGACACATTTGACGACTTATAATTAAGGGATATTTCACCGTGCGCCTCTAAAGTTTGCCAAAATGCACATGAGATACAACGAACTTTACAAATGCACCATATACCCCTCAACTTTTGAATTCTTGCCCAATCTAATCAAATGTAATTTATTCTGTTTCCTCTTTTCTTTCCACACACCTTTATTTGATTTCATTTTTTAGATCATTTTCTTTTTTGGATAACTTCTTTTTTTTTCAAAACTTACTTACTACACTTTTTTTCTTTGAGTGAAAAACTCAATACACTTACATCACTTGTTCTTTTTTTTTTTTTTTTACCAGAGCCAAATAGTAAATAATTTTTTGACGACCTTTAGCTTAATTCAAAATACCAATAATTATTTCAAAATTGTTTGTCTGTCTCAAACTAAACCAAACAAAATCAATCCAAACTGCCTAATACATGACCCGACCAACATCCAAATAATATCAAAATATTATTACGTGAAATTGAACCGACTCAATATAAGATTAAACCCAAAACCTATGAGTCAACCCAATTCACCTGAATGAGATAATTTAGATTTTGGTTATATTTACGCTAAATATCAAAACCCAGAAAAAAAATAATTAATTAAAAGATAATTAAATAACAAGTTTTAACAAAGAAACCAAAATAAATTACATTTGGTTAGATTGGGCAAGAATTCAAAAGTTCAGGGGTATATGGTGCATTTGGAGTATTCGTTGTATCTCATGTGCATTTTGGCAAACTTCAGAAGCGCACGGGAAATATCCCTATAATTAAACATACATGAATTTGCACGACGTGAAGGATCGCGCACGTGAATAGTTGGGTGATGAGTTTTAAATAGATAGCGCACGTGAAGGATCAAGGCAAAGTCCGATGAATTTGCAGAAATTAGATGCAGATCGCATAAGATGCATTAATGAAGTGCTGCATACTAGAGGTAGAGTATTTAATTTTGCTTGTAACTATTAGACGCTCAAATCATATATTACTCATTCGCTGCTAAAAACAAAAACGGAGTACTCAGTAGAGTAGTATTTTACCATAGCGGGTTGCACTATTCAGTAGAGTAGTACTTCTCTATATAAAAATTCTTAGTCGTATTAGACGTACATCAAGTCTTGTGTGTAGAGGTAGCCACTGGGACGGGCTTGGCCCAAGTTCACGTGGATCGGTCTGGGTGTGGGCCAAATTAATGTCGAGGTGATCGGAGGTCTGGGCCCGGCACTGGTAAAGCCCACGAATTACCAATGCAGGCTCGGTCTTGCCACAAAAAAAGCCTGTTTCCTCCTTCCTCGTCCCCAAAATCCATTATCTCTCCTTCCTCCTCCCCAAAATACATCCTCAAATCCCTAACAAAGGCAGTAACTCCCCAATCCCCATTCTCTCTCATTCTTCTCTAAAATCCATCACCACTGGCCAAAACTGGCTAAGGCCCTGCCAGGCTCGGATGGACGGCCCGGCACGGACCGGTGTCCATCCATGTGGGCCGTGCTGAATTACAGTGAAACTTGGCCCACGATGAAGCACGACCCACGAACGGAATGAACCGGCCCATGACCACCTCTACTTGTATAAGACTAACTCATAGAAAAATAGGTAATAGTTATAGCGGGCAATGATTTTATTTAACAATTTCTTCAACCATCGTTTAGCTTGTCAGTCACAAGTGCGTCGTGTGATAATTTAAGGCATATGCTCCTAATTAATACGAGGGAGCAACACTAACAGGCTTTCATTTCTGCTGGTGGGTTGCTATATACTCCTCAGGAATGATCATGACATTTATTCATGAAGTAGGTATAATTATATAAATGGAGAAGATTCAGCTCATTATTAAGCTTTAGCCCTTTTAATAACGTTAAGGAAAAGTGAGTTTGAATATTGAAACTCCGATCATATATTATTGAAAAGAACATCCTAATAGAAAAGTGCCTTTCAATATATTGAAAATCTAATCATATTAATGAAAGGAACACTCTAACAGACTGATTTGCATCAATTTTATTTTTTTTCCCTTTTGTTCTTCTTCTTAATTTTTCTACGACTAGCTACTAGCTCGATCCAAACCATAAATAATCACATTACCTATGTTGATTATTATTATTTTTTGGAATTACAAAGTTCACCAATTACAAAATTAGACACACCTAATTGTGAAAATGTTAATTTATGAAATCTTTAACTAACACCTCGTGGTCGCGGTATAGTATTATTATCAAATAGTTTAAACTTTGCTTACTTAGCATGTCTCATTACACATTTAATTCTTGATTCTTTTTCTCTGTTTTTTTTTTTTTTGAACTTAATACTGCAACAGCAGTACTAAATTTCCATTAACTTGGATTGATCAACTTCCAGCAAAGAGCCAACAATGGTGGGAAAAGAGACATCTCAAAATCGACATACTACCTCCCACGGTTGCACATGCGCAAGCTCATGAGCGACTCGATTACCTTCCCTATTAATAAAAGAAAAAGAAATACATCTAAAGCAAGACTCTCAGAATGTCATCAACCACCAAATCAACAATACTACTAGACTCCCTACGAATAGAAATCAAAGCATTAAAGATAGTGAGATTATCCATCTCAAGAATCACCCGTTCAAAGCCACGCTCGTGAGCTAGCTTCAAGCCAAAAAACACAGCTTTCGCCTCTGCAAACAATACATCCCAGTTCTCTGTAAAATTCATAGTTGCCCCAACAATAGGATCACCATCTTCACGTCTGCAAATAATTTCCACGCTCGAACCAGAAACCCCAATCTTCCCTGCATCTACATTTATCTTGATTCCCTTCTATGGTTTTGATGCATGGATTCGAGCCAAGATTTCCGCACAATGCCTTTGGTCAACTTTATAAAGTCAAATGCAGTACACATTTACTTCTATTTTAATTCTTTAAATTTTTAAAGTACCACTTAGCCTAAGCAATTACTATAGTAAACGAGGGTTGAAGTGGGAGCCGAGATGGCAACCATCTCACTTAAATTTCGAAAAGACCCAGGTTCAAATCTTATCACCCACCTAGACTGTCTAGGCAGTCAAACGAATACAATAACATGCCTGGACAACCTGAACAAACTGGGCAACCACCTCACTTAAATTTCGAAAAGACCCAGGTTCAAATCCTATCACCCACCTAGACTGTCTAGGCAGTCAAACGAATACAATAACATGCCTGGACAACCTGAACAAACTGGGCAACCACCTCACTTAAATTTCGAAAAGACCCAGGTTCAAATCCTATCACCCACCTAGACTGCCTAGGCAGTCAAACGAATACAATAACAGGCCTGGACGACCTGAACAAAATGGGCCTGGAGGTCAACTTCTCAGTTCTCGAGTAAGACCAAAAGCACTTGCCATGATATTTGCCGCGAAGTTACCCAACAAAAATACTCTTAGCACTGACCCAGTTGATCAAAGACTTCTTAGTTGACTACTTGTTAATCTCTCTCATCATCTCTCACCCACAATTTTGTGTTCCTAGTTCTGGTTTTACCCATTTCCTCCAATGGATTCTTGATTGAATATTGTAAGTATTTCTCATCATAATTTGTAGCTTTAAGCCATTAATTGACATATTCTTTGGACTAAATTTTATGGGTTATGCTTCAACTTATCTCAAATTTTGGTAATTATGATTGTACGTTCTTTCACTAATTAGGTAGATGTTGCTTGTAGCTTGTTAATGAGTTCAAACCCTAAATGCATGAAACTGAAATTGATGCATATACTCCTGTATTTTGTTGGTTGGCCTCTAATTCCACTTTTCTTAGTGTCAATGGGGTTTGAATTGCTTAAGATCTTGCTTTGATACTTAGAAAATGGTAGTACTCAGAAATCAGAATGACCCAAATTTTCTCACAATTTGCTTTATGTGATCTGTATAGTTGATATAATTAGTGTTAGTGAAAACATACCAGTCAAATTGGAGGGGAGATTTGAAGACTACAAAAGTCAGAGAACAAAAGTTATATTCTTAACTCCATTGGGAGTTATTATCAGTTGAAACCTCTGCTTAGTACTCGTAATATTAAATTGTCTTGTGGTCCTATAGAGTTATTTTTCCTGCATAATGCAAGTTCATGCTCCAACAAATCATTGTGGCAAGAGATACGAATACGATGACCTTTAACAAGTCGTGGTGCACTGATTGGAACCCTTGTTTATGTTCACCCATTTTATAGAACTACGGTTCTTTTCGCGGATATTTCGTAATTCTTTTTGATTTTTGCACCATATGGCTTATCACATGAAACTATCTTCTAATTTGATGTTAGGTAATTCAGGGGGTTTTCAATATATTTTTGGGAGTTATTCAGTCATTCTGAATCTGGATGTGAATAAAAAAAAACTCAGTGACATTTCTGCTATAAAGAAGCTTATGAATTCCAGTAGCTAAGTAAGGGATGAAACTGGTATGTAACGAGGACATAAAAAGAGAATTGGAAACTTCTTTTGTTTATGTCACCATGAATAAATCCTGATGGAAAAGAAACCATTTTGGCAATGTGTTCATAACCTGGAGAAATGAAGGCTTACAGGTTTATGTTCAATTGCTAAACTGCTTACCTGCTTATGGACTTTTGTGATATTCTAGAACCTGTTGATGATAATATTAGCAAAGTGAGAAGTAGCAGTGATCCTAAACTTGTGCTAGTCACTTATTCTGTTACTTCCTTCTTTTAAACTGTAACATAGTGTTTGAATTCAACCATTTGAAATTTTTGCTATGCTTTGCTTTGATCATTGTCGACTGTCGAGTTTTAGTATGGGGAAGAGAGTTTATATTTGATTGCTAACTTACATGCTTGTGAAGTTTTCATGTTATAGAAGGATTAGAAAGCAATCCTTCATGATACCAAGTAGGCATTAGCACTGATCCTATGGGAAGGGTCACTTGTTTCCTCTTATTTCCACCATCTTTTGATTATCCGGCCTTGTTCTAAGAATGGAACACATGTTCTTCCACCATATGAGAGGTTGCCTTTTTTGGCGAATGGTAGTAAGCTGCGACTTACCTATTGCGTTCCTTGAGCTGTAACAACCTGTTGCTGACTGTTCATAACAGAATTGTAATCGGAGTGTTAGGTTGTGATACATTCATCAGCGAATGCTGATAAGATCCCATCCTGCAAGGATTATGTAAGAATTCATTTGAAGCTGAAATAGAAATATGTTTATGTACTTATACAAGATGTTTTCCCATTTGTCATGTAGCAGTTTATGATTGCAACATTGGTTTATCTATTGAGTCAGGTTTCTTCAGATAGCTGTCATTCTACTGCTTCCAGGCTGGCTTCTGGCTGTGACATTGTGTGTGTTTTTCACTTTGTTTCCTCTTTCCTGTAGTGGCTAGTGGCTAGTGGCTAGTGGCTAGTGATTGTCAAGTTTTCACCAAACTCCTTGGTTGGTTTTTAAGGTTAATCCATGTAAGACGTGCATGCTCTAGGTTCTGCTATGGCAAGAGAGTTGAGTACAATTCTGTTAGCGACAAATGTTGCTGGGACAGTACCCACGCTGTCCATATGGAAGGGTATCAAACTTGCGAATAAGATGCTGGAATTTATTGGCGAGTGTCCCGAGTGGATTAACTACAACAGGAACCTTGAAGAACACCTAAAGAACCTCAGGAGGAGAGCGGACTGCTTAGAGGGTGTAGAAGCTGATGTGAAAACACAACTCGAAAGTACTGAGCTTCAGAGTGGCAAGAAGCGGAAGAGGGAAGTTGATAATTGGTTGAAGAGCGTGAAAAGGAAAGCTGTTGAGGTCAGGAAAGTGGAGAACGATGTCAAGTCAGTTAGTTATGTTCCAAGATTTCTCTTTCGTGCATGGTTGGGAACCTGCATCAGCAAGGAAATTCAACAAGTAAGTGAACTTCATGACCAAGGAAAGTTTCCTGAGGGACTTTTACTTGATGCACCCAATGGCAGAGAACCATTTCTCACAGCCAGATTGGTGGGGCAGGCGGTGGGAGGAAAGCTTGACCAAATCTGGGCACACCTCATCAACGCTAGAACAACAAGGATTGGGGTCCAAGGACCTGAAGGGATCGGCAAAACTGCTCTCATGAAACATGTCTATAACAGGCTATGTGAGTGCTATTGTGTTTATTATGTTGACATTCCTCAGAACTTCACTGTTCATAGCCTTCAGGCTGCCATAGCAGTTGAAATGAACCTATCCCTACGAGAAGGAAGTGAAGCAAGGAGGGCGTCTAGGATATGCAAAGCAATGAAGCAAAAGAAAGACTTTGTTCTTATTTTAGATGGTTTATCCCAACACTTCCATCCGGAGAAGGTGGGCATCCCTATGGAACGGGATGGACCGAAGATGGTTTTGATATCTCAGTCTCCAAGTGTTTGTACAAAAATGTCTTGCCAAGAAACAGTCGTCTTGGAGCGCCTGTCTAGAGAGGACTCCGAAAGTTTGTTCATGGAGAAACTAAAGCCTGCGACTCCCCTTTCTAAAGAAATTAAAGATGTCGCTGAGGCAATTGTTGCCAGGTGTGATGGCATACCTTCAAGAATTATATCTATGGCTGTTGATCAACTGAGAGGAGTCTCAGATATAAATGAGTGGCGGAACACATTGAATGAAATGTAAATTTACTGTGATGGTGGATGATGGATTTACTTTCATGCCTACATGTTCTTCCACCTTTGTATTCATTGTACTCAGAGCTCAGTATGCTACCTTTCACATATAAGATTTGCAGAATTGTATTTAATGTTCGATGAAACATGGTTATTTGTTTGAACAGGACATGGTCAAGGAATGAAGCAAGATGTACTTTTCCAGTTCTTGAAGTACTCTATTACAAGGTGTGCAAACTAATTTGCTGCTATGTTACCTTCTTGAACACGTCCGAATGATCATTGGATTGGAATTGTTTACAAATACACCTACAGCATCAGAGTTTTTTTTTATAGGTAATACAGCATCAGAGTTAAAACAACACAAAAACTCATAAAAAACATAAAGAGCTGCATCCATTGCATCGCGTTGAAATCAGTACTAAAGCAAGAGGAAATTCACCTGTTTGTTGTTGGAAGGACGATCCACCAAAATTCTCTTATCTTACATATTTTCCCTTGAAAAAAACACAAGCTACAGAAATCCAAATTTCAACATGTAGTTTCTTTTTTTTTTCCTTTTCTTTTTTAACATGTAGTTTCCAGGGAAATTACAAAGCAAGTAGCAGGGCAGTGACCAAAGACTTTCAGTTGACTTGTATCTTCTTTTTAAACGTGAAATGAAATACAAGAAAAACCGTTTTCATTAGACCATTACCAATACCATCAGTGTCTGCTTTTCTCATACCAAAACCTGGGGGGTTTCTGCTACTGCTGGTCTTGTGTCTCTCTCCAGTGCATTAATTCTTGAGACTTAAGAGCTTGCAGATTGTTGCCAATGATTGAATATCGTAAGTACCTCTACCATTTTCTTGGTTGACATCTTATTACTGTGCATATCTTGTCTTTTGGGGTTTAGCTTCAGAAATTTCTGTCTTTTGATTGAATTTCCCAGTTTAACCAAAATTGCAACTTTACTTAGAGAGCTAAATCTCAAGCTAAAATCTGAATTTGGAAATTTGACCAATTGTGTACTGCTGTGACAGTTAGGAAAGCAAAGCAAATTATGATAACAGTGTCAGTGACCTACATTATTAGTTGCCTCTTCATAGCTAATGTCAATGTTCTTAGTGACATCCTTAATCTGAACATAGAATAAGGGCATTACAAATGAATGTAATTGATGCAAGATTAAGATGTCCAACTTGACAATGTGCTTTTTGACTGCAGTTAATGCACTAGCAACAGTGCTCCTGCTGTTCACCACAGTAGCCAGTTTGCTGGTAAGGAAACGCCTAGACTTGCAGGAGATATGGGAAGGAGTTGAAACTTTGAAGAATCTGTTGGAGTTTATTGGTAATCTACCCAATTGGTTGAAATACTACAATGATCTTAGTGCTAATGTGCAAGATCTACAGGGCAAAAGGGACAGGTTGAAGAACCGAAAGGATGATCTGACAGAGCGCGTTGAAGAAACTGAGTTTCAGACGGGTAGGCCAAGGAAGAAAGAAGTTGACAATTGGCTAACTAGTGTTGAAGCCATAGACAATGAGGTTCAGGCATTACTAGGACAAGTCGAGAGAGAAACTCAGTTTCTGTATCGAGCTTGGTTGGGAAATCATGTCGAGAGAAAGATCAAAGAGGTTGACGATTTCTATAGTTCGGGAGTATTTGAAGAGGTTTTATCTCCTGCTAGAGTAGCGACAGAACGGGTGGTAAGAGAACAATTGGTGGGTGGGGCTGCACATGAGAATATCAGGAAGATTTTGGGATGGTTATTAGCGGATACTAATGTCACCAAAATTGGGGTTCATGGAATCAAAGGAATAGGAAAAACTGAAATCATGAACCACATCCATAATCAGCTCTTGAAAAATGGCAACTTGCATGTTTATTTTATTACAGTGCCTGAAGACTCCACTGAGTATGATTTACAAAGTTGCATAGCGGAAGAGCTAAAAATAGATCTACAGGAGGAAGACGGAATGAAAAGGGCCGCGTTATTGAATAGAGCGTTAAGGAGAAGGAACTTTGTGCTGATTTTTGATGGTTTGAGGAAATATTTTCCCATGCGAAGTCTAGGCATTCCTCTCAATGCAACTCAAGGGAAAATGATCATCACCTCTCGGTCTCCTGATGTGTGCCGAAAAATGGGTTGTCAGAAGACTGTTGAATTTCTTCCCCTCCCCCATGATGACGCGTCAAAACTCTCTATGCTTGAACTAACCTCATTGGTCGAGCCTCCAGTAGAAGATCTAGCCTATCAGATTGTCAAGCAGTGTCGGGGTGTGGCTCGCAGAATTATCGGCAAGGCAATAGATCTGAGAGGAGAAGATGACATTACTGTGTGGGAGAGAAATCTCAATGAGATGCGTAGTGTGGCTAGTGCCTAGTACCTGAAATTTGTAGCTGCTGTCTCCTAATTTTATTTTTCACTAAAGTTCAATGTGCTCCATTAAGCATGCATTACCATAGGCATCAACACCTGCTGCTAGTGTTCTGACAATTATCCAAGTCTGTCATGGTTCCCCTCAACTGTACTCAATCTTCTATAGATATAGAGAAAGTAGCAATCATTGAATGCTTGTTTTGGTGTACTTGTTGCGCAGCTGCGGGGAATATCCAGGGCGGTTGTCTTCCATAACATTCCACATCAAAATCGTTGTATCTTGTATGAAGATTGTCTACGTATATAGACACGTACAACCAAAGAAGGAACTATCATCATATCATAAAGTTTTATATCAGTAACAAAAATTCATTGAACACCTTCATATCTATCATGAAGATTATACTGATTCTTTGCTTAAATTTCGATCCATAGTCGTCACAGGAACTTATTTATTTTTGGCATAAGCCAAGTAACAAGGAGGACGATTCTGCTAATGATCAGCTTCTATGTTAGGCTTAGCCTTCTTAAGCTACTCTATTTAAATGTGGTTTGATGACAGGGTAAATAATACAAGCAGTAGTACAAAACTAGATGCTCGTGAAGTGAGTGCAAAATTGGAACGCAAAGAGCCACATTTGCTAGGGAAAACTACGGTTAGTTAGAAACTTGTTGGCTCTTCAAATCTTCATATCCATCTTTGACAAGATCTCTTAGAGAGAAAGTTGCAGAAGACAGTTCAGCAGTAACATGTCATCGAGTTTGTCTTCAGCTCTCCACATTTTCCCTATAGGTAGAAACCAGGAATCAATAAGTTCACAAGACTAAAGCTCTGAAAAACAGTTGAAATCCAAATAATACGTAAACAAGGAATTCTCAAACAGAAGCAAGGATTATAGAAGGAAAGAGATATTCAGGTTTGCGACATTCTCAGGCCACAGCCTAAACAAGGACTTGTTGGCATCAGTTAAACCAAATTGAGGCATGAGCATGACGTTACAGAATTTCACAATCATTTCAATGACAAGTTAATTCAAGCTGTGTGTTTTTGCTCAAAATAAAATAAAATAAAAATAAACACACAGTTTCCCACTACAGATGAAGAGGGTCATGTGCTACTGATGTTTAATCATTCTTAAGTAATAGAGTGTTTATTTTTATTTTTATAGAACCATTCTTAAGTAATCTTTGAAATGACCGGTCAAAATATTTGTTGAGGCTACATGACATAAAATAAAGAGTCAAGCTTGATTATGATAATTACCTTTCATAAGGAATCTGCATATAAGTCACAATACAGGCCAACAAAATGCTTCACAGGAGAGAGGATTCCCAACTGGCATAAACAGCACCAATGATTTTCTCATGTAATACTGCTCCAGAACAAGCAACAATTCCACGGTCAAGACCTTCCAAATATATACCTCTTGAAAAGTCTAAGGGGCGTCCTCCTGCATCAGTTACCACACCACCAGCCTCTTCTATAATGAGTACACCTGCAGCATGATCCCATATCTTTTCTTTGTAACCAGCTCTAGCAAACCTCATATAAATCTCAGCATCTCCTCTAGCTATGGCTGCATACTTCACCATGCTGTAAACACGCAAAGGCTGCTTTCTGGCAGACATAGTTGAACGGGGTTCATAAGTGCTAAGCTTAGTAAGCATACAGCACAATGTATAAATAGTGACAATAATGAAATTGCGCCAAGGCTTGTACATATATAACCAAGTTAAGCTCTAGCCCTCTAAGAGTCTATACTAAATGGATAACAAGACAGCTAGGGAATCTTTCACCAGATAAAATCCTTTGTAGTTGTCAAAGTGTAGAAATGAAGTTCACGCAACTTCTGCTCATTTAAACTTACACACCCATGTCTGAGCAAAGGATGCTTGGGCATAAAAGACTATATTTGACCCTTCGCATACTTCCTGGAAGAGGACACTTCTAATCTAGCCTTGTCCAACATAGTAACCAAAACCTCATGGGATGTGTAAATGACAACAATGAACATGTTTAACTAAGGAATCATACCAAAGTAATTTCTTCATGCAAAAATATACTCGTATAAAAAGTGTTTTTTTCTTGTTTCAACAAATCCATCATACTAGAAACCAAATCCCATGTCGATAACCTATAAGGTCATAACCAACAACATATTGTAGAGTAAACAGTTAAGTAACTCAGGCAAAACATGACTTAGATATAAGAAGTCTTCTTTTTATTTTATTTCTATTGAGATTACTTAGCCCCATAGAATGTGAACATATTAGACAAGCATAATTCTCATGGCAGACAAGCAAGCAAAAGACACACCTAAGACCAGCAGTTTGAGCAACCCCTTCTGTGAAAGAATGGCTGGTATTTGCTTTCTCCACCGGCTCACAGAATGTTGCAAAAGCAGGGTCCTCAATGGAGGAAACTCGAATTGGTCTTGCAGATTTGATCCAGTCGAGCATCATTTCTCCTTGAACTAATGGATGCATCCATGCCTTACCAGTGCCTTGCATTGCACAAATCACACAACCTTTCTCCCACAAATCAGAAGGGGATGGGAATGTCTCTGACGTAAGTTGATGATGATGGTTTATCAACCCTTTCTTTACAGGGTAGTTGGGGCACCCAAGAACTCCAACAACTACTCTTCCCTCCTCAATCAATGCTAGGGCAACTGCATACTGATTGCCACGTACAAAGCCAAGGGTGCCATCAACAGGGTCCAGTACCCAATGCTTTCCTGTTGGTCCACCAGTGGAGTTGCATCGACTGATGGCTTCAATAACTTGTTCGGGACCAAGAGGATCATGAGGAAGTTCAAGGCCATATCTTGGTGCTTCTGAGAAGCATTCATTCACTGTTTTCACCACGTCCTCCAGTAAATCAGACTTTGACAGACTATATGCATCTTCTTCAGCAACAATGGACACATTTTCGCTTCCAAAAGATTCTGACAGTATCCAGCTAACAACAGCTTGAACACTATAATCTGTTCATGCAGTAATGCCGATCTGTCATCAATCCAGATGCACAAAGCATAACACAAACATGAAGTCAAATTTGAATGAATTTATAAGCATAAAAGCAAACAGTGAACTACCAACATCCTCATAATAAGACATGAAAATTGTTCAAGGATTTTGATTCAGGAATGTTTGAAGACCGTTACAGGACACTAATAGCAGTATGCAAGGTCTTCATTTAAACTGCGGTTCAGGGCCTTTCTCATTAACCATAGCCTTGACCGATAAAGTTGCATTCTTGATTTGCTTCACTTATTGAAGAAGCAGATCTCACACCAATTGTCTATTTGTTTCATAGATGTTGCTACTTATCATGTTAAATCACTGAATGGCATTATGTGTAAATTAACAGATTTATCAATAGCATGAACATATTTCAATATGACTAGGAGGATGAACAATTCTCACTCTATGTTGCTTTTTCCAGACAATCTCACTATAAAATCTTCAACCTTTCAAAACATTAATTTATATATTTGAAATGGGCAAAGGGCAAGGGGTTCTAGCCTCTTTTGGGGGGAAAGGGGACTCAAACCCATATCATTCCTGGGGTGGGGTAAATGGAGTGAGTCACCCTATCCCCTATACTCAACCCATTGTCATAGCATCTTTTTACCTCAACCATAACAAGCAATGCAGGATTACCGGTATTTTGTTCCTAGTAGATGAAAAAACGCAACATTCTTTACACCATTCTAAAACTACATTCACAATTTAAACTTTGAAGTACAAGATTATTAATCAAGAAAACTAAAGGAACTGAACACAACCCTTCAACCATGGTCGCTCAAATTCACAGAAAAAACATCCTATATGAAATTCCAACGCCTGCCCACATTGTAAGCAATCATGGAAAGCAATTAACCATTCACGGCATTCAGCACATACCCATCAATGAAAACAACAAAATTGCCGAAATTGAAGAAAACCCAAATGAGATAAAGAAAAATTAAGGGGGGAAATGAAATGAATTACCTGCAACAGTGACAAGGGAATCATCGTCCTTAAGCTTAACCTGATCATCATTAGCGGAAAGCAAACTCTTTTGGACTCTCTGACAAAGAGCGCAAACCAAATGAACAATTCTTACAGCCACATCCAATTCCTTGGAAAACTCACCATCCTCCATTTTTTCGGTCCAGGTTTATTCAAAGCCCTCAGCTTGGATTTTTAGAGAGAGAACAGTGTGGGAGAGAGAGATATGGTGAGAAATTGGGAAGCTGAGTGCCTTACATGGTGGGTTAGTGGGGGTGTTGGAGCATTTGAGATGGTGGAGGTTCCTGAACCATTGATCTCCCCCTAATAGAAAGAATTTCGCAAGGGAGTATTCGCAAAGTTTGCGTTTGATTGGAATTATTATTTAAAAAAAAAAAAACAAATTGAGAGAGAGAGGGGGGGGAGTGTGTGACCGTGAGAACCCAGATACCAAGGGCCCTAGAAAGAACAAAATCATGTCACTCACTCGCTTCACTTGCACATAAAAAAACATATAAAAATTCGATTTAGGATTCAATATCTATAGTCAAACTAATTATATTTATTTTTTGGGAATCAATTTAATATATTTAATTAACCTACTTTTTTTTTTATTGTGTGAATATATAATTAACCTAATTTATTTTATTTTTTTTTGGTTTGACAAAGAGTAATTTTCTTCCTTTTTGGGCGTGGTTAAATGACACTTCTTAACACACGGTATCGGATATTCCACAAATTAATTCGGATAGGTACTCCCCAGAAGGTTTGAACCCATGACCTAATATATAAGTTGCAACTTATTTATCAATTAACCAACAACTCTTATATATATTTTAAATTTTTTTATATGGACCACAGTGGCAGTTTTGCAAATTATTCAATATTCATGGGCAATTCATAGCTGTTAATGTTGAAAATGAAAAACAAACTCACGTATCTCCTCACCCTCACAAGGCTGTCACTTTCTCCTGCTGTCTCTCTCTCTCTCCTCATTTACTGTCACCCCTTTCTCTCTCCTCCATACCTTCCATTCGCTCCTTTCTCTCTCCTCCGCTTCCACCGTCCCGGCCACTCACTCACTAAACTCACCTGCTCACTTCGCCGGCTACCACGTCCCCTCCCTCTTTCGTTCTCTCTCCTCCACCCTTTGTGAAATTTCAATCCTATTAGTTACTGAGGGTGGGAGTGGGGTAGAGGTAGGATTCAGTGCTATGCAACAATAATGGCCGTGGTGGAAAAGTTACTAAAAGGTTCTATGATGATAGTTTTGATGATGATAATTGATAATTGATGATGCTTTCATTTTTTTTTCCTTTCAACTTTTTTTTCATTTTTGTAGTTTCGTTATGTGTCTTTTGATTTATTTTTTTAAGTAACTTTTGCTAATATGATACTACTAAATGTTCATAAATAGTATAGTTGTGCATAAACTAATGTTCATTTAATAGCCTAGTAGTTCATAAGTAATAAACACAATGTTCATTTAAAATTGTCTAGTAGTCCATAAGTTATAAACACAATGTTCATTTAAAATAGCCTAGTAGCTAATAAGTAATAAACGCAATGTTCATTTAAAACGACCTAGTAGTTCATAAGTTATAAATGTAATGTTTATTTAAAATAGTCTACTAGTTCATAAGCTGCAAACGCAATATTCATTTAAAATAGTCTGGGAGTCATAAGCTATAAATGTAATTAATGTTCATTTAAAAATAGCCTAATTAGTTCATGAATTATAAACGTAATGTTCATTTAAAATAGCCTAATAGTTCATAAATTATAAACGTAATGATTTTGGCACGATTGATTGATTTGTTTTCTTTTACTTTGTTTTTTTACTTCTAAATCGGTAGTCATGGAACAATGGAACTCTTGGCACAACAAGCCAAATGATCATTGATGTAATAAATGTTAATTGTACCAGTTTGATGGGCGATGATGATGATATTTAGTTATATTATGTTTTTACCTTTCTTTTATTGGTTTCTTTTTCCTTTGTTTTGGTAGATTAATTTATTGCCATTAATTACTCATAAAAAAAATTAATTGTTTATTTTTGTTAGTTATGGAAAAATAGTTGATGAATTATGGACCTTTCGTCATTAATATTTAAATCAAGTTCATAGTTAATAATTACGATATTAGTTTAAGTTTTATTTAAAATAGTCTAATAGAGTTGTTGTTCATAAAGTATATATATAGTGTTATTTAAAATAGCCTAATTGTTCATAGTGTACAAACATAATGTTCATTCAAAATAACCTAATTGTTCATAGTGTTCATTTAAAATAGTTTAATTATTCATAGTGTACAAACATAGTGTTCATTTAAAATAGTCTAATTGTTCATAGTGTACAAACATATTATTCATTTAAAATGGTCTAATTGTTCATAAGGTATAAACGTAGTGTTCATTTAAAATAGCCTAATTGTTCATGGGGTATAAACTACTGTCCATTTAAAATAGCCTAATTGTTCATAGTGTACAAACATAGTGTTCATTTAAAATAGTCTAGTTGTTCATAGTGTACAAACATAGTGTTAATTTAAAATAGTCTAATAGTGTACAAACATAGTGTTCATTTAAAATAGTCTAATTGTTCATAAGGTATAAATGTAGTGTTCATTTAAAATAGCCTGATTGTTCATGGGGTATAAACTAGTGTTCATTTAAAATAGCCTAATTGTTCATGAGGTATAAACGTAATGTTCATAAGGTATAGTTCATTTCTCTCCAAATTTAGAAAAAAGTGAGGTTTAATTTAAATAGTTTTATATGTAGTTCATAAGTTATTAACGTATGATTCATTTAAAATAGTCTAATAGTTCATTAGCTATAAACGTAAGGTTCATTCCTCTAAAAAAAAAAAGAAAAAACAGGGTTCATTTAAAATAGTCTCATAGTTCATAAGTTATAGATGTATTGTTCATTTAAAAGAGTCTAGTAGTTCATCATCTATAAACGTAAGGTTCATTCCTCTAAAAAAAACCGTTAGATCTTATAGTTTATAAGTTATAAGCATATGGTTCATTTAAAATACTCTTATAGTTCACAAGTTATAAATGTTAGGTTCATTTAAAATATTTTTATAATTCAAAAGTCATAAACGTCAGGTCTATTCATCTAAAAAAAAGTAAGGTTCATTTAAATAATCTAATAGTTCATAAGTTATAAACATATATTTATTTAAAATAGTCTAATCATTTCATTATAAGAGTAAGATTCGTAATGTAAAATCTATTATAAGTGCAATGTTTATAGTGGACAAACGTTCATTTAAAATAGCTTAATTGTTCATTTAAAAGAGCCTAATTGTTCATTTTGTAACAAAAAAAACAAAACATATTGTTCATTTAAAATAATCTAATTGTTCATAGATTATATACGTAATGTTCATAAAAAGTAGTCTAATTATTCATCTGTCATAAATGCAATGTTCAATAAAAAATAGTCCAATTGTTCAGTGGTTTTAATTGTTCTTTAAAAATAGTCTAATTGTTCATAGGTTATATACGTATGTTCATAAAAAGTAGCCTAATTATTCATCGATTATAAGTGTAATTTTCATTAAAAGTAGTCTAATTATTCATAAGTTATTAAAGTAATGCTTATTAAATATACTATAAGATTCTCAAAAAAAAACGAAAAAAAAAAGGAATTGAACACTTGAAAAGTTCACTCAAAAACAAAAAAAGTGTTTCATCAAAAAAAACAAAACAAAAAAAGTGCTGATCAAAAACGGAAAAAAAAAAGAGCAGAGAAGGTGCGGGTCCCACACAAACAAAAAGACAATGGAAGAGAAAGGAGAAAATGGTACAATTTTGAATATGGGCTGCACGTCGAAATACGGGGCTGAGTTTTGCGCGCGCATCGAATAGCTTGGCTTGGGTTTTGCAAGCGAGAACAATGATCTGGGCTGGGCCTGGTCCAGCGAATTTAGCATTGATATATTTGTGGTGTTAAAGAGCTCCTTGTCAAGCTAATTAAAATGGTTTGACAATCTAGACATGTTATTTATTGAGATTCTTCATCAATAAATCCTTTAACTTGTTCTTATTTGTCATTCATTTGGCTTGATGATATGACATTAGTGTGAGTCATGGTTTAGTGATATCGATACATTTATTAAGAGTTATTATTGGGCACATTATCAATTCGAAAAATAGTTGTTCATTTTTAACAAGTAGTTCCTTACCGATTATGAAAATACTCATATGAAGTCATCACTAATTACTCGAAATAAATAAATTTACGTATTCCTTAATTAGAAGTATGATGAGTCGATGACAATGACACCACAAGAAACAATTGCCCTAGTATGGGGGAAATCATGAAATGCAAGTCATCATCATCTCAAAATCATTACCTCTATGTACCAATTTATGAATTATAGTATGAGCTTTTTGCCAACTTAAAGTACAAAAAATGAGTATCTCGCTAAAAAAAAATAAAAAATATGATGGTCATATGTCAAATGTATCATACACTTAACTTTTTTGTATTTATCTCTCTCCTCTCCCTATTTTCAATATTCCCAACCATTTCCCCTATTTTTCAAGTTTGTTAACTATTGTTGCTTGCTAACCAATTCCTATATAAGCATAGTCCCATATGACTATATATGCGAGTAGCCTTATTCCTTCTTATTATACCTCTATTTCCAATCGCTTCAATGGAAGAACAGTGGTCATTGAGAAGCACTAAATTAAAACAGTGAGACCATGATTGAAAGTATTTTATTGTAGTAAGTGAAATAAATAAAAGAGAACTGTCATTGATTGCAAACTGTGGAGTAGTATATATAATTGCACGGCTAAATGCTTCATTTAAACCGTCCGTACATAAACCACAAATGCAAAACAGAACCTGCCAGGCCAAGTGCCCAACCGCGCCTTCAATGAAAGCCTATTCAGTTAGGCTTTCCCACCACCTATTGCCGATACATGATTTTTTATTTTATTTTTTTTTATTTTTTGAAATAGCAAGAAAGCTAAGTCGGGTATTAACTATTGAGGTCCGGAATTTAAAATGAACTCGATAAAGAACTATTAAAACAAATAATCAGTTAAAAAACTAGCAGACTGGAAAAGACCTATATTAGTGGAAAATATCACATCTTCTAGTAAGCGGTAAAAAACTAAAAACCAATCATAATATCTATATATTAGAGGTATTTTCTGACAGCATTGGAGGCGTCCACCTAAGCGAGTCATGGTAATAAAATTTTAAAATAAATATAAAATAAAAATATATGTTTGGTATAGAATATATACTAAAGTTGTACTTTCCTAAATCTTTAAAGACTACACTATTAATTAGAGTTTTAGAATATATACTAAAGTTTTACTTTCCTAAATCATTAAATAGTAGACTATTAGATTTTAAAAGCATATAACTTTAGTTTCATTGCTTAAGAAATTAAAATTCTTACACCATTGGAACGAGTATGAAATATCCTTTCAAATGAGACTCATTTGTAGTATGTTCTATGGATTTACAACATTAGATGCGTTCACCTAAAAAGGTAATCAATAATTAGCTTAACAAGCTGACACAGCTAAAGAGTTGCATGTAAAAATAAGAGAAAAGACATGTATATTAGCTATACAAATTTAAAAAGCAATCTCAAGGTAAAATATAATAAAAAAGAGTATGTGTAGAATAAAGAAATAAACGATGAATCTAAAATGATTCTAGGTCCAATCTTTATTGTTTGAAAAGTAGTTATGTATACATTATACATTTAAAGTGATTTTACCATAAAAGAAGGTTCATATCTTTGGAATGTTAGTTGTACACTTATAAGTTATATCAACCTGTATTGGCTTACCAACATCAAGCTTAGAAAAACTTTGAAACTATTACCGGCCTCTTGGATCATGTAACATATGGGATGAGTTAATTAATAGTTAATTGAAATTGATGGTAAGACTTTAAATTAGATAAGATGCCCTATAAAGTCATAGCAATTTTATTATATGGCATACATGATATTAAATGGATTATATAAATATTTATCCATATATTACTAATAGTTTTTCATAAGTGACAATTACACTTTGATTTTTCGATGAGACTAAAAATAACGTTATATTAGTTTATTATATAATAACAGTTCGTGCAACGCACGGACATACTATACGGGCATCCACCTAGTAAGTTTCATATTTCATAGTATATATATTAGTGTGTAATTTTTTATCTACTTAGAGCAAAAAATTATCTAACGATTTGTTTTGAAAAGGAAAATTACCAAATGAACAAAAAATATTTTATTCTTTTGTATGCTTATCTTTTTTTATTAAAATTTTGCCAAATAAACTAACATATTTTCAACTGTGGACAATTAAGAGCAACCAAAAAGTTTAATGGATAACTGGGGATAATTGTAACAACTAGAAAATCAGTTGTAAAAGAACATGCCCCGAGTATATATGATAGTGATGATGAGACTATGAATTGATGGAAGGAGGGAAATGGATCAAAATAATTCAAAACAAATACACATACATTGTGGTCATTTATTAAGAGTTAACCTGTTAGGAAGGTTACATAAAGTCTACATCTATATGGTTCTAAAAAGGGAGACACATTTCCATTCGCATGTTATCAATTGCGTATTCTACTTTGATATAAATTCCAAAGTTGTAATAAAGTTTTTGTTTTTTTGGTCATAAAAAGAATTACTATATGTATTAGTTTTGCTAGTTATTAACGTTTCCATTATACATCGTGCTTATAAATAAGTGGATACTCATACTTCCACTTACTCACTTAGCATAGTAGAGAGAGAGAGAGAGTACAGTAGAGAGAGAAAGAGAAAGAGAGGAAAAGAAAAGGAAGAAGATGAAGAAATGAAATGGTGTGTTTATGTTTTCTAGTGGACCAAAAGAGGCACGTGACTAGACACAAGCCGGTGGCTGGGCAATGCTCACGGTGTGGGAGAGGAGCAAGCGTGGCGGACATGAAGACTGCAACAAGATTTTGTTTGGTACCTTTCTATTTCAAATATTGGAAAGCCATTGTTTGTACCTTTTGTGGTGCTACCCATAACTCTTATACCTAAACTACCTCTTCATAATATCTCCATGTATATTCTTGTGACTTATTATTCATCAATAGAGTATATGCTTGTAGATGAGTTGAAGTTGCGTTATGTCCATCTTTCTTCTTTACTTCTTTCTTCCTCTTTGATTGTTCATTTTCCCTTTTTTATAGTGATTTCCACTTATATTTTGTGGTTCAAAAAACAAATTGAGATAGAGATCAATTAGAGGAATTAATATAATATAGATATAAACAATGTCGGAGTCAGAATTTGTCCTACAAGAAGTCAAATTGCGTTTTGATCATTATGATCATTTTTATTTATGTGAATTGACTCTTTGGCCTTTACATTCTGGAGCTATCAATTTTGAAGGACGAATATTAAGGATTAATGCTAATTATAAAGACCTTTAAAACGTTTATGAATGTAGATGAAAACAGATGCATGTAGTAATTAAATTTTTCATTGGGTAAAGTATCAACAAAGCGGGGATAGCTCAGTTGGGAGAGCGTCAGACTGAAGATCTGAAGGTCGCGTGTTCGATCCACGCTCACCGCAGAAATGATTTAAGGCCCATGAAAACGATTTCCTAATGGCCCATAATCCTAAAGGCCCATAAAAACGATTTCCTAATGGCCCATAATCCTAAAGGCCCATGAAAACGATTTCCTAATGGCCCATTTAACGATTTCCTAATGGCCCATAATCCTAAAGGCCCATAAAAACGATTTCCCTTGGTTGGAGTTAAAATGATGGGCCGTAGAATAGATAAAATAGTTTTATATGCTGTTGTGGTCTTGTGGCCCAAGCCTTTTCGACTCTACAAGTCTTCCGCTTGCACGCCTTGAGTAACAGTTTTTTCTTTTTGGAAAAGTTTTGTACCCTGTAGTACAACTTTTTTGATAAAAATACACCCACTATATCTGTATTCAAAAAGACATCCAAATTCGTTATTTGCAAGATTAAAGTCGTGGTGTTTAAGTTGCGCTGTAAAAAAAATTTAGGTAACTATCATGTGCTTTTTCCAACATAATTTCATCCTTTTGTAAAGTGGAGATTTTCAAATTTCACCCACAAGTCCACAAATAACATACTCAGTAGCTTACAAATTTCTTTTTCATACCATCAATCATGTGTATATTCGGAACCCAATTTATTTATTTTTTCTACTAATAAATCTCAAAATAGACGAAAAGAGAATCCTTTGAAAATGAAAAATATGAAAGCATAAACTCCGCAAATAGAGATATAGTTATTCCACTTAAGGGAATTAAAAAAACTAAAAAGTAACTTCAAACGAGATGGAAAACATCAGTCACATATCACGAATGACCAGTTCTTCGTCCTAACAAACGTTCTAATAAATGTTAGAATTTGGAAAAATTAGATATGGAGAGGATCAAATGAGGGAAGCTATAATTTTTGTATTGTCGGAGTTTGTTTGTTTTTTTCCTCATTGTAGATGCATGGTAAATTGTTAAATATTTATTTCCTCGTTTGTAAACAAAAATGAATATTTTGGTAGCATGAACACTCGAGTTTCTTATATAGCTTATAATACGGTTGCCCGTATTTCTTTTTTTTTTTTGGGGGGAAGTTGTCCTTAATTCTAAGGATATGCTAATCTCTCATATTTGCCTCTCGAGTCTCGACTGCATTCACGGGGCCAACATGACTTTAAATTATTTTTCTTCCCTCTCTCGATTTTTTGTTTCAATTTACTAATTCTCGTACATATTACTATCGTTTCACTTAAGTTCATGTAATTTATTTCCTGCAAATTCATATAAGCTCAGCTGAAAAGTACTCACTGGTAATAATGTATTTTTTCCCACTGAATTAAAAGGATTGAACAATATATAAATTGAGTTAAACAAAATTAAACCGAACTAAACCAATTACTTATTAATTAAGTAAAAACATATACACCGTAAATTATTACATGAAGTTGCAATTTGCAAACAGCAAATTATTTTAGAATGTGGCAAAGATGTACAAAACCAAATTTTCACATATGGTTGATCCCTGTATATATTGGGTGCGTTTGTTAGAACTGAACTTACCAAAACTGAATTGAATTCGATATTACTAAACTGGACACTACTAAACTGAATTCAACATTACTAAACTGGACACTACTGAACTAAATTCAACATCACTAAACTGGTCACTATTGAACTGAACACAACTGAACTAAATTGAACACAATTTGATATCTGAGACAAAAAGTATATATGTTTCTGAACTCAACACCACTGAACTGAACTGATCATAATTTAACTGAATTTAAAATCACTGAATTGATACCAGAACTGAACTGACCATATAAGCTCTAACAAAGGCACCCATTATATAGTTTTGACCTGATTAGGCATTGCGACTTTTAGATAAGTGTGGAACCTGGAGTGAGTGTGGAAATAAGTAGGGAACTAATAAAAGAAAAAATAATATTAAAACATGAAGTGATAGGGACATGTTCTCCAGGCCATGTGCTGAAATGCGGCGATTTGTAAGAAAATGACCAAATTTCGCTGGACACAACTAACGTCATCTTCTAACGGACTAACGTCCCGTCCCTCCATGGCACTCCCGCATCAGTCCAACTTCGGGCAATTAACCATCTTGGTATATAAAATAAGGGCCTCTCGACACATTGGTATATTTTATTACTTCGGCGATATATCTACACCGACGACAAATACACCCAAATATATTTCGCCGGAGCAAATATTTAATTAAAATATTATTTTTTCGTATTTATTGTGTATTTCTACCATTTCAACCTAAAAATTAAAATTTTAACATTTTTTCTTTTTTTCTTTTCTTTCCAACTTTTCCCTTTTTCCCATTGTTCACTGTCATCGTCATCTTCTCCAATGTTCCAGCCATTTGTTCCATTTGTTCATAGATTGAATTTGCATTAACCTTTTAGATTAACCAATATTCTCCCCTCATTTTAATTGATTTCCCCCCTATTCCCTTATGAATTGTTGTTATTCTCCTTTTAAATTGTTTTTGATATTGGGAAAGAAGATTGAAATTGGGGAAAAGGATTTTCCAGCCACCGCCATTGTCACAACTACCACCGTCACAACCACTACCACCGTCAGATCCACCACCCACCACCACTGCAACCACAACCACCACCGTCAAATCACCACCCTTCTTCAGCCAAGATACTCTAGCACCGTCTTTCTCAAGACCGGGAAAAACAAAAACACACAAAGATTCGTTTAGAGTTTCTCTCTCTCTAATCACCAATCCTCCAACACTATCACATCAAGAACTCAAAGAGGTTGGCAACTACGAAGCTCTGGTGGCTATGGCTTTAACAGAACAATATCAACCCCACGCAGCTAAAATCAATGGGTAATGGGCAACCCACAATTACGCAAATCAAATAAAATGAGGGAAAAGGGGAAAATAAATAAAATAAGTGCAGAAATTTTAAATTACGTTTTTTTAGCTAAAAATGGTATGTAGAAATACACAATAAATACGAATTAATAATATTTTAATCTTATATTTCTCCGGTGAGGTGTTTTTGGGTGTATCTGTCGTCGGTGTATTTTTAATATACCAATGTGTCGCCTGAGCAACAAAATATACCAATGTGTCAACATACCATCATTTTATATACCAATCTGGTTAATTGGCCGTCCAACTTCAACGACAATGCCAAGATTTTTATTTCACAACCCTATGGGTGTGTGTTATTCTTTAAAATCAAACAAAATTAAATTAGATTCAATACTACTGAGTTGAATTAAAAGACTATTTTATTAAATTAAGCACTAATGAATTGAATAGAATATCACAAAATTAAACGTAATCTAAAGTAATACGAGTATATAAGAGAACACAAAAATTTATATTAGACCGTTTCATGGTGAGATAGAGTGACTTTTGCAGAAAATAAGAGTGATTTGTGGATAAGAAGTTATCCATATTCTTTATCAAAATTACCTATCCCACCGTGAAACAATCTTATAAAACTTATTGGTCACCAAAAAAGTATATTTCTAATACTACTAAAATAAATTGAATACTACCAAACTACATTAAAACGAATAAAATAACCTAAAATCGCCCCTAAAGGATTGGATATGCTTTAAAGAAAACACCCACACAGCCACACTCGCATTCTCTCGCTCACATAACTGTCAACTAACTCCGTCATCTGAGTGATTCGTTGCATTTACATCCCCACCCAAATGGCCAAAAGCCGCGTTATATGGGCCCCATCAACGGTCCCGTACCAGCTGAGCAAGCAAATTCCTCCCAACCCCAAGTAGACTAATTACCATTATCATAAATCTTAGTTTAATCTTCTTTGTTATATATTTCTCTATACATCATTAGTGTACGAATCAGTAATCATCCTTTCAGTAAGTAAGCTTCTAATGTGAAAAAGACCAGATTCAAAACATACCTTATAACTTGCATTGCATGGCCTCTATTTTTCTGCTTAACTATAATAGTTCTAGTAATTATTGAAAAATGATTGAGGCATCAAATCTGAAAAACCCCGAAGTTTCAAATAAACAAGAACAGCTGGTTCTAAACGGGGTTGATTTAGATTCGTAGTTTCAAATCTTTTTCATAATGTGGGTCCTTTTTTCTCTCTCTGAAAATGACAGCCTAATCAACAGCCTGGAAAGGGCTGTTGTTCTGGCTAGCTCAAAAATTTGCTCCACTTTAGGGGAAGATTTTGATGGTAGTTGGTTTATTTCATGGTGCCATTGATGCCCTCTCAACTGGGCACTTCCACTATTTCTCTCTCTCTCTCTCTCTCTCTCTCTCTCTCTCTCTTATATCATCCTCAACCCCATTTTGTAGCTCATTCAAAGAGGTAAGAGCAACAATAAAGTTTTGAACTTTATATGTTTTCAGAACTACATTTATGCTTTAGCATAGTCTCTTTGCTGTCTTTAATCTTGCTACTACCTTGTTTTGCCAATTTGGGTTGGTTGTAATCTTTACGTTTCTGCCATTAGCTTGGTTTTTTGGGCATTGTTTTATAGATCTAAAGCTGTTCGAGGAAATGCCTCTGTGAATATGAGCTGCTAGGAACTTTGGTTTCTGCCATCTGGGCATTAGAAGGGGATCTTGGGTTTTCATCTTGAATTGTTTGGGTTATTGTTTTAGGTTCTTTTTAGGGTTATTTGAGCTGATGAAGATGAAAGGTGTGAAGTGGGTACCTTTGGTTTTAGCTCTTATTCTATTTGGGTTGATGGTTACTTGCTCTATTGCCTCTTTTAGTCCTCCTGATAGTTACTTGATTGCTTGTGGTTCTTCAGAAAAAGTATCTTTTCAAGGTCAGACTTATGATCCTGATACAGGGCATTCCTCAGTCAAATTGAACAGTAAAGTTAATTCTCTTGTTGCCACCTCCAATTCTAGTGCTCCCTTTCCAATTTACCAATCTGCCAGAATTTTCACTAGTACCGCGTCTTATGAATTTGGTATCCAGCAAAAAGGCTGGCATTGGATTCGTCTTTATTTCAGTCCAATCCCATATACTGGCCAAGACTTGAAATCTGCATCCCTTACAGTAGTTACTGAAAATTTTGTGCTCCTTCACAACTTCACATTCAAGAATTACAAAGGCTCTTATTTTTCTAAGGAGTTTGCAGTCAATGTGCCTTCAGATTCCTTGACCCTCTCCTTCATTCCTTCAAACAATTCAGTAGCATTCGTGAATGCTATTGAAGTTGTCTCTATCCCAGATGGATTGATCCCTGATCAAGCTTTGGATTTGCCATCTACCTCTTTTAATGGGTTGTCAGAGCTGGCACTTGAGACTGTTTATCGGTTGAATATGGGTGGTCCGTTGCTTACTGCTCAAAATGATACCCTAGGCAGAACTTGGGAGAATGATGTGAAATATCTGCACGTGAATAGCTCTGCTGCAAATATGTCTGTTAGTCCCTCAACTATCAAGTATCCGGTCACAGTTACTCGAGAAATAGCACCAAACTGGGTGTATGCCACTGCTGAGCAAATGGGAGATGCAAATGTGGCCGATAGCAATTTCAACATAACATGGGAATTCTATGTCGACCCCGACTTCATGTACTTTGTACGGGCTCATTTTTGTGATATTATCAGCAAAACACTGAATACTCTTGTGTTCAATCTATACATTAATTCAGATGCCTGGGCGAGTGTAGACCTTTCGACCTTGACTGGTGGTCTTGCGGTGCCTTTCTACAAAGATTTTGTTGCCAATTCTTCAGATTCGGGTATGTTGACCATAAGTATTGGTCCAGATCCTGCAGCTGATGACACCAATGCCATCATGAATGGTATGGAAATCATGAAGATAAGCAATGAAGCCAGAAGCTTGGACGGGGTTTCCCCTGTTGAACATCTTCTTCCCCAATCATCAAAGAAGAAGAACACTGCCATCATCATTGGTTCAGTCATAGGAGCAGTAGCAGCCGTTGTGGTGATAGTCCTGTTCTGTTGCTGCTTTGTTTCTCGAAAGTCAGAGACTCCTCAGCAAGGGCATCCCTGGTTGCCTTTGCCCTTATATGGAAACTCCCTCACCATGACAAAGATGTCTACTACCTCTCAGAAGAGTGGTACAGCTAGCTGCATCTCCCTGGCTTCCACCAATCTTGGCAGGTTCTTCTCATTCCAGGAAATTATAGATGCGACCAATAAATTTGATGAGAGTTTGCTTCTTGGAGTTGGTGGCTTTGGAAGGGTTTACAAGGGAACACTTGAAGATGAGACCAAAGTTGCTGTTAAGAGGGGAAATCCAAGATCAGAGCAAGGTATAGCTGAATTTAGAACTGAAATTGAAATGTTGTCTAAGCTACGACACCGCCATTTGGTGTCTCTTATTGGATATTGTGACGAGCGATCTGAGATGATATTGGTCTATGAATACATGGCTAATGGGCCTCTGAGGAGCCATCTTTATGGCACAGATCTCCCCCCTCTCTTTTGGAAACAACGACTTGAGATATGCATTGGGGCTGCAAGGGGACTTCATTATCTCCACACTGGTGCAGCACAGAGCATTATTCACAGAGATGTTAAGACCACAAATATCCTTTTGGATGAGAATTTTGTGGCTAAGGTGGCTGATTTTGGCCTCTCAAAAACTGGACCTTCTCTGGATCAGACACATGTAAGCACTGCTGTTAAAGGAAGTTTTGGGTACCTTGATCCAGAGTACTTTAGAAGGCAGCAACTAACAGAGAAGTCAGATGTGTATTCATTTGGGGTGGTTCTAATGGAAGTTCTTTGCACCAGGCCAGCTTTAAACCCTGTGCTCCCTCGAGAGCAAGTCAATATTGCAGAATGGGCAATGAATTGGCAAAAGAAGGGCATGCTAGACCAAATTATGGACTCGAACCTGCAAGGGAAGGTAAACCCTGCTTCACTTAAGAAGTTTGGGGAGACCGCAGAGAAGTGCTTGGCGGATTATGGGGTTGATAGGCCATCAATGGGAGACATCTTATGGAATCTTGAATATGCTCTTCAGCTTGAGGAAACAACATCAGCTCTAAATGAACCTGATGATAACAGCACAAATCACATCCAAGGTTTACCATTGACCTCCCTCGAGCAATTTAACAACAGTGTTAGCATGATAGATGGAGCTAATTCTGTCACCGATGATGATGCGGAGGACGCCGCAACGAGTGCTGTGTTCTCTCAATTAGTAAATCCCCGTGGAAGATAGGGAACAAGTGTATATGTTCTTGACCATCTTGGGTGTTGCATGCTCCATTCAAAGATATAAGAAGGTTAAGTTAACATTCATTGTCAAAGTTGTTAGCTTGTTCATTGTTTACCCATTTCGATTTGTAATATGGTGACAGAATGGGTATGATGATGCCCATCCAATACCGTTCCCAAGTTCTCCATAGAAATCCTTCCATTTTCTCTTCATTCTGATTGAATTGGATTTTGCTACCCATTTTATTACACATACTTCTGGATATTGATATATGTAATGGTTCCACCGACTCTTGTTCAACATTGTTCCACAATACAGAAAATAAAGCACAGTTTCTGCGATTATTAGTACTTATGACTTGGTTTTGTTTGATTTATTATTTATATGCTTGTTGGTTCTCAGTTCTCCTTTTGAGACTATGATTTGCTCAAGATGAGCAACTGGCTGCAGTTATTTTCTACAATTCAAACCTCAAATTACTTTATTTAATTGAAGTTATGAAAGAGCTAACAAGAGTTGTAATACAAATGAAGACTGGGAAGCAAAAATGTTAATTATTCTGTTTTCAGATGGTTATTTCTTATTTTCATTTTCTACACACTATTCCATTTCCACTGCTTGTGCTGGAACTGCAGTCTAACATGCCCAAGTCCTTCAGAAAGGTGAGATCCTGTCGCTGCACTCCAACTGGAGAAAACAGGCAGGAGTTACAGTCTGCAGATAAAAGTGAAGAGGTTCTGTACCTCTTTTCCCCGCCAACTACAGGCATTGCAACACCTGGTTTTGCAGGGTTCTTGAAATCTGGCTGATACGTTCTCCCAAGCACCCCTTCAACTTCAGGTGAAATTCCAACGAATCGGAACTGCACTTCCAAGTGAGCAAAACAGTTGTCTGAAGGTATTTGATAGTTGTGTATCCTGTCATCTTCCTTTGTAACCGGCACCACAGTGACAGAGATCTCAACAACTTCTAGTAGTGTCACCATGACACTATTCCTGCTTTCTGTCCTCTCTATTTTTAGGTCTTGTGTTGAAGATGTCCAGCTAAATGGATAACCTTCAGGTATTGCTAGCTCCTGTCCGTCATATGAGAGCTTCAAGTGGTCAACTTCATCATCCCATGCAACAGCTGGTGTAGCTTCGAGAGAGAAACTGTGGGAGTCGAACAACATCCCTAAGGCTTGTATCCATGTGTAATCTCGAGTTCGACCAGCAGGTCGCAACCCAATGAAGCGGGCGTTGATTTGGAGATTGAGATCTGAAACTAAGCTAAAATGCTCGTTGCTCTTGCCGTGGAAATAGAAAACAATGCCGTCTCCACCAATGAAGCGAGGATCCAAGCATGCTGCTCCACGACCACTACAATTTGGTTTGCGACCTATCATTGTCAAACCAACTATTGTAAGTAATACTCCAAATAGATTCAAATGACATGAACATTGTTTCAAAAGAACCCAATGTGACTATATGTTATACTAAAGACAATAAAATGGGGAAGTAATAATAGTATCTTCGGTGTCTGACATTGATTGTACTTATTCTTATTATTTGGTTTTCTGTTTTCTTAGCTTATCTGTTTTCGTTTCCTGTGATCACAGATTACAAGACATTCAACACTTCCCTAATTTTTATGCTGCAAAAAGAGTCTATATATGTGTTTAGCCAAGAAAAAACAAAACAACGATGAAGAAAAATGCTAATTTGCTGTCAGCAGTAAAATGCTAATTTGCTGTCAGCAGTAAAATGAAACAAGAGAGGACACTTACTTCTGCATTCAGCCTTGCATATTGGTGAATAGCAGTTTATATAGCAAACTTTGGCTCTAGGATTATTAGGATTACTTGTCGGGCACTGCTTTGGGCATGTTATGCGCCTGAAGAAGCAAGGGCTTCTACGAGCATAGCAGGTCCTAGTCTCTGCATGTACACTTGTTGAACCACCAGAATGCGCCGCCTGTACATGAATGGAGATGATTACCTGGAAAGAAATTAGTAAGCAGCTGATGCTTGAGATCTTCATGCCTATCCCTCTCGTGAATACACTAAAGGCCCAGCAAGTCTCTCCCTTTGCCATTCTTGTAGGAACTAGGAACAAGCAAGTGGATCTTTCATTATATATAGAACCAAGTAATGGTACTATGCTTGATCAGACTTTCAGCGTGGCGCCCCACCCAGTTTTCCTTTCTACTTTCTGGTAAGGTTCAACTCAAAACCTGTTCAGCACTTGGAGCATAATCTAATTGCAACATGGATCAGGGTGGAGATTGAAAGCTTTGCGGTAATGTTACTCTTGGTCAATGCTTTGGACTTTGGAGCCAAACGTTTGGTTAGGCTAAATGGAGTATTTGATTGGGATTTTAACTAATTGGTTTTTAAACATAAAGCATTGTTCTGTAAGGTTGTTTTGCTTTTAGGTTGATGGATGCACTGTATTTGGTTGACCTGCCAGCAGAAGTATTCTCAATGAACATGTACCAGATGAACTTTTGAAATGAAAAGTTGTGCATTTGGATCTAACCTTTGCAGATATAACTGTAGGGAGGTAATTGCAGGAGCACCAAACAAACATTGGATTAAATCTTACTCTGGGCTGCCACTTTTTGTTACCGTGGAATATGTTGTTGCAAACTCGCAATTCACTGCAAGGACATCCATTTTCATTATATGTATACATTTTATCTTTTCTAACAAATGTATATACACGGTTAGTGAAATTAGGTTTCTATATTCCAGAGAAAAAGTGAAAATAAGTTTAAATACACCGCACTATGTGCAATTATTTGATTAGTCCAATTTTTAAATACTTCATGATCCGATATGAAACAACCGTCAATTTAAGAGTAGAATTTTGTGAAAGATTGCGAGATGATCAATGTGTTTAATCCGTCAAGTACATCCAGAAGAGCAAATAGAATATGACATTTTCTTTGAATAATATCAACCAGACCACCAGGGTGTATAGAAAAAAGAGAGAGATTTAGATACTTCTTGAGGATGCTCTGCCAATTGCCATTACGCTCTTTGCCTCTCCAATTGACCTTGTGAGAAACAATGAGATGAAATAACAAATCAGACTCTGCTAATATGTGTTGTATTGCTTGTTTTCAACACTCACCAATCGTAAACATTAAATTATAAGAGTAAACACCAACATTCACAATATTCACCGACACTCATCAATACTCACCAAGTCACCATCACCAACACAAAAGAAAAAGAGAAACATGACCTATAGAACATACTCCAACTAATATTTTGCAAAAAGAAAAATCTAAAGTAAATAGGAAAAACTTCCCTATATGTGTGGAATCTTGGATAAGATTTCGTACTCAAAGGTGACAAAGGGGAAACATCACAGTCACGTGTGGCTCGTGAGCTAATCACGCCAAAACTTTAAATCACACAACAAAAAGTCACAAATTTCGCGGATAAAGTTTAAAAATTCAAACAAAAAGCATAATGGATTTGCATATGACCTGGGTTTCTTGTATTCATGGCCCAATACAGTGATCCAACAGTGGGCCCACTTAAACTCTTCAACTTCCCTCCAATCAAAAATTCTAAATTAAGTTTCACTTGCCACACACTTCGAGGCTCCACTCTCTTAACTTAACCACCTCCAACACAATCATAACACACCAAGAACCCTAATTTCATTCATCCCAAAATTTTTGAAATTTCCAATTTTGTCAAATTCAACTTGGTTTCGAATTTCGATTTCATTTCATTCTCGAAAGGGTTTTCCCATTATCCGTCAGTCCCCGATTTTCTCTCTCTTCACCGAAGTTAATTTCTTGCTGGATTTTCAACAAAGGGCTGTTTTTGAGGTATGCCCATGTTTTTACTTCCCAATTAATGGCGGTACATAGGGTTTTCCTCTTTTTCTTATGGAGATTTTGGGCATTGTTTTAGACATATAATGGGTTTCATTACCCTTTCTTGTACTGTATTCTTGATGTTAATAGTCTTTGTATAGAAACATGTGGGTCTAGTGGTTTTTTGAATCGTATCTCTGCTCTTTTGGTGTTTTGAGTTGTATTAGTTTGGGTTTCATAGTTCTATATACATATATGCTGGTGATGGTACTATAAGATTGTGTGACACTGTGAGGATGAATTTGGGCTTATAAGGTTGGACATTCCTTTGGGTGTTGGTGGGTTGTGGAAGTTACCAGGAAGTGAGGGCATGGAGACCCCGGTTTCAGAAGGGTTGGCTCCGAAGAGGTCAACGAGGAGGAAAGTGAGTTTGAGAAATTATGATGAGAAGTTGATGGATGAGTTCATAGAAGAGCATTTGGGTGGTTCCTTGAAGAAAAGGAACAGGACTAAGTTTGACTTGGAGAAAGAAACCGAGAAGGAGGCAATGATAGCTATATCTCTCGGGTTTCCCATTGATGCTTTACTTGATGAGGAGATTAAGGCGGGTGTTGTGAGGGACTTGGGTGGGAAAGAACAGAATGACTACATTGTTGTGAGGAATCATATTCTATCCAGGTGGAGGGGTAATGTTCGGGTGTGGCTGTCGAAGGGGCAGGTCAGGGAAACTGTTAGTAGCGACTTTGAGCATTTGATATCCTCTGCTTATGATTTCCTTTTGTACAATGGGTATATTAATTTTGGTGTTTCGTCAGCTTTCACTTCTCAGATTCCGGAGGAGGCATCTGAGGGGTCTGTGGTGATAGTTGGTGCTGGACTTGCGGGTCTTGCTGCAGCAAGGCAGCTTTTGTCGTTTGGTTTTAAGGTTCTTGTTCTTGAAGGCAGGAAGCGTCCTGGGGGCAGAGTTTATACTCAGAAGTTGGGGAAAAAGGGTCAGTATGCTGCAGTTGAGTTAGGCGGAAGCGTTATTACTGGTATTCACGCTAACCCTTTGGGGGTTTTGGCAAGGCAACTGTCAATACCACTGCATAAAGTGAGAGATAAATGCCCTTTGTACAAGCCAGATGGGACACTGGTTGATGCAGAGATAGATTCCAGAGTTGAATTCATCTTTAATAGGTTGTTGGATAAAGTGACTGAGTTGAGGAAAATTATGGGTGGATTTGCAAACGATATTTCTCTGGGTTCTGTGTTGGATACCCTTCAAGATCTTTATTCTGTGGCCAAAAGTAAGGAGGAAGGACAACTCCTTGATTGGCATTATGCCAACTTGGAATATGCAAATGCTGGATGTCTATCTGAACTTTCAGCTTCGTATTGGGATCAGGATGATCCCTATGAGATGGGTGGTGACCACTGTTTCCTGGCTGGTGGGAATTGGAGGCTGATCAGAGCATTATGTGAAGGAGTTCCTATTTTGTATGAAAAGACTGTTCATACTATTAGATACGGAAGCGATGGTGTTCAGGTGGTAACTGGAGACCAAGTGTTTCAAGCAGATATTGTCCTCTGCACTGTGCCGCTTGGAGTGCTAAAGCGAAAGGCAATCACATTTGAACCTGAGTTGCCAGAACGAAAGCTTGATGCCATAAACAGGTTGGGTTTTGGGTTGCTTAATAAAGTTGCTATGGTCTTTCCTTATGTATTTTGGGGAGAGGATCTAGACACATTTGGTTGTCTTGGTGACCATAGCCATGAACGAGGGGAATTTTTTCTGTTCTACAGCTACCACACAGTTTCTGGTGGCGCTGTCCTTGTAGCATTAGTGGCTGGAGAAGCTGCACAGGATTTTGAACACACGGACCCAGCCATTCTGCTGCACCGAGTTCTGAAGGTACTTAGAGGTACTAAACTCTTAACTTTTTTTTGAAGTTTGAGGCAAATAAGATGTTCACCATCAATATTATTTTTGGGTCATGGTCGCATGTATCTTCTCTTTTGGTTCTTGTTTAAGGTCTTCTCACCATTTAAAAAACTTCTGATATAGAATTCCCCTGTTTCTTGTTTGTGTTCTTCGGTGGACTGCTTCAATAGGTATTTATATTCCAAAAGGTGTTGACGTGCCTAATCCCATACAGACAGTCTGCACGAAGTGGGGCACCGATCCCCTGTCATATGGCTCATACTCTCATGTTCGAGTTGGCTCAACTGGAATTGACTATGATATCCTAGCTGAAAATGTTGGAAACCAGTTGTTTTTTGCTGGTGAAGCCACAAGTCGGAAATATCCTGCCACAATGCATGGTGCTTTTCTGAGTGGCTTAAGGGAAGCCGGTCGCATTTATCGAGCCACGAGGGGTCTGCAGTTGTACAGCAGGAAGTGTGGGCAGAGAAATCTTGGACCCAGCTTTGATACTCTAGTTGATCTATTTAGGAGGCCTGACTTGGCTGTTGGAAATTTCTTGTTTGTACTTGATCCTTGGACGGAAGATCCAAAGTCACTGGGGCTCTTGAGAGTTGCCTTTGAAGATTTGGCCAGCGAATTGTGCAGTGAATGCAGTTACTTGGTTGGGCGGGGTACAAAATGTGTGAAACATGGCAACCTGCCTTTGCAACTTTATACAATAGTATCTCGTGAGCAAGTGGAACAGCTCCAACAATTAGAAGGAGATAAAGAGAGATTATTATATTTGTTCGATAATCTTGGTTTGAAGCTCGCGGGACCTAGTGCCCTGGGTGCTCTAGGCAACTCTGTGGTTAGTAGCCTTTATAGTGCACGGAGGGGTAAGGGCCGGTCTCGTTTGGGAAATGGACCTCTGGGTATCGTGTACAAATGACCACTAATCAATATTCCAAGCTTGTGAAATTGTTTGTAGAGTATGGCTTCACGGGGCTCCTCGTCAACTAGTGCAGAAGTTTGCAACAATGGAGTTTGGAAGCCGCCGATGTTTTTTGGGTTTGATGCTGCTTCAGTTACCAGCGAGACAGCGAGCAATAGGTGTTAGTTGATGAAATAGCGAGCCCTTGTTGGATTCGCCACACAATTTTGGAGTAGGCTAATGTCAAGCAGTAGGTTAGAGTTAGTTGGTACAAAGAGGGAATGAAAAGTTAACTTTGGGTGGTGCTTGGTGCCATCTCTTATGACTACACATTCATAAATTTCTTGTATTCATGGGCTCATGCCCACCCACCACATGTAAATCTTTTGTACACTAATGAATTCTTTGTTGATGCAAAAGCATACTTCTTGTACCATCTTCCCCCAACTAAACAGCATGGGTAAGCATTTAGTGGACAAACAGCTTCTGAATCTCTGTCTGTGACTCTGTATCTCCAATTTTCCTTTTCCCCCCTTTCTATTGCTCCACCCACTTTATCTTTTTTACCCCTCTTTCTTGTTTTTGTTATGGACTTGTGGTGGTGTAACAAAGTCCCTTGGGGCTCAGTCCAGCCCATCACTAGCACTATGGTCGGCGCCACCGCCAGTACTGCCAGGCATGAAATCTAACCCAAATTTATAAAGCTGTAATTTTCTTAAACCCCAACTGGTGCTGTATGAATAAGATGATTGAATTGGTTTCTCCATTACGGTGGCGAAGAAGTTGCTGGGTCTTCAGTTTTCTGGATTTGGGTGAAATTTGAAGTCTGGTCTCATCACTTGATGATCTTATTGCTTTAATCTGCTGGTAGCTTAAAACATGTAAATATATAGCCTATTGTTACAATGATTGAAAATGTCGCCTTTGAGGCACAATCCAAACTACAACAAAGACAGTTTCCTGAGACTAAATCTCCATAAAGAAGGAAAAACATGAAAAAGACAGTCCTGACATAAATGATAAACCTGTGAGCCAAAACAGATACTACAGAATACAGATAGATAACCATGCAGATTTTTGATCATCTTGATTTCAGGGCTCAGCATTTTGGATGAAATCTACACAAGAACGGCAGGGGCAGTCTTCAAAGCGGCACGTCAGGCAGCCAAAGCAGACACATGATGTGCAGCCCTTACATATCGGTCTCCGGGGGCATCCCCTGAACCTTTTCTTTGTGACTCTTTCTTCATCATTCTCACAACTCAACCTGAAAACACACAGTACAAAATAATTATAAGACACTCTCACATATGAACTTTAATTCATTTCACAAAAACTTTAATTCAAGGCATTACATATTGATATTGCGTTAGTCTTACACTTCATAGGGATAATCAGAGCATGTCCAGCTTTCGTTGGCGGTGGCCTGGTGGTAGATCTTGCACTCAGCTTTAGTTCGCCGATAAAACCGCCGCTCCTTGGTGCAACTAGTGCACTTGATTAGCTCGTCCCTATGGACGGTACGGCTCCGGCGAGGCCTAACGTTAGAACAAGGGTCACTGGCTGACCCTTTGTAGTATTTGAGCAGCTTTGTCTTCTTTAGTTCGACTTTGTGACTATCAACAAATACCCAAACATGCTTTTTCCAATTGCTTAGTCCTTTTATCCCTGCATGCTTCTCAAATTCACTTGGGCTTAACTTTTCTGGCCATATATCATGTGAGAAGGAGTGGTGGAGTCAGAAATATGTTCAAGTGGGTATAGAACAATTCTTAAATATATATTGTAAGAAAATGATTTTAAAAAGGAATTTTTTTAAAAAAAATAATATTCCAAGTGGATTCATGTGAATCCTCACTCCGCACAATACACTCGCCACTAGTAAGAAGTATATATACTAGTGAACGAAAACAATTTGATTGCATATATTAGAAACAATTTATAGTTTGATGTTTGAGTTATCTAGGATAGACATCAGGCATGTAATGTGCATCACGAAATATTTTAAGAATTTTATTATTAAATATATTTATAAGAATATTTTACGAGACCGTATGGAGCACGGGGATAAAAACAACGAGTAGTATAAAATGATGTTGTAAATATACCTCCTTTGCAGCCAGGGTAGCAGTCACAAGAAATTTCAAGTTTACCGATAACATAGATTTTAAGTTTGCCTACTGAATCGCCATAACGGGGATTAGTACATCCACATTCAACTTCAATGAACTCATTTCCGCTTCTTATTACATCAATGCCCTCCAGTTCTTCAACAGTGAATATGGGATCATCATGAATATCAGAAGATGAAGCAAATTCACCACTTTTTGTTTGTTGAGAGACTATGTTATTGCTACTAGGTGAATCAGCTGCTGCCCCACAATAATATAGCAACATATTAAATATTAACATAAAAATACATGTTGAAGTCATGTTTGATTGTAAAGGTGGCTTTACCTCAATATCGCCTTATAATAGGCTTATTGATTATCATTTTGTGGTCAAATATCAAGAAATTAAGGTTCAATAAATAATCAAACTAAGAAAATCCAAATAGCCCTAATTTTCAAAAAGCACTCATCATGCTCAATTACTCACTAATATTATTACTCTTACTAGCCGATAGGGAAAATGGTTAATCTAACAAAAATCAAAGAGAAGAAAAGAAAAAGAATAATAAAAAGATAGAAGCTATACATATTACAGTCATTATAAATCAAGGGTGATGCTATTGATCTAGCTCAAAAGGTTAGGTTATTTTCCCACCAAAAAAATAAAAACTTTTTTTAATTTTTTTTGTAAAGGATCACATGCATTTCAATGTAAAAGGATTTTAACTGAAAAGGAAGAATATCATTGGTGATATATTTTAAAAACAAAACTTACTACTTTTGATGGCCTCTCCCAACTTTTAGCCAAAATAAATAAATAATAATAACTAGGAGGTTGTTTAAAGCATTTTGAAGAAAAAATGTGAATCTCTGTAATTATTACCGTCATCAACCATGATCACTACTGGTTATTATAACTTATAAGTTTCATTCACGCAGAAAGATGCAAGAAGCTGTAAGAATCTATTATGAATTTGTAAAAAAAAAAATCATACGAGTAGGAAGTTATCAGTTTACCACAATCTCTACGGATAGATACTTGATACTTTCTTTGAGTTATATTTAAGAAACTATCAAAAATCTATCATGAATTTGCGAAAGAAAGTTACCTTGATATGTTTCCATCAACTTTCGACCTTGAGAATATTATTTTGTATACTTGAAACTTCAACAAGCTTTTGATTTTGAGTTGCCGATGGCCTCTCGAGATTAAAATAATAGAGAAATGGAGATAAGTTATATGTTAATTACCACAACAAGTAAGTTCAGTTATTGCATGCATGATAATGTATTTTGAACCTACAAATAGTTTGAGATTTAATGCGCTAAAATAGAGTTAATTGAAATAGGTTTTATACATTTTCAGGTACATACTAGATGTATACCCCGCGTGATGCATGGACTTGTAAATTATCATTAGAAAATATATTTTACAATATTGTTATTCAAATTTTTAATTAAGAATGATTTATCAATTAGCTAGGCATATAGCAAGTAATATAGAGTTACACAAAATCAAAATTATGATGTGTATGATGTTTATTTTTTTCTCTTATTTTTTTAGCTATGTGTAGTTTAAATTTTCTTATTTGACATGCATGAAATAGTTGCTTGATCCAAATGGATAAATGAATTTCATAGTTAAGTGTCAAATTCATAACTACCGTCTTGACATACTATATACAAATCAAATTAGTATATGTATACCTTCATGTATTTACGTATATCCATAACTTTCTACAAAGAGTAGTTTTTATTTATCCATCGTTGGTTTACATCATATCTTATGAGCATTTTAACTATAGTAGATTTACATCATATTTTATGTTAAATTTCTTATGTGTCATTCATTTGTTATCCAACTCTTGTTTAAATCAATGTGGAGATATCAGTTGATTTTCTCTTCTTTTTTTTTTTTTAAAAAAAAAAGAATTTTCAGATAATTATTGAAGAAATTAATTATCATTACAATTATCTTATTTACAAATTCTACCAATACTATATTTCTCCATCTCCATGGTGTTTAATCATGTACTTTCCCAACAATGGCTCTCTACTATACAACTGAGGTTTGAAATCACTTAGAAATTTGAGATGTATGTATAAAGATTACCGATACATAATTTTCATCATTTATTTTAAAATAAAAATTATTTATGGACTACTACCCATTATTAAATTCATTATGCCTAGTCTTTAGTATAATTTATGTTATGTTTATGTACCGTATTTATGAAGTTTATGTTCATGTATGGTCATTTAATTGGATTATAAGGTTCATGCATGTATTGTATTAATTACAGGAAATAGCATTAATTACTGAATATGTGCTGACTGGGTAAGTTAACGTGGCATAACACGTGTCAATGCAGCAGCGTGCATGATCCACTTTTATATATATATATATATATATATATATATATATATATATATATATATATATATATATATATATATATATATATATATATTAGATGGTTTTTGCCATATTGTGAAAAAGTTTACATAAAATTATATGTAATTCCATAGAAAAAAGTACCTGTAATAACTATTAAATAATCATAATCGAGTCTCATCGGATTTTTTTTTGTCCTTTTTATAGAAGAGTGAGATTCACCAAAGGATTTTGATTACTTTCTATCTTTAATACACTAACCAGCACCACTGCCCTTTTATTTTTCCTCGCCCCCTACATAATAGAAAAAAATAAGGGTATTGACTCATAAGTAGCGATGGCAATGGGGCCGGGGTTGAATATAGGTATATTTATACCAATACCCACATGGCTACGATCAATCCGTCACTCCCGTTATAGGTAAAATTTTCAAAACCATCCCCACCCAAGTGGGTATGAGATGGAAACTATATCCATCCTAATTACCCAACGGGTATCCATACTGCTATCTAATACCCACCTTAAATCCACATGATACCCACATAAAGCAATTACAATATATTTTACAAACAAATCCAAGAAACGTGCAAATTGTGTCATTATTACAAACAACAAAATTAAGATATACTTGAACAAATTGTGTCAATATATTTTATATTTAAATTTTTTACACTTTTTCATTTTAAGTGGGTATGAGACGGGTATCCAATTGGGGAACAACACAAACCATCCCCGCCCTATTCCCATGACGGTTTTGCTTCTTCAAAACCATCCCCACCTAACGCTTTTCCATCCCCGTCCCAACTGGGGCGGATGCGGTGCGGAATCCACCTGTACCCGCTCCACTGTCATCCCTACTCATAAGCTAGAAAGAATCAGTAAGTCTTGTGTGAAACCAACTCCTGAAAAAATGGGGTCACAATTTAGAAATGTAAGGGTCATTTATGATGAGTAGTAACCCATATTTTATTAGAAAGTGACCATCATCTCACCAAATATTAAAAAAAATGGTCTTATACAAGTTTTTGTGCTATCGCAAATATAAGATTTTGTTGTGGAGTATTTTTGTGTTTTTGTTTTGTTAAAGAAAAACGAATCAGAGAAAAAAAAAAGGGAGGGAAGAACGATAAGAAACACAAAACCCCAGTCTCTCCCTCTCTGTGTATTGTGCTGTAGTACCCGTGTTGATACTTGAGAGAAGATGTTGGTCCTATACGGTGCTCCATTTGCATATCCCTTGCAAACTCTTAAACCAATCAAAGCCATCACTTCAAAATCTTCGACGCTATCTCTCTCTTGTTCACTTCATTCTCATCGTCTTCACAGTCCATTCGTGCCTGAGGTAAGGCCCACAATTATCCACTCTTTACACCATTTTTTTTTATTCCTTATATAATTTCTATTATATTTCTGCAAAACTCTTTGTTTCATGGGCAAACCTGAGAATTATGGATACGTCAAGGAAATTGGGTTCAATGCCAATATGCCATTATGCTAATATACTGTTTGGTTGCAATTAGTTCCTCAAAGAATTTTGCGAGAAAGAGGAAAAACAATTTTACATAGTGGTGATAATGTATATTTGGTATTTGGGTTTTATGGGTATGAAATTTATTGTTTTTCCAAGGAGATGGTTGTTAATCTGGGGGATTTGAGTTGGCCTAAAGGACTAAATTTCATTCATTTATTGTGGCTAAATTTTTGCAATTTTACATTCTGTTGTCTATTTTATGTGTTTTTGGTAGTTTTGAGAAACTATTGTATATGTTGGAAAGGATAAATGATGTTTGCCCATGTACCTAGTTGGAGTCTTTTCAATTTGACCTCCCAAAATTTCATTGTGCATTCCCCACCTGCTTAAATAAGGTGAATCAGTGAATGTGGCACTTCCTATTGTGGCTTAACCTGTGTGATTCGGATTTCGAAACAAGGATTAAGTAAGAGTGTGGATCAAACACTAAGGTTGTTTAGGGAGTTTTGTTTCGGGTCCAAGTTGAAGGCCCAAGTGTCCTAAAGTATCAGGGTTTCAAAGCTCAGATACTGTGTTGTTCCTAGGTTGAAAACTTGAAATCATGATTTTGAGTGATATAGCCCCTAATTTACTGTCAAATCTTGACTTAGGAGTTTCCCGTTGGAGGTTGGTCGTTGTGGGATCTGTTCTCATGTACCTTTTCCTTAACAGGCTTTGATTATTGGCATTACCAGAAGGCATGAAACTATGGTAGTTGTAGACTTGAGGGCCTGTGGATGCATTTGTTAGAGCATAAGGCATGGAACCATTTGTCATTGATGTTTTACAAGCTACAATGAGGAAGAAGATATTGACTATCCTAATTTGATACAGGCTTACAGCATATAAGTGGCCACTAAATTAATCTGGAAACAGAAAATACATGTAATTGTGGATACCGTGAACCCGAGTCTTATCTATTGCCATGGTGAGCCTATTGGCTTCTGATGACGCCCTGCTATCTCTATTGTTTTAACTGCCCATATATGTTATCTTTGTTGATTAATATTTTCAATTGATATGCAAATATATTGCTTCTCCTTTCTTTGTCTTTTGCCTGCTCAAATATACATAGTTAATCAAAGAAGCCACCACCCTGGTTTCTGGCTATCCTTCTGAAGTATTTTTGTATTCCCTGTACTTAATATCTCCCTTTCAAAATGATCAGGTTGAGGAGGCAGTAGCTTCCCTGCACTCAGAGTTCAGAGATGTTGATAATCTGGTAGCACACAATACTTCCCGTGTTCTGAAAGCTTACCAGAATGCTCTTGTTGGCTCTCATGTGAGTAGGATATCTCTTTTTTATGTTATATAGAGTGCAGGAACAATTTGAAGCTACTTTGGTTGCTAGAGTTTAGGTTTGTTTTTTTATTTTTTTATTATTTCTTGTCTGTACAGTGCCTTGGGGATATGTCATATTCTCGAATCAAACAAATTGGGGGTTAGCCAATTCAATTTCGACCTTAGTCGACAGTGACTTTGGATCTTAACATCCGCAACATTGCCAAAACACATTTTTCTGGCTTTCACAACTGAAACTGAGGAGAATGATGAATTTCTCTAACTTTTATTTTTATCCAGAATTAGTTTATAGACAGAAAATAAAATATTCCCTATTGACATTACAAAAATGGATAAATGTAATAAATATTATTTTTACTTAATTATTTATTTGTCATTTCTGTTCTCCCAAACCAGCTTCACTCTCAACTATTAAGCAATAGCAAACAGAAATTCACGATTATTTATTTTTCCTGTTAGTTGTGACTCTAAATGGTTTTTATGTTGACTTAAATGGGACAAATTCATCAATTGGGACTTGGACGTTAATGATTCTTGTTTTAAATTATTTCACGTTGTTGACTATGTCATCTGTTTTGATTTTCCTGTCATTTGATGTTGCCGAGGGAACTATTTGTAATATTATATGTTTTTGAATATAGCACTTAACAAAACTCACTGGTCACTTTGTCTAGTTTTTTGCTGGAAGCACTGGGTATGGGCATGATGAAGCTGGAGGACGTGAAGGACTGGACCAGGCATTTGCCGAAATTTTTGGCGCCGAGTCTGCAATTGTCCGTTCACAGGTAAAGTTTCTCTTACTACTTTTACCTTCTCCTATTTTTTGTTGTTGTTGTTGTTCTTTTTCCGTATGCTTAATCATTTTTCCTGCTATCAGTTTTTCTCAGGCACCCATGCCATCACTTGTGCCTTGTTTGCTATGTTGAGGCCAGATGATGAGGTTAGTTCTTTTTCTTCCTAGCTCATTAAAGTTGAAATCTATGCTTTTGTTTGCATGTTAGTTTCATTTTTGGAAGTTCTCTACTCTAAACTTACCAAAATTTCAGCTTTTGGCAGTTGCCGGTGCTCCTTATGATACTTTGGAGGAAGTAATTGGAAAGCGAGACTGTAATGGGCTTGGATCCCTGAAGGATTTTGGAATCAAATATCGGGAGCTTGCTGTATGTTATCCTGGCATACTTTCCCTCTTATCCCTTGTCTCACTTCTTCTCCTCCTTGTAAAGAGGGGGTGGGAGAAAGGAACCTGCAGACATTGTTCAGATAGATTGTTGATATGCAGAACTTTCTAAGTTTAAACTACTGTGTCAGCTTGCTGAGGATGGTGGACTAGACTGGGACGGATTGACCAGTGCTGTGGGCCCTCAAACAAAGTGTGCACTAATACAACGATCATGTGGTTATTCATGGCGTTGCAGCTTAAGTGTTGACGAGATAGGACGGGCTATAAAGATAATAAAGGTAAGCTAGCGTGCTGACAACTGCTGTCTCATTCTCAATGTGTGGTTCTGGTGGAAGATTCAGATACGAAGGGAATGGGTCTGGGATGAAAGCAATATTCTATTATTAATTTGCATTCCAGCTACTGAATCTGGTGCTGTGAATTTGGCCTAATTTTAGTGTGAAATGGATGCTCTCATGTTTTCGTGCCATTGGTTTGATTTAGTGTTTATGCATGTTTATCCCTGCTACCATGGTTTTGTCTTACTACAATAGGTGTTATCATGAGTTGGTAATTGATGATCATCTTGCATAGCTGCTAACTTCTTGTTCTTTTCTTTTTGGGCAAATTATTGGGTTGAAAGTTCCATCTCTAATGTCAATCTGTAACTGCAGATGCAGAATCCAGATTGTTTGGTTATGGTGGATAATTGCTATGGTGAATTTGTGGATACCATTGAACCTCCCATGGTGGTATGTTCAATACTCAGCTTGTAGTCCTAGGATGTCAGGACAGAGAAACTTAACCACATCCATTATCTTATTGTCAGGGTGCAGATTTGATTGCAGGAAGTTTGATAAAGAATCCTGGAGGAACAATTGCACCATGTGGTGGATATGTTGCTGGGAGGGAAAGATGGGTTAAAGCAGCAGCTGCTCGTTTATCTGCCCCAGGACTTGGTATTGATTGTGGCTCAACTCCCGGCTATGTCATGCGAGCTTTTTTCCAGGGATTGTTCCTTTCACCTCAGATGGTTGGGGAAGCCATCAAGGTATCATATGCTGAATTGATACTTCTCTATGCTTTAATTTTTTTGGTTACTTCTTCCTAGCAGTGATACTCTTTCTTTGATTTCTGTAAAAGGGTTCCCTTTTGATTGCTGAAGTCATGTCATGGAAAGGGTTCAAGGTTCAGCCATGTCCTCGAGTGACAAGGAATGATACCGTTCAGGTTTGTTTTGGAACTAACTAATCACTGATGTTTTCACTGTTTTAGTTAATAGTTATGCTCGCATGCTAATTATTATCTGTTAGTTTGCTTTATGGAGATATTTCACAAATGTTATCGACGATTTTTTATTAAAATTTATTTTTGATGGATACCTAGGGAAAATTTGCTTGTAGCTTTCTACATTATTTTACCCTAGCTGTTATTCCTGAGTCACAGCATCAAGGGTCAACAATACGATGAATCGAAATTAATCATCAATTTGTAGGAGAAATACCTAAATTTAGTCCAGATCTTGAGTCTCGTCATTGCAAAAGTTACAAATGAGCAGTGTTATGGACTGGGCCGTTTTTAGAACAAGAAGCTTGCATCAGTGAGTTAGTGAGATCACTTTTGTGCAGTTGTATTTGGCTTCTTGTCCTTTTTGTATCTTCTTCCTGGAGGTAATGGTCATTAACCAATGGTACAAGGATAATGTTGTCCTATCTTCCCAATAATACACAATCGTGCTAGGTATCTGGGCCAAAGAAGTAACTTCATAAACAAATACGGGGACACCAAGCAACCGCTACATCGCAAACAAAAGGGAAAAATTCAAATTAACCCAATATTGGTATCCAATTATAACTTCCTACTCCAGTTTTTTCTTGCTTGCTGCAACCAACTCCACATCAGGATATCATAACTCCGTCAATTTTCTGAAATAATAGTAGGAAACAATATTTCTTTGCTTGAACTTCCAGAAGAGTGAGAGAATTTTACTCATTTTTCAGGCTGTACAGCTTGGAAATCGTGAACGTCTTCTTGCATTCTGTGAGGCTGTGCAGAGAAGTTCACCTGTGAGTTCTTATACTAAACCAGTGGCTGGAGCAAGTCCTGGATATGCATCAGAGGTGTGTTTTATGTTCTTTTTTTTATTTTTGTTTTTTTATTCCTGTCGTTCTGTCCCTATTCAAATGTTCCCTATTGTGTTCATTCTGGTATCTGACTATGTGAGTGTAGCTGTTCAACTGTATATCTCTTCTTTGATTATCTTGTCTCATTGATTGACTTAAATAATTATCTTCACGAATGAGCTGACGAAGCATGTCTGGTGGTTTAGGTGATCTTTGCTGATGGAACCTTTGTTGATGGGAGTACCAGTGAGCTGTCATGTGATGGACCGTTGAGGGAGCCGTTTGCCGTGTTCTGTCAGGTACTAAATGATCATCAATCTACTGGACTTATTCATTATTGCTAGTGTTTCTTGTCCCAAGAACAACAGTATTCTCAACTTTTCTTTTTCTTTCTCTTTCTCCCACTCAGTTTTCTGCTTCATGCATGTTGAATCTGTTAGTGCCTAATTGTTGCAGGGTGGTACACACTGGACCCAATGGGGTTTGATTCTAGGAGAGGTTCTTAAGTCCATTTAGTAGGAGTAGAGCTGTGCAAATGCTGGAGAAATATTGATCTTTCTGCCAACGCGAACAGTGTGTTTGTTGTATTTGGAATTGTGGCATAAACGAACCTTTCAAATGCCTGTGGACAGTGAGAAGTTGGCATGAGAACATGTATTTCCATACGAGTGCAACTTTGCAAAGGTAAATTTAATAGTCCTACGCAGCAAGAAGAGGAATAAACTACCTCCCCACCCCCTCTTTATTTTTATTTTCCTTTTTTCTCTCCTCCACCTTTCCCTGTTTTACTGAAGCAAATTGTGAGTGAAAACTCTTTATGAAATCCATCCCTTAGAATTTAGTAAATTTCCATCAGTCTTTAGAATGGCTTGCCTTTTGTAAGCTTAGTAAATTCCTGCATTCATATGGATGGCCTGAAACTACCATAAGTTATCACCCTTGAAACACAGGCTTAAGTTTGGATCCAGATGCCCATCTGTTCTTAATACTAGAATCATCCCAAGAGGGTGTCATTGAAAGAAAATGCACGACTTTTAAAAGTACCCGTTGCTTGTGATTAGGGTAAATGGATACTCTTTAGTTCTATAATATGTAAAACTCACTAATGTACGACTCCTATTTGAAAACTAGTGACACTCTTTTTGGGATATAGCAAAGCAACACTTCACAACTTTTCAGTTTGTTAATGCTTAACTGTCACATAGCACCAAGAAAAAAAAGCTTAACTGTCACAATTGTGCTTGTTATTGTGCTGCCAGTAATTCTTTTCTGCCTGAAATACTTACTAATACTGAGACTCTTGATCTCCCTCATGCAGGTCATCATGTATACACTGTTGTTTCCGACACTATTTCATTCGGTCTGCCAAACATTGATTGATGTTCAATTGAGGACTGTAAGCAAAGTTGGTGGATCTCTCACTGGTACATATTGCAAATCAAGAGCTTGCATATCACTTGGTAGGATTAGAAACATGGTACATTGAGAAAAGTGGATTGTTTTTTGGTATAGGATTAGCTTGAACTAGATTCTATTACAAATTTTGTTAGGTTCTTGAGTTTGGAATTGGTCTGTGGTTTAAATTTCGCAGGCATTTTGTGCTTTCATGGCCTCATATTTTGTAAATGCTAATATTACTTGTATCTCAGCAGGTTCTTTCAAAAGAACTGCTAGCAAAGGTCTTAATGATGTGATTTCTACATTCTATCAAAAAAAAAAAAAAAGGGTAAAGTGATTTCTACAGCCTGAAGTACGAGAGAAGGACCAAAACAACCTTAACGATAATGGGAGAATGCCTTTTGTGTACACTGAAAATTTCATTGTTGGAGAATGGTGCTAATCATAGACCGGAGTTTTATTTGCTTACGTACATTGTTTTGTTTTCCTAAATCTCGTTTCTCGTGGTTTTTCGATGCAACAATGCAACATTCACTATCTGTTTAATTTGCTTCAGCTTTTTAACCTTTTAATTTTTCTAGCGGTAGTTTCTCATCTACATAATCGATTAGGAGTTCCCCATTTTCCCATTGGGGGCTCATCAGATACCTAATTAATATATATTTTTCATATTTCACACGAGTTCTCGAACTTAGTCTGTTTTCATACCGTGCCGATAAAAGACATAATCGATCGTAACGTACTTCGAGTTAACCCAATGTAGTGATCATAGACCTCGTGGTTAAAACTAAAAAATCTCCGAAAACTCACCATATAAGTTTTGTAAAAAACTTGTCCCTCAAATATATAGGTTTGATTTTGGTGCGACCTCATCACCTCAAATAGATAAGTTCAAAACGAAGGACAACATACGAAATACAAATTTCAGGAAGAAAAAAAGGCAAATAAAAGCGAAAGCGAAAACGAATAGGGAAAGACTGTCAGTCTGTCATCCAAAGGCCACAGCCCCACACTCTCACACAGTCGTAAAGTCGTAATCTGTAGTCGACTAGTCGCATGGGGTCCTCCGAGCTGAAACAGATTAACCACGGCGCAGAAAAAAAAATTCCAACAATTTTATCCTTTTCTTCTCATAAAATAGCTTCAAACCCACAAACTCCCAATCAAGAAACTAGTTTAAAGTGTAATCTCAATTAATACATGGTTTTCAATGGCAACAATTTTCCCTCTATCCATCTCTATCTCAACCAATTTTTCCCATAACAACCCAATTCAAAGAGCAAGATGCTATCTTCTTCCAAAATTACCTCCACCCATCAACCTTTTCTGCATGAGATGCTCAAAAATTGGTGCTGCTCATCAAAATTGGTCAAAAATAAAGATTAGGGCTTATAGGGATGAAGGGGTTTTGCTTGGATTGAGAATGAATAAAGATGTGATTTTGTGGGGAGAGGGGATGTTGAGAAGAGAAAAGAGGGTTGTAATGGTGAGATTCAATAATGGTTTTGGTTTTAATGGTGGGGATAATAATGGAAGTGGAAGGAAAGTTGATGGTACTACTGCAAGGGTTTTGACCAATCTTGCTTTGGCTGTGGGATTGACTTATCTCTCTATGACTGGCCAGCTTGGTTGGGTTCTGGATACTATTGTGTCCCTTTGGGTAACTCTCTTTCTGTTTCTCTCTCATTAAGCAACTTATTAGTGATGTTACTAAATAATTTGGTTTGCCTATTGATGGTTTTGAATATTTTCATATTATAATTCAGTATTTGCTCACTTTCAAGCCCATATGTGATATGTTCAATTTTCAGTCCCCAAATGACCTCCACCATTATTTGTCCTAGTTTGGCTTAAATAATTTGGCTTACCTCCTATGGTTGGTCTGAATGTTGCTAATGATAAAGTAGTGTGTTTCGATAGTTTTATTTTTTTAACTTAGATGCTAAGATGGTAAAAGTGGTACTCAATTTGCATAATTACAATTACACAATTTGCTAGGTTGTAAAAGTTTGTCATGATATGTTGTTGTTTTGGAGCTGTGTTTTAGTCATATACTTATATACACTTGAAGGTGATATACTGTTATCTAGAACATGTAAGCATCAGCTTGATAGGTTGTTTGACGTGCGTGTTTTTATTGTCTTTGTTCTAGTTCTCAGGTAGCAGATTAGATTCACCAATGTACATATTCTATATCTGAATTTCAGACTGTCTGATGCCTTTTGTGTATGCCTCATAAACTTTGAAACTAATTTTGATCTGATAGACTATATTTGGCTTACGCAGCTACTTGCAATAATTGTACCAGTAGTTGGTATTGGAGCTTTCCTCTGGTGGGCAGGACGTGACATGATACAAGGCACTGTGAGATCTCATAAACTCCCGCTTTAATATGATTATGCCACTGCCTGATCTTAGGGTTATAAATTTTAAGATATATGCTTTCACTCTTGCCTGAAAAATGAAATCTGAAAGTATTGCCACTTCCTTTATGAATATGAAGGGACCGTGGTTCTACTTTTCCCTTTATTTCTACTGTTCCATCTTCTTGACAAGTTAGCTTTTTTATCCAATGGCTACTCTAAGCAAAATAAGTAGAAAAGATTGTATGTGATGCTTTTTATAATTTTCTTTTCAATTATTCTTTTGCTGTCTTATCACGCCCCTCAGGTCCCGGGCCAAAAGTCTTGTCTTAAGTTATACTACCTCCGTTTCTGAAAAATGGTAACATTTACTTTTGCACGGTCTCCAATGCACTACTTTGACCATGAATATTTGTGTTTATATGAATACATAAAATATAAAAAATAGATTTTCCGAAAGTACTAATTAGAACGAATCCAACGATAGTATTTTTACATTGTAAATCCTTATATTTTTTCCGAAATCAATGGTCAAAGTTTGTAAAGTTTGACCTTCAAAAAGTAAATGTTATCATTTTTTGGAAACGGAGGTAGTATTTGTTAAGTGTTCTTGCTTTTATTATCTGCAGGCTGTCTTTTATCCACCAGTAATCCGTCAAAAGATGCTGAACTTATTGATAAAATGTAATAAAACCCAGTTTGAGTGATCTTATAGATATGTATAGTATGATAATAAAGCATACACGAAGCTTACATGCTCTGAAGGTTTAGCTGAGAACTTTGGAAATTATCTTGGTCGAAAGTAATGTCTTAGTTGTGCAAGCAGGCCCGACACTAAATTTTAATGGGAATGGGAGGAAGATCAAATAGGATTGTGAACCAGGATGTTCAGTGATTGTGTACCCAGCTCACTTCAAATCAAATCATATTAACACATTTTGCATGACATGGCTTTTAAAAACTTGACCAAGCCCTTAACTCCCAAGTTGAGTGCAAATATCTATAATTAGTGGTCATTTGGTTCATTGTGAGAAGTTCTATTTCCTAAGAAGTTGTAATTCCCATGTATTAGAAGATCTTGGGAAGTACAAATAGTTGCTTGGTTGATAGGAAGTTATGCTTCCCTAAAGGAAGTTCCAATTACCTAGGGGGACTAGATAAGCAACTTCCCCCATTTTATGGGAAGTAGGAATTCCTGTGAAGTGGAACTTCCTGCATTTTATGTTAACCAAACAATATGATGGTTTTGTACTTTCCAAGAAGTGCAACTTCTTGTGTTTTCTTGTGGTAATAAAGCGACCACTGAACCTAACAGTTGAAAGGCCTTTTCATGGTCACCCACTTTAAAGAGCCGAACACCAATCATGGGTGAATATGAAGTTCAGAGACCCGAATGGTCTACCTGCTGCACGAGGGGTCCTCATGGGTCGCAATAGACCCCTGGAGAGATTTGGGAAAAAATATCAACCGGCCCAGGGGCCAAAACTGAATGCTATAATCCACTTTTTTGGGTTTTTTAGAGCCGGGAACTTAGGTGTTTTTTCTCTCCGCACCATTTTAGCACGGGGCTGTTAAGGGATATTGGAGGCCTCTGGGTCGATTATTGGCTCGGTATTAGGCTTGGAAGGCCATTTTATCGTCACCAACTTTAAAGGGCCGAACACCGAAATCATGTGTGAATAAGAAGTTGGTAACCCGAGCGGGTAGGTTTGGGCAAAATTCTCAACCGGGTTCCCGGAAATCCCAAAAGAAGGCTAATTCATGTTTTTTTGGTTTCTTTAGGCCCGGATCGAAAGTTGTTATTTTCGCTTCCCACCCTTAGGGAATATGGAGGCCTTTGGGGTTGGTTGTTGGCTCTCTATTAGGCCTAGAAGGCCATTTTATGGTCACACATTTTAATCGGTCGAACACTGAAATCATGGGTGAATACGAAGTTTGGAGACATGGATGGCCTACGGGAGGCACAATTGGACCTTTTGAGTCACAATAGATCCCCCGAAGATGTTATAGCAAAAATCTTTACCGGGTCCCGGAAATACCAAAATTGAAGGCTATAATCCACGTTTTTTTGGGGTTTGGAGGCCTTGAAACAGAAGTTGTTATTTTGACACCATATCGCACTTGACACCGCTAGGGGACACGGGAGGCCTCCTAGGTCTGTTATTGGGTCCCTATTAGGCGTGGTCACACAGTTTAAACGGCCAAACACCAAAATCATGGGTGAATACTGAATACGGGTTCGGAGACACGGATGGCCCACCGGAGGCACGAGGGGTCCTTCTGGGTCACAGTAGATCCCCTTGAGAGGTTTTGGCAAAATTTGTTATTGGGCTCCAGGAAGAACAAAATTGACGGCTATCCACTATTTTTTGGTTTCGCAGGTCTAGAAACGAAAGTTGTTATTTTCGCACCATATCGTACAGGGCACCCCTAGGGGACATAGAAGGCCTCCTGGATCAGTTATTGAGTCCCTCTCAGGCTTGGAAGGCCATTATACGATCACCCACTTGAAAGGGCCGAACACCGAAATCATGGGTGAGTACAAAGTTCAAAGACCCGAGTGAGCTACCACGGGCATGGCGGGTCCTTCTGGGTCACAACTCACAATAGACTCTCCCCAGAGAAATTTTGGGTAAAAATATCCATCGAGAAACCCAAAATTGAAGACTATAATCCACATTTTAAGGTTAAAGTGGCCCTGAAACGTAAGTTGTTATTTTTACACTATATTGCACAAGGAACCACTGGGGGATGTGGGAGGCCACCGCGGTTGGTTATTGGCTGTCTTGGAAGGCCATTTTATGTTCACGCACTTTAAAGGGCCGAACATTGAAAATCATGGGTGAAAATGAAGTTCAAAGACCCGAATGGCTTACCGGGGATCCTCCTGGGTCACAATAGATCCCCCGGATAGGTTTGGGCAAAAATCTGGACCGAGTCTCGGGAAGACCAAAATTAAAGGCTATAAATAATCCACTTTTTTGGGATTCGGAGGCCCGGGAACAAAACTTGTTATCTTCACAGCATATTGCACGGGGCATCCCTAGGGGACATGGGAGGACTCCGAGGTCGTTTATTGGCTTCCCATTAGGCTTGGGAGGCCATTTTATAGTCACCCTCTTTATAGGGCCAAACACCGAAATCATGGGTGAATACGTACTTTGGAGACCCGTATGGCCTACCGGGGGCCCTGGGGGTTTGCTTGGGTCACAATTGATCCCCTGGATGGGTTTGGGCAAAAACCTCATTTTGGCCAGGGAAACCCAAAATTGAAGGCCACACCCTTAGGGAAGTTTCAGGAGGCCCTCAAATGCAAGTTAGTATTTTTGCACCATATCGTACGGCGCACCCTTAGGGGACATGAGAGACAAACAGGGTTGTTTATTGCGTCCCTATTAGGCTTGGAAGGCCGCTTTAAGGTCGTGCATTTTAAATGGTCGAACACCGAAATCACGGGTGAATACGAAGTTCGGAGATACGGATGATCTACCGCGGGCACGAGGGTCCTCCTAGGTCCTAATAGATCCCACATAGAGGTTTTGGCAAATATCTTTACCGGGTCCCGTGAAGACCAAAATTGAAGGCTATAATCCACGTTTTTTTGGTTTCCGGCGGCCCTTGAACGGAAGTTGTTATTTTCACACCATATTGCACGGGGCTCCCCTAGGGAGCATGGGAGGCCCCGTGGGTCGTTTATTAGGTCCTTGTTAGGCTTGGAAAGCCATTTTATGGTCACGCACTTTAAGGGGTCGAACGAAATCATTGGTGAACACAAAGTTCAGGGACTAGAGACTTGAATGGCCTACCAGGGGATTGAGGGGTCCTCCTGGGTCACAATAGACACCCCGCGAAGAGGTGGGCAAAAATCTCCACCAAGCCCTAGGAAGCCCAAAATTGAAGAGTTAAAGACTATAATCCATGTTTTTTGAGGCCCTAGAACGTAAGTTGTTATTTTTACACTATATCGTACAAGGCATCCCTAAGGGACATGGGAGGCCTAGAGGATTGGTTATTGTCTCCCTATTGGTCTTGGAATGCCATTTTTTGGTCACCCACGAACACCAAACTCATGGGTGAATACGTAGTTTGGAGACTCGGATGGCCTACCAAGGGTCCTCATGGGTCACAATAGAACCCCCAAAGACTCACAATCGGGCTCCGCGAAACCCAAAATTGATGGCTACAATCCACTTTTTTGGGGTTCCAGAGGCCCTGGAACATAAGTTGTTATTTTTGCACTATATTGCACGACGCTCCCTTTGGGGACATGGGATGCTTGCGGGGTTGATTTTTGCGTCCCTATTAGGCTTGGAACAACGAAATCATGGGTGAATACGAAAAACAATATCAATATTTATTTTGGAACCAGATTGGCCTTCTCTCTAATACACAATTTATAAGAAAACGAAAAACAAAGATTACTACCCAGGCTTTATATTTTTGGATTTGAATGTTCAACTGTGTGTAGTTTTTGATATACAGAGTATGTTGTTTCTTTGACTAATATTTATTTTTCTTTATCTGGTGTACATGCAGTGCCCAAACTGTGGCAACCCTTTTCAGGTTTTCAAGTACGGAAATATTCAACCTTTTTCCAAAACAAAGATGAAAGTTAGTATAATGATTTGTTCTAGCTATATGCCTGATCTCTTATGTTTTTGGTTTGACGTGTTTCAGATCTTCTCTCAAGGAAGAACCTCAATTGTGCCCATTTTGCACTCAACCCTTCTCAGGTAAGGGAAAATATATAATTTGTGCAATTAGGTATAGTTAGGTGAAAAGTTTTCGTACCCCATTAAATGAATTTTTCTTGTGTGTGACCTGATGAAAAAGTCAAGGTATGTGAAATTCTCCTTATGATATGATGAACTAGTTTAGACACTGTAAGTTCCCTAGCTATACACTATCACCATGCCATTTTTTTTATTCATCGGGTGAGTTTATCCACTTGCCACCTGCATTCATATGTATAAATAATGCACTTTATATTGGCCTATATTCAGTTTATCCGCTTCCACTTTCCAGTGCTACCTACTGATCCTTGCATGAATACCTCTCGTTTTTCATCATTTTTGCAAGTCTTTTCGGAGCAACCCAAATTTGTCTTTCACACGTTTGTAGTGTAATTTCCATACATACTTCTTTAAGTTGTTTTTGTCATTTTGTTTCAAGTAATTTTTTCCCTAAAATGGAAATATATTCTTTCTTTTAATTGTCCGTATGCATTTATTGAGAATTTCAGTGGAAAGGAATGAGTTTTGTAAACGAACCTATCAATTTCTCCTCTGAACGTTCTACTGCGTTTGGACAAACATTTGATGACTTCTCATTAAGGTCGAGAAAAGGTATGATGCCGCCTTGCAGATTCTCACATTTATCCGCCATTTTTCTTTTTTCTGCATGTCATTTATTGCCTTGTTGTGATGGGAATTGCTTATATATGGTTGATGCCTATTGTAAATATGTGCATTCCATTGTTTTGACTTATTCTACCTTTGACTGAGACATGCCATATGAGGTTTGCCTCTATGGCTTATCCATTTTGTCAGCCTTAGCAAAATTAGGATGACTTTCAATCAGAGTTGTCTTCTTGCTCTTTTTATTTTTGTTTCTGCGACTCTTGTCACGGATGCACTTTGTCGCCATCTCCAGCAGTCCTAGTCTCCTAGACCTTTCTTTTTCTTTTTTCTTTTAATTGATGCAATATGGAGCACTAGAAAGTTCTGCGAAAGAGGCACAGAGCAGCCATTCATTGATAGCATGATAAATTGGCTATGGATGAGTGTACTATTGGTTTACTGCTGCATACACAGGAACAAACAAGTAGGTCATTTAGCAGGCAACTTACTGTAGATATTTGCTGACTTACTGAAGTAGGGCCATTGGAAATATTGAGGGAAGTCCAGTATCAATATCTCCCTCCTATATCTGATGCAACATTGAAAAGGAGAAGAAAGATGGAGGTACCCATCTAAAGGACGACTTTGATGACTGAATTTTGGTATTTTAATTGTATAACAGAGGGCTTTTGGGGTCACTTTCTCAGTCCTTTTTTCCTTGGAAATAGGCTGTGAGGGGTAACTGTACGCAGATCTTTTTCTAATTGTTGCATGGGCACGATTGTTAGATAACTTGCTTCCCTTTTGCTGTGAGTACACATTTTTTGAAGAAGGGGAGGGTGAGGAATAATGTGGGAGAAGACAATAAAAATCCTGAAACTAGACCAGACGGGCCATCCCCTAGTCTTTTACACAAAACTTAACATTGATGATTGGTGTAATAAACTGGTATGTTAAGCAACCTCTTGCACAGACCTAGATGGGAGGTTTGCTATATGTATCAAATACCTCTTGCACCTCTGCATCATTCTTATGGTTTGATTGGATGGTTGGAATATAGACTTGAGATATCATAGTTCACTTTCATTTGTACACTCAAACATCAGCAAGAAAATTATTGCTGGGCTTTGCTCTGAAATAAATAGAGGACTACTTACCTGTTGGAATTTACGACTAGAAGGATATCAAATTCCTTCTGTCCTCTTAAATAACTACTCATTTTTCCGCAGGAAAGATAGTCGATATTGAAGCTGAAATTACAGATGCAGATTGAAATGAACATGCATTTTATCTCCATGTGAAGGTAAACATATATAAAGCATTCTTATGAAAGTGAAAAAATGAACAAGCAGTTATTCTAGCTGATTCTCTGTTAATACATTTGTTCTTAATTGAAAACTGTGAAATTAAAATATAAAAAAAATCATATATAATGCATTTTGGTAGCATCTTCAAGCTCCAAAACACACAGGTCCGAACATGAATATTACAACAAGTCATTTACATGTATTGTAGATGGATAAAAGGGGGATAAACGTGAAAAAATGGCTCAATATCTTGTTGCTTTGTTGGTGCATCAACTGATTCACTAGTTGAGTATCCTTATTTAATAGGAGTGGATGTCTACTTTTAGCTAAACAATGTTTCTGAATATTGATTGCAGAAGAAGATGGTGTCTTGGGAGAGTGGAAACTTAAAAAGTTCCATGTCCGTGTCCACGTCCATGTCCGGAGTGATTTCTCATGGCAGAATTGGTGGCTGTCTCTGCATTATGACCTGCTCTGCTTGGAAGTTGCACTCTTGCAACCATACCGAGTTCTCTAGCGTAGCTAATTCCAATTTTGAAGTTGCAACCACCAACTAATGTGTATATATAGGATTGTCTTATACACATATGTCGGACTAGGTGAATGTATTTTTGTCTCATATTATACGTATTCTGTAATTTTTTATAGCTTTTGTTGTTGTATACTTGTATGATGAAACCTGCTGTGACTTGTGAGTATAATATTTTGATACTACAAGTCTACAATTGGACTGCGATGCTACTGTACTAGTCCTGTATAGTTCTGAAAACTTGAAGGCTCTATTGATGATAGACAATTAACACAAATGATTCTACAAATTTTTTCTGGACCACTATTGAGATTTTCATTTTTTTTAACTGCTGCAAATTATGTAGCCGCGTGACAAAGACAAGGGCTCATTCAGACCTTCATATTTACCATTTGCAAACATCATGAAGCTGAAAAAGGAAAACCATGATACAAGCTTCTGCAGAAACCCTTGCAGATTTGGTACTTTCAGGCAGACAGGCACAGTATAGCCTAGGGCAAGACCAATCTCGATCACTGGCTGATGTGCTATCAGCAATTAAAGTATGAACTTTTCTTAACAAACTGAAGTTGGAGACATTCTAAATCATCATGTATTATAACTTGTAAAGAGACGTCGCAAGTCTACACATCTGAAAGCTGAAAAGAGTAATAGAAGATGGCGACCCTGTTGACTTCACCCTCATGAGTGCTACACACACCTTATTTCTAATAAGTTCAAAACAAACAACACCATTCTCATTGTGACGACGCTTTCTGCAAAAGGAAAAACCAAGTTCTCATTTAGAGTGATTGATTTGTTCAAAAAAAAAAAGTATATGGATAAAAGTATGGAGTATCAAACTCCAGTGAGCTTTCCCCTCTTTACTGGAATGGTGGGAGGGGCTAGGAGATACGAACAGGAGTGTATGTCATGAAGCAGCCCGGACAGGAGCTCCAAAAAGCTCCGTTTTGTCAGTTTAAAGCAGCACTCTTTTCAGTTTTAAAGAAAATTGCAACCCAGAAAGAACGGAGTCAGAATTCACAATAAACACTGACTGGACAAGCAAAAGAGAGCCCTATCATTAGGCCAAAAGGCCTCTATAAAGCAAATACTATGGTGGCTGTGATCAAGAATGTACATATTATAGCAAAACTGAGATGGAGTTTCAATATGTTCCGAAAAAGCAGCTTCATTGCATAATTTTGATTCTTCTCCAGTTTCTAGGCTGTCCTATAGAGAGGATTTCCAAAGCGAAACATAAGATAGGAATGTCTACTTCACTACAGGTGATCAATTTGACAATCATGAGTAGGCAAGATGGGGAAATCCCCAAGGATGATAATGGCTTACTTCATCTTTCTTCTCGTCCTTGTCTCCTGTGAAAAACTTGTAGCCACCATAGACCAGTGCTCCCCATCCAGCCAAAGAAACAATGACAAACTGCAAGTGCAAATCCATGAGCTTTTATGATTTGACTACTCAACTCCAATCTAAAATTTCAAAATAAAATACTTCCTCAATGAATCCAAAACATTTGGGGATTTAACACAGTGAAACCAGTTTTGGATCAGTGACACAATACGGTATGCCCCTAAATATTTGCGCCTATATGATAACTAAGCACAATTCACTGTGAAAATAACAACTCAATTTCTCCCTAAAGATAGTATTCCATTTAGATCCTCACATAACTTTTACATGACAAAGATGACAAAATTTGTACAGAATTTACATGCATACCCTCATTCCTGAAGGTAACCACAGATGGCAAAGGAGGAACAATGCATTTCGTGAAGTTAACTAGTTTTAGTACAAGACTAGTGCTTTAAATGTTTTTAAAAGAGGATTAGGATGATATATGAGTTGATGGAAAGCAGATTCAAATTAGTCCAGGGTCAAAACTATGAGTTAATACAAAGCACAAAACTAGGAGTTACTGCAAGCAGGGAAATTAGACTGTATACTTCGCTTGTTGAAATCAACATCCATGTTTGCAATTGGCCCAAAATGCTCATTTGCGTGCAATAATTTGCACAACAGAAAAAAAAAAGAAGTCAAGCTAACATCATATTAAATCGGCTTTTGAAGCATCAAAGATATGAAATAAGACTCACTTGCTCTTCCTTCCATCTTGATGGGCTCAGAGGGTCCTGCCAAAAGTTCACCTTAGGAGGGCCATGGTGATCTGCAACATAAACAAAATACGCAAAATCATTGACGAAACATATCAACAAGAAATTAATTGCTTCTTCACCCTACATGTATCTAATATATATACAATATACATGTTCACTTATGTTTTCTCCCCATTATTATTTGCAAATTTCTTAGCAGTAGAACAAGTTAGCAAGAATATCTAATGATTACTAAGTCTTATGAAATTAAAGTAAGTCCCCAACCCCATACACAGTTTCATAAGACTTAGTAATCATTAGACTTATGTTCATTAAAGCATTTCATACTCAAATCTGAGGTGCTGAATTTGAGTATGAAATGCATGCACACTAAAACATATAGTAGTATAAAACTCCACATAAAAAGTAAATCTTTTTGCACCCATGAAGTTCTGATTTAAGCACAATCCATAAACATAAAGTGAAGACTGATAATCACAGTGAACTGAATAAATTATTATTGGGTCCATTAATTGATCAAATAAACAGAGCACATGTCAGTTGTCACCCATGAAAATATATGAGAGACGTATTCCATGAGTATGAGAGAGAAAGAGAGAGAGAGATTACCTCCGGCAGCGGCAGCAAGACCCCGGCGGTGGATTAAGGGGGCAGGTTGAGGAGCGCCGGCGAACTTAGAGGAAGAAAGCCGAGTCAGCTGATTGAGTTGACGAGCTGTAGCTGCCAACGTCGCCATGTTTGTAGTTTTAAGAGAGAGAGAGGAAGTAGAAGTGGAATTGCAACGTGCAAGTAAAATGGTGGAGGCACCGAGTGACCGAACTGCTCTGAAACTGAAACGAACGTTTTAGAACCTTGAAGAAACAGAGACAATGCCACATAAACACCTTTTATTACAAAACTTTCAAAATTGACCCATTATGTTTGGTGTAATTGCGAAAAAGTACCTGTATTTGTAATATTTTTACTTTAATATCTCAAAATTTGCACAGTATTTGCTACTTCTCTATCTCTTTCTTTTCTTTCTTTCTCTGGGACTCAGCTAAGTTTTTACTAGTAAATCTTCTTATTGCGCCAAATTAAGGCACCTAAAATGTTAGAAAGTGCGGTGTTTGTAATAGGCTAACGCTGTGTCTACCAGTTGTAACTTGGAAGGGAGTTCCAGGTCTGGGGGTCACGGCCTTATGGCAAAAGAAAAAGAGCTATAACCTTTTAATAAGACTGAATTAAAAGGAACCGGATCATATATATCTGGTTACATTTGGTCCATTGTCAGAATGTCAGTCGAGAAGGATATTCCCGATCTTTATACATTGGATCATTAACACACGTCAAGCCAGAGGTTTACAATATAACAGGGAGATTATTACAGAAACACAGCTACCAGTAGTTACCATTATGTGTAACTAGATTGGAAACGAGGTCTAGCTCATAGACGGGACCGAATCATTATCCTTTTCTTGTTTGGCATCAGTATGCCCTTTTCTTTTGGTTGCACAGGCGGAAACTTATCTGATGACACTGGCTCCAACTTTTCTGAGGATGCCATATTTTTATGCTTCACAACATTCATCTCTTCATGTATCTTTTCTATCTTTGCTTGCATTTCCTTTTTCAGTACCGCGTCGTGAAGCTTCTCCTTGTCGATACAGTGTTTCCCGGGCACTTCTTCCTTGAACTCTTCTTGCACTGTTTTGTGTAACTGCAGGCGACCTGTACATAGACCAAATCAAAAGGGTAGAAAATGAGGTATACCAGTAAAATGTACCAAACCTCTTGATCTGCTTCTCTTTTCCCACTCTTTCCCTTTTTATATTTTTTATTTGGTGTTCTTTAATGATTCTTACTTTATTAATCTACACAAAATTACCAAAGAGCTCAACTATCCAGCAACATATAGTTTATATATTCACTTAACAGAGGCATCATCACAGTTTGGTACGTTTTAATTTCTCCCTTATCTTCCGGGTACAGTTTAAAGTTTAATCAGTCCCTCAATGGCAGTAGATTGGACTTAGCCTACTTCACAATTGTTTGGGTAGATATGCTCTATTTCCTCTCCTTTTAATTTAACCCTTTTTCTTTTCTCTTTGTTCAAAATAAGCACACAAAGCTAATGCAGATGGATTCAAATTCAGGTCTAGTGCACTACCCTTGCAGTCTTTACCAGATCCACAGTAAGTAATGATTCACTTCCCCACCCTCCTACGCAAAAAAGTAGAGTAAAAAGAAAAAGAAAATAGTATAAGATTTCAGCAAGATAGAAAAAATAGGAACCAGATCATATATCTGGTTACAATTGATTCAAGTCCAAAACGATGTATCCGATCAGCACATCTTTCAAGCACTGACACTGGACCATGACTGTGCTCCAGAACAATGAGTCCTCCCTACTTTCAAGCTACTTTTTTTGTGTGAAAAACACAGCAACAACTAAGCATTTTAGGCGTCCGACATATTGATGTAGGCAGTTGCGGCTTGCGGGCTCGTGACAAAGGTACTAAAGGGGTGTTTGGCCAAGCTTCTTTCTAGTTTCAGGCTCTCCCCCCCAGTTCTCTAACATTTCCCCCCTCCACCTCCCTTTCCAGTACCAATTGAGCTACTTTTTTTTTGCTCATCCCCCAGCTACTTAAAGGCTGAAAATACCCCCCAAGGAGACCAAAATCAGAAGCAGTAAATAGATCTTCTAAAAAGCTGAACTTTGGTGGAGATGGAGGTGGAGGAGGGTGGATGTGAGGGAAAATAGGAGGAGAAGCGAAAGTTTAGAGAAGCTTGGCCAAACACCCCCTAGCTGCACAAATAGAATCTGATAGGTAGTCAAGTAACCTCAGTCCCAAACAAATATGCATGTAGGATAGAATTTCATGGTTAAAAATTGAGGATCCCCTCTTTATTCTCCCAAGCTGCGAGGAAAAAAATACATTGGCTAACTTGTAGGCTGCATCTTGTCTAATTGCTAAGCAATCAACCACCTTTAATCTAAAATTATTCAGGACCTCCCCTTCATATTCAATAAATCCACTCAAGCATTTTGTTCCGAATGTGCAGTAAATTCGCATACAACCCAAAGAATTATCCTAACTTCAGAAAGCATGCTTGTGTGGTGTGAGAGAAAGATCTTAGTAGCTTGAACTAAAATGTTACCTAGAAAATTATGTCAGCATGGATATCATGTTGTAATGAGACAGATACTATTCCATGTGCAAGGAGGTGGATACAAATGATATTCAATTTGAGAAATCATGGTTGCTTGTAGGAATGTATATCCATAGACAATTGACAAACCATCTCCATTCATTTGGGATATTCAACCCAATAAGTATCCGGCCTGGGGGGGGGGTCTAGGGAGGTCCACATGTTCGCAGCCTTACCCCTAACTAGTCGCCTAGTAGAGAGGCTGTTTCCGAAAGACCCACAAAACTCACTGACACAACCATCAATTTCACATATCTCAAATCAACCGAGCCATTAAGCTAATCTGAGTTCAGCAACAGTATGGTACACCAGAAAAAGACCAGTCACATATCTGTGCCCAGCCTTTTAGCACAGAAACTGATCAAGAGTGGTCCCCTATAAAACCATTACCCCATTTCATTATTCCTTATATTCAAGGTCACACACAGAACTCATTATCACAACCATCAATTACACATATCTCAAATCAAACAAGCCATTAAGGTAACCTGCGTTCAGCCACAATATGGTACACCAGAAAAAGACCAGTCACATATCGGTGCCCAGCCTTTAATAGAAGTACAGAGAAACTAATCAAGAGTAGTCCCTATATAACCATTACCCTATTTCATCCTTCCTTAAATTCAAGATCACACACATAACATAAGAGGTGAGCAAAGATGTAAATGACCAAGATGTACACAGAACAGATCAGCTAATGAATAATCCTACCCAAAGATATATCAAGCTTCAAGCCCAAACAAATGCAGGTTATTTAACATATCAAATAAATAGACCAATTGAATGATATCAACACCCCTTTCCAGCATAAATTGGAGCACTCTTTTGCTCTTTCAGTTCGGTATAAGCAGCTGAGCACCCTTGTGCAATATGACTTTGAACAGTTCCAACTGGAAGATCCATCAACATCCCAAACCCCAAAAAAATGAATAAAAAAAAACTTCCAATTTCCGATGAAGAGAATTGTGCTTAAATTACCCAGCTTTCGTCACTAAGTATACTGTTTGGGAAATTGGAATCATCATCTCCTACAGACCCAGTAAACTCAGTAAGAATTAAGCAATTAACCCCAATTTTTTTGCTTATCCAGCAATTAACCCAAATTCCCAGCAACCAAAATACACAACATTTATAACACCACATAAACGCAATTGGTATTACACAGCAAAACATAGAAGAAAAAGGCAGAAAATGGGGTGGAGAGAGAAAATCAAATACCTTTAGAGCCTTTCGTGGACACATTGACGACGGCTGAATCTACGGCGTATTTGCCGATACTTTCAATAATCCGACCTATTTTCCACCCACCTTGCCTCCGTTTCTGGTATCCCTGACTCGAAACGCCGTTACCCACTCTCGAAACTGCCGCCATAGTTAATTTGCACAGGTACCTAATTTCTCTCTCTTATCTAAACCGAAACGTTTCGGATTATTGAACTCTCCGGCAACTAAAACTCTTTTAACAGAGCTTCTGTCTGTAGATGTAGAAGAGAGAAGCGAACAAAACGACACGACGTCGTGTCTTTTATTACTTTCTTCAAAATATAAATTGTGAAACGCAGCGTTTGACGCTCTGATAAAAATCACTCCCAAATTCTCTCTCTTGCCATCAAATCGACATCATTACATCAAATTTATCTGGAGATCAACAGGAACTAATCAGATTATGAAGGAGAAACGCTGATTTCGGCTCATAGAGTTTCAAAATTTTCAAAATTCCATAAAGGTGAGCAACCTGAAGCATTTCACTGAATTTTTGGTATAAAATGTTTTCTCATTTGTGGTTGTGGATCAACTATTTCGAAGTTCATCAGGTCCGCAAAATTCTTGACCAAATTGTTAAATTTTCAAAATTGTTCTTTGTTTGTCAGATTATCGTTGCTAGTTGATCGATTATGTTGAACTTCATTATATCCACAAAAAAAAAAACTTGAACTGAATTCGATGCCCTAATTTGACTGGAATTTCATCTTTTCTGGTCACACACATTTTTTCATTGTATAATTGAATAGACTGCTTTTGTTGCATTTGATTAAGCAGTGGGGGCCTTTATTCATCTATGTTCTGTTTTTTTCGTAGTGAGGAGTTTTTAGGATGGGAATTAGTAAAACGGAGATAAACTTAAGAAGGTTACTTGCAGCTGCACCTCAACAGCAAAATCAGGCGAAATTAATACATGTATGCAATAATCTTGTTTAATTAGAGGCTTTTGATTTCCATTTTTTAAAATTTTTTTTATTGGATTTCATGTAGTTTAGAGTAGCATAAAGTTATTTTCATCTTACACATTTGATTATATGCAGTATGTTGCTACTCTTCGAGAACTGTTGGAACAGTTATCTGAAGAGACTAATCCGGACGGCTTACCCAGGTATTTTCCATCCTTCGTAGTACTGTTTACTATCGGGTTCTATGATGTAATTTGATTGTTAAAGAGACACAAAAACCTCAGAGACTGCATTCCCATAAAGATGTGATTCTACTCGGAGAAGTTGTCTTTGAACACAGATAGAACTCATTGGCTTCATGATCTTTCTATTTTCTATAGGCACTTGTAGAATAGCTCCTGGGCGAGCATTTTGAATAGTGGAGAAATAGAATATGCAGTGGAGTTTGCCCTGCATTCTGCTGGTTTCTGGGACCAGTGCTTTCCTGGGTTTCTAAAAGACTGGATGGTTGGGAATAAGTTTACTTTGTTTTAGAGGATGGGATTATCTTGCTTCATTTTTGCATGGCAATTAGTCCTCTGCATTTTATCTTTCTTTTTAGAACCCACTAATGTTGGAGCTTTAATGAAAGCTTTTCTTTGGGCTTTGGATTTTCATAAGATCAACACCGATGGTATGTGCCAAAGAAGGGGATCAGGACGAACTATGGCTAATGTGTGTGTACTGCTGTAAAACAGTAATGAAACTGATGTTCATCTGTTTCTCCACTGCTGGATTGTACATTGTTTGTGGCAAAATTTGTTTGGGCCTTGGGGTGTATTGCGATAGCCTACTGTAGTTGAATTCACTGTTTTTGGTTTGGGAAAGAGGAGCAAAGAACAGCTATGCTGTTGTGCTTCTTATTTTGGAAAGAAATGCTTGGGTGAAGGTTTTTCATGCGCATTTTGTTGGAGAGGAATGCTTGACTCTTAACAGAGGTGTCAGTGTCACACCCTGTTGGCTGCCTGAACAATGGAATGGTTTACTTGGTTGGCTGTTGGGCACTTGCAGCTAGGACTTTTAGATGAGTCTCTCTTACAGAAGTTCAGAAACTAGGCTAATTTGTTATAGTTATGTTATTTAGCTGAGGACTCCTTGTTCTCTTGGGCAATTAGGCTATACTTCCGTCGATTTCTAATAGTCTTTTCCTTATCAAAAAAGAAACATTTGGTTGGTTAAATTAGGTTTGCAGTTTTGCATATAGTGTCTCTTAAGCCCCTCTTAGCTGCAATGAGAACTAATTAGAGGTTAAAATTTTTTTATAAAGGTCATGGTTCTACAGGTCCGGGGTTCGATCCCCTCAGGGCCACTGGAGGTTTTCCTGGTCGTTAACTTCAGGGCCCATGGAATTAGTCAAGCAAAGCTTGCACACCCATGTTATCTAAAAAAAAAAAAAATTGTGTTAGATACTTTTCCCTTCTAACTCATCGAATTTGCTTCCTATTTTTAGCTGTATGTATTTTTGTATGATTTCACAACTCATGGAGCTTAGTAATGTGAACTTTGCTTCTGGGTTATAATTGTAGGGTCTCTAAAGCTAAGGTGAACGATTACTCTGAGAAGATTGAATCTATTGCTTCTCACTTAGCTTCACCAGTGGTGAGTTTTCTTAGCTGTTCCTGGGATTCACTTAACTGTGCCACATTCCCTTAGGCTTAGGCTGAGTATGAGCACTGAGGAGTGAGAACATTGTGGTGCTAGGCTGCTAGCAAAATAAATATATGCTGATCAATGCTTTAGATTTTGCTGCAACTGCTGCTGATTTGATCTTGCATAATCCAATTAATATATGCTGAAAAGATTTGGAATACACTAATTGAAATTGTTGAAGAGCTCTATGAAATGTGTATTTGATCATGTTCATGTTGGCAAAGTGGACTACTATTTGGCTATAAGTTCCTTGTGCAATGAACTTCACCTGCATCGTATGTTGTGTTCCTCTTTCTTTTCTTTTTTTTTTTCGCTTGGGAAGAATAGCTGGAAATCTCATCTTGAGAGACAAATTAGTTTCCGATGTTTTTTATCCTTTTAAGATGAAGCTATTTGTGCAACATGAGCGGTGATGTATACAATATACACTGCTAAGTTATGAACCCTTGTATCCTTTTTTTTAGATAAGAAAATTTTTTATTAATCAAATAGTGAAAGAATACAAAATTGAGGATAAGTTATCCTCAAAGAACAAAAATAAGAATAAAGTATCTACAAATCACGCCAATGGCGTTGAATGACCGTCAGTGGCACCCCCTTGAAGGCACCAGCCACCTTCGCCCAAAGGGATGCCAAATAAACTATATGTTCCCAAACTAAATCGATACTCTTTCCCGCGTCAGAAAAAACCCTCGAGTTCCTCTCTAACCAAGTGCACCAAAGAATAGCTAAACAGGCACACCGCCACAACATCCTACCCTCCTTCCCCCTCCGCATAGCAAAAAAACGCATCTGTAGGAATTGCCCCACCGTAGCAGGGTACACAAAAGGCTCCCCACACAACAACCGATCCCACAAGGCCCTCGCAAAGTTACACATCACAAACAAATGCAAACAACTCTCTCCGTCTTGCCGACACATCACACACATGCTGGGAAGAAGACACATATGTGGCCTCCGCCGTTGCACCATATCACTAGTGTTCACCTTACCAAGAACCAAAGTCCACACAAAAGCACGAACCTTCAGAGGAACCTTGGACTTCCAAATATAAGAGGAAAGGGGAAAATGTGGAAACTGTGACGGAAGGCTAAGATGATGGAGGAAGGACTTGGAAGAAAAAACCCCAGAGGAGTCCCCAATCCAAGTCCGGGAATCGTCCCTAGGGACGAGAAACCTAGTGTGGAGGACACCCAGGAGGGAAACGAGTTCCTCCATTTCTATCTCGCGGGGTGGTCGCCGAAGGTGTAGGTCCCAGGAACCACCAACCTCTGAGTAAAAATCAGCCACAGGCGCCCCATGAAGAGTGGACAAACGAAAAACCCGCGGATATGTGGAAGAGAAAGGAGTTTCACCATTCCACACATCTTCCCAGAACCGAACCCGTTGACCATTACCCACATTATACCTGACCAGGGGAAAGAATAAAGACGATACCTAGGAAACGAACTTCCAAGGGCAAGCATGGGAGACAGTGGAGCTGGCTTGCACGTCCCACCCATTATGCTGAAGGCCGTACTTGCTTCTGATAACTCGGTGCCATAGGGAGTCAGATTCTAGGGGAAAACGCCATAACCACTTACCCACTAGCGAAATGTTTTTGGACACCAACCTACCAAAACCCAAGCCCCCCTCAGTTTTCGGCCGGCAAACATGGTCCCAACTAACCAAGTGATCCCTCTTACCCTCTCCAGCCCCCGACCAAAGAAAGTCCCTCATCATCCTCTCAATCCTAATAGCTACACCAACAGGAATTTTAAAAAGGGAAAGGTAGTAAAGAGGGATGCTAGCTAGGCAGGAATGTAAAATAGTGATCCTCCCCCCCAAAGAGAAATACACCCCTTTCCAACCATCTAGACGCTTAGCCACTCTAGACACCACTGGTTCCCAAAAGGAAACCGATCTGGGATTACCTCCGAGGGGCACCCCCAAATAAGTAAGCGGCCACTGCTGAACCTGACAACCCACTAGACCAGCCAGGGAATTCAGAACATCCTCCCCCACGTTGACCCCCGCCAAACTACACTTAGACAGATTAATTCTCATCCCCGACACAACCTCAAAAACTTGTAAGAGCGTAAGTACCCTCTTAAAACCTTCGGCTTCAGCCGAAAGGAAGAGGATCGTATCATCGGCAAACTGCAGGTGGGAAACACACACCCTTTCCCGACCCACCCGAAATCCCTCAACAAGCCCCCGCTCCACTCCCCTATCCAACATTCGGCCAAGAACATCAACGACAAGGGTGAAAAGAAAAGGGGAAAGGGGATCCCCCTGGCGCAAACCACGTGACGAAGTAAACCAGTCACGAGCCGCCCCATTAACAAGGACAGAAAAACTAGCGTTGGACAAACAACCCCTTATCCAGGTGCGCCAACGCCCCCCAAAGCCTTTCCTATCTAGGACGCGATCCAAAAAACCCCAACTAACTCGATCATAAGCTTTCTCAAAGTCCAACTTAAAAACAATCCCAGAGTGGTTATTCCGACGAGCACCATCAACCACCTCATTAGCAACCAATGCTGCATCAATGATCTGGCGACCCTCCACAAAAGCGCTCTGGGCAGCCGAGATAGTCCCAGACAAAACCGCCCCAAGTCTAATAGACAGGACCTTAGTTAAAATCTTATAGACGCTGGTGACTAAGCTAATAGGCCTAAAGTCCCTCACCTTAATCGACCGATCCTTCTTAGGGACGAGGGTGATAAAATTAGAGTTCATACTCTTCCCAACCACCCCTGTGGCATGAAACTCCGTAAAAACCCCAAGCAGATCCTCCTTGATGACCTCCCAGCAATCCTGGTAATAGGCCATAGTGAATCCATCCGGCCCCGTGGCTTTCTCTCGATCCATCCCAAACACCGCTGCCCGTATCTCCTCTAACTCAAAAGGGCGCTCAAGCCAATCCCGAAGCAATGGCGTAATAGGGGACGACTCAACTCCCTCCAACATCGGTCTATCAATCACTTCTTCCTCAAAAAGACCCTTGTAAAAAGCTGTAATCTCGTCACTAATCCTATTCACATCAGTCACACGCTCACCATCATCAGTCTCCAACTCCTGAACAAAACTCCTCCTCCGCCTCCCATTAACCACTTTAAAGAATAACCTAGAACTCACATCCCCCTCCTTCGCCCATCTCCCCTTCATCTTCTGACGCTGCCTCTGCCTTTCCTTAAGCAAAACCTCCTCTAGGCTATTTTTCAAATCAACACTCTTCCTCAGCAACCCCTCATCATGGCCCTCCTCGCTCAAAGCCCGATCCGTCGCCAAAATCTCCTTAAGGATCTCGCCCTTTCGCACCCGCACGTCTCCAAAAGTCTCCTTATTCCAAACTTTCAAACGTTCCTTAACAAACCTCAACCTCCTCATGAAACAGTACCCCCTCCAGCCCTCAACCTCACACTCCGCCCACCAATCCCGAATCTTAACCCCAAACTCCGCGTGGGAGCACCACATATTCTCAAAGCGGAAAGGGGTCGGGCCCCACTGAATGGGAGCAGAATGTAAGACAAGGGGGAAATGATCAGAACACGAACGGGCAGGAGATTCCTGTACCAAAGATGGAAACTCATCCTCAAACTCATTCGTAACAAGGAACCTATCTATCCGAGAGGCTACATCCCGCCTCCCACTCACACCCCAAGTAAACTGAGCATTATCTAGAGGCAAATCGCGAAGGGCAGACTCCCTGATAAAGGAATCAAACTCAATCATACCCCCAGTCAACCCCCTACCACGTCGTTCCCCCGCATGACGGATCACATTAAAGTCACCCCCAATAACCCATCTAGGGGAACAGAGACCAGCAAGAGCCGCCAACTCCTCCCAAAACGACTCCCGGTCAGCAACCCCACACGGGCCATAAACAGAAGACACCCACCAATCACCCCTCCCACGAACACTCAACAGAACCGACACAGTAAAATGCCCAAAATGAGACTCGACTCGAGACGCAAAACGGGTATCCCAAGCAATAAGAATACCCCCCGACGCTCCTACAGAAGGCAAACAAACCCAATCCTTAGACCCTGCCTCCCAAAGACTTCGAACAAAAAAAGAATCCACTCCCTCAACCTTTGTCTCCTGAAACATCACCACATCCGGAGACGCCCGGCTGACAACTTCCTGCACTAGACTACGCTTCTCTACCATCCCCAGACCATTGACATTCCAACTCAAAATCTTCATCTAAAACCACCAATACCCCTAGACCTACGACTCCCCCCTTCCCCATAATTAAGGGTCGTCTCAAGACCCCGAAGCTCCCTAATGCCAACCCTGTTTCTCCGAGAGGGAGGTCCCCTCGAAGACACCTGAACATTAGCTACCTGACCTGAAGTACCAACAACCCGAAAATCAAGATCACGAAGAAGAGACTGAGGGTCTCGGTCGTCCCTCCCACCCGCCAACGGTGGAATGGTCACAACCATCCCCCCGGCCTCTGACTCCCCATGGCACAACGGAGCAACAGAACCTTCCGGCGCTATCGACAGAACTGGCGTTACGCCCCGCCCAACAACCCCATCTCCGCCGCTTGCCCCTGAAAAAACATTAGCAGCAATAGAACAAGCAGGTGCTTTTTGGGGGGTAGCAACAAAAAGAGAACAAAAGGGTAAAGGGGAAAAGGAAGTAGAAAGGTCCTCTTGGGCACGCGCCCTGGTATCCTCGGCACATGGCAAAGGGACACTGTGAATGGGCTCCGAGCTCTGCTGCGTCGACACACCCCGAACCCTCTCAGCATTAAACAAATTCACCTCCTCTATCTCCTCCACCTCCTTATCCTCAAACTCCCTTAACCTGCTCAAGAGTAAATCATCGTCACCATCCAGTGACCCAAGAAGATCATCCTCATCATCATCATCAAAAATTGATTCCCAGTAGGAGGATCCCCCTTGGGTCCGGGTGATATCGAATACGGGTTCCCCACAAAAATCCCTTGGTAACCTCGCCTGAGACTCAGCTACAGGACCTTCACCTTGACCCGCTTGCTGAACTCGTGCCCCAACCTCCGCTAGCCAGGTACCAACCTGACACAGTTCTCTGAGAAAACCCCCTCTCCATAGCGGAGAAGGAGCTACAGCAGCCCGTGTCAACTGCCCAAGACCCGCCAAACCACCACTCTTCTTCACCCCCTCGGACCCCCTAAGAACAGCAACACCCTCGCCACCTGATACAGGTGTTTCCGGGACAGCTTCCACCTGCAAATTTCCAGAAGAAAACCCACTTGTACCCTCCCTGTGAACGGGCCCAATACCCACCACGTGCTCGCCGGCATGCGACATAACAGATGGTCCAGCACCCTTCTCCACCGACCCAGTCTCGACCACCGGCAGCTCAGCCGTCGAACCCACCGCAACAGCGCCCACCCCCGAGCTCTCTGCGCCACTTACCCGGTCTCGCCGAACCCAGGTGGGCCCTCTACGGGCTTCGCCGGACTTTTCCGCCAACGTAGCCACCTGCCGTGACCCTGAAATCTCCGGTCGTGGTGGCCTGCGACCACCGGAGCTCTGTCCGGCCGAAACAGCCGCAACCGAAGCTTCGCGATTATTCTCCGTACCCTTACCTCCTCCCTGAGATCTGGGCCCCCCTCCTAAACGATGGAACACTGACCCAGCACCCTTTTCTAAATGTTGGATGGGCTGAAAATAATTAGTTCTAGATGGCCCAGCACCCTTTTCTAAATGTTGGATGGGCTGAAAATAATTAGTTCTAGATGGCCCAGCACCCTTTTCTAAATGTTGGATGGGCTGAAGATAATTTTGTTTGTTGACCACCCCTTTGACCTCTACTCCCGACCTGGGCAAAACCTCTGGGCCTTAAATTTAAGTGAAAGCTGCCCCTTCGCCCTTGGGCCTGTTGTCCTGGCCCAAGTCTTGAAAAAACAGATCTTTTCCCCAAATTTGAAATCCCACGTGCTGGTAAACCATCCCCATTAACTCGGTCAAAACCCAAATCACCCCAGCGAGAATCACGCGCATAAAACTTGCGCCTGCCAAAACCACCCCTACCGTTACCAATCTCCCTCACCGGCACATTCTCCCCCCTCCGATCTGAATGTAACCCACGACCACGGCTGTCATGCGAAAACTCCGGTGCCCTCGCTGCAACCTCAGGCTGTCCCCACCTTGGAACACCCATCACTCCGACATCCCCAGGTCTCTCCCTTTCCCTCCCCGGCCAACAAATTTCCGTCGACCCGCACTTCAAACAACAAGGAATCCGTGGTGAAGCAGGAGTAGAATTGCGAACCTGACTACGGGTCCCCGGAGCACTTTGAATTGCCTCCATCATCACTGACCAACCCATCCCCTGTTTGCCTTCTGGGACTCGAATTGCCACTGGTCGACGATCATAGGGAACTTTCTCAAATAGGAAAAAACGACCTCCATAATTCTCAGCAATCCGGAGAACCAAAATATACCCATTCCCCACACGCTTCCGAAGCCATTGATCAGGAGCATCACCACGCCATAATGATATTGCTGATTGCACCCACCAGTGAAACTCCTCCCTCAGCATACAGATTTCAAACTTCTTAACCCTGGCGACCTCTGTAAAATGAAAATAGTGACCATCAAACCGCAAAGTGAAGGTTTTCCTATCGGCTGCAAATCGAATAACCATAATTGTAAAATAGCACCAAATGAAAAGGTAGTCCTCCGGTGACCTACCAAGCGCTTAACATTCTCTCTCTCATTCTCTCTCTCTCATTCCCTGGGGTAAATAATCAGTGATCAATCAAAATTTTTGTCCACCTTGGGGGAGAATTGATACTCATGCTCCAGAGGAGAAGGCTAGAGATGGCTATTACGCTGGACATGTGCATGCTTTGTTGTGCTAGTTATGAGACTTTTGCGCATATTTTCTTCATTGTTATGAACCCTTGTATCCTTATGTTTATAATCCAAAAAGGGCTTTGAAGTGAGGTTACCCTATCATTTTCTTAAAGAGATGAAGGTGTCTGTGCGTACATGAGTAGTGATGTAGACACTGCTAAGAGTGACAACCCCTTGTGTCCTTGTGTTGTGTTGACAATCTACAAGCATAAAAGGCTTCCTCAAAGGACTTTAAAGTGAGGTTCCCTAGAAGAGAGCTCCACTTTTTGGAACAATCTCCAATGTGCAAAGGGGTGCATTTTAGTGTATGACTATTTAGGTAATGTAATAATGCAGGATCTCTTTGTAGACACATCTACCAAGGAAAGCCCTCGAGCAGTTGAAGAAGAACAAGTGGTTTCCCCAGCAGGATTGAGGAAGAGACCTGTGTAAGTAAACATAATTGTCAATCTAGCTGCATGCCAATTCCTTGACACAAAGCCAGGCTAAGGTGAATTTTTTTTTTTGTTTATCCAATAGGCCGGCCTCAAGTGGAGAAGATAGATCGCGTGATAATGTAGGAACTGATTCGTCCTCTCCACTTGTCAAATTGGATGCTGCTGCGCACTCACATATTGATAAGCACAGGTACTTTTATGCAAAACTTTGGTACTTAACCACACAATTTAAGTATGACAATCTTAGCATCTGTTTTCTTTGGAGATTCTCATTTTACTCTCGGAAGACATTAGCAAGCTCTATGTGTGACAAGAAATGATCCTTATGATATCAGTTTCCTCCTGTCTGTATAATCTGTTGTTAGATATGGAGACAAAGGGGAGAGAGAAAGAGCTTGTGGATAGAGCAATTCCACTATGTAAAGGTAGAAATTGGGGATCCATATACAACATGTGCCTCTGCCCTTAGTTGATTTCAGGAAGGACAGTTTATTTCAACCCCAAATCTAAGTATTATACAAAGCGTCGTATCTTACATTTTTAAGGATCACTTAGGGGGCGCATTTTATGGTCCTATGAAATGTCTATCTACTTTGTAGGAAATTCGGTTATGTGCAAATATTTCAACTCCATCTTGACCTTTCTGCTTCTTTTTGGAGGCACCTGTAATATTGCTGCTTTTTTTTAGACAAAATCTTTCTACTTAATTATGAATACAGTTCAATCATTCTTTTATGTAAAAAGTGCACTTTTGCCTCTCTATTCTGTGGAAGAACCAGATTATCTAGGCATTATCTAAAAGGTGTTAAATCTCTTTAGTTCATGTTCATTCAACTCTGTTTCTCAGGTTCCCTTATTTACTTCTTTTTTCATTACAGAAAGCTTCAAGAAGACTTGACTGACGAGATGGTTGGGCTTGCACAGCAACTAAAAGAGAGCAGCCTCCAGATGAGTCAGTCACTGCAAAATACTGAGAAGGTATGTAGTTGTGCTTTTTGCAGGTGGTTATACATTCTCGAAACGAAATATTTTGCCCATTGGAATACCTTTGCTTGGATGAAATGAGATAGTACTGACAATTGCATGCCCGCAGATGTGGTTTTTTCTTCTTCCCAAATGATAGTGTTTTGCTCTCTTCTTTTCCCTTTTCTAATATGCCAAAAAATAATCAATATATATTGAGGTATTTTTCGGGATAGGTTAATTTTCGTCAATATTCAAAATCATAAATAATATTTTTCATACATCTCAAAAAATAACAAAAATTACACCATCAGGATCAAAAAATATTTCGCAATGAGATGCATTTACAAAATGTAAAAATTACATATGAGTAAGAGTATTAAGTTGTGTTGTCACATCATCAAATGAGCATAGAGTGATGCCACAATTAAAATAAGACGTGCCACCTCAGAAAAGAGCATAAGACGCGCCACATAAGCAAACCCAATAAAACCAAAAGTTTGTCAAAATTTTCATAACAGATAATAAAATCACTCATGCCTTTGGTATACTGGCTTTTACATCAGTGTCTCGTAAAATGCCCTTCCAAGCCTAACAGGGACCGGATAAGTGACCCCGGGGTGCCTCCCATGTTCTCTATGGGTGTTAGTGCGATGTTGTGCAAAAATATCTGCCTGCATTCTGGGGCCTCCTGAAAGCTCAAAAAATGTGGATCATATAGCCTTCGTTATCCGCTTCTAGGCCTCGAAGGTCATTTTTGCCCAAACTTCTCCGGGAAGTCTATCATGACCCTAGAGGACCCTCGGTGCCCCGGGAGGAACATCTGGATCCCCAAACATCGATAACACCCATGCCTTCGACATTCTGGATCTTACACCAGTGTCCCATGAAATGCCCTTCCAAGCCTATCAGGGACCGAATAAGAGACCGCGAGCGCCTCCCATGTCCCCAAGGGGTGTCTCGCTCGATGTGGTGTGAAAATATCCACCATCGTTTTGGGGCCTCCCGGACGGCCAAATAAACATGGATTATAGCCTGTTTTCGGCTTCCTGGGCCCGGATGTCATTTTTGCCCAAACTTCTCTGGGGGGTCTATCATGACCCTAGATTACCCTCTGGGAAAGACATCCGGATCCCCGAACTTCGATATCACCTATGCTTTGGTGTTCTAGCTCTTACACCAGTGTCCCGTAGAACGCCATTCCAAGCCAATCAGGGACCGAATAAGCGACCACGTGGGCCTACCATGTCCTCTATGGGTGTTCCGTGCGATGTGGTGCGATAATATCTACTTTTGTTCCGGGGCCTTCCGGATGCTCAAAAAACGTGGATAATAGCCTTCGTTTTCGGCTTCCAGGGCCCGTGTGTCATTTTTGCCCAAACCTCTTTGGGGTCTATCATGACCCTACAAGACCCTCGGTGCCCAGGGAGGGACATTTGAATCCTCCAACTTTGATATCACCCACGCCTTTGGTGTTCTGGCTTACACCAGTGTCCCGTACAACGCCATTCCAACCCTATCAGGGACCGGATAAGCGGCCCTGAGGGCACCCATGTCCTCTAGGGGTGTTTCATGCAATGTGGTGCGGAAATATCCACCTTCGTTCCAGGGCCTCCTGGAAGCGCAAAAAACATGGATTCGACTTCGTTTTCGGGTTCCCGGGCGCCGGGGGTCATTTCTGCCCAAACTTCTCCGGAGGGTCTATCATGACCCTAAAGCACCCTCGATGCCCAGGAGGGATATTCGGATCCCTGAACTTTGATATCCCCCATGCCTTTGGTGTTGTGGCTCTTATACCAGTGTCCCGTAAAACACCCTTCCAAGCCTATCGGAGATCGGATAAGCGACCCTGAGTGCCTCCCATTTCCCCTAGGGGTAATCTTTGCGATGTGGACCTTCATTCCGGGCCTCTCGGAAGCCCAAAAAACGTGGATTATAGCCTTCATTTTCGGTTTCCTGGGGCTGAGTGTCATTTCTGCCAAAATTCTCCGGGTGGTCTACGATGGCCCTAGAGTACCCTCGGTGCCCCTGGAGGGATATCCGGATCCCTGAACTTCTATATCACCCATGCCTTTGGTGATCTAGCTCTTACACCACTGTCACGTAGAACGCCCTTCCAAGCCTATCAGAGACTGGATAAGCGACCCCGAGGACCTCCCATGTCCCCTAGGGATGTTCCATGCAATGTGATGCGAAAATATTCACATTCGTTCCGCGGCCTCCCCGGAAGCTCAAAAAACGTGGATTATATAGCCTTCGTTTACGGCTTCTCGAACCCTGGTGTCATATTTGCTCAAACTTCTCAGGGGGGTCTATCAAGACCCTAGATTACCCTCACCTCGAACTTCGATATCACCCATGTCTTTGGTGTTCTAGCTTTTACACCTGTGTCACGTAAAACGCCTTTCCACCCTATCAGGGACCGTATAAGCAACCCGAAAGCTTCTATTTCCTCTGAGTGTTCAGTGCAATGTGGTGTGAAAATATCCGCCTTCGTTCTAAGGCCTCCCGGAAGCCCAAAAACGTGGACTAGTCTTCGTTTTCGAGTTCCCGGGCACCTAGGGTCATTTTTGCCCAAAATTCTCCCGGGGGTCTATCATGAACCTAGAGCACCCTCGGTGCCCCAGGAAGGATATGCGGATACCCGAACTTCGGTATCCCCCATGCCTTTGGTGTTTGGCCTCTTTTACCAGTGTACCGTAAAACACCCTTCCAAGCCTATTAGGGATCAGATAAGCGACCCTAATGGCCTCCCATGCCCCCTAGGGGTATTACGTTTGATTCTGTGCGAAAATATCCACCTTCGTTTCGAGACCTCCCGGAAGCCTAAAAATCGTGGATTATAACCTTCGTTTTCGGCTTGCCGGGGCCAAGGTCTCATTTTTTCCCAAACTTCTTCGGTTAGTCTACCATGACTCTAGAGTACCCTTGAGGGCCTACCATGTCCTCTATGGGTGTTCTGTGCGATGTGCAAAAATATCTGTTTTCGACCCGGGGCCTCCTAGAAGTTAAAAAAACATGGATTATAGCCTTCGTTTTCGGCTATCTGGGCCTGGGAATCATTTTTGCCCAAACTTCTCCGGGGTCTATCATGACCTTAACCCTTGGTGCCCCGGGAGGGACATCCAGTCCTTGAACTTCGATGTCCCCCATCTATATCCCCATGTCTTTGGTTAGCGGGCTCTTATACCTGTAAAACGCCCTTCCAAGCTTATCAGGAACGGGATAAGCAACCCTAATGGGCTCCCATGTCCCCTATGGGTATTCCGTGCGATGTGGTTTGAAATATCCACATTCGTTCCGGGCCTCTCGAAAGCCCAAAAAACGTGGATTATAGCCTTCGTTTTCGGCTTCCCGGGACAAGGGTGTCATTTTTGCCAAAACATCTCCGGGTGGTCTACCATGATTCTAATGTTCCCTTGGTACCCCGAGAGAGACAACTGGTTCCCCGAACTTCGATATCACTCATGCCTTTTGTGTTTTGGATCTTACACTAGTGTCACTTAAAACGCCCTTCCTAGCCTCTCAGGGACCGGATAAGAGACCCCGAGGATCTCCCATGTCCCCAAGGGGTGTCTCGCGCGATGTTGTGTGAAAATAGCCACCATCGTTCCATGGCCTCCCAGAAGCCCAAAAAACTTGGATTGTAGCGTTCTTTTTCGGCTTTCCATGGGTCGGGTGCCATTTTTGCCGAAACTTCTCCAAGGGGGTCTATCATGACCCTAGGGTGCCCTGGGAGAGACATCCGGATCCCCAAACTCCGATATCACCCATGTCTTTGTTTCTCTAGCTCTTACCTGTAAAACGTTCTTCCGAGCCTATCAGCGACCGAAAAAGCGACCCTGTGGGCCTCCAATATCCCCTAGTGGTATTCCGTGCGATGTGGTATGAAAATATCCACCTTCGTTCCGGGGCCTCTGGGATGCCCAAAAATTGTGGATTGTAGGCTTGGTTTTCGGCTTACCGGGGCTCGGGTGTCATTTTTGCCCAAACTACACCGGGGTGGTTTACCCTGACTCTAGTGTACCCTCGGTGCCTCGGGAAGGACATTCGGATCCCCGAACTTCGGAATCACCCGTGCCTTTGGTGTTCCAAATCTTACACCAGTGTCTCGTATAACGCCTTTCCAAGCCTATCAGGGACTAGATAAGCGACTTCGAGGGCCTCCCATGTCCCCTATGGGTGTTCCGTGGAATGTGGTGTGAAAGTATCCACCATCGTTCCGGGGCCTCCCAGAAGCCCAAAAAACGTGGATTTAGCCTTCTTTATCGTCTTCCCGGGCCCCGTGGTTCACCTTTGCCCAAACTTTTCCGGGGGGTCTATCATGACCCTAGATCACCCTCAGTGCCACAGGAGGGATATCCGGATCCTTGAACTTTGATATCTCCTATGCCTTTGGTGTTCAGGCTCCTGTAAAATGCCCTTCCAAGCCTATCAGGGACCGGATAAGCGACTCTAAGGGTCTCCCAAGTCCCCTAGGGGTATGTCGTGCTATGTGGTGTGAAACTATCCCTTCTTTCAAACCCCTCCCAGAAGCCCAAAAAAACGCGGATTATAGCCTTCATTTTCGGCTTCCTGCCGGTGGTCTACCATGACTCTAGCGTACCCTTAGTGCCCTGGGAGGGACATCTGGATCCCAGAACTTCAATATCACCCTTGCCTTTGGTGTTTTGGCCCTTACACCAGTCTCACTTAAAACACCCTTCCTAGCCTCTCCGGGGATGGATAAGAGACCCCTAGGGCCTCCCATGTCCCCAAGGGGAGTCTCGCGCGATGTTGTGTGAAAATAGCCACCTTCGTTCCGCAGGATCATCCTTTTTCGGGTTCTCGGGCCCCGGGATTCACATTTATTCAAACTTTTTCCGGGGGGTCTATCATGACCATAGATCACTCTCGGTGCCTCAGGAGGGAAATCCGGATCCCGGAACTTTTATATCCCCTATGCCTTTGGTGTTCTGGTTCTTATATCTATGTCTCGTCAAACGCCCTTCCAAGCCTATCAGGGACCGGATAAGCGACTCGAGGGCCTCCCATGTCCCGTAGGGGTATTTCGTGCGATGTGGTGTGAATGTATCCCCTTCGTTCCGGGCCCTCCCGGAAGCCTAAAAAACGTGGATTGTAGGCTTGGTTTTCTGCTTCCCGGGGCCCGAGTGTCATTTTCGCCCAAACTTCTGCAGGTGGTCTACCATGACTCTAGAGTACATTAGGTGCCCCGAGAGGGACATCCGGATCCCGAAACTTCAATAGCACCCATGCCTTTGGTACTCTGGCTCTTACACCAGTGTCACTTAAAACACCCTTCCTAGCCTCTCAGGGACCGGATAAGAGACCCCCCAAGGGCCTCCCATGTCCCCGAGGGGTGTTTCGCGCAATGTTGTGTGAAAATAGCCACCTTCGTTCCGGGGCCTCCTGGAAGCTAAAGAAACGTGGATTTATAGCCTTCATTTTCGGCTTCCCGAGGCCCGTGTCATTTTTGCCGAAACTACTCCGGGGGGTCTATCATGACCCTTGCGTGCCCTGGGAGAGACATCTGGATCTCCGAACTTCGATATCACCCATGTCTTTGTTGTTCAAGTTGTTACACCAGTATCCTGTAAAACGTTCTTCCAAGCCTATCAGGGACCGAATAACCGACCCTGAGTGTCTCCGATGTCCTCTATTAGCATTCTGTGCGATGTGGTGTGAAAATATCCACCTTCGTTCCGGGGCCTCTATGAAGCCCAAAAAACGTGAATAATAGCCTTCTCTTTTGGGTTCCCAAGCCTCGGGGTTCAACTTTGCACAAACTTTTTCCGGGGGGTCTATCATGACCCTAGATCACCCTCGGTGCCCCGGGAGGGATATCCGGATCCCCGAACTTTGTTATCCCCTATGCCTTTGGTGTTCTGTCTCTTATATCAATGTCTTGTAAAACGCTCTTCCAAGCCTACCAGGGACCGGATAAACGACTCTGAGGGCCTCCCATGCCCCCTAGGGGTATTTCATGCTATGTGGTGTGAATATATCCCCTTCCCGGGCCCTCCCGAAAGCCCCAAAAAAAGTGGATTATAGCCTTTGTTTCCGACTTCAGGGCCCGGGTATCATTTTTGCCCAAACTTCTGCTGGTGGTCTACCATGACTCTAGAGTACCCTCTGTGCCCCGGGAGGGACTTCCGGATACCCGAACTTCGATATCACCCATGCCTTTGGTGTTTTGGCTCTTACACCAGTGTCACTTAAAACGCCCTTCCTAGCCTCTCAGGGTCCGGATAAAAGACCCCGAGGGCCTCCCATGTCCCCGAGGGGTATTTCGCGCGATGTTGTGTGAAAATAGCCACCTTCGTTCCCGGGCCTCCCGGAAGCCCAAGAAACGTGGATTAGCCTTCATTTTCGGCTTTCCTGGGCCCGTGTGTCATTTTTGCCGAAACTACTCCGGGGGGTCTATCATGACCCTTGCGTGCCCTCGGAGAGACATCTGGATCTCCGAACTTCAATATCACCCATGTCTTTGTTGTTCTAGCTTTTACACCAGTGTCCTGTAAAGCGTTCTTGCAAGCCTATCAAGGACCGGATAATCGACCCCGAGTGCCTCTGATATCCCCTATTGGCATTCTTTGCGATGTTGTGTGAAAATATCCACCTTCGTTCCGGGGCCTCTACGAAGCCCAAAAAACGTGGATAATAGCCTTCTTATTTGGGTTCCCAAGCCCCGGGGTTCACTTTTGCCCAAACTTTTTCTGGGGGGCCTATTATGACCCTAGATCACCCTCAGCGCCCCGGGAGGGATATCCGGATCCCGGAACTTTGTTATACCCTATGCCTTTGGTGTTCTGGCTCTTATATCAATGTCTTGTAAAACACCCTTCCAAGCCTATTAGAGACCGGAAAAACGACTCTGAGGGCCTCCCATGTCTCCTAGGGGTATTTCATGCGATGTGGTGTGAATATATCCCCTTCGTTCCGGGTCCTCCAGGAAGCCCAAAAAATGTGGATTATAGCCTTCGTTTTCGGCTTCCCGGGCCCCGGGTATCATTTTTGCTCAAACTTCTGCTGGTTGTCTACCATGAATCTAGAGTACCCTCCGTGCCCCGGGAGGGACTTCCGGATCCCCGACCTTCGGTATCGCCCATGCCTTTGGTGTTTTGGCTCTTACACCAGTGTCGCTTAAAAAAGGCCCTTCCTAGCCTCTCAGGGACCGGTTAAGAGACCCCTAGGGCCTCCCATGTCCCCAAGTTGTGATTCGCGCGATGTTGTGTGAAAATAGCCACCTTTGTTCCGTGGCCTCTATGAAGCCCAAAAAACGTGGATAATAGCCTTCTTTTTTGAGTTCCCAAGCCCCTGAGTTCACTTTTGCCCAACTTTTTCCAGGGGGTCTATCATGACCCTAGATTACCCTCGGTCCCCCGGGAGGGAAATCCGGATCTCGGAACTTTGTTATCCCCTATGCCTTTGGTGTTCTGGCTCTGATATCAAAGTCTTGTAAAGCGCCCTTCCAAGCCTATCAGGGACCGGATAAACGACTCTGCGGGCCTCCCATGTCCCCTAGGGGTATTTCATGCGATGTGGTGTGAATATATCCCCTTCGTTCTGGGCCCTCCCGGAAGCCCAAAAAAAGTGGATAATAGCCTTCGTTTTTGGCTTCCCGGGCCCCGGGTATCATTTTTGCCCAAACTTCTGTTGGTGGTCTACCATGACTCTAGAGTACCCTCCATGCCCCGGGAAGGACTTCTGGCTCGAACTTCGATATCACCCATGCCTTTGGTGTTTTGGCTCTTTAAGACGCCCTTCCTAGCCTCTTAGGGACCGGATAAGAGACCCCGAGGGCCTCCCATGTCCCCGAGGGGTATTTCGCACGATGTTGTGTGAAAATAGCTACCGTCGTTCCGGGGCCTCCCGGAAGCCCAAGAAACGTGGATTAGCCTTCATTTTCGGCTTCCCGGGGCCCATATGTCATTTTTGCCGTAACTACTCCGGGGAGTCTATCATGACCCTTGGTGCCCTGGAAGAGACATCTAGATCTCCGAACATCGATATCACCCATGTCTTTGTTGTTCTTGGTTTTACACTAGTGTCCTGTAAAACGTTCTTCCAATCCTATCAGGGACCGGATAACCGACTCCGAGTGCCTACGATGTCCCCTATTTGGTATTATGTGCGATGTGGTATGAAAATATCCACTTTCGTTTCGGTGCCTTTATGAAACCCAAAAAAGGTGGATAATAGCCTTCTTTTTTGGGTTCCCAAGCCCCAAACTTTTTCCGGAGGGTCTATCATGACCCTAGATCACCCGAGATGCCCCGGGAGGGATATCCGGATCCCAGAACTTTGTTATCCCATATGCCTTTGGTGTTATGGCTTTTATATCAATGTCTTGTAAAACGCCCTTCCACCTATCAGGGGACTGGATAAGCGACCCGAGGGCCTCCCTTGTCCCCTAGGGGTGTTCCGTGCGATGTGGTGCGAAAATATTCACCTTCGTTCCTTGGCCTCCCGGAAGCTAAAAAAACGTGAATTATCCTTTTTCGGGTTCTTTGGGCCCGGGGTTCACTTTTGCCCAAACATATTCCGGGGGGTCTATCATGACCCTAGATCACTCTTGGTGCCTCAGGAGGGATATCCTGATCCCGGAGCTTTGATATCCCCTATGCCTTTGGTGTTCTGGCTCTTATATCAATGTCCCGTAAAACGCCCTTTCAAGCCTATCAAGGACCGGATAAGCGACTCTCAGGGCCTCCCATGTCCCCTAGGGTATTTCGTGCGAAGTGGTGTGAATAAATCCCCTTCGTTCCGGGCCCTCCCTGAAGCCTAAAAAATGTAGATTATACGCTTCGTTTTCGGCTTCCCGGGTTTCATTTTTGCCCAAACTTCTGCGAGTGGTCTACCATGACTTTAGAGTACACTCGGTGCCCCAGGAGGGACATCCAGATCTCCAAACTTCGATATCACCCATGCCTTTGGTGTTTTGGCTCTTGCACCAATGTAACGTAAAACGCCCTTCCAACTCAATCAGATTAGCAACCCCGAGGGCCTCCCATGTCCCCTAGGGTTGTTCCATGCAATGTGGTATGAAAATATTCACCTTCGTTCCGGGGCCTCCCGGAAGCCCAAATAACGTGTATTAGCCTTCGTTTTCAGGTTCCCAAGGGCCCGGCAGACTTTTTTGCCCAAACTTCTCCGATTGGTTTATCCCGAAGTTTGATATCCCCCATGCCTTTGGTGTAGTGGCTCTTATACTAGTGTCCCGTAAAATGCTCTTGCAAGCCTATGAGGGACCGGATAAGCGACCCCGTGGGCCTCTCATGTCCTCTAGGTGTATTCTGTGTGATGTGGTGTGAAAATATCAACCTTCGTTCAGAGGCCTCTTGAAAGTCCAAAAAAACGTGGATTATAGCCTTCGTTTTTAGGGCCCGGGTGTCATTTTGGCCCAAACTTCTCCCCTGGTCTACCATGACTCTAGTGTACCCCTCCAAAGGGCCCGGGAGGGACATTTGGATCCCCGAACTTCGATATCACCCATGCCTTTGGTGTTCTGGCTCTTACACCAGTGTCATGTAAAACGCCTTTTCAAGCCTATCAAGGACTGGATAAGCGACCCCGAGGGCCTCCCATGTCCCCTATGTGTATTCTGTGCGATGTGGTGTGAAAATATCCACCTTCGTTCCGAGGCCTCTTGGAAGCCAAAAAAACATAGATTACAACCTTCGTTTTCGGCTTCTTGGGCCCCGGATGTCATTTTTGTCCAAACTTATCCGGGTGGTCTATCATGACCCAAGAGGACCCTCGGTGTTTCGGGAGGGAATCCGAATCCCTAAACTTCGATATCACCCATGCCTTTGGTGCTCGAGCTCTTACACCATTGTCCCGTAGAACGCCCTTCCAAGCCTATCAGGACCAGATAAGCGACCTCGAGGGCCTCTCATGTCCCCTAGGCGTGTTCCGGAGCCTTCGTTTTCGGCTTTCGGGGGCACGGGTATCAATTTTGCCCAAACTTCTTCGGGGGGTCTATTATGGCCTAGAAGACCGGTGCCTCTGGTAGGGTCAACCGGATCCATGAACTTCTATATCACTCATGCGTTCGGCGTTCCGACCCTTACATTGGTGTCCCGTAAAATCGCCCTTACAAGCCAATGAGGGACCCGATAATGGACCCCGAGGTCCTCTTTTGTTCCCTATGGATGTCTCGTGCGATGTAGTGCGAAAGTATCCACCTTCGTTTCGGGGCCTCCCATAAGCCCAAAAAACGTGTATTAGCCTTTGATTTTCGGCTTCCCGGGGCCCGATTTCTGTTTTTGCCCAAACTTCTCCTTTAGGTCAATCGTCACCCTGGAGGACCTCCGGTGCCTCGAGACGGTCATCCAGGTCCCCTGACTCTGATTTCGCATATGGGACATGGCGCTCGCTAGGCGATGGGACATGGGCCACCCATATTTTGTTTCAATAAATTTTTGATGTATTTTAGCTCATTTCGATCGATTGTCTACTATGATAATATCTGGTAGAAGAACTTTATAACCGACAAGTGCACTAGCAGGGTTTGTGTATTATAACATTGCCCCCCATGTTGACTACTAGTAGCAATATTGGTCTTAAATTCCTAATTGAATTACCCTTTGGAAACTTTTTGCTGAACTGATGCCAATTTTAGTGGAATTGTTTTGGATGGAGCCTTAATGTTAAAGCTACATTTATTTGCACCAGAAACATGACTTTCTTGTGTACGTCCTACAGGGCCCTTGTTCATTGCTAATTTCGCATATGTCAATCCTCTTTCTTGCCTCCGCCCAGCCCTCATTTGTTCAAACCTGCCAAGGGTACCAGATATTTCACTGGGTATCTTCCCTGGCATGACTGTGCTCTGTTTACAAATCTTCTCTTAACCAACTTAGGATTACATGACCCGTGTTTGGAAATGAGTTATTATGTCATGATAGTGTAACAGAAAAAACTGGTTGCGGACATATCATCCCTGTCATTGACTGTCTAGTATGTGGCTCCTCCTGCATATGATGCATATGAGTTTAGAATTACCAATGTTCAATGTGAATATTCTTTTTAACAAGTGTGTACATTATTTCTCAATTTACTTTTATAATTCATGTACTTTTTCTGTAGGTATATCTAAAATGTAGGTGTTTCAGCTTGTCTACATTCTTATCATTAAATGTGTCTGTCATTAACTAATCATGGACATGTGTGTGCAGATACTTGATTCAACTGAAAAGGCAGTTGAGCAAAGCTTGGCAAGCACTGGTCATGCCAATGTACGGGCAATGAAAGTGTATAATGAGAGTTCGAAGACATCATGCTTTACGTGGCTCCTTATGTTTGTTATGACATGTGTGTTCATGATGGTGGTTCTCCTAATTCGAGTTACATAATTTGTTAATAGGGTGACTATGTAATTATTCTCAAATATGAAACTTCAGCAAAATTAGCTCTAAGCCAGAAGTAGAGATATTTTCAGTAGATTTTGCTTTTTGTGATGTGAGAAGGCCTGGCGGCCTGGCGCTTGTAATCCCCTCTGGTTTTGCCGTATACCAGACTAATCTTGTATCGAAATTCTTTCGTGCATTGGCAAATTTTAGAATTTGACCAGAAAAGAAATCTCACTCTCTTAAAGTTTTTGCCTCTGCAATTAGCTGCTTGTGGGTTACTTTGGCTTATTATGCAGCAGCTCTTGTTCCCTTGCTCATTTAGCTATTTTCAGCAAGCAACAAATTTGCAAGTTGCAACAGTAGAATATTTAATGAAAAGGGGATGGCAAATACCTAGCAGGTGTATCCTGTGTTGTGCCTATGTTGAGACTGTCTCTCACATGTTCTTTCAGTGCCCTTTCTCTACACAGGTTTGGTCGAGTGTTATGTGCTGGCTCTGGATTAAACGTAGACCTTTCTCCCTTAGACATGAGATAAAGCGGTTCACTACATATGTGAAGGGCAAGAGCTATAAGCACCAGCTGAGGAGAGCTGCTTCGGGAGTTGCTGTATACTTCCTCTGGCAAGAGCGTAATATGAGGTTGTTCCAGGAGAAAGGGAGAATCCCTGAATATATAGTGGTCAATTTGTGTATATGTTCGCTTCTTTCATGTTTCTAGTAATGAACAGTTAGATATAGGTATAGAACCCCTGAGCATGTACACATTTTTTTTTTTTTTTTTTTTTTTTGGCCCGAGTGGATGAACAATTAATAAAAACAAAAAAAAAAAACATAGATTTCTGTTGGAAGTGCCTGCGAATCTTTATTGGACTTGTCAAATGAAACTTAATTAATTTCCTAAAGGAACTAATGCTAAGTGAATATATTTGAATGTTAAGAAACTATATCGACTTAAATATGCAACAAAGTATTGTAAGTGGCAGAGTGGTATTGCTGTCACGATCTACTAAGATTTAGTCCTAGTTGTTATGATTCATCCCCCACCCTTCCATTCCCCTCAAATCCCCTATTCTTGCTATGTTGTGTGAAAAGAGGTTTCGAAAAAAGATACAAGAGACACACAATGTTAAGTAGGAATGAGTCCACTGGCCAAGGAAGGGGACAAGGAAAGATGCTAAGTCATGTGATGCTAAGTATGAAAAAGTCCCAAGTATGAAGAACACGTCTCAGCGCCCATGTCCCAGAGGCCATGACGCAACACCCATGACGCCCTGTCCCATGGCGCTGCACCCTTGTCGCAACACCTTGTCCCATGAAGCAGCACCCATGATGCATGGCGTTGCACCCTTGTCGCAGCACCATGACCCATGGCGCTGCAGCACCCTTGTCCCATGACACATCACCATGACCAATGGCGATGCAGCTCCCATGTCCCATGTCGCGGACCTAGTCCTATGACACTGGAGCACCCTTGTCGCATGTCACATTACCTAGTCCCATAGCGCTACAGCACCCTTGTCCCATGACGCAGAGCGAGCGTGCCTATGTCCCAACGCCCAGTGAGCGCCATGTCCCATGTCCATGGGTGAAATCTGAGTTAGGGGACGCGGATGACCGTCCCGAGTTACCAGAAGTCCTCTAGGATGACGATAGACCCCCCGGAGAAGTTTAGGCAAAAACGACACTCGGGCCCCGGGAAACCGAAAATCAAAGGCTATAATCCACGTTTTTGGTCTTCTGGGAGGCCCGGGACGAAAGTTCATATTTTCGCACCACATCGCTAAGGACACCCCTAAGGAATATGGGGGGGCCCCGGGGCTTGTTAACAGGTCCCTTTTAGGCGGGGCGTTTTTACGAGGCACCAATGAAAGGGCTCAAACACCAAAAGCATGGGTGTTATCGAAGTTCGGGTATCCTGATGACCCTTTCCGGGCACCGAGGGTCCTCTAAGGTTATGATAAACCCCCGGAGAAGTTTGGGAAAAAATGACACCCGGACCCCGGGAAGCCGAAAACGTAGGCTATAATCCACTTTTTTTGGCTCCCGCGTGGCCCAAAAACGAAAGTGGATATTTTCGCACCATACTGCAAGGGACATCCCTAGGGAACATGGGAGGCCCTAGGGGTTAGTTATCGGGTCCCTGATAGGCTTGTAAGGAAATTTTTACGGAACACCGTTGTAAGGAGTCAAACACTGAAAACATGGGTGATATCGAACATCCAGGACCCTGCCGACCCTCCCGGGGCCCCGAGTGTCCTCTAAGGACATTATAGACTCCCCGGAAAAATTTAGGCAAAAATGACACCCGGGCCCCAGGAAGCCGAAAACGTAGGTTATAATCCACGTTTTTCTGGCTCCGGGGGGTCCCGGAACAAAAGTTGATTTTTTTGCCCCACATGGCAAGGGACACTCCTAGGGGACATGGGAGGCCCCTGGGGTCGCATATCCGGTTCATGATAGGCTTGCAAGGGACACTCCTAGGGGACATGGGAGGCCCCTGGGGTCGCTTATCCGGTTCATGATAGGCTTGCAAGGGAGTTTTACGGGCCACTGGTGTAAGAGCCTGAACACCGAAGGCATGGATGATATCGAAGTTCGGTGATCCGGATGACCCTCCCGCGGCACCGAGGGTCCTCCAGGGTCTTGATAAATCCCCATGAGAAATTTGGGCAAAAACGACAACCTGGCTCCGAGAAGTCGAAAACCAAGGCCATAATCCACGTTTTTCGGGCTTCTGAAAGGTTTCGGAACGAATGTTTATATTTTTGCACCACACGACAATGGACACCCCTAGGGGACGTAGAAGGCCCCCGAGGTAGGTTATCGAGTTCTTAGTAGGCTTTAAAGGGCCTCTTACGAGACAACAACAATAACAACCCAGTAGATATCCCGCCTAGGAGGGGGTCTGGAGAGGCCCATCGGAGGCTAATATATATATAAATTTAAGGCATACATTGTTCATACTATTCAACGCAAAAACTTGTGAGACAGGTGCATTGTGAGAAAGGTGCATGGGAGATCCGCTCTACAGTATAATGCTCGCTCGTGGGAGATCCACTCTACATGAACTAAGCTATCACCTCCGGATATCGGCGCATCAACATTTGTTGCATTCCTCAAACAACCGTTTGCTCCTCGCCTAGATATGGAGCAGTCTTAAATCCACCCTTTAAGGTGTCTAAAAGTCAGTGTGGGAAGAGTTATTGTGGTCGCCGGTAAATACTCCTGATGTAGAGGAAAAGAAGTCAACGTATAAAACTTCTCATCCCATTAATGCAAATTTATCCTCTGATAATGGTCATATTATGGGTAAATTTAGTACAGCATAATCAGATAACTTCCGATGTTTCGCTTTTTATCAATAACCAGCTTGTGAAGACAATTTACCCTTCACAGCACCAATTTTACAACTCTACAACTAATTCCTATTAACAAGTACCGTACAATAATCTGCAATTCATGACAGGCAATTTGTATTTTTATTTTGACACTAGAAGAAATTATTTTTTTTTGTAACGCACACCCAATTATTCAGAAGAAACAAGCAGCAAGAAAGGAGAGAAGTGCAGATATTGCACCTGAGTTAGGAAGGTGAACTCAGAGAGCTTTATTATAGTGTAAGCTTAGAGCGCAGCATTTGCATAAGCTCTTCTCTCAGCTTGTTCTCTCTTTCTACTGCTTCCACTTTCATACGTTCAATTTCTGCTCGTAGCCCATTATTAGATGCTTTGAGCTCCGGAATGTGAAGTGCAGTCTCTTTCTCCCTATGAGTTAGCTGGAGTGGTACACTTTCATCCCTTAGCTCACTTTGCATTGATGGAGATCGTTCATTTAAGACCATATGGCTTTCTTCTTCCTCCGAGAGGCTGTCCATAACGTGTTCCTTAATTCCCTGAACTTGAAGCTTCTTGAGTTCATCGTACTTAGCTTCAGCATCTTCATGCCTACTTCACAGCAGTTTATCCATAATATTAAGGAATTATACTTTAAATCAGCTGACCAATCAGAGTTCAGAAATAAGATACAGTAGAATATATGGCCATCTTAAAGAATTGGTTATACAATCAGAGGAAAGGATTATGTATTCTTCAAGAAAATCCAATGAAAACATTCCTTCTTGGAGATCTCAAAGAATCTGAGCTAGAAATGTATATAAATGTTCACTGAAACTTTTATTTACGAGAAGAGAAAGATCAACTCGAACAGTATACTTTTAGTAAGATCTTTTTAAGCAATCATAGTGTTAAAACAAGAAAGCAAAGAACCAACAAGACAAAATAAGAGGAAAAAGAACCTTTGCTCTGAAATGCAGGAACTGATATCTTCGCTCTTCATTCCTGTAATAGAAGTTTTGCCTTTTAGGCAACTCCCTTTCCCTGGACAATCCAGTTCTGCAAAATACAGCTTCAGATTTAAGAGGTGGAGAAAAAATTGTTGCTATTAGTTCTTACTATTGTTTCTCCAATGTAGAAGGAATAGATATAAAGAACCTTCAAGGATCCTGAAGCTCAATTCTTCTGCGTCATCCAACTTAGCGAAGCTCAATTCTTCTGCGTCATCCAACTTAGCGAATGGTTGAAGGACCTGCTTAAGACCAGGACTATCCCAGTCCAAAGATTCCCACCATTCTCTATCTGCTTTTTTCTCTTGAAGACAAGGTAATCCAATATGTTGTTCATTGCTGAAAACAGGTATGGAAAGAGGCAGTCTCCTCAACCTTGGACAGTCCCGCACAGTAATATGTTCAATAAAACTGCAAATTGGTAGCTTTCCAGGAAAGAAGCTTGTCAGAAGTGGTAGATTATCCAACACTAAAGCCCTTAGGTTAGGAAGTTCAGTAATGCTATATTTCTGATTACCATATTTAGCTGTTGCAAGAATCTCCTGTAAGTTTTGGCAATCTACTACTTTAACTTACCTCAGGTTTCTAAGGTTGTGGGGAGGCAAGTTAGACATGAATATCTGGTTTATTTCTGGACAATATTCTACAGCAATTCGTGCTATCGAACAGTTTCCTAGCAACACTCCTTGACAGATGGTATTCAACTTTGGAAGGTGCCTCAATTGCAGTGCCATTAAGTTAGGAAGCCTTGTCACATAGCTGTCCTCATTGGCATTTTTTTCAGTTTCTAAGCTCTCCTCTTGGATATGATCCTCATCAGACTCCGTTATTGCAATGATCTCTTCTAATTCTTCACATCCTTCCAACTTCTAGCTCCTGGAGGTTATCAAGACACCTCTTCAAGAGACTTGATGTAAGTAGCTTCTTGATTTTTGGGCAATATTTTATGACTAGTATCTCGAGACTGTTAAAGGAACCTCGAGGGAAAGACACTCCTTCCTTCACTAGACCTCTGAAATTTTGTAAATCAATGAGAATCAATTCTTTCAGGTATTGAAATGGAAGTATAGTAGGGGGATGGTGGAGGAACCTCCCTTGTTCTGCTTCAAAGCATGACATTGTTGGCCATATGAACTCTATCTCTTGGCAACGCCTGATCAGAAATTTGATTAATGAGGTTGACCTATGTAATGATGGAAGAGCATCAACCATGCTACTCACACGAAAATCACAATTGTGAATCTGTAGATTCTGAATATTCTCTGGCGGGATGAAGAGCCCCTGTTCGCCCCCTCCAAGACTACGGCTGCATAGTACCAGGTTTCGTGAAGTTACATTTCGAGCTGCACCATAGTCAATCTTTTTGTATTCACCAGTTCCGACTACAAACTCACAGTAGTTCAGCTGCTGGAACTGCCGACTTTTAACATAGCTGTTAAAGCTGCTCAGATCAGATATCCTACATCCCCCCAACCTCTCTAAGCTCCTCAATTTAACCATATCATCTCCGGTGATACTTTGCATATCAGGATTGAGCTTAAGGCATTGAATATTAGACAATTTGGACAGTGACCCACTAAGAAGCTGGCAGAGATTCTTGCTACCTTCTAAATCAAGGAACCTGAGGCCACCTAGTCGCTCCATCCCATGGGGCACATCCTTCACCGACCAACAAAAGCTAAAGTTCAACTCCCTCAAATTGGTAAGTTTCACTAATGAAGGCACAAATACCAAACGAGTGCAAAAGTCAAGCAGCAAGGCCCTGAGGTTCCGCAATTCTGAAATTGAGCTTGGTAGTCTTGTCATGCTGGTCTTGGACAAATTAAGGACTTTTAGGCCCTTCATATGGACAAAGAAAAAATCTGGGAGCTTTGTAAATGGATTCCTCTGGAGTAGCAAGGTTGAAAGGCATGGGCACATGGGGATTGTACCTGGTAGAATTTCTGACAAAGAATTCTGCATTAACGAAACTTTATCCAGATCAACTGTCCATCTTCGTCCACTAGGTATTCTTCTTAGCTCTGCACCAGCTGCTATCATATATCTTGGCACCACTTTGGTAATCCGAAGTGCCATTTCCCTGATCAGACTGTGCATTTTTACACACCCAAAACTACAGTTCTCCAATAAGCAAACATTTTCAAGTTTATTCAGCATGCTGTGAGCTTTATCAAATTGCTTTTGCCAGCTCTCTATCCCATCTAGAAGACCTTCTGGACGGAAAAGAGTTATCAACTCATCGCGTTTGATTTCGCTATCTTTAGGGTACAGTGCACACAATAGGAAACATCGCCGCAGCTTTGCATCCTTCAAACGTTCATAACTAAGCTTCAGAACTGGAAAGACATCTCTTTCCATGTCAGCTTGTCCTTCAGTGGAATTTCGTAATTCCTCCAAAGTATTGTGCCATTCTTGAATGTCATCTATGCCTCTCATGCTCCCAGCCATGACGATTACACCCAGGGGCAGACCAGCACACTCAGCTGCAACTAACAGTGCGATGTCTCTTACTTGTGGTGGAATTACCTTCCCAAGTTCCTTGCCAAACAGCTTCCAAGCTTCTTCACGCGAAAGAGGCTCCACCTTGATAATTTCCTGACATTTCATCCTTCTGCACACATCTAAAGAACGAGTTGTCAGGATCAGCTTGCAATTTTCTTCTCCAATAGGTAACCCAACCTCCTCTAAAGGAAAATGTTCCCACACATCATCTAGAATTAACACAACATTCCTTCTCTTCATCTCATAAGATAATGTGGCAGCCTTCCAAATCTCACTTTTCTCTTTTAAAAGATAACTCAAATCCATCACCTCAGCGATCTGACCCTGTAACATGGACACTGTAGTTCCATGGGACACAGATACCCAGTAAAAATGTCGAGAAGATTTGATATAATGTTCTCGTAGGTCATTGTGAATTTCCTTAAGCAAGGTAGTTTTACCGACACCTCCTGGACCAAAATCGCCAATTACAGATATGGTATCATCTTCTGTCAGCCATGACATGACATTCCTCTTGTTGTCTTCAAATTTATGATTATTTATCTTTCCGTCTCTTGTGACTAGTGCCCCACTGGCACTCCTATGATCATATAGTGAAAGCCCCTGAGCAAAGCTTCCCTGTTGTATCAGCTCGCCAATTTTGTCTGTCAGTTTTGTAGCCTGTGGTACACAGCTTGGTCCTGTTGTACTAGAATATTTGAGTTGATGCTCAAGCTGTTCCAGTTCAATCTCCACTTCATCGACATCCCTCAACCAGTTATCCACCCCTCTCTTTCGTTTCTTTCCAGGCCGAAGCTCTTCGTGTTCTGCTTCTGTGTTTATATCAGCTGCTAGTGCATGTAATGCTTTAGCCTTACGTCTCATGCGCTGCAGCCTATCACAATGGCCAGCACTACCATTGAACCAATTCATCATGGTATCCATTGCACAACCTGGAAACCAACAAAACAAAAAGGAGGCGGTGTGATTCGCTCATAAGTTATGAGTTCCTATACAAATTTCTATTTGTATTCCATTCATGGAATAAATTAAAGTTGCATAATATCAGCAACTCGGGTTAAAGAAGATGAATAAGATTTTCATCCAATAAGTACCAACTTAAACAGTCCATCCCATAAAAATTATTGTCACTACAACCATTTTAGACCGCCCCTAAAAGATAGTCACTTTATCACTCTTGTGCACAAATTATCGCGAATTATACCGTGCTAAAAAGTAAAATGTGTCCTACTCCCTCCGTTCCTTATTATAACTTCAATTCTATAACGATAACCATCATAACATCATAATTTGGAGATACCATTTAAAATGAATTTACTAAGAGTAGTAGTATTACTTTATATAAACTTTGACCTCAGAAGGTCAATTGGAAGGAAGAATTTGGAACAGAAAGTGTATTTTCCGATGAAATTTTCAATCAAGCTCATGTTGGAGTGAACACTGGAATATATGAAAAGAACAGAGGAGGGGGATCAGAAGTGTGGCCTCATTGAAGATTTATTGCTCGGAAATATTTTATCAATAAGTTAATAACCAAAAAAAATAAAAAATAAAAAAAATAAAAAAATAAAAACAGAATATTCATTGTGACACTTGGATAAAAGATCTCAGTGAGAATCTTCAAAATCTCACAAGGTCTATGATTATTTTCTATTTTCTATTTTTTTTTTATTGGAACCTCAACTTCAGGGTTAGCTAAAATTGAGCAAAAGTAACAATTAACAAGAAGAATGTTCAAATTTAATGGACAAATCTCATCTTTGTTTTTTTTTTTTTTTCTTTTCCTGAGATGCAAGAATAGATTCATATACTACATGGTAATCAGGTAATGTATGCAGAGCAGCAGATAACAGGGCACTTGCAAATCAAAATTAAGAAAGGATTTGACAGAAGATTATGACTCACAGTGTACCTTGTTGCAGGATTGAAGACGTTCGTTGTAAGACTCCAGATTTTGCAAAATGGGTGCAGCAGCCTCATTCTTACTTTATGCAAGCAGTTGGGAGGGGGAAGATATTCAACTGTATCAGTGGACTTTTCAGTCACCCAACCCCCCCCCCCCTTCCCTTCAGTTGAATATTGCGAAAATAAAAAGTCCTCCTTTGGCTCTTAATCATTACACACAAGTGTCTTTTATTTATTATTAAAGACGTAAGAAAGAGTATTGTGTGCAGTAAAAGACATGCAAAAATTCATATAATTAAGACGGTTTCATCCTGCAATAATGGTTGAATTTTGAACACAAATGTTATCTTTAAACTAAAAAGTTGTTACTTTATTTTTTAACAATAGGTCTTGTGTGGAGCAAATCTATCGTGCGAGACGTGAGAGGGAGAGAAGAGAGAGAGTGGGGGGACGGAGAAAAGAAGTAAGAGGATATAATACAAGGTTCTATATATATTTAACACTTTGGCTTTCAAATAAGAAGTGTTACTTTTCGAACAAAAAAATATTACATTTTAGATAAAAAGTGTTAATTCTAACAATCTTATCATAAAATGGTCTAAACAATACCTATTATACAAAGTGTTAGTTTTGAAAAGGCAAGACAATCGCCCCTAAAGCCACCAACACTTAGGCTCGATTACACCAATGTGTCGACAAATGGCCCTCATTAGGTCACATTTCTCGACTAACACTAACACCCACAAGACACAAACCAAACCAAACCAAACCATAACAACTACAAACAAGGAAAATGCATATTTGAGCTACTCAACTCAATCAACAAACAAAAGCTAGATTTCCTTCATCTGCCCCATGAAGTGAAAACAGAAGAAGCAAAACTCATTGTTACTAGTTTAGGATGTTTAAAAAAAAATGATAGAAATAACCAAAGTCACTTCCCAACAAAACCAACAAGAAACATTGAACCAAAGTACCCTAAGGTTCAATAAAATTACAGCAACCTCGACGTTTATTTTGAATGTACAGTCACAAACTCCGAAAAGAATTCAGTAAGGTATTGAGCTGAGGTTCAATATTTGCTGGCTTCAGTTATTTGAATGATCCTCTATTATCTCTACGAGGCCATTGTAAACTTTCCCCTTTTTATATAATATAATATATACATATTAGCAGGAGAATCAGAAGCTTATATTACACTAGCATTATGGAAAACAAAGACAAATTACAGCACTTGTCAGAGGTTCCTCTCAACAAATACTACCAGGCACATTATTTCTGAAAGCAGCTACAGTTATACCAATGACAGGGTTATGAGGACATGACATAGCCAAGAAGGTACATTCCGTTGCTGTAGTAGTTCACAAGTTCTGCAACACGGGTAAACACGATAAGATTAATTACAATTTCATTAAGATGGGAGGAAATAATTATTGTAAATATGTCATCCAAACAACATCAGATCTATGGGACACTGGAACATCATAAATCAAAAATTCACAATGTAAATGATGGACGGAAAGTTAAGTAAGAATAATAATGATCACAGAGGAAAGTACAAAGAACGACAAACGAGTTACAAAGAGCAAAAATGAAACGAATAGGGCCTTCCAGCCATAGAAAGCAGAAGGGCAAAATACTCCAAATCAGATCTGCTGAGTAACAAAATTTGTTGGTTACACTAAGAAAACTACACATAACATAACAACTGCACAAAAGAAAGAAAAAATAAAACAGGGGGGGGGGGGGGAGAACATGCTCAGTTACAAAACCTTTTTTAGCTTTAAGAAGCATCTCAAATTAGCAGGAGATACCAGGTCTAAACAAATGCCTCAAATAATCCTCTACCAAGTAGGTTGTAAATTAGGTTAGCACAGCAGTAGTGGTAAAAGCCGCCAATTTATGAGCAAAATCAAAGGGGTAGTTCTATATATCAGTAAACATGAAACAACATGGATAAACAAACCTTCACTTCAATCAACAAGTGTTGTCTAAGAAGTAGTATTAATTAACATCCATATCCATACCTGATCACCACATGCAGGCAATGGCATAACCTTGCTTAAAGGGACAACCCAGCAAAAAGGAGCTCCAACTCCTCTTCCTGTGATGTGGATCTCTAAAAGAAACCAGGCAACAACATACAGTGAATCAGGCATTACAATCTTAAAACACTTCACTGCAGTATCAAAACCCAAATTTAAAAATAATAAACCATAAGTAGTGAAAACTAAGATTTTATCAGATAAACTGACAAACAAAACAAGCTATCATCAGATACCAGAATTCTCAATGCAGATTCATGAAACCCATCTTTCAACTTATTCTAATAAGGGAATTGGGGTTTGGAGTAGTGGCTCCCTTCCCACCTTCCACCCCCGACCTCGAGACGGGGATTCAAGTCTCATCTCCAGCAGTTTGGGATCCCCTTACCCCCCCCCCCCCCCAAAACTGCTAGGACCATCTTACCATCATAATAATAAAAATAAAATATTAATCTAATAAATCCCTTCATATTTGATAAGAGAATTATCTACAAATAACACCTATTAAAAATGCAAAATAGTCACTCAATGCCCAAGCCACAAAGCTTTTTCTTCTGTAACATGAAAAAGCCAGTCAATTTACCTGGTTTGTGTATTCCCCTCCCTTAAGCCCCTCCTTTTATGCAATCTTTCTTTCCTTTTTCATCATATATCTTTCCTGGGTCAAAAACTCAAGATGTCTGTTGCTAAAAGAGCCACTTTTGGTTCAAACCCGTGTTAAATGTCATTGCAAAAGGAGGTCTGAGAAGCTACCATTTTATGTATGCACGATATCATCACTTACAACAAAACTAGTGTACACAGGAAGCATTTTCAGCTATATTAGGACGCTTATTAATTTCGATTAAGTTAAAATAAATCTCTCACATTGGCCAGTCAGCAGCTTGCCTGTGCAACTCAGAAGTAGCAAATTCATTTCTTCAGTTACTTTTCTAAAGTCCATAAAAGTCTTTACTTCACATTTAAAGGAGCTGCGCAACAGACCTCCTGCATCATCTCATCATCTTTCACATCCATGTACAATTGTACATAACATGTAAAACTCAATCACAAAATGTGCGAAAACACTGTGAAAAGATGAAACTCCTTGTGCACATAACTTAGAAGTTAACTCTTCGTTATAGTTAGGTACATCAAAGCTCCATGGGGTAGAGGTAGTGCAAGATGGAAATGTAGATATAACCAAAAAAGACCAATACAACCCCAATCACGGCATTGTGGACATGGGAACGGAACCCTCAAACTCACCAACCACTTGGACCCCTTCCTGCAATATAATTTCTTAACACCTTAATCCATTTTTGCTTAACTATATGCTAAGACACTCCATACAACCTCTAACATAGATAAATGACTCCTCAACAATCCTATAGGATATCTGCTAATCTCAACCATCTAGCCTTTCATCTTATCTCATTATCAACAATGACCCTACATATCAATCGCCAAGGACATAAATATTGAGTAGATGACTTTCACACCATGAAAGCATCAAATTTTAGAAGCTACAAGTATTTTTGGAATAGTCATGGTGATGCAATCAAGAGTACAAAACAAAAGCGACACGTGCTAATGGGTATGCCATCAAATCATATATGGGCAGAAAGGCAATATGTACTTTAACAATCAGTCCCGCTTTTTAGAAATGATGTCACACCCACAAGAAAGATTAGTGTAGTGTCTCTATAAAACCAGAAGAACAGGTATAAAACACATAGCCTCTGTTCTATTTCTAATGTGATACGATTACGTGATGCATGTACAGTGAGCATCATAAAACTAATAGTGAATTGAAAATTTATGCAGCACGTCAACATTCTGAAGTTAGCGTCCTATTTGCCAAAGATTCACAAAATTGTGAAAAGCATACACTAAGTAACAAAACGTGCAGACTGTAGGGAATTAGGGATACTACAAGAAAAGAATAGTAGCTAACAAACCAGGTGACTTATAGTGCAAAATCAATCCTAACATGTTAGAGGAGATGAAGTGAACATCAAAGTCAAAGACAAGTAAATATTTGGTACGAACAACTATCCCTATCTGAAAGCACATAAGCTGACATAGTTGGCATCCTTTTCATCGAAGTTGATGTGAACATCAAGTGAACAGACCTATATTATGCTTGACACAACTATTCCTACCTGAATGGACATAAGCTGCAATATTTTGTTAAGAACATGAAGACGATGAGTGGCATAACTACTATTAGCAGGAAGTTGATGCATCCTCTTCATCTCTTCCTGGACTGCCACCTTCTTCTCCTCATCCCCAATTTGCTTCCATCGACTTTTGGCATCAGTGGTGCCTTCGCTATGCTTGAGCATGCTAGGGCCTTTCTGACCTTCAAATTGAGTTAGGGGATCCAGTTTAAGTCCCTGAGACGCTGCTCAATGGACAGCGCTGGCAATGATACAAGCAAACACAGTGATAAGATAAGATGAAAAAAAAAATTACAATAAATGCAGCAAAATGAAACAATACAAGAGGCCATGAACGAAATGTACAAAGAATATGTGCCTCAATCGCACAAATTACCACGTGTGAACTTAAAAAATATAACCTTCGTATACCTTAAATATTTCACTACTTCAGCAAGTGATGAATGGAATATTTGCTAGCAATAAGCAAACTTAATGCTAGTTTATAGCTTATTTTTCTCAGACAAAGACAGAATACTTTAATAAGAATCAAAAGTATAGCAGCAAGGGACAAGGTGCCCTCCACAAAGAGACTATTTACACAATAGCCCTATTCCGTTGCACCTTAGAAATAGTGCAACTCCTAAAAGCCCCCACCGCCATAGCTCACAAATAAGTAAGCTTATCCTAGAGCATCTCAGAGAAATAGAAACCCCAGTGAACACCCGTACATTCCTATCAAGTCAAAAGCACCATAAAAACAGCACAACTTCTTTCCTTTCCCCTCCCAAAAGCCCCAAAGCGGATATGCAAATCGCCGCAACACTAGCTGGACAAACCCACTAGCCTCCAAGACATCATACAATTTGCTCCGTAAGTTGCAGGCTACATAGCACCAAAGGAAAAGATGTTCCAATGTCTCACTACTAGCTACTTTGAGAAATGACATAGAGGGGTATACATGGTCAGGTCTTACCAATATGGCCCCTATTTACTTTTGACCTGGGCTGTAACTATTCCTGCTGTCCTGAAATAGAAATTTTGTCCGAGTTTCAGAACTTTAGGATCCTAACAAACCTTGCCTCACAACAAATTAGCAGAATGGAGGTCAACTTGATAGTCTTAACTCCAACTTCATGTTCAAACTAAAAGCTCCAGGCAAAACCGTCATGTCGTCAAGAATTACCAAGTTTTACATGTACTTTTGTGAGAAGAAGCCCTATTTTAATGGAGGTGAAACCTGAATACTCTTATCACAAAATTATTCTTGCTAAAAATGACTACAAACTACAAAGTAACCATTGTAGTCTTCCCTATATTACTTTGAATAATTAATGTATATGCTGACAACTACCTCAATAAAAATCGCCCCTGCCAAGTCTATAATACACTCAATTTTTGTCCTTTCTACAGTTCTACAATCACAACCCTTTCAAAAACTCGACAACATTTGAAAAAGTAGACAATTTTTCAAAGTCTTTCAAATGTTTCTCTACTGTTGGGGGATTTCCAAAGTTTCCACACACTTGGGCGACAAAATTTTTCCCTAAATTAGCTTCCTCACATTATAATCACTACTTTCATCCCATAAATAACAAGTTGTGATTAACCCAGAATCAAGTACTTTTGGTGCATAACCCAGAATCAAGAATTAATAAACAAAAATACACATAAGAGCCGGGCTGATAAAGGAAGGTCCTTTCACAAATTCACTAAATTGCCATGTGCGTAGATATATTGCAACATGAAATAAGATTATAACGGGTAAAGAAAATGATGTTGTGTGAATGTGAAGGGGAATAATTTGTGAAGTGCATAATTCTGTGAAAATTGATGAATGATTAGGGAATACAAAGGAAAGCATACAAATTGAGGAGAGAGAAAACTGCTGGGCAGGGCAGAAGTCGCAAGATTTCACTGTATCAGCCTCACGCAAGCTTCAATTGATGCTCCCTTAGCTCTTCCCCTGGTTCTTGTTAGTTGTTTTTTGTTTCCTTCCAAGAAAGGACGATTGGGGCTAGGTTTACTTATACTATGGTTTTTTTTAATTTAATATGCTTAAAAGCCCGATTTTCTTACCCTGTGAAGAATTTAATGGGCTTAAAATCAGATTTGGGAAAGGGTTGAATAGTACCAAAATCCGAGAACAAAAGGTTAGGAGTCAGTTGGATAATTGAGGGTTTGAGTTTTGTCATTATGGGGTTTTGGCTTTTGGGCCACCTTCCCATATAATGGATCTAAGACCCCACTTTCTTAACTATTGATTAAAAAAAAAACTTAAGACAACGGTCGGCCAACGGGACACCACTAGCTCAATTGCGGTTGTATATGCACATAAAGACCTCTGTATTGTATCGAGCTTAGTATATTTGGTCTAAATTTTTAGACCCATACATGGAAGTTGGAACCAATGTTGTATGTGTATGTACCATAACAGTCGGTATGGAACCGTTGTTGTTGTTTGGTGTTTTATACAACAGCGGATGCAACAATAATGGTTTGAACAGAGTCGGCTCAAAGGGGGGATAAGGAGGGCGACCGCCCAGACCCCACAGAAAGAAAGAAAGAAAGAAAAAAAAAACCGGCGGGGGAGGAAGGGCCCAAAAATGAAAAGTCTCTCTTTGATTTTTAAAAAAAAAAAATGGGTTTATTGTCATCTTAATGGCACATTTTGTTTGCTTTGTCTTGGGGTCCATAATGCACGTTTTTTAGGCTTCTCCCAGGAACGAAGGTGGATATTTTCACACCAAATCGTACGGAACCCCCCAATGGGACATGGGAGGCCCTCAGGGTCGCTTATCCGGTCCTTGATATGGAAGGACATTTTACGGGACTTTGATGTAAGATTTACAACACCAAGGCATGGGTGATATCGAAGTTCATGGATTCGAATGTCCCTCCCGGGACCCCGAAGGTCCTCTAGGGTCATGATAGACGCCCCGGAGAAATTTGGACAAAAATGACTTTCGCGACCCGGGAAGCCAAAAACGAAGGCTATATAATCCACGTTTTATGGACTTCCGGCAGGCCTCGAAATAAATGTGGATATTTTCGCACCACATCGCAGGGATCACCCCTAGGGAACATGGAAGGCCCTCGGTGTCACTTATCTAGTCTCTGATAGGTTTGGATTGTCGTTTTACGGGATATTGGTATAAAAGCCAAAACATCAAAGCCATGGGTGATATCAAAGTTCGGGGATTCGAATGTTTCTCCCGGTGCACCGGGGGTGCTCTAGGGTCATGATAGACGCTCCAGAGAAGTTTGGGAGAAAATGACACCCGGGCCCAGGGAACCCCAAAACGAAATACTACACATTTTTTGGGCTTCAGGAGGCCCCGGAACGAAGGTGAATATTTTCACACCAAATCGCATAAAACATCCCTAGAGGACATGGGAATCCCTTACGTGGAGTCGCATATCCACTCTTTGATAGGCTTGGAATGGCGTTTTACGGGACACTAGTGTGTGAGGCAAAACACCAAAGGCATGAATGCTATCGATGTTCGGGGATTTGGATGTCCTTCTCGATGCACCGAGGGTACTCTGGCGTCATGATAGACCCCCCGGAGAAGTTTGGGAAAAAAATGTGACTTGGGTCCTAGGAAGCCGAAAATGAAGGCTATAATCCACGTCTTTTGGGCTTCTGGAAGGCCCCGAAACGAAGGTGGATATTTTCGCACCACATCGCATGAAACACCCATAGAGGACATGGGAGGCCCTCAGGGTCGCTTATCCAGCCCCCGATAGGCTTCGAATGGCGTTTTACGGGGTAATAGTGTAAGAGTCGTAACACTAAATGCATGGGTGATATCAAAGTTCGGGGATCCTGACGTCCCTCCCGGTGCACCAAGGGTCCTATAGGGTAATGATAGAGCCCCCCAAAAAGTTTGGGCAAAAATCACACGTGGGGCCCGAGAAGCCGAAAACGAAGGCTATAATCCACGTTTATTGAGCTTTCGGGAGGCCCCAAAACAAAGGTAGATATTTTCGCACCACATCGCATGAAACACCCATAGAGGACATGGGAGGCCCACAGGGTCATTTATCCGGTTTCTGATAGGCTTGGAAGGGCGTGTTACGGGACACTAGTGTAAGAGCCGGAACACCAAATGCATGAGTTATATCAAAGTTCGGGGATCTTGATGTCCCTCCCCGGTCACCGAGGGTCCTCTAGGGTCAATGGACCTTCCGAAAAAGTTTGGGTAAAAATGACACGCGGGGCCTGGGAAGCCGTAAACGAAGGCAATAATCCACGTTATTGAGCTTCCGGGAGGCCTCGGAACGAAGGTAGATATTTTCTCACCACGTCGCATGGAACACCCATAGAGGACATGGGAGGCCCTCAGGGTCACTTATCCGGTCCTCGATAGGCTTGGAAGTGCGTTTTACGGGACACTAGTGTAAGAGCCAGAACACCAAAGGCATGGGTGTTATCAAAGTTCGGGGATCCTAATGTCCCTCCCGGGTCACCGAGGGTCCTCTAGGGTCATGATAGAACCTCGAAGAAGTTTGGGTAAAAATGACACGCGGGGCCTGAGAAACTGAAACTGAAGGTTATAATCCACGTTTTTTAGCGTTTGGGAGGCCCCGGAACGAATGTAGATATTTTCGCACCGCATCGCCTCGAACACCCGTAGGGGACATGGGAGGCCCTCAGGGTCACTTATCCGGTCCTTGATAGGCTTGGAAGGGCGTTTTACGGGACACTAGTGAGAGCACCAAAGACATGGGTGATATCGATGTTCGGGGATCCAGATGTCCCTCCCAGGGCGCCGAGGGTGCTCTAGCGTCATGATAGACCCCCGGAAAAGTTTGGGAAAAAAAAGACTGGGGTCTCGGAAAATCGAAAATGAAGGCTGTAATCCACGTTTTTTGGGCTTCCGGGAGGCCCCGAAACGAAGGTGGATATTTTCGCACAACATCACACGGAACGTCCCTAGGCGACATGGAAGTGCCCTTGGGTCGCTTATCCCGTCGTGATAGGCTTGGAAGGGCGTTTTGTGGGACATTGCCATATTGGTGGAAGAGTCAGAACATCAAAGGCATTGGTGATATATTTATCTTTTATAAATGAAAGTTTTGATAAAACCTTTAGTTTTATTGGGTTTCTTTAGGTAGCGCGTCCAATGCTATTTTTTTTAGGTGACACGTCTCATTTTAATTATGGCATCACTCTAAATTCTTTGATGATGTGGCAACATAACTTAACACTTTTACTCATATATTCTAAACGCATTGATACGGGGGTGCTATGAAGTCTAGAGAGATGAAACAGACGGGAAAGTCAAGTGTTAAAAGGCTGCCCATTCTAATCACAACATGATTGCTAAAGAGGTATAGCAATCATGATGTGGTTGGGTTAAATAGATGTGCAGTCCCCATAAAGGCATGTACCTTAGTCTTGTTGGACAAAGCTGTTTGATTAACATGTACCCAAACACCTAAGTCCTTAAAGTTCATCCTATCTTTTATTTGTAAAGAAATATATAAGATCCTAAAATGATATTTTTTAGTGAATAAAAAATTCAAAGCTATTTATAGGTTAGCTAGAATAAGATTAACCCTAGATTTCCTTTTTACATTAACAAAACCAAAAGCACAATTTTACAAATAAAACAAACTTCCCTAAAACTGAAACCATAGATGTACATCATGAGGTGTCGACAACGAAGATTTTGAACAAGAGACGTGCGGATAGGTACATTGTACAAGCCGTCCTCGAAATCTAGAGCTTTTTTGTTGATGGCGATGGTCAAGATCGTCTTTTTCTTCAACAAATTGAAGACGAAAGATATCGAGGAAAACAAGAAAGGGAAGAGACAAATAGGTTGATGGCGATTTTAAATCTGAAGTCACCACTCTAACTACCGTATTTGCGATCTTAACCCAAATTCGTCGCTAATTTTAATGATTAGCGATCGACTTGCCATCGGTCGCTAATTTCAATATAGCTAACAAGCTATTTTTCTTTATAGTGTTGAATGATATATCAAAATCAGTGGAAATTAGTGGAAAAACACAACCTATGACTAATTACTTTAATTATCTAAAAACAGATACATCTATTCTCACTTGGGCCCTTTTATTTATCCCTAAATGCTTGAATACTTTGGCTCACTCATTTGTCACATTGGTCGCTTCTTCAACAAAAATTGTATATTTTCCCTTTGAGATCAGCTGCGCATGTGTACCCATTTTGTACTGGCTGATTAATTAGTAAAATCATTTTATTCATCCAAGCAAAAAAAAAAAAAAAAAAAAGTACTCAAGGATATCCACAAATCATAAACGATTACAAGAACACAAAATGGCGTAGATCACTCTTATTTTATTAAAATAACATTTTAAAGCAAAGGTATAACTGAAAGCACATACATAAGCACCGCCAAATACAACACACAAGTACACAACATAGACGGTTTTAATAGAGGGTGACGGTCATCCAGAAGAAATTGGTGGAGTCCAATTTCAGATGACTGATTGAAAGTCTCTGATATTCAAGAACATCTGCCTTGAAAATTGCATATTTTGCTGCAGCAGTCAGAATGTTCTTTACAACCGTAGCCACTCTCCGAGCACTTATCCATTGCTGCTTCATGAGCCACACAATATGCATATCTACCTTGACACATATCCACCGCGCGATCTTTTCCACTAATACAATGTTGGCGTCCACCATACCAAACACACTCATCTGGTCTCGTCTCCTCTTTTATACATTTGTCCCAATCAAAGTCTTCACAGTAGCCCAATATAGGAACTACATGCATGCATGCAAATATACATTACTTTACTACTGTATAATTAGTAATTGTGATGCTATATATGTAAGTGGATAAATGGAACAAATTAAAGGGAGTAAGAGTTACGAACCTGAAATGTTCACAATGAGAAGGCAACCAACATAACCTTCAAAGTGCTCATGATCGATCACGTTTCAGTAGCCAAAATATGATAACTGGAGTAGTATATATAACTATATATCTTGCTTGGATTAAGCTATATATACTCTGTATATGTTGCGAAAGATGCTTGCAAGATTGAGCTCACACATAGTTGGTATTTATAGAAGCATTCCTCCCCTATTTTGGCTAGCAAAATTAATAACTATATTATTAAAAAAAATGAAGTTGAAGTACGTACAATAATATTATAATATTGTTAGGTTAGATTAGAATAATAGATGAGAGGTTTATCATATACTCTATTATTGGTGGATGGATGAATGACAAATTAAAGGATGCACCCATTTGGACAAAATCTGTCATGACTCATGTAGCAATCGATTGGAGTCTAAAATCGAAACTAATATATACTTAATTACTCTAGTAGAGTACGCGTGTCTTAATAAGCGATGGAGTGAGATACCAAAATCAAATTAAGGCTAAGCGGATAATTAATTTGTAGGGACTCTTTGTTCCCCAACCACTTGATGTGAAGCGATATGTGGACAAGCTGGAGGATCAGGAACTGGATAGGGGCAGTAATGCAGCGCAGATGACAGATCTGACAAGAGTTAAAGGTCGTGGTCATTGGATTACATACATTTCGATCATGTGGTGTTCACAGACCGACAACGTGTTATTTTCCACTTATTTCCACTAACTAGTTACATTCTCGTGCGATGCACAGTTTGATACAAAAATTCTCTTCTATAAATCTCTCGCTTAATTAATATCATACGAATCTAGAACATTGCATCAATTGTAGAGTAGAATACCAAAATATACAATATCTCAGTTCTTGTTAATCATGATATAAACATGATCAGGGCCGTCCTTGAGATATTGAAGGCCCTGTACTAAGATTAAAAAAAAATCAGACATTGACCTCAATCGTGATGTTTTAGAGGCCCTGTTGGGGGATAAAAGCGAAAATGAAAAAAAAAGTTCATTAATTGATTAAATTAGGAACAAAATAAATTCATAACAAAAATTAACAGCAAGAAGATTTGATCCTGGGTCCCCTACGCATCATATTTCTTACTTAACCACTAAACCAAGCAGTAAGCTATGTAATTTAATCATACCATTTAGTATATATACTAAAACTTTTTTCTGTTTTGGACCCTTTTGATGTGTTGGGCCCTGTGCGGTCGCACCTGCCGCACACCCTCAGGGACGGCTCTGAACATGATGGTAGCCTAAGTATGAAATTATGTTTAGTTAGTTAACAACTATGTATACCCATCATTGAAAGCTAATACACATATCATTTCGACTATATATTATCGAATAATGCAAAAATTGAAATAGTAACGATGTACACTTTGACTCGAATATAGTGAGCTCTATTGTTAAAGCATGCATGCATCCGCCACCAAAAAAAAGTATTAAAATATATATTTTTTTATTATTATATGCATGTATCATTATACAAATTTAAGGAAATATATTTAATACAATGTAGATTCATGCATTTTATATTGCTTATGTGTCAAGCTATGTGGATATGCCTTGCTTATCCAATCAGTGGGAGTACTTTTTAAAATATCAAATTTTATTATTTTTATATTTATAAGAATTATATATGGTCAAAGTAGCGTATTGCAAACCACAAAAGTTTAATGTAAAGTTATTTGTGATCCAAATAGAGTATTTTACTCTGTACTATAGCCTATAGGAGTAGCTTTTTTTGGAATATTAACGTTGGTATTTTTCTTTCCTAACAGTGGCTTCTTCTTTTTACCAAATTCAATTGGTAATTTGGTTCCTTATGGTTGTTCCCAATGATTTAAAACTAATCGCGTTGATTTTTCATTTTAATTACCTGTCTTTCTAATATATTTTTCCTTAATCAAAAAACAAATTTTAGTCATAAATGCTCAAAGTCGTGACTTACATAATATCAAAAAAAATAAAATAATTGTGGCATACATTATTGTCTTTCATAAAGTTTATAATATCCTTAAATGCAAATTGAGAGTTGTGCATGTGTAGGGTGCGTGTACCCCATTTATACTGGTTGATTAATTAGTAACGCAATGTATCTATTTAATTATTTAGCAAAGCAAAATAAATAAAAAGGTACTTAATGATTTTTACAACAACATACAGATGGGAGTATAATAAATTAATAATAAAAAAACGTAAAATAGTATAGACCGCTCTTATTTATTAATGATACATAAAATATGACATAGATTATGCATATAAATCCATAAACGCATGACTTATATTTGCATACACAACACACAAACTATAAAAGTGCATTATTGCATTTGCAGCATAAGACATACATACACACAAGTTACATGTATATATATGGCGATCTTGATATGATAGAGGGTGTCATCCAGAAGAAATTGGTATAGTTTCCAATTTCAGATGACAGAATTTTGTTTATATGTTATTATTCAATAACATTTGTCTTGCACAGTACATATTTTACTGCAACACTCAGAATGTTCAACACAAAATTCACCTCTCATAGAGCAGCCTTCTGAAATTGCTTGTGCATGTCTCACACAATAGATGTATCTTCCTTGGCACATACTCATTGCACATTGTTTTCCATCAACACAATGTTTGTTGTTATTAACCCAAAAACAATCATCTGGTTGAGTCTCCTCTTCCAAACATTTGGCCCAATCAAAGTCTTCACAGAACCCCAATATCGGAACTATATAAGCCAATCAATATATATATATATATATATGAGTTCTCACCAAAATGATATTAAATAGTTATAAATGCTATTAAGTAAATTTAAATTAATCCTAGCATAATCATATCTCATTGAACTCATTTTTGGTATAGTGGGATGCGTAACATGTAGTAACCGTCAGCATTCCACAACATTTAAACGGAAGAGAGAAGGTTTTGAGAATGAATGGGTGAAGGAAAATTTATTGCCCCCAAAATAAGTTGTTCAATATTTCAAAGTAACCCGTTTTTAAGTAATTTTTAAGCAACTCTGAAAATTTTAATTGCTACTTCTATATAAGTCTCTCTATTTTGTCATTTACATGTTGTATGTTTACCATTTTAATCTGTATAGTGAGATTTTGGGGAGGAGAAAGATGGCTAACTAATGGTACGTATTTGAATTCTTTCTTTTTGTATCAGTTTACATATATGCAAGTATCATACATGTATTGATTACGAAGGGCTATAGATATCCTTATGGTTCCTTATTTCGTTTTTTGTATTCAATTTAGCATTGTCCAAGAGATTGATCAAATGCTCTGTTTTTTAATCTCCCTCCCTCATGTACGTATATACGTTGTCGACTGAACCTTAAGCCCTTTTTCATTAATGGAATTATCTTCTTTCGTTTATATCTTTATACTTTGTTTGGACTTTTTTTCGTTAAATTAAATTGCAATATTTATATATCCTTATGATTCCTTATTTCGTTTTTTGTATTCAATTTAGCATTGTCCAAGAGATTGAACAAATGCTCTGTTTTTTAATCTCCCTCCCTCATGTACGTATATACGTTGTTGACTGAACCTTAAGCCCTTTTTCATTAATGGAATTATCTTCTTTCGTTTATATCTTTATACTTTGTTTGGACTTTTTTTCGTTAAATTAAATTGCAATATTTATATATCCTTATGATTCCTTATTTCGTTTTTTATATTCAATTTAGCGTTGTCCAAGAGATTGATCAAATGCTCTGTTTTTTAATCTCCCTCCCTCATGTACGTATATACGTTGTCGACTGAACCTTAAGCCCTTTTTCATTAATAGAATTATCTTCTTTCGTTTATATCTTCATACTTTGTTTGGACTTTCTTTCGTTAAATTAAATTGCAATATTTATATATCCTTATGATTCCTTATTTCGTTTTTTGTATTCAATTTAGCATTGTCCAAGAGATTGATCAAATGCTCTGTTTTTTAATCTTCCTCCCTCATGTACGTATATACGTTGTCGACTGAACCTTAAGGCCTTTTTCATTAATGGAATTATCTTCTTTCGTTTATATCTTCATACTTTGTTTGGACTTTCTTTCGTTAAATTAAATTGCAATATTTATATATCCTTATGATTCCTTATTTCGTTTTTTGTATTCAATTTAGCATTGTCCAAGAGATTGATCAAATGCTCTGTTTTTTAATCTCCCTTCCTCATGTACGTATATACGTTGTCGACTGAACCTTAAGCCCTTTTTCATTAATAGAATTATCTTCTTTCGTTTATATCTTCATACTTTGTTTGGACTTTTTTTCGTTAAATTAAATTGCAATATTTATATATCCTTATGATTCCTTATTTCGTTTTTTGTATTCAATTTAGCATTGTCCAAGAGATTGATCAAATGCTCTGTTTTTTAATCTCCCTCCCTCATGTACGTATATACGTTGTCGACTGAACCTTAAGCCTTTTTTCATTAATGGAATTATCTTCTTTCGTTTATATCTTTATACTTTGTTTGGACTTTTTTTCGTTAAATTAAATTGCAATATTTATATATCCTTATGATTCCTTATTTCGTTTTTTGTATTCAATTTAGCATTGTCCAAGAGATTGATCAAATGCTCTGTTTTTTAATCTCCCTCCCTTATGTACGTATATACGTTGTCGACTGAACCTTAAGCCCTTTTTCATTAATGGAATTATCTTCTTTCGTTTATATCTTCATACTTTGTTTGGACTTTTTTTCGTTAAAATTGCAATATTTAGAGAGTATTTGGTAAAGAACCCAATTAATTAATAAAGTATGTTTTTGAGTACTTCAAATGAATGTCTATATGGATGTCTATATTGTCTAAGTGAATTATGGTTACTCATACATGATACATGGGTGATTAAAAAGATAATAAGTCTTGTGTGAGACCAATTCATAGAAAAATGGGGTCGCTTTTTAGAAATGTGAGGGTCACTTATGGTGAGCAGTGATCCTTATTTCATTGAAAAGTGACTACCGTCTCACCGAAAGTTACAAAAAGACCGTCTTATATATATATATATATAATTGGGTTCTCACTAAGGTGGCATTGAATAGATAATAAATAGCCATAAATGCATGGGTGATTAAAAAGAAATAAAAAAATAATTACATTTTATTTTAAATAAATTTAGGTAATAACCAAAATATATTAAGAAAAAAGGTATTTTTCATCGCAAGAAAAAAATATCAAATATTCATTAAACGTGTAATTAATTTATTCAACGTGTTTTTTTATTGGTTGATGGAAAATTTGTTATTATTTCTTGGTATTACTCAAGTTTTTGTATTGATATCACTATTTTTTTTTTTTTCATATTGATGCTAATAAAGAATGATAAAGAATAAGAACCAGTGCATCGCATGGGCATGAAATCTAGTAGAAACATATAAGCCAATTTATAAATCAATTAAATTAATATAAAAGTATTGTTCCTAGCTGTTACCAAGAAAAATATATACAGTATATAAAAGTATTGTTTATAACAATAATAGTCCGGTCATCGATCTATATATATACCACTAGCTACTACCAATATTGGAACTCTAGAAGGGAAGAAATCTTGGTTTAACCACCCTACTCGAAAAAAAAAAAATTGGTTTAACCTTACAGGTTCACCTAAATCTTTTGAGTTAAGATTAATCTTGCTTGTTCAACAACAGGTCGGTCCATAAAGGGTAAAGTGTTCCCAATAAGGAGTAAAATTTACATTTACAAAATTAAAACTTTCGACCTTGCTTAAGGGATGGAAATCTCAAACCACTCACACCAACTAATTTTTGGCGAGGAGTAAAAGGGAATCGGTTTGCGTAGCTAAGATGACTAATTTGACTGAAATAATCAAATTGCAAAGTTATTTCATTCATGGAGTACAGTATAAATATTTGTTTGATTTGTGGGCGGATTTACTATAGGCCAGGAGAGAGAAAGCATGACGCCTTGTCTAACCATGATCTTGGCTATGGCGATAAATTTGTACGTTAACGTTAATTACTTGTGATGATAATTGATATGTAAATAAGATCGAGTTGCAAACCTGAAATGTTGACAATGAGAAGGGCAACCAAAATAAGCTTCATGAAGTTACTCATGATCGATCACGCTTCAGTAGCGAAAATATGAGAACTACTAGTAGTAGTGTCTTACGTGGATTACCCACCTATATACTCGTATGTTACTAAATATGCTTGAATAGTGAGTACATTCTTAACTCACATCGTTGGTATTTATAATCTATCCATCTACAGTTTCTCACCTGTTTTGGCAGGAGACATTTATAATCTACCCATTTGTATTAAAAATATTCTAAATATTGTGCCACGTGTCAAAATGACATTGACCACTTTCTTTATTGGGTGATGTTTTCATTAATTAAAAGAATATATGTCAAGATTTGCATCCAACTTACAACCTTCTTTGCCAATTGTGCCACCAATTTAAAATGTCTATCTTTAGCACTAACAAATGTGTGGGCAAAGTAGATGGCAATTGAGTCTGAACCTGATTCGAGTCCAATTTAAGTAGAAGGGAAAAATTCGAGGCGAATCTGAAACAAAAAAATCCGACTCCGAACATGAGTAGAAGACTCCGACTCCGAAACAGATTTGGAGCAGATTCGGATGCTAGGTAAAATCTGTCAGGATCCGACTCGACTCCGAATCCGCTCCGAATATCAAATTATTTTTAATAGTTTAAATTAAAAAACATTAAATCCTTAATTAGTATATTTAAATTAAGTATAGATGTTCACCTTTGTTTGTATCTTAATTCTTAATATATATATATATATATATATACCATATTTATTTTTATTGAATTACCAATTAGTTATTTATTATATTATATTTATGTTCACATTTAAAAAAAAAACAAAATTGGAAAATAAGTTGAGTAAACGGATCGGATTCGGAGGTTACCGACTCCAAATAGTTTCGGATTCGGATCCTTCCTAATCGGAGGTTATTCGGATTCGGAGGTGATTTGAGAATCCGTTTAGTTTTCGAAGCGGATTCGGATTTAGCATAATCCGCTCCGAATCTGATCCATTGTCATCCCTAAGGCAAAGTTATTGCCATGCATGCCATAAAGCATTATATAATACCAAGTCATTTTATGATATTCATTTATGAAGATATAAAAAATCTAGACTTTGATATTGGACCTAGTCTGATAATAACATCACCCTAGTGTATACTCTAAACTACTCCATATCATATAAACTTGAGGAGACCATTTATCGTTTTAGTCATGCTATATGTGTCAATAATATATGTTATTTAATTAAAAAAACTTGAATCCTATTGAGTCACAAGGGTTAGAGTCTGGTGATTCACACGAGTCTCATACTAATTACTCCCTTTGTTTCTGAAAAATGGTAATATTTACTTTTTGAAGGTAGAACTTTATAAACTTTGACCATTAATTTCGGAAAAAATATAAGGATTTACAATGTAAAAATACTATCATCGGATTCGTTTTAATTAGTATTTTCAGAAAATCTATTTTTTATAGTTTATATATTCATATAAACATAAATATTTATGGTCAAAAAAATACATTGAAGACCGTGCAAAAATAAATATTATCATTTTTCAGAAACGGAGGGAGTATATTGTGAAACGAAAACATGAATTTACTGGCTAATTGTACCCTTGCTCTTGTTTTGACTTTACACTAGTGTCAATTTTTTTTTTTAAATATTTCTAAAAGGCAACTAACGGGCCCAACATAAACCCGTATTCACAAAGCGAGGGGAAAGAAAGAGACAATTCAACCCCACTGACTCACACTACCAACTAAACCGATTGCAAGATCCAACCGTTAAAACATCTCCCCCCTAAAATTATTTTGCAATAAAACTTATTTGAGTGATAAATTCACATATGAACCGAACGCACTAAATTATACTAAACTAAAATAAACCGTAATAAAAATAAATTGAGTAGAACACAGCTTTATTGTACTATTTGTATTGAAAGCAATACTTCAACCATCTTCTATCAAAAAATAAAAAGGAAAATTTGCTGTAAATAATCCGAAGTTTTACTCGTGTGCTCAAAATAATCCCACGTTGTGATATACTAACCAATAATTCCAAGTTGCAACTTGTGTGTTAATAATGAACCCGAAATAAACGGTGTTAAGTGAGTGTTACTTTTATTCTAAAATGTCACTTATACCCTTGTTTTATTTGCTTTGAGACCAGACCACCATTACCAAAATTGAAACAGAGCTCAACAGTCAACCCCAACCCCATTTTCTCTCTCCTCATTTCCCAGCCACTACCTGCAGCGCCGCCGCCGCCGCATTCTCTCTCCCATTCAACCTCACTCCTCTACTTCCTATTGACGACTCTCAAAGATGGATGACAATGAACCAGCTTGCTTCTTCCCTTCCATATTTGGGTGCTACTAAGATTTCCTTTTGTCCGAATGTCCAACAACTCCCTTCATTTGCTCATCTCCCTTATCTTAAATCTCTTGTATTGTTGAGGTTACCCGAGTTGGAGTGTACAGAAAAGTGGGGATTATGAAACTTCTTCCACCTCCTCCTCACCTTCTTCATCTATCTTCTTCCCCCTCTTACCGAACTTACTATATGAATAGGAATGCACAAGCAATTGAAGGGTTGGGATAGATCCTCAACTAGACTAGAATATCTGTCATTTCCTCACCTTTTTAAGGTGATTATAGATAATTGCCCACACCTTGAGTCCATGCCTTTATATCCAAATGTACAGGAGCTGTACATTAGGTACAGATCTCAACCAAAATCTAGGAATCCTAAAACCACCACCAGCACTAGCAGGCTAGCAGCAACAGATAACTCTTCATCTTGGTTTCCCAAATTGAACTCCCTTACAATTTGCTACCAATTTTATTTATTATTTTTTTTTATTGCTGTTAATCTGCCTCACAAACTGGAGAAATTTTGTCGTGGGGGAGTTTGAGAAGATGAGTTCTCTTCATTTCTTTTGCTGATCAATACTTAAGAATTAAGATAAGGGTTAATTTGGTCACTTGCAAATTTTTCTTTTCTAAAAAATATCCAAAAGTAAGGAGTTATAACACCGTTACCTTCGGTGCATTTATAGCACACAAATTACAAAATGGGATTATTAGTTAGTATCTTGCAAGGTGAGATTATTTTGAGCACACAGGTAAAACTTCAGATTATTCACAGCAAATTTTCTAAATAATAATACTAATACTATTCAACCATAATTTCGGGGCGTCCAATTAGGATGAGGAAATGGACTTGTCGAATTAGGCTTACTAGGCATTTAATAATTTCAACCATAATTTTGGGTCATTCAACTACAATGAGACTGAATTAATCATTACTGATCGTCACATGTATATTCTTTAGCCATAAGTTGGAAAATGGTGTTTTTATTTTATTTTTTCTTTTGTGTGTTGTTTATTTAAATGCATTATTGAAGGACAAATGACAATATCTAGTTTTATAGTCTCCCTCCTCTATTTCTCCTCGCTCATTTCTCCCTACAACCCTAACCTTTAGTAGAGTATTTTTTAGGTCGGGAGAGTCGATTTGGGCCATTTCTGACATGTGATTGATGTTTTTTTTTATCACGTTTAATCTTAATTTTTAACTTTTTTTCGTTATGAGTAGAATACATTTTATCTCTTTGTGGAGTTAGTTGTTATATTAACTGATAAATATAAAATGACATAAAAAGATATATACATCAGCATTATTCTCTAATCTCTAGCCGTAGTTCTTTGTTAGTCCCTCCCTACCACTTCACCCATTATGATTTCCCAGTATTTTGTCCATGGTCCATGTCGGCCATCCGGAACCTTTAGCTAGTTGTACTAGTTGTAAGAGGGGTGTTCAAATGCAGGTATCTAAAATTTCGGATATTTGAATTTTGGATACCAAATTTTGATAGATATCTAAATCCGTATCCGAAATTTCAGATTCAGATAGTCGGATTCAGACTGAATTAATCATTACTATATTTTTTATCCCATTTTGTGCATAATATTTTGAAAATATATGAGCCGAATATTACGGATAATTTTCGAATATTTCAAATAATTTGATTTTTTCGGAAATCCGAATATCCAAAAATTTTGGAAAATAGTATTCGTATCCGAATTTCGGATATCCATTTTTTTCGTATAATTTCCATTCGAATATCGGATTCAGATATTTTTGAACAACCTACTTGTAACCCGTTACGTTGGAGCCAATTCCAACCCACCACCCCTTGTTGTCGAAGATTCGAAGTCATCAATATCCAACATTGTCTCTATGTTGTTGCAAGTTTGGATATTCATTCAAGACAGTGTTTTATTCATGGATTGAGCCAGGATTTTAACGATGCCAAAAGTAACATTGGAATCAAGAAGTAATACAGTTACACCAATTTTGGTACAATAAACTAGAGCAATCGGGGTAGAGATAATAATAAACTAGAAAACAAATTGAGGGTATTCTAGTAAAAAGATAACAAAAAATTCCATTTTAGATAGAGATAATAATATAGTGGGATTGTGAGACCGATGAAAAAAGAAAGTGATAACTTTAATGCGGGACAGAGGGAATATCAAGTACTCCAATTGGTCCCCCAACTATCCAAACTCGGATAGAAAAGGAAATTGGGTCCAACGCATCATCATTCATCAACAACTCGCTGTATGTCTGTCTCTACTCTCTATATACCATTGTTCCTATCAGTCCAGCCAGCCCATGCAATCATGAATACTTCCTCCAAATCTTTTATCTCCTCCTACCAACCTTCACTTGCCACTAGTATGTTGTATCTCTTGAAGTAATTGAAATCCCACATAAATGCTTAATTATATCATTGATATGAAGGATCAATCTAAACTAATTTAGATATTAAACAATACGGATATTCTTCTAATATATATCAAGAATATCTCAATCAGTATTAGAGTATTTTCTAGCATATTATTTTTCTTTTGTGTGTGGTAAACTAAATGCATTGAAGGACATAGCCTTAGGCCCTTAGTCAGACTATATGTTTGGCATAAACAGCTAAAAAGGTATAACTTAAAGATTGCCGCTATTTTTTCAACGCTAATTGTTTGCTAGATTATTTTCAATATAAAGCTACACCTACATCTAATTATTTTGTGAAGCTACCCATACAATTAGCTTTTTCAAGGTTCAGCTACAACTGCTTTCTTATCTTTTCGTATAAACTTTCAACTATTTTCTACTAATTTCTTTCCTCTTTTAACATTTCACATCTAAAGTTACCATTAATTTTGCCAAACATCGCCAAGTGATGTGTCGGGCGATGCTATGACGCATGACGCATAGCAAGGAAGGGAGAGTTTCGATCTAGCTATTTGCGACTTCGCGTTATTATATATCAGCTAGTATGTGCCCCGTGCAATGGGCTATTTTTCAAAGAATGATAAGTTGTTGATGCAAAGGCCAGTGGGTGGGCAACTCACAAACACATTTCCCCTATGTCTCTCCCCTTTCTCAAAAAGTAGCCTTAAGAGAGATAGAGATACATTACTTATGAGTTGTCCAACAACAGGGTCAACCAACTGCAGTTTGTAGCAGCAAATGCAAATCTGTAGTGTCAATGGCATTGTAAAAAGCTCCAGATATGCTAATATCAATAGAAATCAAAACACCATAGATTTGCAAGTTGGGTACCAGCCAAAAATATTGAGTAATTGGTGTCCAGTGTCCACCCTTCAAATCTAATTTAGTATCTGCATGAGTAGTAGCAGAGAGCCATACAGCCAGGAACCGATACTACACTATACTCTAGTAGACAATGCCAAACCTATAGGGAGTAGTTGGAGCCAATTCCAACCCACACCATCTGATTGAATATAAATAAATATGTGAATATTTAATTAATTCATATTAGGATTAGGCCCTTGTGTTTGTATTAGGGCTCCGGCCCGTCATAACGTTTGCACTCAGTATATGTGATCTTCTTCAACCTCCAAAACCTCACCGATGCGCCCAGCCGCCATCCTAACATCATCTGAAGAACGTCTTCCCAGAGGAAGGTCATAAAGTCTCACCCAAAGGCCAAACGGGACAATGTGTCAACGAAATTTCGGAGAGATGTTCTCGACTTTTTGACCATCAATATTTTTTAGGAGGATTAATTGATGGTCAAAACACCATGGGCATCCATCCAAAACCTTCTCCTTATCCCTCCAGTGAAAGAATTGAATAACAAAAGAGAGGCTCTAACCTTCTTAAAGTGATTGGGCTATGCTTTAATGCTTGTAGGCCATCACGTACAGTTTATGGTCCTTGTCCTAGCACACCCAACCCAAAATCAAAGGCCCAACAAGATACTGAAGCCCAAGTTTCTGCCAAAACATTTGAACAGACCACAAATACAAACAATCAACAACTGCAATCTGAAACTGATTTGAGCTTCAAAAGATAACTTCACATAGTTTGCTTATCATTCTTAATGTAATTTTGCATAGTCTGACTTACTCTTCAGTCTAATATCCTAGAGATATCAATTAGTAACTTATTCTGTCCTCAAGGTAATATGTGATACCAGTGTCATATTCAATTTATTGGCTTACCTACAAATATCCTAGAGATATCAAGCAATTTGGCCAGAAAATCAAAATTTCACAAGCATTTGAGATTCTTACATAGAGACAATTGAAAGAAAACTACCATCACAATAACAACAACTACATGATGTTATAATATCATTTCTTAAATTCAGACTGATGACTGATCGACTTTTGCAACTAGCTGTTAGTCAGTTACCTAGCTCACATTCCAACTAGTAATCGATTTACATTGCCTAGGTCAGAGGTATGCAAACCACTATCTAAACCAGACAAAAGTATACATTGAAGTAAACTAGGGCTACTAGGCAATAAATATCAAAAATTACGCAAAACAAACATGAAGTTCATTTTACCGGTAATATATCCCTTAAATTTTCTCTAGCAAATATTCAAATGCTATAACCTTCCACAATTTCAAAAGACATGCTTGCTCTGTGTCAATTGAGCTTGATGAAATTAAAAGCGCACAAAATGAAATTCGAGAGAGGAGAGCGCTCCAATGTGATCATCCAAGTGTTAGATTTTCAATTAGCAAGGAGCAATCCAAAGCTGACGAGAGAAACAATACAAGAAACTAAGATGACAAAAAACAAGAGGATTAGCCGACCAATTGACAAAAAAATTCCACACCGAACAATCAAATTGCGCGCATTTTCAAAACAAAACCAAGAATAATTAGATAGAGAAAATTAAGCAATAACTAAATGGCATTACTTGAATTTGAGCCTAAAGCGAATTTGAATCAGACGAAGTTGAAATTTGTAGATTTTTCCCTTTGTGCTTCATTCTCTCTCCAGAATTTGAGTTTGCATAGCTCTGAGTTCGTTTTTAGTAGGAGTTCCAGGAGAATCACAACGGGGCTTTTTTTTTAAGTTGTTGAACCTCGTTTTTTAGGCCACGGGCTTTAACACAGTCACAATTGGTCAATTGGGTGCCATAGGGGAGTTTGTTCCTGTCATGAATGGGTAGTCGTATCGTCGTAGTTGAGCCAATTTGTAGTAGTGATCATATGCCCCTGGAGAATGAGTTCTAACCAACCTAGACATAGTAAGCACCTTGCTCGGATGTTCATCATTACCAACCCATATGGTGGATACTTTTTGTTTAGGATATAAGTCAAATATAATCCCAACCCATATGGTGGATACTAAGTTTTTTTCCTCTAGTCTTTTTGCCTATGTGGATAGATCAATCTAGGGTTTGCAGACAATATAATCCCAGAATTATCTGCCTTAAACAAGATATTCATTACTAACATCCATCAATTGACATTTGTCTATGTCCTCAATCACAATATCCACTGTACTACTCTCATAGTGCAATTTCAGAATTTTCTCATCCATTATGCAGTATAAAGAAAACAAATTAACAAGCAATCCTAGACATAGTGTTCATCACGAAGTTTAAACTACAGAGCATCATAGACATATCATCTTCAACAGCCCCACAAATTTTTAAACAAAGCATGACGACATACACAAACAATTATGTCACCAAATACGCGCTAAACATTTTAAAATCTATAATTTTAGCCAACAAAAACATTCAATCATCAAACAAAACAATGCATTACATATCAGAAAACTCAAAGCTTTGAACCCTAATTAGAAACCCTATATCATAATAGAGCACCATACATGAAATAACCCAACTAAAACTATAATAATAGTATAATTACGAAATTTGTGAAACCTAATTCACTCAATTGTCGAACTTACCTCGAAATTGCGTCGATATTTATTCAAAAGTCAAAACGCAATACTTTGTTCATATAGCTTGAAATTCTTGAGTCTCTTGATGTTCCATATCAAAATCTTCAATTCTTGTTGTTTCAAGTTCATCGGCAACATGAAAGTCGAAGTCAATTGGGCAATTCAATTTAAAATTATATGACTGACATCAATGGATGAAGAGGCATCAGAGGAAAATAGAGATCGAGAGAGAGAATTGGGATTCAGACGACTGTGAAATAAAGTAATAAGCGTGGTTTTGGGGAAGTAGGAATAAAATAAAATAAAATAAAATAAAATAATGTCGTTTCCCATATCAAGGTTAGCGTTTAATACAAAGGTAAGCTAGTCAATCCATATTTCACTTAACAGAGTCAAAACGACTGTTCACGGTTAAGAGGTACTCGCTCCATTTTATAGAAGAACCTTAACATTTGGTTTTCAATGCACCATTTTGACGTTAAATAATTATATTTATATTAATATTTATAAATTATAAAAAAAAATTAATTTTCGAAAATAAAATTTTAAAAAAATCTAACTTTAGTACTTTTATATATCAAAAACTATGATACTTTTATATTTGAAATCTTTATATATTTGATTCGAAGAAAAGATTGAGTAGTTGACTTCAACCATTTCTAACAATTTGGGTACTATATGATGTTTGGTGACTATAGTCTATATATATGCGCCCATTTGCCAGCTTGGCTTAATAAAAAGTTTCGAATTATCAACAAAACAAAAATAAATAAATAAATACTCGGCTTGTTTATCTTAGAGAGGGTCACGTGTCTGGGACCATACTTACATCTCTCATAATTATTACCATTGTTTTTGAAAAAGAATTTAGGTGAATTTCATTTATTTTGTAAGAGGTGACAGCATTGATCTTGGACTATATGTGATAATTTCTCCAATAAATATTGGCTACTTATATAATGGTAGAACATAACTGGCTACTACCTACTAGCATGGCGTTTTCATATCGCGTCCTTTTCACCTTATGTACTTGGATTACATTTTAAGAAACGTGGTCCATCAAACATTGCAATTATTGATTGATAGCTAATTTGCTATCAGTGTCTATTGGTTTTTTCCTTTTTTTGCTCGTCCACTGTAGAAATCCCTAGAAGGTGTTCTTAAGCTTTCCCTTCGTCTTACCATTTCAACTATCACACGTTCAACTTTCATGTAATTAAACGGCGACCAATACTAGCATCATCATGTAATGACTTTGATTTGATGATTTTGTTAGTTTTAATTAAGTCAATGTCAATGGGTTACCTAGTTGCTTGCAAGGGAATCCATGCATATCTATATGAGAAGACCATTATTGACTATTGCAATAATTAGTCCTTCCAGTTCCATATGATTACCAGATTTTTTTATCCAATTAATAGATCTCCATGAAGTCAATTATGAGGCCACACAAAAACTTATATAAAATGGTTTTTTCGTAATTTTTGATAAGACGGGACTCACTTTTTAATGAAAGAAGGGTTGCTCATCATAAGTGACTCAGACCCAATTTTTCTGTGCATTGGTCTCACACAAGATTTATTGGTGAAGTCAAGTCTATTGCCTAGTATAATATCCATCCGTCGTATAACATAATGTTTGTTCAAGGTGTCTCACGCTGAGGTCGCCTTAAACAATTTTTTGTATTTTTTTATTTCAAAACCACTAAAACTACGTAACGACTGTAAGAGTACCCTATAAAATCTACGACCACGTAAAAACTTTAAAGTACAAATCGTTGCAAGTGAGAAACAATCATAAAAGTGGGAAGAAAAAAAAAGTCAAGTTTGACCAAGGGCAAAAACAATCATAATTTTTTTAAAATTTAGTCAAACTTAGTGAATCATGTCTATATATATCCACCAACCTTTGAGAACCTTGCATCGCATGTATCACTTTCGTACTGGCTGATTAATTAGTAAAATTATCTCATCTAGCTCGATCAGCAACAAAAATATAAAAGGTGCTTAAGGATATTAATAAAACACAACAACATATATACAAAAACACTAAATAGCGTAGACCGCTCTTATTTTTATTTATTGAAACACTCACAAATTAAGATATGTGAGTATTTGAAAAGCCATACGTACATAAGCATTCAACGACAAACAGAATAAAACATGATGGAAATGCATATAAATCCATACACGCATGACCTATATAGTCATACAAATTAAAAGACAAATTGCGAGACACAAAAACACACGAGATATGTGTAATTGTGCATTGCAACATACACAGTACACCAACACACAAATATAAATATATATGATCAAATAATGTCATCCAGAAGAAATCGGAACAGGGACTCCAATTTCAGATGACCAAGGACTGATCGAATATCATGTTCATTTGCATACTCCGACGCAAAGTTCACTGCAGCATTGAGAATCTTTTGTACAAGCGTCGCCTTTGGGCCAGCACTTATGGTATTCTTTGTCATGAGCCACACAAATCTGATACATCCCCATACACATATCAAGCGCAGTACTTCTCCCACTAATACAAGTTTGTTTTCCAGCATACCAATAACAATTATCTGGTTTCGTCTGTTTTTTAATACAATCATCCCAATCAAAGTTGTCACAGTACCCCCATATCGGAACTGCACGCAAACAACCATATTTATATATATGCAAATATATATACACCAGTTAGTTAAATGCACCCAAGAAAAAGAAGATATAGTCAGTGATTTAATCTATGCTCCGTTAATTAATAACCTTACTTTTTTTACCCATAAATTAAATGAGTAATCTATAAATTAAGGGAGTACTTAATAGGTAAGAGTTGCAAACCTGATATGTTCACAATGAGAAGGGCAACGAAAATAGTAGCCTTCAAGTTACTCATGATCGATCACGTTTCAGTAGCCAAAATATGACAACTACTAGTATTGTACGTGGAGTAGATGTTGCTAAATATGCTTGAATTGTGAGTAGATCCTCAACTCACATCTTTGGTATTTATACAACCCTTCCTCACCTATCTTGGCTTACCATATTTAATAATATGTATAATCTAGAGTACTCTTCCCCGCTTATGTCACTATTTTGAATTTCGTGCAACGTGTCAATATTGCATTCACTACTTTCGATCATTGGGTTATATTTTTGAGCTTGGTGGATAGCATAGTGACGTATTTTCCACTTGTTTCCAGTAATGAGTTTAATGACCTAGATTCAAGTCTTATTTCGATTACTTTAGCGTTAAAAAAAATATTTGGATTATATTTTCATTCGTTAAAAAATGTCAAGATTTGATTTCTTAACCTTTAGGTAGTTATCATACTATCTTTATAAACAAACACCATCTTATAAACAACCAATGTCACCAATTGGTCAAAGCAACTAACATAATCATCCATCAAACACCAGCCAACATCTAACATCACCAACCATGTGCCAGGGTCAATGCCTAATTGGTTGTGCAATGCATGTGTGATCTTCGCTACCTTTACGTAGTCTGATTTGTAGTGGTAAGTAGTCCGAACTGGCCTTGGTAGGGGCTCGAGGTGGAATGGTAAATTATGGCTTGCTCTTGGTTCATTTAGGTAACTTCCAATTATCAGCGTTGCACCTACTGGACGAAATGTGTGTCAAATCTTATGAAAACGGCTACATGTACACTAAGTGTATATAGCAAAGGTATACACAAGTTATCCCAACCTTTTATGTGGAAAAATTAAAAATATTATAAACCCTCTACTTACCTCAGCATGACATCAACATAATCTTTTTCAAATCAAAATTCAAACTCAAATTTCAAATTTCAGATTTAAAGTTTATAAAAAAAATCACCCAATTATTTCTCTCTCTTCCCAAGGCACTTCAACCACCACCCAACCCCTTCAATGAATATACTCCCAACTGTCTTCTTTCCGGTAACATACGAACCGCCAGACTTATTTCCTGGCCATATACCAACCCACGTTTCTTTTTCGACCACATTCCAACCCACATTATTTTCCGGCGTTTCTATCCGATTTGCAACCATCCCAACCGACGTCTCCAATGGAGAAATAAAGAAATCTCTGGGGAAGATTAGAAATTTTCAATTTCGGTTAGAATTTCCTAGTTGATTTAGACACCCACAAATATTCATGTTTTAATCTGTATAGATATAACTGATTTTTTTTTTTCCTGAGTTACACCATTTTTTCCTGCGAAGATGACTAGAAACAATGAAACTCTTTTTTTTATTTGTTGTTTTCTCTCATGCCAGAATTTTTTGGTCATCTACATTATTCCCTTTCCCTTTTTTTTTGCTCCAAACCTGGTACTTTTTTCCTCTTTTGGCCCAAATAAATAATTCCTATTTTCCCTACACAAGCTGGAAAAAAGTTTCTCAATTTTAGATATGTAGATGGTTATTACATACACTTAGTATAGGTATATCATGGTTCAAATCTTGGGAATAATTGCTCTAAATAATCCCAAGTTTGAGTGGTGTGCCAATAATAATCCCAAGTAAGAAAATACACAAGAATAATCCCAAATTGTGAACCGTGTTTCAAATTTGCTCCCAAACATAACGGTGTTAAGTTCCGTTACCAAAAGCTGACGTGGCAATCAAAGGAAGTTTAAATTTAAAAGAAAAATGAAACCAAAATAAAGTAGAATTTGTACAATGTCTAATTCCCCTGTCAATGGTTTCTCCAGCAGCTTTGTTCATGGTAACACTGTACATCACCGTTGTTTGCCTTCACTCCACCACCTCCCCAAAACCACCCATATCATTTTCCCTCTCTTAGATTCACCCACTTCTCAAATCTTAAGCCAAAATCCTTCAAAACCTATTTGACCCTCAAATCCCAGATTTTCACTCTCTTTCCTCTCCCTTCTGTATACTTCAATGGTACTCATTATCCAAGTTTCAATTCATCTGAATTAGACATACAAGAATAATCAAAAGACTCTGAAATAGTTGTACAAGATGAAGTTAAGTTAAGATTAGAGGGTTTAATTGGGCTATAATTGTAAGCTTGCAAAAATTGGAGCCCTTAATCAAATTCGAAAATCGCAGCTTGGTAAAGTATTCACATGTTAATTTATGGAGAATCAGAAATCATGTAGATTTAGAGAAACATGGGTCAACATTAATCAACAACTAGCTGGAGTCTGGTGGCGACGACGTGAAGACGGCGGTGAGTCAGGTTACACGGTAGAACTTTGTAAGCAACAGGCGGGGAGAGAGACGTAGAGTGGCTAGTGGGAATGAAGGTGTAAAAAGAAGTTTAATTTTATTTTTTTTAATCTTTTCCCTTTATTATTGCCACATCGATCACCAAACAGAAAGTTAACACTGTTATGTCCAGGAGCAAAACGGGAACACAAAGGAAAACTTGGGATTATTCTTGTGTATTTTTTTACTTAGGATTATTATTGGCACACCACCCAAACTTAGAATTATTTAGAGCAATCCCAAATCTTATTAGGCACAAAAGTACATTCATTTGCCCGACGAGAACAACTTTGGCAACTGATTGGGTGTGAAATCCAAAACAATAATAGTCTTAAGTGAGATACCAACCCTTTATTTTTTGATTTTAAGATTAAAAAAAACAAAGGAAAATTCACCAAATGATGTGGTGCAAACCGTTTTTTTTTCCCCGTAAATATAAATACTAAGTTAGGGTGAGGAAAATGGCCATACTGAATTCCGTAAATACTACTCGTAATTTTTTTTTGAAGGGACAAGATGTTGACTAGATTGAACCAAATTGCACGATAGTAAACTATATTGAAAAGAAGAGGAGGAGAACATAACCTTAGGATATATTCTTTTCATCCAAAAAATACTAAACTGAATTGAATCGCTCAGAAATATATCAAATTGTCTTTTATAATTTTAACTTTAACTATTTAAAACTCATCCAAATATATTCAATATTGACTAATTTGAAAATATTCATTGAAATAATATTTCCAGTGACACAAATATCACCACACGAATTTTAAAAAATTTAAGTTATAAATTGACATATGAACCATACTGTACTAATTAAGCTGGACTGAACTGAGCTAAACTGAAATAAAAATAACTTGAGTCGAACAAATCCTTAATATCCGGAGTACCATTTATATAGAAATCAATATTTCAACCATGATTAGAGCATCGATTTTTGGGTGCTCTTCAGTGTCCCTAGCTGGGTACACATAACCCTTAAAAATAACGTGTCGGATTCACGTTATTTTGATACCTAACCCTTATTTTTAAGTTATGTGTGTACCTAGTTGGATATACATGGAGTATCCAAAAATTTGGCCAATTAATTTTGGGGCAGTCAATTAGGGCAATAATTTTTGGGTACTCTCATATGTACCTACTATTAGGGTGAGGAAAATGTACTAATCAAATTAGGCTTGCTAGCCATTGTACTGAACTTCACATGTATATATCCTCTTAGCCCTACGTTGGTAATTTGATTGAAACATATTTAGTATTGACTAATTTGATTGAAAATAGTTCAAATAATCTTTCCAGTGACATAGATGTCATGAGATATAATCTAATTTTCATCAAGAGCTGAGTGAGTTCTCTAGCCCAAGCGCAATTGATGAAAGGCGAGCTACCCATGGATTTATTGAATAATGAATGAATACAAGATAACAAGCTCGTTGGTGTCCACACATTATACTAACAATCTGGTTAGAATAAAAGTTAAATTTTGATGATGTGGATGCTGGCAGGGTAGGTGTTGGTGTAGTTGGACGAAATAAAGAGGGAAAAGCCTAGAACATTTGCCCACAACTGGGGACCTGAACTAATAGGAATAGTTTCTAACAATGCTTAATTATATTATTATTTTTTTTTTGGTCTTTGTCAAGGCATCCCACGGTCGATCACAGTGACTGATCCTCTCGTCCCAACGGTCAGCGCGCTATGCGGTAGGGGGCTGACCAAGGGTTTTTTCCATTCGCAAGAGTTGGGATTCGAACCCCCAACCACTTGTTTAAGGGATGAAGTGCTGAACCACTACACCAACTCATCTTGGTTATGCTTAATTATATTATTGATATGACGAATCTAAATATAGAGGTATAAATTCCCTATATATGATAATAAGTAGTATAAGATTACATGATATTCTAGATTATTCTGTATTATTCTCATAATCTAGGCGTGATTCTAAGATATACTAATAATATTCTCTAATAGATTAAACATGTTTCTTTTAAGAATACGAATGGAATAAGCTATGTCTAATAGATATACACGGACGGGCATGGAGTAAGCTAAGCAAGAATACGAATGAGCGGGTCTGGGCTCAGGCCCGACTTAGATTTTGAAGAAAAAGCACCATCGAGCACGGTCAGGTACGACATGTCATGGCCTGCTGGCAAAAACTTAAATATTTTTTGAAAATTAAAAGTCTAGCCACGGGCAGTCGGGTACAACACACACAATACGAACACGATACGACACAAGCAAACACATGTAATAGACATGACATGTACCTACTTTTTAGACGAGCGGATATGATATAAAATAGGACAATTATAAGCACAACACTACACACACAAAATCATCTTTAAGCCGCAAGAAAAGCGATGGCCTGCCTCTTGAAAACGCCTTACTGAGTAGGACATTTGTGGATTTTGTGGGTGGCCCACAATGTTTTGTCGTTAGTTATTTTTTTTTGGTTTTTTAGGGGAATCTTTTAGTCACTTGCTAAAATACAAAAATGAAATATTCCTAAATAAAGTTTTTAACAAAAATTCTTTAGGTTTGAATTACGCATTCATTATGATTAACATTCATCAAAATAAAATAATAAATAATTTGACAAAAATTCATTAGCACTAAACTAAGAACTCATCAACGTACACATATACATTCGTCAAATTAAAAACACAAAAATAGTGTAGACCGCTCTTATTTATCATTGGAATCACAAATTAAAAGCAAGGGCGTGTAAGTGAAACTAAGTTCATACATAAGCACGACTAGACATCATGCATATATTTAAATCCATACACGCATGACTTAATATCTTCGCAGACACAACACACAAACTATATATGTGCATGCATTGCATTTGCAGCATACACGCACAACACGTATAGTACAACACACAAGTTACAAGTTACAAGTTACAAGTTACAACTATATATAGCGCAGCTTAGGCAGCGGTCTTGATATGATAGGGGCGGGGCGTCATCCAGAAGAAATTGGTATATATGTATGGTTTAATCCACTGCAACACTTAGAATGCTCTGTACAACCATCGCCTCTTTGCGAGCATGCCCTGCCATTGCTGCTTCATGTCGCAGACAATATTGATATCTACCCTGACACATCTCTCGCGCACGATCAGTAACACAATGTTCGACTCCCTGAACCCAAAAACAATCATCTGGCCGAGCCTCCTCTTGCATACATTTGCTCCAATCAAAGTGTTCACAATACCCCAATATACAGGGGACTGCATGCATGCACACAAATATACAACACTAGAAATTAACAGGCCGCATCATAAGAGAGTTTTTGCAACTTTAAATTAATAACTAGCTTGCTGGTGCCATGTCATAATTAGAATAAGACACAGCTCATTTCATTCCCATCAAACTAACAGATCAATAAGTGGGGAATCAAAAAAAAAGAAACTCGTGTGAGGCAGCCTCAAGGTGAGGCCCCCTCTAACAAACATGATATCATGTTTATACCATGCTTGGCTACAGAGGGCGGCCTCATCTTGAGGCTGCCATTAAGGATGCATCGAATTTTAGCAAACCTGATAATTATTAGGTCCCAATTAGAACATTAATTGAGAAGAGCCAAATTACAATGAAGCAATCTTCAAGTAGACAAGTAACTAACTTATGACAATAATGCATGTAAATGGAACAAAGGGTATGTAAGAGATGCAAATTAAACCTGATATGTTCACAATGAGCAGGGCAACCAAAATAAGCTTCAAGTTACTCATGATCGATGATGTTTCAATTCAGTAGAGAAAATATGATAACTAGTATTATCACTTGGTGGATTATTATTATGTTGCTTGCAAGGGTGAGGAACTTCGTAATTCACATCTTTGGTATTTGTAGAAGAAATTCTCTCGCCTACTTTCCAAATAAAAATAAAATAAAGAAGAATAGGACTCTCCATTATCTAGTGATCAGTGTGAGCAGGAAGGCTTGGACTTAGCCAAGTGTGAGCAGGAAGGCTTGGACTTAGCTAGCCAAGTGTGAGCAGTCCTGCTAGACAACAAGCAAGCTCGTTGGTGTCCACCTGCTGAAAATGTGGTTAAAATAAATTTTGATGTTGCGGAAGCTGGCAGGGTAGGTGTTGGGCTACGGTGGAAACGAGCCGAACCGAGGGAGTATTGATGTGTTCGTGCTCGGCTCGTGTTTATTAAACAAGCATTATTTCCGTGCTCGTGTGTGCTCGGCTCGTCTCTTATCGAGCGAGTTTTAAACGAGCTTGAGTCGTTCACGAGCTTTTCGAAAGTACACTAATGTAGAATGCAATATATATAACCCATGAAAATAGTAAACGAGTCGAGTAGGAAAGCGCTTGTAGGAAAGTGCTCGTAGGAAAGTGCTCGTGTTCGGCTCATTTATAAAACGAGCCTTGACTTACTCGGCTCATTTATTATCGTACAAGATTTGACCGGGTATATTCACGAATTGCTTGAGAGTGTATAAGCTCATTTGCATCCCTAGTGTTGGCGTTGTTGGACGAAATAAAATATACTGAGGAAAGTTATGTTTACAAAGTGCCAATGTGGTTGAGAAAATAGGATAATATATATGCATGTGTATAATTTAGCGCCAAATAGTCAACAAGTAAATTGTAATCTCAAGATTACAATTGATTGTGATCCCTTGAGATTACAATTGATTTTGATCCCCCTCTCTCTAACTCCTTCCATCTCCACTCTCTCTCCTTCCACCCTCACCCGCATTCTCTCTCCTCCTATCCCTCTTTGCCGGCACTGCCCCACCACCGCCTCACATTTATTGTGATCCCCCTCTCTCTCACTCCTTCCATCTCCACTCTCTCTCTCCTCCCCTTCCTCTTTGCTGGCACCGCCCCACCACTACCACCACTAGACCTGGCCACGGGCCGTGCCGTGTCGGGGCTGGGCCGGGCTCCCAGGCGGGCCGGCATCGACGGAGGGGAACACTGTTTGTCACGGCTAACCACCGTGTCATGCCGGGCCTGGCCTCGGGCCTCTCTAGGAGAAGCACGGCTTTGGACGGCAGAGAGAGAGAGGCAGCCATTGAAGGGGGGAGAGAAAGCTAGAGGGGAGAGAGAAAGCTAGATCTACTCTTTCTAGCCTTGACAATTGACATTCACGCCAACCACCAAAGCCATGGAAGGAAGGGAGTGAGAAAGGAGCACCAGAGAGGGACGAGCTTCGTCGGAGGGAGGCACGACTTTGGCATGGCCAAGCATAGGTCAGTGCCGGGGCCTGGGCTCTCTCCTGTGCTGTGCTAGGGCCCTCGGCGGTCCGGACAGGGCGGGCTAGGGCCTAGCCCGGCCCACTGGCCACCTCTAACCACCACCGCCTCACCTCCACCTTCCCGGCCACCGTCATTGTCGGCGCTGGCCAAACCCTTATTTTCTCTCTCCTCACCACCCCTCCACCCCCGCCCTGGCCACGGCTAAGGTCGACTCGGGTCGTCGACCTTAGTCGTGGCCTCCCCCAGCCGCCACCACCACCACCACCACCCCACTTTAAATTATTCAAGATCGCAAAAAAATTTCGAAAACCCCAAAAGAATCCCAAGAAACGAAAACCCTAGGTCGAATTTGATTTAAATCGAGTCGACCTCAGTCGTGGCCTCCCCCAGCCACCACCACCACCACCCGGGATTAGGCAGCCTCCTAGTCCCGAGATTAGGCAAAAATTTGCGGTATTATATGGAGCTGAAAATGAAAATTTGCATCAGTACTAGCTTTTGATTCATTGCAGGTACATTGACTAGCAAAAAAAAAAAAAGATTCATTGCAGGTACACTTGACGAGATATCAGGAACGCCTTGCTGCTTGAAAGTGACAAGAATTTGAGTAACAACAACAACGACCCAGTATAAATCCCGCCTAGGACAGGGTCTAGCAAGCAAGCATTATCACTTTTACTATCTGATAATTTATACTATGGGGAAGAAGTTTTACTTAAAAACAGAAGGACCAAAGGATCAATATTTTGATAACCCAAGCTCCTAAGCAAAACTGTCCTGTCCAGATAATAATGTAACTAATAGCTAGTTGATTCCATTTTGATATTGAAGTTCAAGAAGGGCTAGGTGCGAAATGACAAATCAGATGAAATCACACCAAAACTCAAGAGAGGATATGAACACCCAGAATGCCATCAAGATGATTCAAAGAGTTTCTTTAAGAAATATCCAACGTAATTAGATGGCCTTACTCTTCTGGTTGTACTATCTTTTTCCATATTCGATCTGTGAGAATGCTTCATCCTCTTATCTCTTAAGCATACTATTGCCCTGTATCAATAAATTTCATTTTTTTCTATTCCCAAAAGAGGGGAAGAAAAGGGTGCATGATGCAAGTAAAAAATGGCCAGTGTTTGGAAATCCACATTTCTTGATCAACTAAGCTGAATCTTCATGAACCAGCGACATAATGTCTATTACTTAGACTCTTAAGAGTGTCTGTAAGGTTAGAATATGATCAACACTGGAGTAATTTCATCATTTAGAATCCTAACCACTCCGAGAACAAAGTTACGGATAAGTTCAATTTGATCAACAACAAAACATAGTGAATATAGGAACTAGGACTCTAGGAGTAACTTGAAAGATACATGCAGTTCTGGTTACATAAAATTACAGTTCTGGTATGTTATCCAACTTGTTGTATCAGCTGTAATAGAAAGTGAAACAACATATATTTAAGTCAATGCAATGTTTATGGAACAAATCACAGGGGTTGTTCTATATAGATTAATAAAAATGAAACAGCATGGCTAAACAAAACTTCACTTCAATCAACATGTATATATTGTCTAAGAATCAGCATTGATTATTAACATGACCCATATCCATACCTGATCACCCCATGCAGGCCGGCAATTTGCATTAACTTGCTTAAAGGGACAACCCAACAAACAGCAGCTCCAACTCCTCTTCCTCTGATAATGATCTCTACAAGAAATAGGCAACAACATACAATGAATCAGGCCGGCATTAGAATCTTACAAAAGTTTACTGCGGTATCAAAACCCAAATTTAAAATAAAGATAAACCTTAAGTAGTGACAGCTCAGTTTTTGTAAGATAAACTGAAGAACATAAGAAACTATCACGAATACCACAATTTTCAATGCCGATTTCATGAAACCCATGCTTCAAATTATTCTAATATTTCCCTTCATACTTGGTAAGGAAATTATCTACATACAAGCACCAATTAAACATGTAATTTAGTCACTCAATGACCAAGTGACAAAGCGTATTCTTCTGTAACGTGAAAATGCCAGTCAATTTATTACCTGGTTTGTGTATTCCCTTCCCTTAAACCCTTCCTCTCATGCAACCTTTCCTTCCTTTTTTCATCATTAATCAATCCAGAGTGACAGCTCAAAATGACGTATATGCTAAAAGAGGCACTTCAAGTTCTAATTAAAACCTTGCCAAAATGTCATCGCAAAAGGGGACTGAGAAGCTATTTATGCATGCACGATATCATCACTTACAACAAAACTAGTACTCCTAATACATTCAATTAGCATTTTGAGCTATACTAGGAGGCACTTAAATATCAATTAAGCTAAAATAAATCTTTAACAATGGCCAGCAGCTTTGCTTTTACAACTCAGAAGTAGCAAATCCATTTCTTCAGTTAGTTTTTGAAAGTACTTAAAAGTCTTCACTTCACATTTAGAGGAGCTGCATAACAGACCTCCTGCATCATCCCACACATTCATGTATAACTCAAACACAATGAAAACGTGAAAAGCCCTCAGGCACATAACTTGGAAGTTAACTCCTTGTTATACTTGGGTGCATCAAAGCTCAATGGGGTTAAGGTACGTAGTACCAGGTGGAAATGTAGGTATCCAAACAAGACCAATACGGCAATACTCCCCCAATTACGGAGATTGTGGGCACATGGCTATCGAACCCTCAAATTCACCAACCACAAAATCAGAGTTAGGGAGCTCAGACCAATTGAACCCCTTTCTGCAATATAAATCCTTATCACCTTTATCTTTATTGTCACCTTAATCTTTTTTTGCTTAACTATATACTAAGACACACTGTACAACCTCTAACCTCGATAAACAACTCCTCCACAATCCTATTGTAGAACTGCTAATCCAAACCATCTGACCTTTCATCTTATCTAGTTATCTCACTATAAATAATTAATGAACTTTGCAGCTAGCTTCTTCTCCTCGTCCCCAAATTGCTTCCTAGCCCTAGTGTTCATCACGAAGTTTAAACTACAGAGCATCATAGACCTATCATCTTCAACAGCGCGCCACCACAAATTTATAACAGACCATGACATACACAAACAATTATGTCACCAAATAAGCACTAAACACTTTATAATCTAGACTCTAGAGTACAATTTTAGCCAACGACAACATTGAATCATCAAGCAAAGGAATGCATTACACATCAGAAAAACTGAAATACTAAAAAAACAAAGCTTTGAACCCTAATTAGAAACCCTATATCATAACAAAGCACCATATATACATGAAATAACCCAAGTAAAACCATAATAATAGTATAATTATGAAATTCGTAAGAAAATAAAAACAGCAAGATCACTCAATTGTCGAACATACCTCGAATTTGCGTCGATATTTATTCAAAACGCAACGACCAATCAGCCGCCCATGAACATCGAAGTCAATGGGGCAATTCAATTTAGGATCTTGTAGAGTGGCGGTGAGAATCATATGACTGACATCAAAGGAAAATAGAGAATAGAGATCGAGAGATTTGGGATTCAGACGACTGTGAAATAATAAGCGTGGTTTGGGGAGTAGAGAAAACAAAAAACAAATACCATTTAAAGAGTTCTCCTTTTGGTTGGGTTGAAAATAATTTTCCTCCACTCCAAAAAAAAAAAAGGGAAAATAATTTTCCTGGAAAATAGTTTTCCCATTTTTTATTATTTGGTGTATAATGGAAAGAAAAATAGTTTCCAGGGGGAAAAATATTTTCACCTATATAGGTGTAAAAGTTTTCCCTTCTAAATGAAGGGAAAACAGTTTTCTATTGGTGGGACACTATGTCCCCGGAGCACTAATAGTGTACTTAATCATCGGGTTTGGTTGTCGGGTCATAAAAACAAAGTCGCACCCGACTTAATTGGGCCTCGGGCCGAACTTTCGGGTCACTTTCTCAATATTTTTTTTTTCTTCAAATAAGTATAACTTTTGACTCCGATATGCGTTTGAGGTGATTTTTTTTTATTCCACCAAACTTTTCGAGATCGACGCAACTATTTTAGTAGATTTTATTTTTTATAAAAAAAAAATTCAGGAAAATTGTTTTCCGTTGTAACCAAACAACAGAAAATGTGAACGGAAATACATTTTACACTGAAAATGATTTTCAGTTGCAAACGATATTCAGCCCAACCAAACAGCTAAAGAGGGAAGGGAGGGGAATGAAGGGGAAGAGTTTTCCTCGATTTATTAACTCAATTTTTGTTCCCTTCAAATTGGCGTAGTAAATGAAGGGATATGAGAATTTTTAAGTGAGAGTAGTCAGCTCCCCTCCATTTTCCTTCATTCTTCTTACTTAAACTCCTATCACGCACACGTTCAACTTTCATGTAATTAAACGACGACCAATACTAGCATCATCATGTAATTAATGACTTTAATTTGATGATTTTGTTAGTTTTAAGTCAATGTCAATGGGTTACCTAGTTGCAAGGGAATCCATGCATATCAATATGCGAAGACCATTATTGCAATAAATAGTCCTTCCATATGATCGCCAGATTTTTGATTCAATAGATCTCTATGAGGCCGTCTCAACAATACATAAGACCAATAATATAGTCAAGTATTTTCTCTGTTCCGTGTTTACGTTCTCAGTTTAATTTTACACGGATTTTAATGCAAATGAATTTGACATTGACTTTCCTCAAATGCCTTTGCCTCAACACCTTTTCTCTCTCCCCATATCACCTCACCCACACCATCCACCACCAGCCCCACCACAAAAACGAACCACCAGCCCCCACCTCCACCACACAACCACCCCACCGCAACCCCACCCCACCCTACCCCCACCCACGAAATCCCCCAACCCCACCACGAAATCCCCCACCCTACCCCCACCCACGAAATCCCCCAACCCCACCACGAAATCCCCCAACCCCACCCCCACCACGCAACCCCCTTTAACCCACCGGCCACCACCCCCACCCACGAAAATCGCCCAACCCCACCCACGCAACACCCTAACCCACCACCACCTACAAACCCCACGAAACCCCATAACCCACCACTCATTCACGAAATCCAACCACCACAAACCCCTACCCATGAAATCCAACCACCGCCCACGAAACCCCCCCCCAACAAGCCCTAACCCCGAAACCCAACGCCCCCACCCACGAAATCGACCCCATCCATGAAAATTCTAGAAATCCCCACCCACAAAATCTGAGAGAGAGGGATTTGAGGAGAGAGAAAGTAAGATGGGGTGGTTATTGTGGTGGTCTGAGGAGAGAGAGAAGGGGTTTTGGTAGTAGGTTTGTAATTTGAGGAGAGAGGGAGAGGAGTCAAGGTGGTTGACCGGTGGTGAAGATGGTCTTAGGAGAGAGAGGGAAGGTGATGGATTTTGTGTTGGGTTTGTTTAAGTGGGGGGTAAATGGTAATTTTATAACAAAAAGTTTACTAAATAAGGAACTGGGAACGTAAATGAGAAACAGACCAAAAAGAAAACTGGGAACGTAAACGTGGGACGGAGAGAGTATTATTCTGCCCTTTGAAAATTGTGCATCGCATCGCATGTAGTAAAATCATCTTATTCATCTCAGCAAAAAAAGGTGCTTAAGGATATTAATATAGCACAAGAGCACACAAAAACACAAATAGCGTAGACCGCTCTTATTTTTATTTATTGAAACACTCACAAATTAAGATATGTGAGTATTTGAAAAGCCATACGTACATAAGCATTCAACGACAAACAGAATAAAACATGATGGAAATGCATATAAATCCATACACGCATGACCTATATAGTCATACAAATTAAAAGACAAATTGCGAGACACAAAAACACACGAGATATGTGTAATTGTGCATTGCAACATACACAGTACACCAACACACAAATATAAATATATATGATCAAATAATGTCATCCAGAAGAAATCGGAACAGGGACTCCAATTTCAGATGACCAAGGACTGATCGAATATCATGTTCATTTGCATACTCCGACGCAAAGTTCACTGCAGCATTGAGAATCTTTTGTACAAGCGTCGCCTTTGGGCCAGCACTTATGGTATTCTTTGTCATGAGCCACACAAATCTGATACATCCCCATACACATATCAAGCGCAGTACTTCTCCCACTAATACAAGTTTGTTTTCCAGCATACCAATAACAATTATCTGGTTTCGTCTGTTTTTTAATACAATCATCCCAATCAAAGTTGTCACAGTACCCCCATATCGGAACTGCACGCAAACAACCATATTTATATATATGCAAATATATATACACCAGTTAGTTAAATGCACCCAAGAAAAAGAAGATATAGTCAGTGATTTAATCTATGCTCCGTTAATTAATAACCTTACTTTTTTTACCCATAAATTAAATGAGTAATCTATAAATTAAGGGAGTACTTAATAGGTAAGAGTTGCAAACCTGATATGTTCACAATGAGAAGGGCAACGAAAATAGTAGCCTTCAAGTTACTCATGATCGATCACGTTTCAGTAGCCAAAATATGACAACTACTAGTATTGTACGTGGAGTAGATGTTGCTAAATATGCTTGAATTGTGAGTAGATCCTCAACTCACATCTTTGGTATTTATACAACCCTTCCTCACCTATCTTGGCTTACCATATTTAATAATATGTATAATCTAGAGTACTCTTCCCCGCTTATGTCACTATTTTGAATTTCGTGCAACGTGTCAATATTGCATTCACTACTTTCGATCATTGGGTTATATTTTTGAGCTTGGTGGATAGCATAGTGACGTATTTTCCACTTGTTTCCAGTAATGAGTTTAATGACCTAGATTCAAGTCTTATTTCGATTACTTTAGCGTTAAAAAAAACATTTGGATTATATTTTCATTCGTTAAAAAATGTCAAGATTTGATTTCTTAACCTTTAGGTAGTTATCATACTATCTTTATAAACAAACACCATCTTATAAACAACCAATGTCACCAATTGGTCAAAGCAACTAACACAATCATCCATCAAACACCAGCCAACATCTAACATCACCAACCATGTGCCAGGGTCAATGCCTAATTGGTTGTGCAATGCATGTGTGATCTTCGCTACCTTTACGTAGTCTGATTTGTAGTGGTAAGTAGTCCGAACTGGCCTTGGTAGGGGGCTCGAGGTGGAATGGTAAATTATGGCTTGCTCTTGGTTCATTTAGGTAACTTCCAATGATCAGCGTTGCACCCACTGGACGAAATGTGTGTCAAATCTTATAAAAACGGCTACATCTACACTAAGTGTATATAGCAAAGGTATACACAAGTTATCCCAACCTTTCATGTGGAAAAATTAAAAATATTATAAACCCTCTACTTACCTCAGCATGACATCAACATAATCTTTTTCAAATCAAAATTCAAACTCAAATTTCAAATTTCAGATTTAAAGTTTATAAAAAAAATCACCCAATTATTTCTCTCTCTTCCCAAGGCACTTCAACCACCACCCAACCTCTTCAATGAATACTCCCAACTGTCTTCTTTCCGGTAACATACGAACCGCCAGACTTATTTCCTGGCCATATACCAACCCACGTTTCTTTTTCGACCACATTCCAACCCACGTTATTTTCCGGCGTTTCTATCCGATTTGCAACCATCCCAACCGACGTCTCCAATGGAGAAATAAAGAAATCTCTGGGGAAGATTAGAAATTTTCAATTTCGGCTAGAATTTCCTAGTTGATTTAGACACCCACAAATATTCATGTTTTAATCTGTATAGATATAACCGGTTTTTTTTTTCCTGAGTTACACCATTTTTTCCTGCGAAGATGACTAGAAACAATGAAACTCTTTTTTTTATTTGTTGTTTTCTCTCATGCCAGAATTTTTTGGTCATCTACATTATTCCCTTTCCCTTTTTTTTTTGCTCCAAACCTGGTACTTTTTTCCTCTTTTGGCCCAAATAAATAATTCCTATTTTCCCTACACAAGCTGGAAAAAAGTTTCTCAATTTTAGATATGTAGATGGTTATTACATACACTTAGTATAGGTATATCATGGTCCAAATCTTGGGAATAATTGCTCTAAATAATCCCAAGTTTGAGTGGTGTGCCAATAATAATCCCAAGTAAGAAAATACACAAGAATAATCCCAAATTGTGAATCGTGTTTCAAATTTGCTCCCAAACATAACGGTGTTAAGTTCCGTTACCAAAAGCTGACGTGGCAATCAAAGGAAATTTAAATTTAAAAGAAAAATGAAACCAAAATAAAGTAGAATTTGTACAATGTCTAATTCCCCTGTCAATGGTTTCTCCAACAGCTTTGTTCATGGTAACACTGTACATCACCGTTGTTTGCCTTCACTCCACCACCTCCCCAAAACCACCCATATCATTTTCCCTCTCTTAGATTCACCCACTTCTCAAATCTTAAGCCAAAATCCTTCAAAACCTATTTGACCCTCAAATCCCAGATTTTCACTCTCTTTCCTCTCCCTTCTGTATACTTCAATGGTACTCATTATCCAAGTTTCAGTTCATCTGAATTAGACATACAAGAATAATCAAAAGACTCTGAAATAGTTGTACAAGATGAAGTTAAGTTAAGATTAGAGGGTTTAATTGGGCTATAATTGTAAGCTTGCAAAAATTGGAGCCCTTAATCAAATTCGAAAATCGCAGCTTGGTAAAGTATTCACATGTTAATTTATGGAGAATCAGAAATCATGTAGATTTAGAGAAACATGGGTCAACATTAATCAACAACTAGCTGGAGTCTGGCGGCGACGACGTGAAGACGGCGGTGAGTCAGGTTACACGGTAGAACTTTGTGAGCAACAGGCGGGGAGAGAGACGTAGAGTGGCTAGTGGGAAAGAAGGTGTAAAAAGAAGTTTAATTTTATCTTTTTTAATCTTTTCCCTTTATTATTGCCACATCGATCACCAAACAGAAAGTTAACACTGTTATGTCCAGGAGCAAAACGAAAACACAAAGGAAAACTTGGGATTATTCTTGTGTATTTTTTTACTTAGGATTATTATTGGCACACCACCCAAACTTAGGATTATTTAGAGCAATCCCAAATCTTATTAGGCACAAAAGTACATTCATTTGCCCGACGAGAACAACTTTGGCAACTGATTGGGTGTGAAATCCAAAACAATAATAGTCTTAAGTGAGATACCAACCCTTTATTTTTTGATTTTAAGATTAAAAAAAACAAAGGAAAATTCACCAAATGATGTGGTGCAAACCGTTTTTTTTTCCCCGTAAATATAAATACTAAGTTAGGGTGAGGAAAATGGCCATACTGAATTCCGTAAATACTACTCGTAATTTTTTTTTGAAGGGACAAGATGTTGACTAGATTGAACCAAATTGCACGATAGTAAACTATATTGAAAAGAAGAGGAGGAGAACATAACCTTAGGATATATTCTTTTCATCCAAAAAACACTAAACTGAATTGAATCGCTCAGAAATATATCAAATTGTCTTTTACAATTTTAACTTTATCTATTTAAAACTCATCCAAATATATTCAATATTGACTAATTTGAAAATATTCATTGAAATAATATTTCCAGTGACACAAATATCACCACACGAATTTTAAAAAATTTAAAGTTATAAATTGACATATGAACTATACTGAACTAATTAAGCTGGACTGAACTGAGCTAAACTGAAATAAAAATAACTTGAGTCGAACAAAGCCTTAATATCCGGAGTACCATTTATATAGAAATCAATATTTCAACCATGATTAGAGCATCGATTTTTGGGTGCTCTTCAGTGTCCCTAGCTGGGTACACATAACCCTTAAAAATAACGTGTCGGATTCACGTTATTTTAATACCTAACCCTTATTTTTAAGTTATGTGTGTACCTAGTTGGATATACATGGAGTATCCAAAAATTTGGCCAATTAATTTTGGGGCAGTCAATTAGGGCAATAATTTTTGGGTACTCTCATGTGTACCTACTATTAGGGTGAGGAAAATGTACTAATCGAATTAGGCTTGCTAGCCATTGTACTGAACTTCACATGTATATATCCTCTTAGCCCTACGTTGGTACGATTGTGTGGCAAATAATGTGGAATGCGAGAAATAATCTAATTCTAGCCCAAGCGCAATTGAAAGGCGAGCTAGCTAGCCATCCATGGATTTATTGAAGGAATGAATGAATAGAAGATAACAAGCTCGTTGGTGACCACACATTCTGCTGAAAATAAATTTTGATGCTGAGGAAGTTGGGCAGGGTAGGTACTGGCGTTATTGGACGAAATAAAGAGTTTAAGTCCAGAATATTTGCCCACAACTGGGGACCTGAACTAATATGAATTGTCTCTCACTATGCTTAGTTATATGGGTAACTAGGTTTTAGTACGTTCATAAAATAATTTTATAAATATATATAATGATATAGTATTATATTCAAGGTGAAATTATTAATATTATTAGGAAAATATATTTTATTTTATTTTTTGCAAAGATTTTCTATCCATAGGATACAGCATACATGCTAATTCTTGAAAATGATATTTTTCATGCAGTCTGCTTTTGTAATGAGATCGGACTAAGTTTAGATGGATAATGACAGTATATGTACACTAATTTTAATAAGTAATTTAATTAATAAAAATAATGAATAAACTCATTCTGCATTAACGGTATATGTGCACTAAAAGTTGATAGCACATGCTCGTTTTATTCCGCACAATTAAAACTATGTGACAAAGTTGAGCACATGGCGTGTACGTGTCATCTTCACACGAACATTTCATCTTATCTGGTGTCCTACATGTCATGACCACACGGAAAGAACCCAACTTTTATAGGACATATACATATTTATCTCGTTATGAAACATTTTTCAAATCAAATCCAACGGATTCAAATTTATAATTTCTAGACTTACGTAACTAAAGTTATTTTATTTTGTAGTTTAGACATATGCTAATAAATAAGTAGTTAAGTCAACTAATGATGAGACATTAATGAGGATGATGGCCTTGTTTGGATAATAGCGAATTGATTAGCGGTTAGCGGATTGGAGGCATTTTAGAGGTATTGACCGCCTAAACCTCTAATTTGCATGTTTGGTTACAAGCGGATATGGTGAACGGATTGGCTCAAATCCGCTATTTTAAAAAACGCTATAATTTTAGCGTTTTTAGGAGAGAGGATTGGGTTTCCTTTTGCAATTACATATGTGCCCCTTATCAGCAACCTACCTCAACCCATAACCTGGAACTGAAACATAGAAGCCATTGATGGAGGTTGGAAGTTCATGGCAAGTTGTAACACCCCGAATTTCCGTCCAATTTAAAACCATTTAAAATCACGAGTTGCAGCGGAAAAACTCTGAAAATCCAAAGCGTTATCGGCGTATTTAATGTTCAAATCAAATACAAGGCTAGAAAGAAAAACAAATGCTAGAAACCTCAATCCAACATACTAGATAATTAAATATTAACTATCTTTCAACTAACTTAAAACAGATAATCCAAACGAAATAAAAGTATTAAACTTATTAATTCCCATGCAAGAGAATTAATCTCATTACAATAAATAAAAATCCCAATAATAACAACAAAGTTCCAACTAAACAATAAGTAAATGTTTTTAGAAGATATACTATCTTCTTGGAACGCCTCCTCCCTAGCTCTACTCCTTGAGCTATAATCCTGTCAATCTACTCCCCCATATAGAAAAATTCCATATAGGTTCATCATAGGCCCACCATTGAAGAGAAATGGACAACAAACACAAGAAAAAAGAGAAACAACTAATCAGCGATGCTGAGTAATTCATAACCACATAATCCATCTCAATCTCCAAAAATTAAGTCCACATGCTTAATCAAATAAGCTAATCGTGCTTTAAGAAATAAAGACAACATGCTTTAAAAATAAAACACAATAATCACCAAATAATAAATCTCATTATTTATTATTATCCATTAGCCAAGTTCATTAGAGAGAAGAGAATCGCATGAATTGTCAAACCAACTGCAGTCGATTCAATAGGATCTTAGTCCCGTGCACAGTGGCAAAAGAGGGATCAACCGTCCCGGAGTATAGATGACTCCCGAAGTATTTCTAGATGTTCCTAAGTATGCATACCCTCTCTCAACCCTTAGGTTTACAAGAAGAACTGTTCCGAAGAACCACTCGCCCAATTACTCAGTATGGATACAAGATTTCCAAAATATTGAGGCCATAACCAATGGAACCACTCAACGCTACAAGTGACAAATTCCCATTCGCATCCTTCGATTGATCAATTACCAAAGAAGTCTTAACTCTCAATTCAATTTAATAAAGTGATCACATAACAAGTAATACACATAGTCTTGGCACTCAAGTAACACATTAAGGTTACAAATATCCGATGGCATATTACATGAATGGCATCTTGGCCTCAATTCAAAACCACCTAATCAATAGTCAAAGTTCATATCAACTTATTGAAGTAACATGCTTCTAACATGAATCCACATGATTACTAACATGATACAAAATAGCAATTTCGAGCTATATCCAATTGAACAATTATTAACATAATTTTCGTTCAATAACTAATAAATAAACATGCATCTCCTCACATGAATATTAACCAAGTAGACAATGCTACACAAGTGAATTTCCAACATTATACATGCATTCACTATCATATAATTCTATACGAATCATCACAATGAAATAAACATCAATTATCCCTTATCCAATATTCACAAGTCCAAATATGAATTCACATTCCTAATTCAATACTAGACAACTGAATACAAGTCCCAAACAATATGAATTATGACAAAGAGATTACATAATTCATAGAGATATGAATTACCTTTCAAATAGGCAATTACGACAATCAACTAACGTAAGCTCCTTGCGTTTACGCGCGGTCAACGGGTCCTAACAAATCTACAATGTAACAATAGTCAATACCTTGACTTCTAAATCACTTTATTAAACTTTAAAGATGATTTAGTACCCTTAATTTAATTAATTAAGTTGCTAGAAATTTCAGTTACTCATGCATGCTCAAAGTTTCCAAAAACGAATTTGCATAAACAAAATAGGAAACTTTCCAAAACCCTAAACAAGTCAACTAGTCAAAGCAAGTCAACACCCAAACCAACACCACCATCACCACCACCAGCGGGCCCCACCACTAGCGGGCCCCACCACTAGCAGACCCGCTGGTGGCTGGCCGCCGGCGGCAACCACGGCAGGCGGCGTGCCCCACGGTTTCTCTTTTCTTTTTTTTCTTTTTTTTTTTGTTAAACAATTTAACAAACCCTAATTTAATTAAATCTAAAATACATAAATTTCCAGATTTAATTAAATTACAAAGATCTAACCTTTTTCATTCAAACTTGATTCAATTTAATAAAACACAAACCAAACCCTAATCATGATTCTATCATGCAAAATTAAATAGAATCTAACAAACCCTAGATAAAACTAAATTAGGGTTTATCATACAAAAACTAGGGTTCATGAAAACATACTTGAATTGAATCAAAAAGCTTTTAATAATCAAAGGAAATCAGTTTAGCATACTTACTTGAAAAATTCAAGGGATTAAAACTGAGCAAGATGGGTTGTGAAAAGTGATGAACTTCTCCTTCTTTTTGCTCTAGAAATTTCGGCCGTGAGGTGAAGAGAGAGAGAGAACGTGAGTTCTTTTTTTTGGTTTTGTTTGGTAAAGAATCAGTTATGTGAGAAAGTTGAGTATATTTAGGAACCCCCAAATCTACTCCTTCTTTACTAAACTTCTTCTTTCCTAAAAACTCTCCTAGCTTCCCTCCACTTACCAAAAATTTAGGAAATAAAATTTTTGAAAATAAAAACTGATTTATTCCCCCATATTTTTGGCTCTTGGCCGAAAATAATGGCCCAATTTGGGTCTTAATTATTTTCGGCCAATCCGAGTAATTAAGCCCAATTTCTTCATTTTTATTTTGGCCCAATTAATTTAATTAGGTTCAAAACTCAAACCCAACATTAATTAGGCACTCAAACATTTATGAGTCCAATTAAATATTTTAAATACGAAATTGCATTTTCTTTTTAAGTAATTATTATTCTAAAATGAATAAAAATTACGGAGTATTACACAAGCTAAGTATCCTGTAAAACTTAAATTGGGTTCTTTTTATTAGAAAGATAAAACTCAAACATGGTTTGGAAAAATCAAAGAGGGGAGATAAAGAATTTGGGTATAACAAAATTGAACGAGTAGATGCTATGATGGAAATTGGTGGGGAAGCTAATCAAGCTATGTTAGATAGAGCTCTTTAATCCTTATTCGTTTAATTTCTTTTCTATAGGCTTTGGTAATAGATGTGCTCTTCGGCTTGCATCAGAGTATAATATTAGCATAGTACCTCTTTTTTGGCCTTTCAATTTTTTGGTTTGGTGATTCCTACAACCCTTTCTTCCCAAAAAAAGAAATAAAATTATTATTATTATTATTATTATTATTATTATTATTATTATTATTATTATTATTATTATTATTATTATTATTATTATTATTATTATTATTATTATTATTATTATGTGCTAACAATAAAAAAAAGTACCAATGTACCTTTTAGTCATTTTACATTTTCAACTACCTAACAACTAAATCTAATCAGCTAATTTACCAAACACATTAATATAAATCCGCTAATGCACTCCGCCGTTTAAATCCACTATTACAATCTGCTGGTCAAATCTGCTAATATAATCCGCTATCCAGTACTATCCGCTATCCGCTAATTACCAAACAAGGTCGATGTGTCATGCTACATGGCAAGTTTGTGCTTACGTGTCATGCCCACACAACATGGCTTTCATATGTGGCATCCCATGTGTCGGCCTCACACGAAGAAGGACCCAGTTATATGTATATATAATATTTAAATGATATAATATTTAACGAGTTGAAAATATTTACACTATACCCAAGCCACGACACGACATGACACGGTTGAAAATGATATAATATTTAACGAGTTGAAACAAAATGAAACGCAGCATGAAAACGATAAAAAATAAATAAAATAAGCCCTTACCCAGGGTAACTTTTTAAGAGGGGTATCTTTGAATTTCAACATATATTTGAGAACTATTTTATTTAAGGCCCTATTCTTTTCGTCGATTCCATGCTGAATTTAAGGATAAACGTCAAATTACCCTTAAATTCAATAAAAGTACTACACATATAGTAAAGTCTTTTCCGTATTCATCATCCCATAGCCTATATTTGTCTACTAAAATAAGTAAAATCAATATATCAATGCTGCATTAACATTTTGGTAGCAAAATTAACAAGAATCACTTAAACTGGCCATTGAGTAAACTTTTAACATACATAAATAAAAGGGTACAAACCATAATTCAAAAATATATTGACTACCATCTAGAAAAATTATAGGTACTACAAATGAGGGGTAGGTACCAATAGGAATTTCCATCATCCTTATTTTGAGAAATAATTCAAAAAGAAGGGGGCATATTACAAAAACACAAGATAGTAGCATTAGATCGCTACAATTTATTTATTGAATTGAATAAGAAAGCAAGGGCTTGCACAAGTGCAAAACCCACAATATGTATTAATATTAATACATAAATATGTAACAATTTTTTGTTACCAAAAATAAAAAAAAAACACAGTATGTAACAATTTTCATTAGGGGACGTGCGAGTGTGTGCATCATCCAGAAGAAATTGGTAGACACTCCCAACTTCAGATGACAGAATTACGGATTATTTAATCAATAGCATCTGCCTTGGAAAGTGCATCCTCCACTGCAACACTCAGAATTTTCAACACAATACTCACCACTTTGCGAGCACGCTGCTATTGCTGCTGCATGTGCCACACAATAAGCATATCTACCCTGGCACATATCACTCGCACGTTGTTCCCCATCAACACAATGTTCGGTTCCGGCAGCCCAAAAACAATCATCTGGTCTTGTCTCCTCTTGCATACATTTGTTCCAATCAAAATCATCACACAAGCCCGATATCGAAACTGCCATGATGCACCATCATATTAATTAATTCATCAGGAAACAAGTATACACAACAAATTAATTAACATCAACATAATAATAATAATAATAATAATAATAATAATAATAATAATAATAATAATAATAATAATAATAATAATAATAATAATGGTTATTCATGATTATATTAGAAATCATCCATCTATCTATACTACTAGCTATTAGTAAAAGGCCCAGGTAATTAACTAACATATGCATGATTATAATAAAATTATTATATTATATAATAAAATTATTACTTATGAGTTTTGACAATATATAATAATGTACACACGTAAATGGAACAAAGGGAAGGGATTAGAGAATTATGGATGCAAATAAGGAGGGCAACCAAAATAACCTTTAAGTTACTCATGATCGATAGATAGATCGATGATGCTTTTCAGTAGCGAAAATATGACAAACTACTAGTATGAGACTATGAGTTGATGAATAAAGGATTTTTATGTTGCTAAATATAAATATTATGGTTATTGCAAGGGTGAGGAACTTCTTAATTCACATCTTTGGTATTCATAGAAGAAATTCCGTATAATATTAATTATAATACGGAATTATAATACCTTTTTCTATAGTTCAACGTGTTTGCACATACATACATGTTTCATGAATTGAAGGTAGTTAGAAGGGATGTTTCATATATATGTTTGCACTGGTATCAGCGTATAATTAACAATAATTGAGATATGTTTCGATTGCATATTTGATTTTAAAGAGTAATAAACTCACGATCATCATCTAGCTAATACAACCCAGGCCAGTTGTTAATTGCTTGGTTGTGGTAAACTGGTACTATATATTATCCTGAGACGAATAAGAGCTAAAAAAAAATATCATCGTGAGACAATATCTTCTTTTTTTAGTGATTTCTCTAATGATTTTGCTCAGCATGAGCTAGGTTGAGCCGGCGAGCCAAAATCGTGCCATGTCGTGTTGTGAATCGTATAGCGTATTGGCTTGGGCCTAGTGCCATTGCAATTCGCCACTCTTAGTCCTGTTCTGTTTAACGGAAGGCGCGGAACGTTGAGTAACGGAACGAAGCGGTGGACAGTAGTAGTACGGATAATGGAAGAAATTATGAGACAAAATGTAGTACATAATGCGTAACGAAACAAAATGCAATATAGAAACGACGAAAAGAAAAACGGATCGTATCAAATGATGATATCGAATTTTCGATGATGATATTGAAGGTTCAATTTTTATATCACTTTCCTCCTCTCTAGCTAGGCTAAAGTGATTGTACGTTTAATGCTTGAAGCCTCTCGTACACAAATTTTTACCTAATCTCATGATTAGGAAGGACCCTAATCTCATTATGAGATGACATTAGGTATGCAAGTGGAGGAAAGGGGAGGAGAGAGAGTGGTGAGGAAGGAGAGAGAAAGGAAGAGAAAGGAGAAAAGGAGTAGGGAGATTCCAACTCTTGATATCTTGATTGAACCAGCTGAACACCGGACCGACCCAGACCGGACCGCAGACCGGAAAATCAAAACTTGTAGGCCACCAAAGTACAGTATATGGTCCTGGTCCTAGCACATCCAACCCAAAATCAAAGGCCAAATAAGCAAGATATTGAAGCCCGTTCCTCTCATCCCTGAAATACTAGCTACCACGGCAGTAGTTTTGCTCACTTTTGCATAAGCTTTTCAAGTTATGCAAGTGAGTTAGCTATATACTCTAAATTCTGATTTCATGAAAATAGCTTTGTCCCAGTTTCAAACTTTAGAATCCTAACAAGCCATGCATGCCTCATAAGAAATTAATTAGCAGAATGGAGTTCAAGTTGATAGTCTTATTAACTCCAACTTCATTTCGTCAAGAAATATAATTAGCGAGTTTAACATGTACTTATTTGAGAACTACAAATAAACCAATGAAGTCTTCTCTTGATTGATAACTTAATGACTATGCTTAGTACGAGTACAACAACTACCTTGATAAAATAAAAAAAAAATCACCCCTGCCTATTCTACATGCACTCAGTTTGTATCATCGTCACTATATTTTCGGAAACACAACTCTTTCAAATTCTCCACAACTTACAAAAATAAGAGACAGTTCACTAAAATTCAGTCCAGTTCAATTCATATCTAACTTTATCGCTCATATAATTTTTTATTTTGAAACAATTTCATGATGATAATTATGTCATCGGAAAGATTTTAAGAGATACTTTCAAATAATGAGTCCAATATTGACTATATTAGGACGAAATTTAAATGGTTAACTGTCAAGTTTAAAAAACCAATTTAGTTCAGTTCAGATTAGTTTTATCCAAGTGTATCAAACGTAGCCTTAGTCAAAAAAGTTTAGTTCAGAAAATTCAGTTCACTTCGGTAAAGTAAAGTATAATTTTACTCTTTGTTATTGTGAATTCAGTAAAATAAATGTAGTTCAAAAAGTTTCTGTTTAGTTCAGTATTATGCATACACGTTCAATAAAAAAGAATGTGACGAGATCATGAGTAAGTAACTAAAATCGCAACATCTCTGTTGCGGCGGCCATATGACGTAGGGCGTGATTACGTTATCGATTGTTACGCGCGATATTTTCTCCGCTCCACTGTTTTTCTTTTGTTCGCCCCTCACTCTTTTTCTACCATTTGAGACATGACCACCACCTGACGCAGACCATCGGCACAACCACCAACCCACCTCCAATCGTCACCACCACAGCACCACGAGTCATCACCGCGCGCCACCACCCATCGCTACCACCATGACACCACCTCCAACCTTCACTACGCCACGACCGACCTCCAATGAAGCTCACTATATTCCCGCACCTCCAACCGTCACCCCAAGCCTCCTCTCTCTCTCCTCATCGTCATTGTGGGTTCATTCGCCGACATAATTTCCTCGTATTTGCAATTTCAGAAGACATTCGTTGAGTTTAAATTGGTTCTAAAATATGAGAATTAGCTATTTTTGGTAGTAGGATGACTTCAGTCATGTCCGTATGCCGTGGGGGTGGGGGCTTTGTCTTTGAAATTGAATTTGGGGGGTAGAAGTGTAGAACAAAGGTGATATTACCATGTTCATCATAAAAGGGTGATATCAGTGGATTTTTATTTTACTTTTATTTTATTGTTCTTTCTTTGTTGGAGTTACATTCACTTTTTTTATTAGAGTATAATGAAATGAATTGATATCTTTTATGTATAAGTTTTATAATCCTTTAAAGTATTAGTTCTAAAAAAAAAATGACACACGAATTTAAAATCTAACATTACAATTGAAAAATGTGATATTGAAGTTTAAAAAATTATCACCGCAAAATAACAAAGTAATATTAGAGCAAAAATAAACTTGCACTACAAGACAACCAAGTAACACTAGAGAAACTTTTCCAAAAAAAAAGAAGTAACACTACAGAAAAGTAAACTAGTACTACCAATCGTGGGTTGGTCTAGTGGTGCCAGGGGCAAGATTTTGGTAGGGAGGACCAAGGTTTGATTCCCCACAACTACGATTGGGAGGAGCGCAAACCTTAACCCCATGACCAGCTTCGGAATATTGGAAAATATTTACCAATGTTTTTGTCACAAAAAAAAAAGAAGTAAACTAGTACTATAAGACAACCAAGTAACACTAGAGCAAAATAAATTACTCCGTATTGTTTAGGTATTATTGCTTATATAATTTCAATATTTATGCTCAATCAATCTTTTTTTTCTCCCCCAAATTTATAATTAAAGAATATATCACTGAATTTAGAACAAATTAAAGAAAGGTGGCACTAGAGTTTAAAAAACTGTCACCGCAAGGTAATAAAGTAGCACTAGAGTAAAATAATCTGACACTAAAAGACAATAAAATGGCACCAAAAAAAATGTTCAACAAAGTGGCACTAGAAAGTAGAAACTAACACTACGAGACAACAAAATAACACTACAATAAAATAAGCTGATACTACAAGGTAAAAAAGTAACACTAAATCAAATTTAATTTCTTTTTCTTATCTATGTTTATGTACGCTTTATTTAAGCCAATATTAGATTGTTTATAATTTTTTCATGAAAAGTTAAAATTACTCTATATATTAAAAAAGTGCACTTCTCATAAATAAAAAGAAAAGCAACACCTCTTTATAAAAAAAAATTATACCTAATCAAATTCCAAAATAAATTTACACCACATATTGAGAAATGGACACTGAAGAAAACAAAAATATAATCACAAGTGAAATAAATTTAACACTAGAGTAAAATAAACTAATACCACAATACAACAAAGTGACACTACTTATGAATAGAAGAATAGTCCAATGCCTCTTTAGAACTATAAAAGTGAGACAAATATTATATTATCTGACACAAAATAGAATGATATTCCAATGTAAGAAGTACTAATCTCATTTAACTCAAGAAAAAAAGGGAAAACTAAATAAAGGTAGCAAAAAAGGATGAAAAAGAAAAAACAAGAAAAGAAGTCACAAAGGTAGAAAGAAAAAGGACAAAAAAGTTTAAAAGTTGGTCATGCAGTTTCGAACTCAGATCCAAGAGGCGCTTGCTGCCTTGGACCAAACTTCAGGACCACAGAGGCAACTTGTTTTTATGTATCAAAATGAGACATTGTGATATTTATACAGTGTTTGGACCGCGGCCCTGACCAACGCTAAAACGCGTGTCGCATTGACGTCAATCCTATCACGCGTGTAAGACCCGTAATATTCCCGCCCTATAGGATAGGGCCGCCTGACAAGAGACCAACTGAACTAAAATTGAATGGAGAGTTACTTTTGTAAGGTTAACCTATAGTTATCCCACTTCAAGTGAATAACTGTTAGTATCGATGATAAATTGAATTTATATGATGGATACTAATTTCTGTTAAATACTTTTTATTCTTCGGTTGAGTTTATTTTATAGACGCTCCTAGTTTGACAGTTTCATTAGTTTCATTAGAAGTTAGATTAATCAGTCACTAGTTTATATCAGATCCAAACCCCCAAGGCCCTAACACCTCCAGTTAGTTACTACTCGTATTTTTTGTAGAGTTCAAGTATAACTAGTTGTAGTAAGTATAATTTGTGTTTTTTTTTTAGTTCTTGGCCTAGTGACTAGTGTCATTGCAATTCGCAACTCTCAGCCGGATGATCATCGACCATGAATGAATACGAAGCAGGTTCAATTTCTGTTCCCGTTCCAACCCTCTAGGCTCCTGTGGCAGAATCAGGGGACAGTGGCAGTCATGGCCTCCCCATTAGAGATAGTATTGGGCACGGTTAGCACGGGGCATAACACAACCAGCACGCATTTTACATGGTACGAAACGGGCACGGAGCAAGCACGGCAAAAATTTAAGATAATGTTTAAAAAAAGCCTAGGCACGACGACCTGGGCATACCTTTTAATTTGGATGAGTCAGCACGGCCGCGAAACATGATAACTATAAGCACGGCACAACAAGACACCGTTACAGAGCATGAAGGCACGACAAGGGTATGAAGCCATCTTACTCCCCATTATTCTGAAACTGTAAATAATAAATCTCATAATTTTGTTAGCAGTTTCAAGTGGATTCTCCTTCTCCGGTGTGACAGTGTTGGTGATATCTACCACGTGAACGACTCCATCACCACAAACTCATCCTCACCAACCGCTTTCATCACAATAATGTTAGTACAAAATTATTGGATATGAATAAACAAGAGGAACTTGGATATGGCTTCTAGGCATGTACAAGTACACTTTCCTGAAAGTTTAGTTTCGACCCTCTAGGAACGATCGGGTTACACGAAACAACTTCCGGGATACAAAGAAGTCACAGAGTATGTTGTTAGCCCCACAATCATACTCCACTAATGCGTTTGTGTTGTTGATATTTGTCATAATCAAGATAATAAACCATCATCTCTAATGTCCATGGTATGCCATCATGAAAGAGATCAAATCTCTATTATGTATCATGACTAACCAACCAAGAGGATGCCCTCTTCTTGCCTAAGGAGAAAATTCATTCTCCTGATTCTTATCTCTCACCCCATATGCCCTATATATAATAGATTACATTGGGTAGTTATTGGTGGTTATACAAATGTTTATTAGAGACAAGTGTCTCTCTCATAAATATTTCCTCATAACTATTTAACACTTGTCAAGACATGAGAGACATTAACCACTTACTCTAAAAATGTTCCAACAATCCTCCCCCATTTTTGGAGTAAGCTAAAAATTGCTTTGATTTAATATACAAAACAAATTTCCAAACTCATGCTTAAACGATAGTGTCTTAAAGATTGAACTACCGCTTAGTGTAATACACATTCCAACATTCCGAATTATAGTGGTGTCTAAAAAGATTGAACCAAATAATCCATTTTGGAAAATTGAAGATATCACACACACAAGTTTATAATAAACAATATTAGATACTTGACGCTTTAAAGGCCTTGCGTCCATATCCTTTCATAAGTGTATGCTAAAAGCTCGGGACTCTTTGAAGCGGTCACACTTCACACTTACATAGGTAGACCTTTACATCGTGTTTTGTAACTTAAACACTTTTTCAAAGGACTATTATGAAATAAACATTTCAACGTCCTTTACGTTACAATTCCCAAACTCTCCCTTCTCTTTGGGATGTCAATAAAAATTATTGAGTGTTTGCAAATCACTCTTATGAGGTACTTTTACTCATTGAACTCAAGACATGACGTTTTTTCAAGCGTTGAGTTGAGGTTCCTTCATTGGCGATTTAAATTATATGGGCTTACACATCCCTCATGGTTTACCACCATTCGATTCAACATTGTGTACACAAATATCCTAGACTAATCCGTCTAGAGTTTGTAAAATTTAATTCATAGTAGTATACCCTACTATAATTTACGATCGATCCAAAACATATGAATGTTATAACCGTCAGCATCACTATACCCTCACCATGGCCATGGATTTCTATAGCGATGTGTCATAATCATTCATATAAATAATAACATTCACTATCTAGTGAATTAATATAAATAGGAAATACAATTGTGAAAAATCCAAATAACATATAGACTATCATCACAATTAATTAATTTCTGAATTTACTAAAGAAATTCCAAGTTCAATATGAACTAATAAAATATTTCTTTCAATCAATATCCCACAAGTAAGGATACTAAATCATTGCACACTTATGTAAGTGTCATGCAAGCTATAATATATAAATAAGTGCCACATATTTATAAGAAACAATACAGATGTATAATTCATGTTCAAATAATATCATGAACATGTATAACCGCTTGCATATAATTAAGGAACTTTGCCACGATACTCTTGATCGCATCATATCAAAATATAATCAAACTCAAATTCATGTAAACATAACTGAGCATATATGTCACAAATTACTAGTGACAAACAATCTCACGTTTTACAACGAGATTCAAGACGCATAACCGTGATTTAGCACACTTGTTAGACAATTGCTAATTATGACAATAATTAACAACAAATTATACAGCCAGTCTTGCTCAGTCACGTAAAAATCACAAACAAATTTGACATTCAAAACAGAGTATATGTCCTTGGCAAACCATTAATTTTCCTTCGTCCACCGATAACCGTTACGTACCATTAAGGTTACTGTTATGGCACATGCAGCTTAGTTTGACAACTAAATTAATACTCCGTAACATGATCATACAAGTTTATGCATATCCATCAACAACTATGATCATGTAACCGCCAAAGACACCATCGAAAGTATATGAATCATGCATGTGCGGACAAAGTCACTTGCCAAACTAATAGATCAGTTTAGTAGAGAAAACAAAATACTTTTCTCTTTTGATGAGAATAAAACTTGGCAAATCTCCTAGTGGATCATTTCATGAAACTACCTTTAGCAGCGGCAATTCACGAAGATTTCTTCAAATAAAATAATTTAGACCAACCATCGAGCACAACAATACACTTTAATGTGTAAATATTATAACCGACTACTTTGTCCAAATGACAAGCCAACCACCATATCCAAAACTCGATAAACTAAACTTTTAGATTGTTAGTACAAAATTATAGGATATGAATAAATAAGAGGAACTTGGATATGACTTCTAGGCATGTACAAGTACACTTTCCTGAAAGTTTAGTTTCGACCCTCTAGGAAGCGTCCGGGTTACACGAAACAACTTTCGAGATACAAAGAAGTCCAGAGTATATTGTTCGCCCCACAATTATACTCCACTAATATGTTTGTTTTGTTGATATTTGTCTTAACCAAGATGATAAACCATCATCTCTAATGTCCATGGTGTTCCATCACAAAAAAAGCTCAAATCTCATTCATTCATGACTAACCTAGACCAAGAAGAGGATTCTCTCTTCTTATCCAAGGAGAAAATTCATTCTCCTTATCTTATCTCTCACCCCATATAACCTATTTATAATAGATTGATATATGTAGTTATTGGTGGTTACTAGAGACAAGTATCTCTCATATAAACATAACCACATAATAACTAATGCCATATGGCATATCATGAGAGATATAACACATTACTCTAAAAATATTCCAACAAATAATTCACAAGTACCCATTTCACCTGGCACAGTCGTGGGTCATCCGAACGAATCTACCATTCAGTATTTATTTATATTCTATTAGACTCAAGTGCCAAGTTTAAGGATGGATATTCACAAAGCACAACAACATAGAAAAACATAAAATAGGGTAATCCGCTCTTATTTCATGAAGCAATTCAAGGGCGTATAAGTGAAAGCCCATACATATATAAGCATGCAACCAACACACAAATATTGCCATATATTTAAAATAGATATGGAGCGATTTTAATTTTGATGATGAAATAATGTCATCCAGAAGAAATTGGTATAGGGACTCCAATTTCAGATGACCGGCGAGTGATGAATATCAAATCATGATTTATTTGCATACTCCGACACATGTTTTACTACAGCACTGAGAATCTTTAGTACAAGCGTCGCCACTCGGCCAGCAATTGTTGAATTCTGCTTCATGTTCTTCACAGACTTCATACATACCCTGACACATCTCCAACGCACGTTCTACCCCACTTATACAAGTTTCTACTCCACCATACCAATGTCTGTTGTTTCATATTACATCCGTCCCAATCAAAGTCTTTTTCACAGTATCCCAATATCGGAACTGCACACATGCATATATCCAAATTAAATATTTATACACTAATTATTGTTAAATTAATATGTATACACACAAAAACTTGTTTTTCACGATTTTATTGTAACCTTTGATGGAACAAAAGGGAGTAAGATCGAGTTGCAAACCTGATATGTTCACAACGAGAAGGGCAACGAAAATAACCTTCAAGAAGCTACTCATGATCGATCACGTTTCAGTAGCCACAATATGACAACTAGTAATCTAGTACAGTATTGTAGGTGGAGTATATGTTGCCAAATATGCTTGAATGGTGAGGAGATTCTTAACTCACATCCTAGCAGGTATTTATACAAGCATTCCTAACCTACTTTGGCTGACCACATTTATAATCTATATATCTATCTACATCCACTGGCATGTGTCACTATTTAAATATCATGCAACGTGTCAAATTTACATTCACCATTTTCATTGGATTATATATATATATATATATATATATAGTCCAGATCTAGTGTGAACCATTCATATGTACGAACTATGCGAACTAAATCATGACCGTTTATCATCCCTATACCGCTAAAAAAAAGAAAACAAAAACAACGATATGCTCTCCTCTCTCTCTCTTCCCAAAACGTAACTCTCTCACCTCCTTTGAGTCTCTCTCTCACAAACTCCATTAACGATGGGCATGAAAAGCTTCCCAATTACTCTTCTGCTTGGAGTCCAACGATTTCTTTTCCAGGTTCATCTTTCTCTCTCACTGATTTCGTCATTTTTATGAATTAGGGTTTGCTGCAATTTGAATTTCATTATAAATTAATTGAACTACAGTTCAAATTTTTGATTATAATTTCTCAATTTTGTATTGATCTTGAAACTGTTGGAGAACAATTGGAACTTGGAAACCCAAACCTCCCAAAAAAAAAAAAAGGCTATCTTTTTGTTTTTGCTGTTCTTGCTTGGCTAATTAGTTTAATTGAAGTTAACATATGTTATCGAAAGCAAAGTTCCTGTATTTAATTCCTCAATGACGGTAATTGGAATTCAAAGAGAATAGGGCAAGAAAAGTTATTCTGATCATATGTTATTGCCCCTGTACAACAGATATCTGATTGACATATATTATATGAGATTACGAATCCTTTGATATTTATCTAATCAGTGAAGTAACTTGTATTAGTTTTGTTAAATTTCTATAGCATATATTCATTATGTCTAGGATGATACTTGGTTGCTCCCCTTACCAATTTTTGATGACAGTACTGGAATAGGTAGTTGGATGTGCAATGAACAGAAGCTCGGTTGCAAATTCAATGGATTACCAACTGTAGCAATTGATCTGAAATTCAGTCTCTGAAATAGAAACCGAAGTTGTATCATTAGAAACTGAACTAAAAATGGGTCTTAACTCTGAAATGGTGTCTCTAATAAGAGATTTTCCGAGTAGTACTTTGTTTTCCTTTTTCCTGTTGTTTTTTTCTTTTCTTTTCATATCAAGGGCGTGATGTTTTCCTTAGTTCATAGTTATCGTTTTAATGCAATGATTAGTGCCACAGGCATAGAAGTGAAGTAGGGGGGTGGCTCCAAGTAATTTGATGAGTGGCTCCAGGTGATGAGGGGTGGCTCCAGGTATTGTGGCTGGTGAAGTTGGACCTCATTAGATTCACTTCACATAGGTCTGGAAAGGACTTTGAAATTCACACTTGTACTAGAAAAACAAGGGTCTGTTCTTGTTGTGGCGTTTGTTGTTGTTGCCCAGCAAATTACCATGTCATTTTTTTGCATGATGGCTTGGCTCCTATTTATGTTTTAAAAATAGCATTGTTTGCTGCTTGTTTCGACCTCCTAATTTTTGTATTGCCTAAATAGTCATGTAAATCGAATTATATCACAAATTTTACGCTGGGGGTGGCTCGGTTATATCATCGGGGTGGCTCTAATGTACAATTAGGGTGGCTACCATAAAACCTGCTTGTTTGTAGTGTTGCTTAAATTGGAGTTTTGTAGCTTTTGCAATTAGCCCATGCACAAATTTTGCTTTGTGTGAAAAGCAGGTACTTTTAATATAATTTGGCATATGCTCAGCTTTGGGAAGGAGAAGGGATGGAGTGGAGTAGTTTGGGAATGGGCTTCTAAACTAAGATACAGATTCATTGGTTGGCTTACTATTCGGCATGAATTGCACAGGGGCAATTAAGTATTCGAGTAGGGGTTGCTGGCTAGTTGTAAATGTTTGTTATGCGATGCTGCTCTTGAGGATGTCATACATTCCCCTGATGCATAATGTGTGGGCTGTAGTGCTGAAACGGGCGGCTACTTGTATAAGACCTTTTCAACTTGAGTGGTAGCCTCTTAGGTTGATTGATTTGTAAGGATACATAGCTGAGCACATCCTGTGTAGTATGTGAAGAGGGCTTTAGATACGAATTTGATGCTTTAAATTATATTGAAGCCTATTAGCTCAATGGGAGAGCATTGTGTTGCTTGCCGCACAAAAGATGTGAGATCATTCTATTTGATTTGCAAATAGGTGAATTTTATTTTTGGCATGGGGTTAACTTTTACCCATAACAGGGTTGACTTTTATGAAGAATAGGGTTAACTTTTATAAATAAAGGGGTTAACTTTTTTTTTTTAGTTCTAATAAAATAGTTTTTCATATAATACAGCTGTGGCTCTTATATAGTATTGTAATACCCCGTAATTTTTATTCATTTTAGAATAATAATTACTTAATAAGAAAATGCAATTTCGTATTTAAAATAATTAATTGGGCTCATAAATATTTTGAGTACCTAATTAATATTGGGTTTTGGTTTTGGACCTAGTTAAATTATAATTGGGCCAAATAAATAAAAAGGAATTGTGGGCTATAATTTCGGTAAATGGCCGAAATTATGGGAAGGAATTTGGGCCACTATTTTCGGCTAAGTGGCCGAAAATAAGGCTCAAAAATTCAGATTTTATTTTCAAAAATTATTTTCCTAAATATTTGGTAAGTGGAGGGGATTAAGGAGAGATTTTAGGAAGGAAGCAGTTTAGTAAAGAAGGAGTAGATTTGGGGGTTCCTAAATATACTCAACTTCCTCACATAACTGATTCTTTACCAAACAAAAAAAAAGAAACGTCTCTCTCTCTCTCCCTACACACGGCCGAATTCCAGAGCAAAAAGAAGGAGAAAAGTTCATCACTTTTCACAGTCCATCTTGCTCAATTTTAACTCCTTGAATTTTCAAGTAAGTATGCTAAATTGATTTTCTTTGATTATTAAAAGCTTTTTGATTCAATTCAAGTATGTTTTCATGAACCCTAGTTTTGTATGATAAACCCTAATTTAAGTTTTATCTAGGGTTTGTTAGATTCTATTTAATTTGCATGATAGAATCATGATTAGGGTTTTGGTTGTGGTTTTTATTGAATTGAATCAAGTTTGAATGAAAAAGGCTAGATCTTTGTAATCTAATTAAATCTGGAAATTTATTTAAATTATGGATTTGATTAGATTAGGGTTGTTAAATTGTTTAACAAAAAAAAAAAAAAGAAAAAAGGAACCGTGGGGCACACGGTTGTGCCGTGCGCAGCACACGGCGGCGCCGTGCGCAGCCACTGTGCGGCTGTCGCGGCCAGCCACCAGCGGGTCTGCTGGTGGTGGGGCCCGCTGGTGGTGGTGATGGTGGTGTTGGTTTGGTGTTGACTTGCTTTGACTAGTTGACTTGTTTAGGGTTTTGGAAAGTTTCCTATTTTGTTTATGCAAATTCGTTTTGGGAAACTTTGAGCATGCATGAGTAACTGAAAATTTCAGCAACTTAATTAATTAAATTAAGGGTACTAAATTATCTTTAAAGTTTAATAAAGTGGTTTAGAAGTCAAGGTATTGACTATTGTTACATTGTGGATTTGTTAGGACCCGTTGACCGCGCTTGAACGTAAGGAGCTTACGTTATTTGTTTGTGTGATTGCCTATCGTGAAAGGTAATTCATGTCTCTATGAATTATGGAGTCTCTTTGTCATAATTCATATTGCTTGGAAATTTGTGTTCATTTGTCTAGTATTGAATTAGGTGTGTGAATTCATATTTGGACTTGTGAATATTTGAGAAGGAATAATTGATGTTTATTTCCTTGTGATGATTCGTATAAAATTATATGATAGTGAATGCATGTATAATGTTGGAAATTCACTTGTGTAGCAATGTCTACTTGATTAATATTCATGTGAGGAGATGCATGTTTATTTGGTTTATTGAACGAAAATTATGTTAATATCAAATCAATTGGATATAGCTCAAAAATGCTATTTTTGTATCATCTTAGTAAGCATGTGGAATCATGTTAGAAGCATGTTACTTCAATAAGTTGATATGAACTTTGACTATTGATTAGGTGGTTTTGAATTAAGGCCTAGATGCCCTTTCATGTAAAATGCCATCGGAAATTGTCACCATATTGGGTTACTTGAGTGCCAAGATTATGTGTATTACTTGTTATGTGATCACCATATTAAATTGAATTGAGAGTTAAGACTTCTTTGTGTGAGAGATCCACCAAAGGATGCGAATGGGAATTTGTCGTTGGTATGTTGAGTGGTTCCATTGGTTATGGCCTCAATGTATTTAGTTAAAGCTTGTATCCATATATGATGATTGGGCAAGTGAAGTTTTGTGGATGAAACTGTTCTTCTTGTAAACCTAAGGGTTGAGAGAGGGTATGCATACTTAGGAACATCTAGAAGTACTTCGGGAGTCATCTATACTCCGGGACGGTTGATCCCTCTTTTGCCACTGTGCACGGGACTAAGATCCTATTGAATCGACTGCGGTTGGTTTGACAATTCTTGCGATTCTCTTCTCTCGAATGAACTTGGCTAATGGAAATAATAAATAATGAGATTTATTATTTGGTGACTATTGTGTCTTTATTTGTAAAGCATGTTGTCTTTATTTCTTAAAGTATGATTAGTTTATTTGATTAAGCATGAGAACTTAATATTGGAGATTGAGATGGATTATGTGGTTATGAATTACTCAGCATCGCTGATTAGTTGTTTTTCTTTTTACTTGTGTTTGTTGTCCATTTCTCTTCAATGGTGGGCCTATGATGAACCTATATGGAATTTGTTTATATGGGGGAGTAGATTGTCAGGAATTATAGCTCCAGGAGTAGAGCTAGAGAGGAGGTGCCAAGAAGATAATATATCTTCTAAAAACATTTATTTTATTGTTTAGTTTGGAACATTGATATTATTGGGATTTTATTATTGTAAGAAGATTAATTCTCTTGCATGAGAATTAATAAGTTTAATATTTCTATTTCATTTGGACTAATTGTTTTAAGTTAGTTGGAAGATAGTTAATATTTAATTATCTGGTATGTTTGGTTGAGGTTTCTAGCATTGGTTTTTCTTTCTAGCCTTGTATTTGATTTGAACATTAAATACGGCGGTAACGCTTCGAATTTCCAGAGTTTTTCCGCTGCAACTCATGATTTTAAATGGTTTTAAATTGGTCGAAAATTCGGGCTGTTACAAGTATAGAGGTGGCTCCAACAAATAATAGAGGTGACTTTTAACATAATATAAAATTGGCTCACTTTAAATAATATAGTAGTCTCTCATGTAATAATATGGGTGACTCTTATAGAATATAGGAATGGCTCCGGAAGAATATGGTGGTAACTCTAACATAATACAGTGGTGGTTCTCTTTCAATAAAATGGTTACTCATAGAATATAGGGTGGCTCTAATAGAATATATGGGTGGCTTTGACAGAATATAGGGGTGACTCACTTAATAGAGCGGTAACTACTAAATTTGCATTTTGTTTTCAAGCTTTAGCTGTAGTGTTAAATGCGGATCACTCTTGCAAAATGAGAACTTTGCAAATCTGTATGGCATGCCAACGTTCCACCAAAAATCCGCAGTTTTATATGGAGATTTTGTGCAGGGGCTCTACCTATAAGGGGTATTATTAGGAGGACTGAAGGAGCTGATGATATGTGTTCGAGATGCAAGCTCAGTATAGAATCAGAGTTACATGCTTTGTGCTTTTGCCCAGCGGTTGGGGAGCTGTGGGAGACGGCGAGGTTGAGCTGTGTGATTGAGTATGCTAGAAAATCAGTGTTGTAGTTAGTGTTGTAAGCCTATTAGTGCAATTGTGATTTTGCACAAAGACGTGGGTTCAAATCCCACATAGGCTAATTGATAGAGATTATATTTTGTATACTTTTATAGAGAATAGGGTTATCAAATTCAAGTGAGGGGTGGCTTTATGAGTGAACATGGGGTGGCTCCTCTTTCGTGGGGTGGCTCCTCTTTCAGTGAGGGGTGGCTCCCCTTTTATGCATAACAGTTCTAATAGGGTTGACTTTTTTTGAGAATGAGATTAACTATTTTTCATAATATAGGGTTAACTTTTTCTCATAATAGGGAAACTTTTCATGCATAATGAGGTTAAATTTTCTTTATAAAAGGGCTAATTTTTATGTGTAATGGGGTTAACTTTTTGTTAGAATAGGACTAATTTTGTTTCTGAAGGGTAAAACTTTGTTGCCCATGGTGCTATATACACGTGCTGATGTTCATGTGACAGTAGCCTTGTTGGCTCTTTTTGCACTTGAGAAACAACTTCTTTTCAAATTTTGAAAATTTCTCATTGTAGACGTCACTTAGCTTGTTGTGGTATTTGGCGTATTTTATTGCCCATTTGTTGTTTGGTTGAAGTTTGGGTTTCACTGTAATCTGTAATGATGAAATGTGTGATTATTGTGTATGTTGTTTAAGTATTTGTTAACCTCTTGAGCATATCGTTGTTTTTGTTTTCTTTTTTTTAGCGGTATAGGGATGATCGACGGTCATGATTTAGTTCGCATAGTTCGTACATATGAAATGGTTTACACCGGATCTGGATTCTCTCTCTCTCTCTCTCTCTCTATATATATATATATAGGCAAGACAACCAGGTAACCCGCAGGTTAACCTAAAGTGTCCATTACCAACAGGTTGGTGAGGGACTAGTCAAAAGAGGCAGACCAAGAGTGTAGACCAGGACAATTATGGCCAAAATTTGCCATAAAGTCCGCAACGACATTAGCTTCTCTAAAACAGTGGAGCACTTCCACCCGGTCAAAATGGTGGAGGTCTTTTTTCGTGTCGATGATGATATTTTCAATCTCCCACGGGATATGTCACTCAGCTCTAATAGCCTTAATGACTGCCAAGTTGTCGCCCTCTATAGTGATATTCTTGTAACCCTTGGAGCGTGCGGCTCGCACCCCTTCTCGTAATCCTATCGCCTCAGCCATTAGTATTGAGCTGGTACCACAAGGTAATGCACCCAAAGAAATAACTCCGCCATTTTCATCTCTCAGAACAAACCCTACAGCAGAAAGATCATTATTAATTTTCGAACCATCAAAATTGATCTTGATATAATTAGCTCTTGGTAGAGACCAGTGGACATTTTGTCGCGGTTCTTTGCGGGCTGATTTCCTTTGAAATACTTTTGTTGTATCAAGTTCCAGTATCTTAGAGGAGAGATTTTGCCACTCTAAAAAGCTTAGTTTACTGGAAATAGCTATTTGTGTAGGGCTGGTGATTAGATCATTAAAAGTGACTTTGTTTCTAGCAAACCAAAACATCTGCGTCATCTAGGAGAAATTGGTGCGTGAAGTCCAATTTCAGATGAGCGAGTGATGATGATGATGATTCATCAAGTACATTGGCCTACATAATTGCATAATCCACTGCAGCACTGAGAACTCTTTGAACAATCATCGCCTGTAGGCCAGCACTTTGCCATTTCTCCTTCATGATTCTTACATTCCCTATACATACCTTGACACATATCCATGGCAGTCTCTCCCCCATTAATGCAATATTCTTTTCCAGCATACCAATAACAATTACTACATATCTGGTTTCGTCTGTTTTTAAATACAATCGTCCCAATCAAAATCCTTGTCACAGTCGCCTAATATGGGAACTGCACACATACATATATCCACCAGATCGATAAGATAAATCAATATTAAATAATTAATTACTCACTCTGTTTCCGAAAAACTTTATAACATTTTTTTTAAAAAACAAAGTTTTAGTATAAACGGAAGGAGTGCTTTTGATGATAATGTAAATGAAACAATACTATAGTATATACGAGTTGCAAACCTGATATGTTGACTGACAGTTGACAATGAGAAGGACAACGAAAATAAACTTCAAAGTAGTTCATGATCGATCACGTTTCAGTAGCGAAAATATGACAAATATATTTTACGTGGAATGGATTTAGCCTAGATACTCTATGCTTGCAAGTTGCAACAGTGAGGACTGAGGAGATTCTTAACTCATATCTTTGGTATTTATACAAGCATTCCTCACCTAATTTGGCTGACCACATTTATAATCTATCTAAAGTACGGTTGTCTCTTCCATTTGAATATCCTGCACATGTCAAAATTTGCATTCATCACTTCACTTGTATTATGTTATATTTTCATACTCGCTAATTTGCCAATCGAGCCACCAATTTTATATGTCTATTATTTTTGACACCAAATTATCTATACTCTAAACTACTCCATCATATAAACTTGATCACGTCATTTATTGTTTTAGTCATGCTATATTGCTGTGTGTCATCAATAATAATAATAATAATAATAATAATAATAATAATAATAATAATAATAATAATATTATTATTATTATTATTATTATTATTATTATTATTATTATGGGGTCAATTGGTGTCAAATTGGGTAAACTGGAAAGTCTAATCGAAAACTGATGACAATTGGAGACAACTGGAAATCAATTAAAAAGAACATGCCCTTAAATACTTAATGTACCATTTATATCGACAATATTATTTCAACCATAATTTCGGGGCATTCAGTTAGCGTAAGGAAATGGACTAATCATTTTGGGGCATAGGATAAGGACATATAATAATCATTTATTTTGGGGTGAGGGTGAGGGTGAGGGTGAGGGTGAGGGTGAGGAAATGGACTAATCGAATTAAGGATTTTCTATCCCATATTATGTGTAATTTTCTATCTCACCTCCTTATACATTTGGCAATTAGCTTATAAATTTTTACTTTTAAATTGGGACGCATGATAAAGTCACGGATGATCATAAAGTGATTGATTTTTTTACTTATGGTAAATAGTGATCCTTGTTTCATTGAAAATAGTCATTATTATTATTATTAATAGGCCCGCATACTCACACCTCACATAGCTTTTTGAAAAAAGCTACAAACCCTTTAACTCTTCTACTAAAAAAATTTAAGTGGACCCTCGTCCAGCCAACTTGGCTGGACCTTGTGGTGATTTTGTAAATAAATAGAGATGTTAGGGCATTTCTATCGCGCATAGTTCTTCTCTTCTTCTTCCTTTCCCCAATATTCGTCGATAGATCATTCTTAATACTCTCTCTCTCCTCTCTCAACTTCCATCTATGGAAACTTGGTTGATTTTTGTGACTTTAAAATAAAAAATTAAATTACAAAGTTGATATATCTAGATTCCTCTCAATTTCTAGGGTTCATCAAGATCGAAATTGGGGGGAGGGGATAATGGTCGAGGGAACTAAAGAGAGAGAAAATTGACCATTTCGCGGTGGTTACGATGGGAGGAGACGACCGAGCTCGCCGACCATCTGAGACATCGCCTTCATTGATGGTCTGTTGGCTTTATGGATATTAAGACTCAAATGGTGGCATTTGAGTCTAGCTAGCCACTCTGCTTGTGGCGGTCATAGTGGCAGGGTGAGCACGGTGTTCGGAGGTGGTAATGGAGGTGTAGTTACTGGTGAGTAATTACTCATTGTTGGCTGTAGAGGAGAGAGAAAGAAGTCTCGTGAGGCCATTGTTGCTACTTGCTGGTAATGGTTTTGAGAAGAATTGGAGATTGAGCTTTTTTTTTTTTGATGGTAGCATTTTTCTTTCTGAATACATAAGCAATAGTAGGCTACTAGCCTAGTTGAAGTTTTGGTTTCCTTTCTTTTCTTTTGTTTTGTTTTCATTACTTCATTTTGCATTTTCTTGTAGGCATGATATCAGATACTTATAACATAAAGACATTCTTTAGTAAACAAAGATAGCAGAGTACTTAATAGTTCATAAACAATAAACCTAATATTGATGGAAAGGATAGTTCATAAGCGATAAATATAATATTCATAAAAAATAGCCTAATTGTTCATAAGCAATAAATATAAGGTTCATTAAAAAAAGTCTAAAGTTCGTTCATTAAAAAAAGTCTAAAGTTCATAAACGATAAACATAATGTTCATTATAAATTAGCCTCATTGTTCATAAGTGATAAGCATAATATTCATTATAAATAGGCTAATTGTTCATAAGGGATAAACGTAATAATTATTATTATAACTAGTCTAATTGTTCATAAACAATAAATGTAAGGTTTATTATAAATAGTCTAATACTAATATTCTTGAAAAAAGTAGTCTAATTGTTCATAAGTGATAAATGTAAGGTTCATTAAAAAGAAACGAATTCTTTCATAAGTGATAAACGTAATGTTCATTATGAATAGCCTAATTGTTCATAAGTGATAAACGTAATGTTCATTATATTAAATAGCTTAGTTATTCATAAGCGATAAACATAATGTTCATTATAACTAGTCTAGTTGTTCATAACCGACAAACGTAAGGTTTATTATAAATAATCTAATACTAATATTCATGAAAAAAATAGCTTAATTGTTCATAAGCAATAAAATATAAGGTTCATTATAAAGAGTCTAATTGTTCATAAGCGATAAAACGTAATGTTCATTATGGATAGCCTAATTGTTCATAAGTGATAAAAGTAATGTTCATTATAAATAGCTTAATTGTTCATAAGGGATAAACGTAATGTTCATTATAACTACTCTAATTGTTCATAACCTATAAACGTAATGTTCATTATAACTAGTCTAATTATTCATAACTGATCAAGGTAAGGTTCATTCTAAATAGTATAATACTAATATTCATGAAAAAATAGTATAATAGTTCATAAGCAATAAATGTAAAATTCATTAAAAATAGCCTAATAGTTGATAAACGATAAATGTAAGGTTCATTAAAAATAGTCTAATTGTTCATAAGCGATAAACATAATGTTCATTATAAATAGCCTAATTGTTCATAAGCAATAAACATAATGTTCATTATTACTAGTCTAATTGTCATAACTGATAAATGTAAGGTTCATTATAAATAGTCTAATACTAATATTCATGGAAAAAAATGTCTAATAATTCATAAGCGATAAATGTAAAGTTCCTTAACAAATAGTCTAATACTAGTTCATAAGCGATTTCAACGTAAAGCTTTATTAAAAACATTCTAATTTTTCATAAGCTATCAACGTAAGGTTTTTAAAAATATCCTAACAGTCCATAAGTTATGAGCGTAATGTTCATTAAAAATAGTGTAATATAAGCTATTCAAATAAGGTTATTAAAAAAAGTCTAATTATTTATAAACTATAAACCTAAAATTAATTAAAAATAGTGTAAAAGTTCATAAGTAATAAAACTTAGTGTTGATAAAGGCTATCGATAAATGATTTTAAAAGAAACACTTTAAAATGCACTAAAAAACGAAAAACAAAAAGAAGGGAATAAGAAATGACGTAATGTGGGTAGGGTCAAAACTCAAAAAAGGGGAAGAAAAGAAAAAGGAAAACAAGAGAGGTGGGGGCCACGAAAAAAAGCTTGTTCTCGTTTGAATAATCATGGAGAACGGTAAGTTATTTTGAATTACAATATTTTTTGTGTGGACTTAGTTCAAGGTGGATCAAAGATTAAATATTTTTTCAAAAATATCATTCATATCCCAAAAAAATTTGGAATACATTTTGATTCAACCTTTGGTTCACGGTGGACTAAGTTCACACAAGACAAGCTGATATTGAATTGAGACGGCCCGCTTATTTAAATGCCTTCTTCCGTTTGTATCAACAGGCGTGGACTGGGCCTGAGTCCAGCTAATATGGCTGGACGCAGGTCCAACTAATAAGGATTTTTCAATTCCAACAAGAGAGCTCTCTCTCTCTACTTTGGAAAAAGCTAACTTCTCAAATCTACCACCATCTATATTTATAGACCTCAAAAAGACTCCTATCACAACCACAATTAGAAAACTACTAACCTTCCTAAACACAATTACGGAATTACCAACACCAATAGGCAACTTTACCCCAAAAAAAAAAAAACAATACTACTAAATAATTAATAATATCTTGGTACCAAAAATAACAAGATTATACCACGTTGCTACTATGTATATACTGCTAATACTCAACATATACGCAATGACTCCAATTACATTCCATAAAGTGATTACTTCCTGCCAAATAATAACTCCTTCGTAAGACACCTTGCCTTAATTAATTCAGCTACGCAGTACTTCATTTCTTAATTGAAAACTTAATGACTATGCTTTACGGTTCACTAAATTTACCCAGAATTTGAGACAAGATATATAGCAAAGTAAATTCGATGTACAACCTAACAATGAACATCATAAAGCCTTCAGACTTTGAAAACCAAAAGTCAACCAAAGTCATAGACAACCGAAATTAACGAGTAGAATGTCAATTACATCAACCAAACGAAATCATAAAGGGCACACAAAAATAATCAACACCAATATACTAATTGGTAGTTCATGGCAAATAGACTAAATCAAGTTCATGCAACTGGCACTATTACCCTGAGGGAAGAAAGATCAGTTATGAATTGGGTCCAAGCACGATTTCCAGCGCCTTCCTCTGCTACAAGTGGTTCTTCATCGCTGTGATGATCGACCACCCCCTGCTCGTTTTCATCACTGTTGCCATCCGTGCTGCTGCTACTGCTGCTTGTGGATGAAAAAACGAGCTGTGCTGGTGAATAGATTAACACACCAATAGCATTCAAGTAATCAACTTCTCCTGCACTTTCCCATCCCCTGCTGGAATGAGTACAATACTTGGAAGGCTCCTTTGCCCTGTAAACACATTCATATAAATGAACGACTCTATGTAAACTCTCATGGTCCACAATAAACTCACGAGTTATCCCCAGATTCCACACCAGTGTATCTCCTTCAAAAATTTGGAATGACATAACAGGCACATTCTCATCCCTTAAAACCACCTTGGACAGTCCAGAGAAAAATTCATCCCAATTCAGCTTGAGGGGGTTCAAGCTATTGCCATCATTGCCTTCGTAATATGCCCGAGTGTACTGTGGCGCACAAGGCCACAGTACATGGGGTAAATGTGGTTCACCCTCGCCAAATACACTGGTGCGTATCTCAGACGCAAGGGAAACATAGCCCAAACACTTTGCGCATCCCAAGTTTGCCAAATGCTCCTCTTCACCTTCCTCACTTCGTTTCAAAATGGGAATAACCCTTTGCCTCAAACCCTCCCTCTCTTCATCAGAGAGCTTAAATTCTTCTACAAAAAAGGAATCACTAGAATCACTATCCGAGTTCGTTTCAATAGGGCCATGGCCAGGACTTGAGCTTTCGCTTTTCGTCGAGGAGCTGCCGTCGGATGATACTCCGGACGATGCGGATGATACAGATGAATAACTACCATCACTATCCGAGTCAGTCATAATAAGACATTAAGACAGAAGATACATCATGTCACTTGTCAGAAAAACCACACAACTAATATATTAATTTAGAACCAGAGAACAAAGATACAAGTACAAAAACGTAATCTCTCCTGTAGATTATTCCTTATGTTACTAACCTTGTTGAGGGTGCATACTCTCCCTGATCCTCTCAGTAAGCTCAGTAATAGTATCCAGTCCCTGGACAACCACACAAATTCAATTATTAGCAAAGTTACACAATAGTCCCAGAATGCTAACAATCTCCAACGGTAGTTGGTCTGTATTTTTGATTCTTATTAGCTATGCTTCCCCCAATGAAGATTCAGAACTATCTATCAGCGTATCATCAGTCTTTGGGTTGAGGTCTAGGGGGTTTCCTGTCCAACCAATATAATGAAATGTCCGAAAAGATGGATTCAGCTAATTTGAGGGATTTTGTAGGTTTTAGTCTACATTGATTGGAGGTAAACTGGCGTGGAATGAAAAGTGCAAATGACCCATGAACTATGTGGTAGTTGTATACAATGTTTGCGGAGCAAAGCCACTTTTGAAAAGCAACTATGTGAGTAAACTAGCAAATAGGTTCATCCAACATACATGTCATAAAAATTTTCCTGTCTGAAGTAAATTTAGATGAGCACAATGGAACCATGGCAAAATAAGAGGCAATGTGTATATACCATGGCAAACTAAGCAGATTGCTGGAACCTCTTGGTTGAGTCTTTGTAAGAGTAGTCAATATTCTGCTCAGCATGCCCAAGGTCATTGTTTCTGTTATCAGGCACAGGCAGTGTTACAGCTTCAAACCTGGGTTACACAAAGCAATTAGCCAACAAATCAAACCCAAAAACTGCCAAAATAAATAATTCATGAATAGGAGAAATGGAAGTTCGTGAGGGACCCACTTGGCTTGAGTTATGCCTTTGGGGAGAATAGTGGGGTCCACAGCAGGCTTCACCTTCCATTCAGCTTTGATTTCAACCTGGAAATTGGAACAAATTCTTGTTAGTCATCATCAAATATTAAATGGCTAACGAAACTGGGGGAATTATAAGAGACAACTTACCAGAAGACGATTGACATCATCTGTTAAATGCCAACAATTACAATTAGAAGTTTATACAAAAACAATTTCAAACAAAATTTGAAAAACAGGAGATATAAACTATTTGGGGGTAAAACTAAAAGAGCGAGAGAAGCTGACCATAATGAGGTCTGACTTTGAGTTCGTATACAATTACCACCCCACCTATGCACAATCCACAAGAAATCCCCATTAAAAATATCCACAAGTAAACAAAACAATATACAAAAAGGTATTTGAGTTTGAGTTAAACCAAACGAAAAAGCTATTTCGCAGAGCATACCCGATAGAATTCCAGACAATCTGAGTGCCATTGGTAGTGATGGATTTGAAATTTCTTCGCTGTATAATTCTGCACAAATGATAATATCAAAAGCTAGAATTAACCTTGAGGTAAAGCGGGAGGAAAGAGGAAAAACCAGATTCTGATGTAATCTGAGTGCCATTGTGAATAAAGAAATTCGAATAACGTGAAAATCAAAATTTCTCTCTAAATCAAAATTTTTGCTCTAAATCAAAAATTCATTCGCTCAACAAATCGATAGCGACAAACCTAGAAATTCGAAATAATGAATAATCTACCACAATTAACAAAACATGAATCTCCATCCATTCGCAAGATACATTATCAATAATACTCCAGCAATCAGAGGAGTTCATACAGATTTCATATTACAAACAGAATTTCCAGATTACCTCAACATAAAATTCAGGAAGAATCAAAATTATCCCCAAATTCATCAGCAAAAAGGTTCAAACAGCAGAGTTGTAGTCCATTTAACTAAGAACAAACTTAAGATTGAACCGACATTGATGAGTTGATTCAAGTTACAGATTAATAACAAAATTTTATGTTGAAAAGATTTATAAATGAAAACTCAAAATTAGTCCAGAATTTTCATCAAGCAGGTTCTAACAACAGGAAATTGCAACCGATGAGACAAAACCATAAACATCAAGCAGATAATCAAAATATCACACTACATTTTCCATAACAGAGCAAGAATTAAACTCAATAGCTACAATTAGAAACAGAGAAACTCTAAAATAATCGGAAAAACAGTTCACTGAAAAGTTCTAGAACAATAATCCGTTAAAATGAAAAAATAATGAACAACGAAAATCAAACAAGCTAAAATGTCGAAAATCAAAGAGATAGGGAAATTAGTTAAAAGAAAAATCACCATATTTGGCCTAATGGAGCTTTGCGAGCTAGCAGTGGGTGAGAGTATAACATTTTCGCAGATCGTAATTTTGCTTTGACTTACAGAGAGAGAGAGAGAGAGAGGAGCTTATATAGAGGTGAGATGGAAAGAGAACGAGAGGAGAGAGAATGAAAGGGAGGAAGGGGATGGGTGTTAGAATCTGGTATGTAACAGAATGCCCGCCATGAAGCTACCGTAATTATTTTTGAGAGAAGATTTTTTACTTTTTAGTGACAAAAGCATGTGCACGGTTATTTACTCTCAAGTCTCAAGCTACAATTTTCCAAGGGTTTTTTTCTTCTTCTTGTGGGTTCTTTATTTTCAAGCTGAACGAAGAAATTAGATTTTGAATTTGAATTTGAATTTGAATTTTTTTTTTGATAGGAAGATTTTGAACTTTGGTGATGTTAAAAGATTAGCATATGTTTTGACACAGAGGATTCATTTTTGACAAAATTATCATGTGGATAGGGTGTGACAAATTTAAGTATAGCCTCAATCCAATTTACTTATCCTAAATCTTTTGTTTTTTGAAAGAATCTAATGACATTATTATGTGACCTTGAAAAGATGTTTTGGTTTTACTTAGGGGAAATAAAATTACTTTAATCCAATTTTCCTTTTCTATATTTTGTACTTTCATTTACTTTATCAAGGTGTTAATATTAATGGGATGTTTAGAACGGGGATAATGATTAAGGGGGTAAAAGATTAAATTATAAGCTAAAATGGGAGGTGCTTAGAACGGGGGTAATGATTAAGGGGGTAAAAGATTAAATTATAAGCTAAAATGGGAGGTGCGGAAAGTGGTGGATGTTGGATTTTATGAAGAGGAGGGTAATCATTACCCCATTTGAGGGTAAAAGTTACCCACCCTCCCCCTAAAATAATGCATTCCTCCCTTCTCCCTCTATTTCTTCATTATCCCCTTAATTATAAGTTAAGATTCTCTCTATTTTATACAAGAAAATAGAAATGGAAGGGTATCTAAATAAAAGTTGGATTTTCTTCTTTCTTATATAAAATACAAACAAGTAAAAGAGAGAAGAATATCTAACCCTTGAGTAAGCCAAACACCAAGGCAATTCTTGCGCCAAAAAGAACATTGAGGCAATCCAATTATGGACCATTGGGATCATGTTTATTGGGTTGTTGTCACATGACCTTAGCTGAATAAGCCTTGGTTTTGTGTGGGGCTATATTGTGTCTAAGCGGACCAAATCAGCTTGATTTGTTTGGATAAGCCCAACCCAGTTTATGCGCCAGTCGTGACTAATGCTAGGCTAGGCCAGCCTGCTAAGTTGTGGCAAGAATGGTCCCATTCATGACCATTTCTATTTTTATTTTTTTTTGCTCGTCAAAGGTTATGTGATTGTATTAAATAAGCTCAAAAACAAGCATACAATCTACATGCCATAATCAAGGGTGATATCCTCAGAAAGTAAAGTCCCAAAAAAACACGAAGATGTTGCCCAGGACGCAAAAGCATGTGCAAGAGTATTAAAACGTCTAGGAGTAAAGGAAATATTACAATCAGTATATATATATATATATATATATATATATATATATATATATATATATATATATATATATATATATATATATATATATATATATATATAAGTGAGTCTATTTCGTGTAGCCACGACACATAGGATGCCACATGTTCGTGTGGTGATGACACGTAGGACGCCACGCAAGTGCATAAGTTTGTGTGGTAATGACACGTAAGCCGCCACATAAGCTACCTATCCAAGTGTTTCAAGTCATTAATGTAACATCATTATTTGACTTAATTATACAGCATATAATATTTATTATTATATTGTTCAAATTATAAAATAAAATAACTTTGTTACGCAACTTGAAAAATTATAATTTTTTTTCTCATTGGATCCGGTTCGAAAAATACTTCAAAATGAGATACATATGTCCTATATTTGACTGTATAATATTTATTAGACGTTTTTTATTTCAACGAATCCGTGTAAGAAGTTAAGAGAAAAGACACGTCAGGTATATATAAAGTTTGGGTTCATTTCGTGAGGGGATGCGACATGAACGGCAATTTGGTGTGGTGCTGAAATGCATATGACACCTGGATACCAACTTGGTGTAGAGATAACATGTGGATGTCCAGTCATCATCCACATTAAAGTTTTGTTATCAACTTACATCTTTAATTATACACTTATAAAATATAATCGTGAATAAAACTAAGATCAAAGTTAGAATAAACCAATATACATTAGGGATACCACGTGCTCGACGATTTGGTTGATATGTGTACAACAAACAAGCGGATGCAAACATCGTGTAAGGATGACCCCGGATGTCCAGTCATCATTCAAACTGAAGTTTTGTCATCAAATTAATTACAACTTTAATTATACAATTAAAAACACTTACTCTATAAGATATAATTATGAAGAAAGTTAAAAGTCAAATTGATCAATCAATGCACACATTAATGATGTCACGTGGACGACGATTTAGTGTGGGCTTGACAAAGGACGACAAACGGATATCAAGGTGTACATATGACATGCAGATGTTCAGTCATCATCAACATTAAAGCTTTTTCCATCAAAATAATTACAACTCTAATTATATACACTTCAAAACACTTTTAAAATTTAAATGAAAATAAAAAAAATCAAAGTAACAAGAAAAAATTAAAATGACCACTATTGTATGTTACATAAATTGTGATATTGACGAAGTTGGTATAATTGTTTGAAATTTCGTATATTGTGATACAAGTAATATTCTTTATGTACAATGATTAGGATATATTTGTTCCTTTTACTTAGGACGCCACATAGAGGACCAAATTTGTGTGACACTAATACGTAAGTCGCCACGTAGAGGCCCAAATTCGTGTGACGATACCTAAGTCACCACATAAACAAAGATTGTCATATAGCTTAACAACTTATTATCCAAATGTCACCCATTAATGTCTCATTATTAGTTGATTTAATTACATATTTATTAGTATGTTTTTATGATAAAAAATAAAATAATTTTAGTTTCTTAAGTCAAAAAATTATAAGTCTTACTTCAATGGATTGGATTTGAAAAAAGATTCAAAATGAGATATATTTATCCCATACAAGTTGGGTGTTTTCTGTGCGATTATAACATGTCACTACAACAAAAACGACCAAAGATATCATTCAATTTTTGTTGCCTATGACAAAAAAACTGTTGCCATGATTTAAAGACAACAGTTTTGTGGCGTTGCAAATACCTCTGTTGCCTTTTCATTAGGTAACAGTTGTTGGAGAAAAGGCAACGGTTCCATAAGATTGGTCTACGACACATCTAAGGCAACGGTCTCTTTTTGGCAACAACCAAGAACTGTTACAACCTTTCGACAACACCAAAACATTGTTGCCTTATCCTATGTTGGACAACAGTTTACGAATCTGTTGGCTTTGCTGGCTTCAAGTTATATCTGTTGCCAATAATGATAAGGCAACGACTATATATTCTTGCTTATGGTGACAACGACAAATTGTCGTTACACATCATGAGAAGCAATTGTTGCCTATAACTTTCTAAAGCAACAACTAAAACCTATTACATATCTTGACAACAACTATCAACCATTGCAAAGTTACCAATGATCTGGCAATTCTTTGTCTACTCAATCCCTGATTAGGCAACATGAATAAAATCTACCAATACAATATGACATTGCAATAAAGGTAGCCATTAGTAAACCTGTGGTTCTTAAATTTGAATTCAATCCATTCACCATAAAATTCAACATCTCACATAGATCAAGCAAATATTCTTTAGTTACGTAATTCTAAAAATTATACATCTTAATTCATCAAATTGGCTTTTCTTTTTCTTTTTGGATTTTGGAGTAGCCTCAAATTATGCTCATAAATTAATCTTTTTTATATTAATTTTGTTTTAGATGTAGATCGATTTAAAAAGACATTTTATACCAAAAATATTAAAATAGTCAAATGTAGAATTAGTTGTGCGGTATAAAACAAACATGAGGTATCACATAGTAAGTTATCTTCATTTTCAATAGATATTAATGAGTCCGTGCGAAGCACGGAGATAAAACTAGTATATAGCCAAAAGGCACCCCTCATTTCCGATCTTCCAATGGGTAATGAGGGTCTTAAATGTAAATACAACAAAGCAATATGACACAAAGTAAAAAGTAAAAAGGCACACTAAGTTTCTCTCTCTTCCTTCTCAATCGACACTCCAGTACCGAGACACAGCTACTGATTTTTCAATTTCTCTCTCCTGTAGTCTTGTAGTTCTTTCTCTGATCTCCTCTCAAATCCTCAAGCAGCCATGGCCAATGTTTTGGCCACCACAGCCAAGTCGACGACCGGAGAAGGCCTAACATCTAGTCAAAATTCGACCCAATATGGCACAATCAAAGGCTGTTTCAGCCTGATTTCTTTGAAATCAAGATGAACTAGCATCAAGGATTCAAGGGGAAGAGTGGAAGGGAGCAAAAGAAGGAAGAAAGAACATACCCAATACCCCCATATAAGAGGAGAGAGAAAGAACATACAAAGTTTAGTTGTTAGAGGAGTATAATGAGATTTTTTTTAATTGAGATATGATTGGAATTATTGAAAATTATGTTGTGTTACCCTAGTGTGAAATGTGATTTTTTTTTTTGGTTGTTGTTGTTGTTCTACAAGTATGTTATACGGAGTAGAATGCTTTGTTTAATACGAAGTATAATCTACTCATGAGATGTTAAAGTCCAGATTCAGAGTATTTGGTTTTATTTTTTTCACCCGTGAGATGTGATGGAAATAACGGACTTACTTGTAATTTTGTTTATTTTAGTTGCATGATGTTAATTTTGTTGAAATTGTTGTTTATTTTTGTATGGGTGACAAACTAATTGCTAGCCAGTAGTAGTACTAGGAGAATTTAACAACCAGACTTTATTTTCTAGCAAATGATTTATAATAGTGAACATCATTCTATGCACTTTTTTGAAATTTTCATTTTGGCACCCAGATTGTTATTCGTCTAGATACGCCACTGATCAGAAGCATTACGTAAAGAAGAAATTTCAATGAGTACAACTTTCAAGCGCCTTGGAAATGGGCTTCCTCTATCCAGATCATCAACAACAAGCTTTGCATTCGAGAGGATGCACACTTACTGAGACAATTTGAATAGATTTAAGTGCTTCCAAAATGGCATGACTTTCAGCTTCAGCGGGGTGAATCGATACGATGTTGCTAGCACTAGCCTCCACAACATCACCTTCCAAACCAATAAGAACCCAGGAAATTGTTGCTTCATTGGGTCTAATTGCAGTACCAACAAACATAGTGCATGGGCGATATGATGCAAAGGGGATTGGGTTAGGATCCAAGGGTTGAAGGTTGACCCCGGAACTTCAGAGTAAGCATCATCGATTTTCTTCCATCGCTTAGAAATGGAGGTAGTAATCAATTGGGGTATGTTTCAACCCCTTTGTGAAGTTCTGGCCCACCAAACCGCATCCATCAGAAGCGCTGCTTTGCACCCAAATTTCTCGCCTTAATCCTTCCCCACCCCATCTTTTAAAGATGACAGTGGCATGAACAATTCTTTCAACCATTTGTTTAAATCCCAATGAGCAAACATGTCACTTTTGAGTCCCAAGACTTGGAGCCAAATACCTATGGTAAGTGGGCAAAGGAAAAAACAGTGCTCCTCATTCTAGGATTTACCCCACCAAAAAATCTCGAACCAGCCCATCCAAATCCTTACAAACAAATTCCCCCAATATATTAGAAGCCATAGCATAACTAGGCATGCAGCGCAGAGGCTACAACTTGAATTAATGTTATCCTACCAGCAAATGATAGTGTTTTGGCCTTCCACACTTTCATTTTTTTTTTATTTCATTTTGTCTTTGAGTTAGGCAAACTGCAATTTCTTGGTGTTATTACGAAAGAATGGCAGTCCAAGATAGACCACATCCTTATCCATAGACTTCAAGTTAAGTCGACCTTTTAACTGCCCAATTGTTTCATGTGGGGTGTTAGGACTAAAATAAACCCCAGACTTAGATTTATTAGTAGCTAACCCACTCCAAAGCTCCATATTGTCAAGTGCTTCCATTGTGACATCCGCATTAGTCTCGTTATCTCTTGCAAAAATAACGAGATCATCCGCAAAAAGGAGATGTGAGACATCCTCACAGTTTTTTCTCAATTGAAATACCTTGCAATTTATATTCAACTTCAGCCTTGAAAATAATTTTTGAGAGCGCTTCCATCCCCACCACAAAGAGGAAGGGGGAGAGAGGATCCCCTTGGCGAATACCTCTTTGTGGATGAATAAGGCCTTGCGAACTACCACTGATCAAAATCGAGAGAGAAGTGGTACTAATGCATTGCTCAATCATATGCATAAACTACCCATTAAAGCCCATATTTTTCATTACGCACAAAAGGAAATTCCATTCCAATTTGTCGTAAGCTTTAGCCATATCAATTTTCAAAGCCATAAGTCCACCCTTGCCTTTGGTTTTCTTCATCGTGTGCAAAATCTCATGAGTGTGTTATCAGTGATTACCCTCCCTAAAACGAATGCTGCCTGAAACAGGCTCACCAACTTGTCAAGTAAAGGCTTGATTTTATTAGCCAAGAGCTTCGAGATGATCTTGTAAACCACATTACAAACTGCAATTGGGCGGAAATCTTTAACTATGGATGCCATGGTTGTCTTAGGGATAAACGCAATGTGCGTATGATTTTGAGCTCTGAGTATATGACCCGATCTGAAAAATTCCTGGGCCATCAGACCCGCTCCGCCCTCACCCTGTCAGAACCCCACAACCATTTGTCCGTCAGAACCTTGTCAACCTCGCTATTCAGCCCCATCCCCGTCAAACCGCCCCCCACCCGGGCCAAGCCCCCCCGGTCAGCCCGGCCCCCATCGAGCCCCCCGGGGCCGTCGAACCTACTGCACCGCCCGTTTTTAATCATTGGTCGACCATAGACCTAAGCCCACTCGATATTTCTTTGGTATGGTTTTACACTTTTACTTTTACTCTATCCCACCCAAATTCAATGGCCCAAGTAACCCTTATAAAGTATTTTTTCTTTCTTGTCCCCAGTCGATATATACACGAGCTGTGTCTTTTTCTTGCCCCTTCTGTTTTCTCAGGACTCACTCTTGCGAAAATTCACAAATCCTCTTCCCGTCTATATATTCAGAAGGAATTTGAACTCCTGCACTTTGATTTGATTCGCTTGGAGGAACACAGTAATCAGAGGTAAATCCTAAACCTTAAATCAGATAAATTTTTGTAACTCCGTGGCAAATTAGTTTCAATTTGAAGGTGATACTCTTCGTTTCATAGCCAAAGAATTGATTTTGAGTGCAAATTCGGATGATTTAGCTCATATGTCTATATTCACATCTATATGAATTTCTTTTTTCTCATAATTTATCTGTAATCTGTATATATAATAGAGCCTAAAGTAGTGTTCTTGCAAGTACGAGGAAACATAATTCTTCTAGCATCAGCACGAACTATAATATGTGAATTGTCTATCAAATTGTCAAACCCAAAAGTTACGTTTGTAGATCTCAAATTGTCTATCTTAGATTTGCAGTAAATTGACAAGTTTGAGGCAGAAAAGATAAAATATAATAGGCTCATAATATTGCTTGTTATTATTGAACTGGGGAGACCCCATATTTATAGAGTACAATAACTTATTCTCCAAGCACAATTAATATATCCTAAATATACTAGTTTCCTAAATACATTAAATCACTAGTATAATATCCTAAACATATAATATCATATATATCTTGTTTCCTAAATAGATGGGAAAAATATATTCTCATAATATTTTCCCGATATCATATCTCTAACATAAATACCATGCATTTGTTCAATTTTGCTGTTACAGTTGAGTGACGTGCAGATACCGATTTCGTTTCTTAATTTTGCTGAATTGGATTTTTAGGGATTGAACCTGCTGTGGATTTGCTTGTTCAATTGAGTTTTTCTTTGGTATCAGCCTATTATTCATCATGTCTATCAATATGGTGTTGTCGAGCAAAAAAAGGAGGAAGACCCAAATCATCTCCTTCTTGGTTAATTCTTGTGGCCAGGAAAAACAAACTAGGGTATTGAATACTCCTTGTGGCCAGGAAAAACCAACTAGGGTACTGAAGGAGGAAAGTGAAAGTGATGAGTGTGAGAGTGATCAGTGTCAGATTTTGTTCCCAAGCAGTATTAGTATGACAGACCAATTCTTGACTGAAATCATTATACGACTGTCTAGTGAGTGTGCTTGTCGATACAAGGCCGTCTGCAAGCGTTGGTATTCTCTAATCTCTAGCCGTTACTTGGTTAGCCACTTTAACAACCATGCTTCTACTCCTGCCCCTAGCACCTTCACCTTAGTGTTCCATTATTTTGTCAATGGTCCATGCCCACCTGGAACATACAACCCCTTTCACCCCGTTGGAGCCATCTCCAACCACCATGTGTTGTCCAAGTCTTATAAAAACAAGTGTCTCGACCTAGATTTCCTTCTGCGATTGAAAGAACTAAATAAATATCCAATGTCCAATCCAGTTCGTGTCGAGGCCTCATGCCACGACCTTCTGCTGTGCTCTTACGGTGCCACTTTCTACCGTGCCACTTTCTACTGTGCCACTTTTTATGTTGTCAACTTGCTAACTAGGCAACGGATCGTGCTTCCCCCACTTCCTGTCTGCGAACCAACACCTTTGAGGGAATATTTTGGCCACAAAGTGGCACTTTTGTGTTACGATGATCAGAATGATGTGAGTTGGTATAGATTCAAGGTCATTGTAATTCCAGTAGTCAATAGCGTCCTCACATTAAATACATCCTATCCTGTTCCTCCTGAAGTATATGCCTCCCAGTTTAGCATTCACATTTTTTGTTCTAAGTCAGAACAATGGACTAACTTGGTTGTTGACTGGTATCCTTTGAATTTGAATGCTTATCTGACCTTCACGCCTATCCTTTCTCACGAGGGTATGCTGCATTGGCTTAATGGCCAGTCTCTTGTTTCTCTTGATCATCATCTAAAGCTTCACCATTGTATTAACCTACCAAATGAATTATCCTTCAAGACCCTGTTTGGCTTTGGAGTGTGCCAAGGGCACTTCCGTGTGGCTCGCATCTACGAAGAGGGTACTGGCCCTATCCTACTTGTTTGGGATCTAGAAGACTATCACAAAGGGGTGTGGCAATTGGCATCCAGAGTGCTCCTTCGTAACTCATCTCTGCGCAAGTACAGAAACAGAATCATATTCATTGCTTTCCATCCCTATAACAAGGATATCATTTTTGTGCAAGGAAATCTCATATGTCAATTCAACATGCCAACTGGGAAAATTAAGAGGTACTATATGCTGAAGCTACACAGTGGCTGGCAAGGCGGAGCAGTGCAAATATCAATTCCCCCTATCTTGCACCAATGGTTCCCGACACCAGTAGTAAGAAGTCCAACTTGCTCTTTCTCCATAGAATCAACATGATCATCAAGTCAGTGAGGATCCCACCAAGAGGAGGGTCTGAGGTCCAGATGTAAGCAGTCATACCCTTACCACGGTGACGGATCTAGGAAAGATTTTTAAGTGGCCTCACCAAAAGATATTTCATATCATCTATATATTTTTTTTATATTTAAAACTATTGACAAATAAGGAATTTTTCTTTTGCCAAGGGTGTCCACATAGACACTCTTAGCACTTCTTAAGTCAACCACTCCTTACCAAGTAGAGAGATTATTTTTAATTCGTCATTACTGTAAAATTTGTTAACGATTACTATAATGATATTGTAATATTGTATATTTGCTGATTTTATATAATGTATGTTCATTATTGTTCAATATTCAATTGGGCTTGCAATTTTACGCACACAGAGATGCTTTACATTGCCACGGTTAATATAATTGAAATGTTGGCTTTGATGACTATGATACTTATAATGGCGATGTTACAAAAACTGGTGTGGACTTAGTTCATGGTGGACCAACGGTCTAAATGTCACCCTATATTTTATTTGGAGCCACCCTTTTAATAGAGGAGTCACCCCCATTAGCGTCACCCCTTTAATAGTGGAGCAACCCCATACTTCACATAGAGCCACTCCTCTAATAGTAAAGCCACCCCCTACTTCACCTGGAGCCACCCCTTTAATAGTGAAGTCACCCCTACTTCACCTCGAGCCAACCCCTCAAATATACTTGGTCCACGTTAGACTAAGGCTCTGTTCTTTTCGTCGATTCCATGATGCATTCCGTTCCGTTCCGTTGCGCGCCGCATTCTGTACTTCATTTTGTCTCACATATTTTTGAATTATCCGCACCGCGCCGTTCCGTTCCGTTCCGTTCTAATCCGTTCCGTTCCTCTCCGTTCCGTTCTAATCCGTTCCGTTGAAGAGAACAGGGCCTAAGTCCACTCAAGACTAACTATGTAGGTAATGTGACCTCATATATCACGTTGCTCTTTAGAGTACAATAGATGGTGAAGAACACTCGCTGGGTTATTTTCCTTTTTTTTTGGTGCAAGTGAATGGCGACCGAATCGCCTCCTGCTACATCATGTTCGAATTTTCGTCTTCAATAGCCAACATATAAGACTAGCTGAACACTAGCTATATTTTATTTGTATACATCAAGAAGTTTTAGGGTTGGACCAATAAAGTGGTAATAAACTACCTCAAACCAAACAAGTGAATTGAGGTGTGAGGTTCTACCACAGTGGGCGGCGCTGCCTCTCGATTCCCTGAGCTCGCTCTGAGATCGAATTCTCATCTACTCCCTCCCTAATTAGTAACTCCCTGTTGTAGTCGACAAATTTTTGGTTACATTACACCTAAGAGGAGCCAACTTGGCTACACCCATAATGAAGTAGTGGGTGTCAAAGAATGAATTCTACTACATTTTGAAAAAAATAAAAAATTTAAAAAATAAAAAAATAAAAAAATTGTGAGAGAGTGTGACCAAGTTGGTTATACTTAGGTGTAGTGAAGACTGAAGAACCACTAAAGTATAAAGCCATCCCACCTCCAAGAAAAAAGAAAGAGTGAGCTAGGACAAAGTTGACCAAATTTGGCCATGTACGCAAACGAATTTGCTTCCTGAATGCGATGCAACATTTCCACATTGTCAAATAGGTGAAATAGAGTATTTTTTAGTATCGAAAATAATCTCTTTTAAATGCATATGCCATCATTTACCTCTGAAGTCCTTAATCAGTGAAAGAGTATTTTGGTCGCTTGTACCCTTTTCCCAAGTTCCCTATTGTTTCGTCCAACGATATCAAAATAGTTATAGATTGTGTTGCCTTTAAATAGTCACCGCACCATGTTTATTACAAATACTATACACAAGCGATGCATACATAAAATTTGATAGGTAGATTGTAGATATATTTAGAATACAAATTTATGTTTCACACAATTATTATAGTCTGCACAAAAAAAAAAAAAATTAAAAATAAAAAACAACTATCATAGTAATATGCTCGATAAATCATTGACTTAACAAGTGTGATCTAGGTAAAAATTCTTCATTCTTATTAAAAAAAGAAAAGAGATATTATATACTTATATCAATGTAAACTACAATACATAATTTTTATATTTTACAATCGCAATATTATCTGCATATTATTTAAATTTTAAATTTGTTAATCACGCAACAAAAACAGTAGTAAAAACCTAAAAACAGGAGTTTCCCATTTTGTTTCCACATTTTGTTTCCCATTTTATTCAATTTTCCGAGGTCAGCCATTCATCAATCAAACGGCAAAGGCGAACGGAGAGAGACAGGAAGACAGAAGAACAGGAGAGAGAAATATTCATCTCATCTGTTCCTACACCTTTTTCTTCTTCCTCATTCCACTCTCTCTCTCCTCGCTGTCTTCAACCACCACCTGCCGACACTCAAAATGAACGGCAAAGCCAACGTCACAAAGGAGCTCAACGCCAGGCACCGCAAGGTCACCCGCTTTTACCCTCTCGATTTGATTGCATTTTATGTAATTTTGTTTAGTTATGAATCCGATCTGCCTGATTCGATTGTTAATTTGAGGAATTGACCTAATTATTTGATTCACTGAATGATTTGATGTTGGTATGAATTGATCATTTGATTGGGAGTTACTTTATGGGGTTGATCTTGATCTAATTCGAGTGGGCACTGTAGGAAATTGGAAGAGTATATATTTTGATTGTTTTGGTTCAAGAGGTGGTTTGTTGGAGCGATCTGTATTGGTGCTTGTGGTTAATTTTCGCGTGATTTGGATTATTTGGTTACTGTTTCGATGAATCAATCGAAAAGGAGTTTGGTGGAAGGTTGTTCTTAGATATTGCTTTTGTCTGGGTCTATAGTTTTGTATGCTTGAGATGATTTGATTTGAATATGGGTTGTTGTTTAGTGTATCTATGGATAATGGACTGGAAAGCTTTCATCTTTATTTGATTGTTGTTAAGTATGTCAGTTTTGGTTTGAAAAACTAGTGCTGATATTGAGGTCTTCACATATCTGAATGATGAGACTTCAAGTAACTAAACCATCTCAAATCATTGCTTGCTTTTGCTGTCCAAGACTTCAAGTTTTGTGGACCCTTTTTGTTCTTAATTTTAAATGAGCTAACCATCTCGGGATATTGCCAGCCTCTTTGTTTTCATTCATCGGGCTCAAGAGTTCTTTGTATGCTTTTGTGCTGTGTCTTCAAAGTTGAATATATCCTGTTACCTTTTTCAATTTACCCTTATATCATCATGAAATTCTGTTTGCAAAAACTTATAAAGGGTAGCCATACTGACCGCTTTCCATACAGCCAGTGAGGGGGGGAGGGAAGAGACCAGTTTTGACTTGATTCCACGGGGTGAGGTACAAACGAGATTTTATCCTGAATCCTGATGTGCCAGAAAACGACTGATCTCCTTTGCTTTTGTTTTTTTATAAAAAGAAAAAGACTGATCACCTTTACTCTTATCCTTAAAATGGCCTCTTTATATGAAATTCTTCACCCTCGTGTTGAGAATTGCTCTCTTTTGCCCCCAAAAGGGGAAAACCACCAAGAAATGGCTTTGGTTAAAGGCCCTTACTAGAATGGTGCCACCAGCCCGTCAAATAGATAAATACATGGCAACCATAACCTTAGAGAAGCGATTATCTCAAATTCTCAACAAGCATCGTCTCATTGACCTGTTGCACAATTTGTGATATAAACTCACACATGTTCAGAAATTGTCCCTTTTCCAATATAGTTAATAAAAATGGAACAAGGATCTCCTGCATTTTTGGATGGAACCACTCTGAATCTTCTTTATTAGTAATTAGAGAAGATGTAAAATATGAGAATTTTCCAAAATGAGATCCATGAATCCACCATGTGCGAGGTTCCATACTTATCTTGACCTTTAACAAAAAAGAGGAACATAATATAGGGCCTTTCTGTTATTGAATGAAGAACACATGTTTTGCTTATTCATTTTCTGCTGTAGTGATGTTGCCACATCACACTTCGCCTTTCAACTTGGTCACATGGCCATTAATTATTTTGAGGTGATGCTGGTTGATTGATGCTTATATTACTCTTTTTTCGCATGCACAGATTTTGGAAGGACTACTTAAGTTGCCAGAGAATAGAGAATGTGCCGATTGCAAAGCCAAGTAGGTCCCTGGAAAAGTATAGGCCTATGCATATACTTACAATCTGTTCTGGTTGGCAGAAAGTCTTGTTGATGATAGTTCAGATCGGAGACTAGTGATGATTGTTGGGTTTTGACTGTTGAGACTAGTTTTGATCCTTCTAATTACCTGTGTTCATGAATTTATCAGATCATTTACAAAAGATTATTTACAATGCAGAGGTCCAAGATGGGCAAGTGTGAATTTAGGTATTTTCATATGCATGCAGTGTTCTGGGATCCACAGAAGTCTTGGGGTGCATATCTCGAAGGTATGTTGTATTTTCCTTTGTAAATTGGTTATAATAAGAGTTATGTTTGGACACTGGTTTTGTCTCTTCCTTTTGGTTCTCATATGATGTGGCTGTTACAGAGCTTGTCCATATTTAAGATTTCTTGCAAAAATGGAACTCATAGTGTCCTAGGAATCAACTGATGCTCCAGTGGATAGGAATATTGTCCCTTAACCGTAAGGTTGAGGTTGTTATTCCTATTGGCCTTTGTACTTCCTCTAAAACCAAAAAAAAACAAAAAAAAACAAGTGCGTGTACATTTGGTGAATTGTTATTGGTAGAAAGTTTATATAAATTGTTCTATTTAGTTTGCTTACTTTCCCAATTTTGAGATCAATCCTTCTGACTGTCCTTGCCCGTGATTTGGTGGCCCCACATCTAGAATCACTCATCTCTGCAGGACTCAATGCAGATTGCCAGATTTGTTAGTTACTTCTCGCCAGTCATTCCCTGCCTCCTAGTCCTTGGATAACTAGAGAGAAGTGACTTGGATAAGTTGCCATAAGAATGGTGACCATGAAGACCAGTAGTTATTAATAGGATTAGATTGAATTTTTGTGTCTGATTTATAGCTCCCTTACCAAATTTTGTCTCATGATCATGCCTTTAGATGCTAAGGACTGTGAAGTTATCGTAATACTTTTTGGGGATGAACAAAATGGTTATCCTGCCGAGTCCCCTCCTATCAAGATCCTAGATCTTTCTTTCAGAATATTGGATTTTCTTTTCCACTGAATATTTGTTACTAATCTTGTTATCCTGGATTATGATTGACCAACATGTGAAGAAGAGCACCTGAATCCACTTTGTACAGCTCTTGTATTTTTTTTTTGATGCGAGGAACCCTTAGCCACTACTCTTTGAGTGTGCACTGGATAAACCCCGAGTGTACGCAATAGCCTGCAAACCACACACACTAGGCAAACCAACAAGATAAATCTTGTAGACAAGCTCAGCAAAGAGGCCTAGTGGGAATTGAACCCATGACCTTTGTCATGAAATTTCAGCCCCACGACTAACTCCACTACCCCTTTCAGGGCATACAGCTCTTGTATTTACCTTGACATGGATGTGCCTTTTCTCATCCATAGTGGTTTTGGATCATGAGGTTTTTCCTTTTGGCAATAGAAGTTACCTAAAAAAGGTAGTTTGTGATCATATGTAACGGGTTTTCATTTTGCAGGTGAGGTCAGCAACACTGGACACATGGCTTCCTGAGCAGGTTGCATTCATTCAGTGTAAGCTTTCAACTCTGCTGCAAGTTTGGGCTGTTTCTTGTGGTCTTTTGCTTCCTAGATAGCCCAAAGTACTGAAGTGTGTTCAATTCATCTGTAATTGTGCACACAGCCATGGGAAATGAGAGAGCAAACAGTTACTGGGAAGCTGACTTGCCACCCAATTATGATAGAGTTGGAATTGAGAACTTCATCCGCGCAAAGTATGTGTTTTAAATCATATGAACCTTATTAAGTTTATTCTGCTTGATTGGGTTATGCAGTAATCTTATGTTGGTTTGTAGTCTTATGTTCATTTGACCTTCACATTGAGGATTTAACTCATTGGCAAATGGGATAGGTATGAAGAGAAGAGATGGGTTGGAAAAGATGGAAGACAGGATTCACCATATAATGCAGGAGAAGAAAAGATGTCTTTACCTCAATCAATACCAGAGGAGAGGAATGGGCATGGATATATTAATAAAGCTCCAAATGCATATGACGAGAGGAAAAGTGCATTACCTCCTGGTACTAGGGAGACTAGATCAACAGGAAGAATTAGCATTCCATCCCCTCCGAAAGGATTTCAACAGGTATAGTCATTGCTGTTTTTTGTAGTTTTGTTTTGAAATGAATGATGCCTAGGAAGTTACACCCTCTGGCCTCTGGCGTGTGTATGCTTGTTAAGCATCCTCTACATCATTACCTTTGGGAAACTTGATGTCAATTCACACTTGTTCAGTTTGTTTTGTCTATTATATATTGATGGGTGGGAGCTTTTACACAGCATAATATATATTTAAATTAGATGCTGGAGATTGAAGTCAGTTTACCATAACCCTTCTTGTTTTCTCTTGTAAGGAGACTTGCGTTGACTGCCCTTGGTTCTGGGAATCAAGGATTTTGTCCTAAATCTAAAATACTAGCATTTTGGCTTGCCATATCCAGTAAATTTGCATGGAAAATGTTATGGTCTTGACTCCCAAATTTGCCTTCATCTGGGAATTTCTCTTGAGAGACATGCTTTTCTTTGTGAGACTTTTACAAGCAAGGCTGTTTGGGGTGGGTGCTTATAGGTATACTATGGTTTGTCAGTATGGAAGTACCTTCTGGCTTCTGGTCTTGTTAACAAAGGCTCAAAAACCTTAAGTGCATCCGTTGGTTCCTTTCTATTTTCTTGAAGTGGTGATCTCTAAATAGGATGCTATTTTATGATGCGTTGGTCTAGCAGATGAACATATATGGAAGTCATTTTTTTCTCTTTGATGGATAGACTCTTATTATAAACAACGGCTTTTTCACTGTGAGAGTCACAAGTTGCAGGTTACTCTATGTAGTGCTTTATGCTTTTGGTGCTTGTCTATTATCTCTCTCTCTCTCTCTCTCTTGCTGGTGGTTCAGCTGCAAATATCTGTGAGTGGTAGGACGAAATCCTGCTTTAGATGATAGGAACTTTCTGAGATGACAGAAAAATGTTGTGTTTTTGAAGTTGAGAGGGCTGGTGAGCCGAGTTGAATTCTATTTTTGGGAGCATGTTGTCTGGTAGTTTAACATTGGATGATGGTTTCATGTATTCACTAGAGGCCTTATGGGTTGATCTTGTTGAGTATGGACTATAGTTTGACTCTTTGCCTAACTCTTGTACTCAGTATCTGCTTGCTTAGTGTGGTGTCTGGTAGTCATTTTGGGAGACAGTGATCCTGTATCTTGAATCAAATGGTTAAAAGTATTGCATCACCATTTTCTGCTGTGCTTTTGTCCTTTTTTTTTGAACGGCCAAGTAACCTCCGACTTTGTTGGAAATGAGACTTGAACCCAGGTCATTGCTGGGAACAAGTGGGGAGTGCGCTGCTGTGCTACACACCCAAAGCTCTGCTGTGCTTTAGTTGTTAATACGACTACTCTGGTAGCAAAAGAACAATGTACACATACTGTAAAGTACACTGATCTTGGGAACTAGATGAGTATATGGAATTCTTTAGGTTTACCAGTGAAGCATCCTCAACGCAGAATTTCTTTAAGTTTGTGTTTATGATGTGAAATATTGACATGATGCATTCCATTTTTAGTTAAAATTTTCTTTTCTAGTGGGATTTGTGTTTTTCTATTACAATTTGTTACTGGATGAGATGTTCCGTATGAGATGTTGTTCAGATCAACTTTAATGCTGTTTATATTTTTCTTGTGGTTGTTCAACTCTCCCCCTGACCTCAACTTTCTTCAATTTCCCTATCTTGAAATGTTGTGGTCGTATCTGCATGGTTTATGAACAGGCTTCTCAAGCTGCTGCTCAACAATCTCAAAATGATGTCCAGAAATCTGAAGCAACTTTTCAACAGACAGAGATGACAAAGCAGGCGGCTGACACATCTTCGGCTGCCTCTCCTCCCAAAGTTAATTATGCTACTGATCTTTTCGACATGCTTTCCATGGACGATCCCAGTGAAAGTGCTTCTGGAAATGCCACCAATGATGATAATGTTTGGGCGGGATTCCAATGTATGTATTAGTACTCTGTGACAGCTTGCCTTTCTCTGACTCCCTGCATTCAGGCATCAAATTCTTTTGGTGCTATATGATCCAGTTGTTGATAATGATATATTAGCGGTGGATAGTCAAAATAGTGTGAATAGTCAAAATAGTTTACAGCTGGCATTTACTCTATAAATTGTCTGTATACAGCTGCCGAGCAAGCATCAACTTCTGAGAAAGCCGATTCAAAGAAAGAAGTTGACAGTGGCAATAAGTCTGCTTCTGGAATTGAGGATCTATTCGGTGATTCTTCTTCCTCTGCAGCTCCAGTTATGCAAGAGCCTCGGAAAGATGTAAAATCTGATATTATGAGTCTATTTGAGAAGGTCTGCACGATTTGTTATCTATCACCACTGCCTTTTGATAACTTCTTGTTACCTATTGCCATTTTTTTTTTGTATCTTTTGCTCATGCATACCAGTATATTGTCTTTTAGGTGTTTTAATTTTTTGTTTATATAATATGGCTTATACACTGATCTCTTAAGATTTCGAAATATTTAGAATTATGTAGTTTCTTCATTCTCTGGTGGGTAAAGTTTTAATTCGGTTTTTGTTAACGACTTAATTGTCAATTTAGGATTTTGTTCATCGATGTTAGATTCTCATCAATTTCTTTCCTTGTAACTTGCTTCCATTTTTGGGAAAATAAATTAGTTTGTCACGTTTCAGTACTTGCATCTTCTTATGGACATTGTTGAAAGTTGTTAACAATTGCACATCGTAAGAAAACCTTCTCATGTTTCTATAGATTTGTGTATTTGAGCTTGTGATTATGCTTTACAATAGTCTTGCATTATTGCAGATGCATTTTTATTACTGTTTCATCCCTGCATTATTGGATAAGCTATTAATTTAAGTGCTAGCCAGCAAATTTAAGGCCCTTGAATTGATACTCCACTTTCTTTATTTTTGGCTGCACTTGCTTGTGGCATATTTGATTAATATTCTTTACTTGCATGATGTACAGTCCAACATGGTATCGCCATTTGCTGTTCATCAACAGCAACTTGCTATGCTGGCACAGCAACAAGCGCTTCTTATGGCTGCGGCAGCTCAATCAGCTAATGGTACTTCAAAATCACCCAACAATACACAGCAACCAGGGTTAAACGGCACCAACATGCCAACTCAAAATTGGCAAAATCATGGTTATCAAATTCCTGGGTTAACTATGCCATTAGCAGGACAGAATGAAATGCAAAATTTTGTACAGGTGAGCCTAATATACCTGGTTGAATACTACCTATAAATGATGGTACATTGCTACTACCAACTGGACCTTAACAAGTTATATGCATTTTTGACTTGGGTACTAATCCCTACGTCCACAAATGAGTGACCCTTAACGTTTTTTACATATATTAAGGTAATGATTAAGTTTATATAGTGCCCTTTAGAAGTTAACTACTATCCACAGTTAAGTTTGAAGTTACATGCAACATTAATTAGAATAATATTTAATGTTGAAGTGTAAAGGAAGTTCATATCATTTTTCTTTCCCTCTTAAATTACGGAAGGGTCGATCTTTTTTGGACAATAACTCTTTCCGTAGGGGTCAGTCATTTATAGATGGAGGGACTATGTCCTCACAACCATATATGTTAACATGCTATTTATTGACAGGTGGGAAATTATCCTTCGGTGCATAAAACAGGGAATCCTCCATCTTTCCCTGCAACTAGGTATGTGGAAAGTGCTGATTAGCTTGTTTCTAGTAACCATACTTCTGCTGTCCATTTTTGTTAGCAGGAAAACATTGTCCCTTGAACTCACCGTGACCTAATCCCTTGATTCAAGGCGGAACTGTTGGTCATTAGACTTTGCTGTATCATTGTTTCCTGTAGGGGAATGCTTCATATAACCTTAATTCCTATTGACAGTGTTTCCACTGTGCATGTTCCTTATACAACTGAAACAAAAATAAATTCTTTACCATGACAAGTTGTGCTTGCCAAGGGCAACCCCAACAGGGAAAGTGCTCAGTCATTTAGGGTATCTGATAAAAGAAAGGAGGGAAAAGTTACTTTCTCACCTGTTCCATGACTGCTGCAATTATAACACCAAAAATGCCATTTTCGCAAGCTTCAATTGTGATGACCCAGATTCCTCCTTTGAACCTTTTGCATTGCTCCCTCCTATTTTTGCTCTTTCTTTTCCTTTGATAATTTGTTCTCACTTTCCCTGTTCTGCTCTTGCTGTCAATTGTAGTAGTTGGCACTTGGCATAGTTCCTCAATTACCGCTTGAAAAAAAGAAGTTCCTCAATGCAGATGCTGAAAATAAATGTTTCTGGGAAGGGTATTTTTTATTTTAGAAATGTTTAATGAAAGATTAATATCATGATTTTAAATAAATAATTAGGTGGACATTTTTTGGGAAATCCAAAATGATAAATGAGAACTTTCTTTTGGAACAAAGGGAGTACCATTTTGGGTGTTACTCTTATAGGTGACATGTATTTTGGATCACGGGGAGTTGCTTGTTATTTGCACATTTGTATCAATTACTTGTATATACGTGCAGTCGTGCATTTACATGAGCTATATGTGATTACAGCAAAGTCATAAGTTCTGAGCTAAACCCAAATAAACTATCCAGAGCACCAAAATAGTTGAGAAAAATTCTGTTTAATAGTGTTCTGAAAGTGTATGCGTTTACTATCATGCAGAATCAACTTTTGTTTGTTTTGTATTTGGATAATCATATCATATGGTTGCTCAGATTGCAGACAAACCTGAATAAGAATTTATTTAACTCATCATGAATTTCTGCTTTCAGTTTCTATCCTATGGGTCAAGCTATGCCTGTCAATGGTGCAGCGACTATTGAAACGAGCAGAAATTCTACAGCTCCTGCTGCTCCATCAGGGACCTCTACACAGTCGGTGAAAGAGTATGATTTCTCGTCACTAACTCAAGGGTTCTTTGCAAAGCGATGAGTTCCACTTGCATGAGTTGGCAGCTCAAGTCGCCCTAACTAGGACCTGAAAAGTTGTTGGGGGGGGGGGGATAAAATTCAAGAGCATTTTCTCCATTAGGGCGCTGTAAACTATTCAAAGGGCAATTTTTCGGGTGTTTAGGTGGTGGCTTATTTGTATGATTGGTGCTGTATCTTTTTTGATTAATAAAAAATGAGTTTAGACAGACCCATATTATTTGTACCATATGCTTTGGCCTTAGAGGTTTTTATACAAGATGTGATTTTGATTTTTGGTTAGTTATTGTAGAGAAATTTTCTACTCAAACACAGTTTGGGTTCGAAGTGGTGCAGGCTCTTTAAACCTGGGCGACGTCTCAGGTTTGTGGCCGCTCATTCCTCCTCCCCAGACCTCAACAGGGTTAAGTAGTAAGAAGTGATCGAACGAAGTGCTATTACCTTGAAGTTGTACTGTGTAATACGTAAGTAACTTAAACATTGGGCGAGTTTTGAGAAGATCAAGATGTATGTATTATCCTTCACTAACGAAAACAGCGAGATTATTTCGATGAGGTCGTTAAAAAACAGTTTCAATCGTCATAGTAGCAACCGTAGGATTTATACTTGGTTGATTTGTGATGGAATTGTAGGAGTTATACTTGGCCAACTTGGGTGGTTTGTGATGGAATTGTGCGATAAAAATTAAAGTATGAAACTAAATGCAATCAACAACAAAAGTTAAAACTAGTAATACAAGGCGGTCTTAAGGTGAGGTTACCCATATAAATTACTCATATAAGCATGACGATATGCTTGATTATAGAAGTGACTTTATTTTGAGGTGACCTCATAAAAAAACTTATTGATAGTTTGTTTAGTAGGTATGACTATACAAGTCGTGCGACCGTGCGGGCACCCTCAAATGAAATCTCAATCACGAAGGAAGGAAGATGAGGGTCACGTGGGGAGGCCTCAAATATGAAATACCTCATCATGCATCCAGTTAGCACGTGAGAGCCAGACATCCAAATAAAGCAGCTCCGGGTACAACGGTCGAATTTATAGCCGTTGGGAACTGCCCCTAATTTAAATACTAATTTAATGTTTATGTTCTGGCAGCTTAATACATGTTCTTTGATTAGTGGCTGCAGTATATACTCCAACAACGTCAAAGAAAAAGTGAAAAATGTCGTGACTTGATTAATTATTTAATGCCGCCTAACCAGTTACTACTGTACGAGTAGTTCTTTACTTATCTTGTTAATTCCAAGCAGTAGATACCATAAAGACACATTAATAGATCAAGTTATGAGTCACATTAAGGGATAAGAACAAACGGCTACCTTGTTGATCTTAATCCACATAGGAAATTGTTTAATGATATTGTTTCAAGATTTTTTTTGGAGGCCAATATTTTAAGTTATCACTACATTATTTTCCGTTCTGAAACGGGTAGTATAATCTATTATATATATATATATATATATATATATATATATATATATATATATATATATATATATATATATATATAAGTGGATGTGCACACTTACTTGATGGACACGTGGGCGTTCACATAAGCAAGACATATCCACATAGCTTGATACATAATCAATATAAAATGCATGAATCTACATTAATGCATGAATCTACACTAATTATTGCATGACTACATTATATTAAATACATTTTCTTAAATTTGTATAATGATACATGCATTTAATAATAATAATAATAATAAATATATTTTTAATATATTTTTTTTGGCTGCGGATGCATACATGCTTTAACAATAGAGCTCACTATATTCGAGTCAATGTGTACATCGTTATATTTAAATTTTTGCATTATTTGTTCTAACGATAATATATAGTCGAAATAATATGTGTATTAGCTTTCAATGATGTGTATACATAGTTGTTAACTAATTAAACACAATTTCATACTAAGGCTATGATTCTTTTGACTGGATATTTGGAGTAAACTGCCGCACAAAGTAGTAGTAGTGGTGGTGGTCTTCTGGACTAGACGTTATACACTAGATATTGGAGGTAAATTACAACAAAAATAATAAAGATTTGTACAAACCTGGTTTATATCATGATTAACAAGAAATGAGATATTGTATATTTTGGTATTCTACTCTACAATTGATGCAATGTTCTAGGTTTGTACAATATCAATTAAGCGAGAAATTCATAGAAGAGGATTTTTGTATCAAACCGTACATCACACGGGAATGTAACTAGTTGGTTGTGAGATCGAATTTTAGCGGTTTATAGTGTATATTTTTTTTTTTACAATGGAATAGTTTTGTAGTGTTTGTAACTTTGTAGGTACACTGTAGAAGTAGATTAACCGTAAACGTGAGAAAACAACCTCCACGTGTCACTACTCTCACTCCATCCACGTCTACCTATAAAATCGGTGAGCCGGTGACTGACTTTACCTTTTCACCTCCCCAATAACAACCCACGCTCCTTTTATAAAACCTCCGTCTCTTTCTCTCTCCACCTTAAAAAACCCTGTTTGGAATCTCTAGAGAGTGACATTCTCTAAGCAAAAGAAAAAGCAAAAAACGAAGAACAACAAGAAGAAATAAACCAGAAATGGCGAGCAACAATTGGCTATTGTTATCAACCGGCGTCGTATCAATGGCAGTGATGCTAAAACTCTCACTACCATTAATCCAAGATTTTCTTACCTACGAGCTTCCTCTGTTATGGTCATTCGCTCTCTCATGGCTTCAACCTCCTTACCTTTACCTTCTCATCAACTGTATCATCCTCTCAATCGTCGCGTCCTCTAAGCTCCAGCCACGTGGCAACACTGAGATCTCTCCGGCGAAGTTCCCCGGCGACGATAATCCGATGACGCCGATGAAGAGTGCGGTAGTGGTGGAGGAGAGAGAAAATGTCGCCGGTGATGTTGATGTTGTTGTAACTCCGGTGAAGGAGGTTGTGTTTGGTTATGTCGATGATGATGATGAGAAGGTGACGTCAGCGAAGGAGAGTGCTGTCAAGGTGAGTGAGATGATAAGTGAGGTGGTTGAGGAGAAAGGAAGTGGTGATGAGTTTGTGATTTCGAGATCCATGTGGACACCGCCTAAGAGAGAGAAACCGCCGGTGGTTGAATATTCTCCGGTTGAGAAACCGCCCGTTTCGGCTAGGTTTGCTCATCGGAAAAATGTAAAAGCCAGTCCTGAAGGTACTATTAATTCATTTTCTCTCGTGATTTTTAGTAAATATGTTAAATTTGATTGACTGAAAAGTTAATAGAAATATAGGCTATAGCTGTCTAATCTTGTAGATAACCTTTTTGAGGAATTTTGCAGTTATTTCTCGATTTTTTTTAATTCGTAATGGAACTATCTGCAATTGTTCACAAAAACAATTAATTAACGAGTATTAATTTTGCTTATTTACATTTTTAGTGATATATGAATTTAAGAGGAAAAAAAAAAGATCGAAAATGGAGTTAACTACAAATTTGCCTCAATTTTAGCCTCTTTTTTAATCGTAGTGGAGGATTTTAAAAAATAATTTTATTTGTTTCATAAATTGCGGAGTGTGTGAGCCTATATTGGAGCATTTGAATGTGAACGGCTCTTTTTTTTCTTTTATGTTTGTTGGATGTACAATCTGTAAGACTGTAACGGTCAAAAAAATGGCAACATGTGCAGGGAACGGGAAGGCAATGTTGGGCGTATCGAGGCCAAAACGGCAGGAAGCATTGGAATCCACGTGGCGTACCATAACTGAAGGGCGTGCAAAGCCGCTGACACGGCGACAATTAAAGAAGTCGGACACTTTCGGGGGCGTGTCCTCACAGGATGTGTCGTCTCCGGTGCGTGTCATGAAGAAGTCGGACACGTTCAGCGGAAACTCGTCGCCGGGGAGCGGGTTGAGCGGCGGGAAGCTGAGGAGAGAGGCGTCGCCGAGTCAAGACGAGTTGAACCGACGAGTCGAGGCGTTTATTAAGAAGTTTAATGATGAGATGAGGATGCAAAGGCAGGAGTCTTTGAGCCAATATAGGGAGATGGTTAGCTAAGGAGCTGATCACTAGGATAATTTTGTGCGAGTTTAGTTTAAGATTATTAAATGGAAAACAAAAAAGAGAGTGATTTCGGAACTGTAAAGATATATGATAAATCATCAATCATATAGTTTTTGAAAAATTAAGAAAGATTTTGGGAGGGGGAAGGGAAAATAATACTCTATAAGATATTGATATGTAAATTAAGCTAGTGCAATGCTGTCTTATGCATATCTAGCAGAAATCAGTTTGGTTTTGGTTAGGGTGAGAAGGGAGCCATGTAATTAGCTCAATTTTGGTACTCCATTCTGTGATTTATTTTATTGTGATGCAAGAACATTGTTGCTGGTGTGTGTTCAATCACCAAAAGCAGCTAGTTTGAATTCATTTGCTTTTTTGTGTTTAATTGGTAAAAATGTCTCAACTCTCATTTCCTTTCATGGAAATCAGGTACTTGCAACTAAAACACATTGCTGAATGGTTAACATCTAAAATCATCGTCTAGTTAGTCATTCTTTTGTAGTGGTCCTTGATGATGTAAGTATTTGTTTTCTACACAAATTTTTTTAGCATGTACATTGAACATGAGAGTAACATTTAACTATTGTGTTTTCTACTAATGATCTGATCCATATAGCCGACCGCATAGGAAAAGGATAAATTTGATCGGTTTGGTCCGGTTGGTATTCTTTGCTACTAATCCTTCTTTTTCTTTCTTCAAGAGCATGTTTTTAAACGAAATATAATTCGTCAAGAAGACCCATGATAATCAAAAAAGGCTTGGTAAATGCAGGGGTTATTTTACTCGTATTTACAATGATAGTTATCCCTTTGTCGATATTCTATAGCCAAGAACAAGAAGTTGGTCGGCTAAAAAGGTTGCGTTTAGTATTGAATTCTGGGGATTTTTTGGGCTCAAACTTTTAGTCAGGTGCATTTTTCATGCCCGTTCACGTGACATTCATTCTTAGAGATCTCCACTGGCACGTGCTTCCATTCTCAGGTACAGTTTTCAAACATGAACATCCCAAACTAGATGTTGTAATCAAAGTTACACACAATGGGTTATTTCTAAGCTCAATTGTGGATCCATCTTAGGCTACATACATGATACAACTGCACATGTTATAAAGCTCTTTCACATTGGGATTTGGGAATATAGTATCTGATGTATACTTACAACCTAGTATATCTTTACACAGGTTCTTTCATCTAGAATCTTGTGCTGGTGCTCTTCTCCGGGCCATCAGCTCATGGCGTGGTTGCTGAAACTAGAAATCTCTACATAACCATTGTTGTTGGGACAAGCTTGTCCAGCAGGGTGTAAAGGCCTCCACCAAGGAGGAGGGAACCGCTGCACGCAAAATCAAATGCCAATACATAAATATGGATGCAGCCAGAGAGATCCAAGGAATGCCCACAAACAAGATTAACGGGGACAGTGAACACATGATGTTCATGACAGTAGAGTCTCTTGCATGTGTGTGATAGGAAGTGGGAATCAGGGGCTAAATTTGGATTATCTATTAAAGATAAAAGGAATAAAAAAGCTCGTTTCATGGAGAAATATGAACTTATTAGTTCAAATATAGAGGATACCTTATTGGGTTGATCCATGCCGAAAACTTGCGAAATGAAAGTAGGCTCTGCAAATAATTATATATGTCAAAGACTTGGTGCAGAAACAGCACATTAAGGAAGAAAAGCATACTTGGGCACTTTCTAGAGAATGGGAAACAAAGAAGCCCAGAGACTAAAGAACAAGCATCATGTAGTCCTAGCCTAGAAAGAGAATAGATTGTTTTCTATTCCAGCAGTTATTGTACAATATTTACTTTCAAGCAATGGATGTTTTCCTTGCTCGTGATGGTATTATATGTCCATGCTATGACCAGGGTACTTATAGTTCCTTGTTCCTTTTTTAAAACATTTCCTGGGGTTAAAACGTGGGCTTTTGACATTCATGCTTAAAGGAGTAAAAGATTTATGAGCTTGAACCATCTGGACACCAGCATCAAATGTATATATAGCTCCTGACTACCCAATAAAATCGGCTTTCACCCCTCAGAAACAGAGTGATGCTACTTCGCCACTCTTGAAGATGGTAGTCCTTGTACTTTCTTCATATTGCTTAATACATGAGTATCTTCATAAGCATCCATAATGAATAAAAAGAAAAGCTCTACCTGTAAGGCACCAGCAAAAGAAGCGGCTAGCAGTAGAGGAGCAACATAGCCTGTAGTATACGTCAGCAGTAAGCTGCCCCCAATAAGAGGATCCTGTCACAATGTTCCCAAATTACCAAAAAAGTGTATAGATAGAAATGAAGTCACATACACAAACAATAGCATAGATAGAAAAATGTAGGATTGATAGTTGAAGAACAGCAGCCCCCTTCGCCTCAATGTTTACAATGCTGCATATTCTGCTCCATTTAAACAAATTGAGCTGGGAATAGGCAAATAGTAACTGAACAGAAGAACTCCCTTGCATTCTACCACTTCAAAATGGCCCACAGAACCTTGTACTCTGACTAAACGTGAAAACCTTTCACAAAACCAAAGAATTTTGTATACCTTAGTTGAAGCCACATAACCAAGTAGTGTAGCCAGCACAGGTGTGCTGCAGGGTGATGCTGCCAATGCGAATGTAAGACCAGCTAAATATGCTTGCACACCTGGCATACAACATTTTCCAAGAACTTTAGTCTCCACATCATTCTTAGGGCCAGCTTCATGAAGCATCAAAGTTGCTTACTTGAAGGGAATTTGGCAGCAGCTTGACGGGGATCAAACTCATTGAAAAAAGATGGAAGTTGCAGTTCAATTATCTACAAGAAGTAGGAAACAAAATCTTAATTGTAGAACGTAGGACATAGGGACATTGCTAGCAAACTTTAAAAATTTCAGTGTAAAAGAAGGGAAAAAGGAAGGTACAAGTGGAGACAAAATGACAATGCAAAAGAGGTAATGTCTACAATAGATAAGAAAGTCAACGTCCTCAGCAGATTATGCCAGTCCATTGACTGGAATGCAAAATTAAAAACAGATATTGTTACCACAAGCAAAGTGGTAACCTCAATAGGTGGTCTTGGACACAGTTTTATTGAAAAAGAACTAGGCAGTGGATCCATCTTACCAAATACATAGACCCTAGGACAAAAGGTTAGCCTAAGAAATGTTGATTCACATAGCTTGTACAGATCCGAGATAAAGTTTAACAGCATAGCAGCAAAGTACAAGTCCAGACATTATGGAATGCATTATCTTTTACCTCCAAAAGATTGAGCCCCATTACTATAGCTAGACCTGAAGCAGCCAAAGGCAGTCCTTTGCCAATCTATCCATAAGCTTTTCCAGCAACCGAGGCTGCAACACCAAGGAGAGCTAGCGTAGTGGCCAATCCTAAGGAAAATGCAATTGAATCACCAACAACCTGGACAAACAAAGGTGAAAAGAGACGAAATCGTTACACAGATAAAATTTTAATATATAAGCAAAAGCTTCCAGAAGTGATGCAAGAAGATGCTATTTTCAGGGCTTTCAACTTCCTACCAAACACCAAGGAGACTCACGACAGGATGAACTGCAATTTGACTTTACTCTTTAAATTCAAAGGTGAACATGTCATGATAAACTCCCAACATTCTTTTTTTCACACTCCATTTATCTTTCTATTTGAAAGGTTTTGACATAGGAAAGATCAGTTTAGATAGACTTACAAACATTAACCAATAATTCAAATTACGAAAATGAAAGAAATTCTCCTAGCAAAGAATTACCTGTGCTTTACTTTTCCCAGAGCCAAATGCGCCTGAATAAATTCAGTGATTCGGTAAGTCAGCTTCAGATGAGCAATTATTGAAAGATGTGGTAAGAAATCTCATACCAATCATATTGGGACCACAAAGAGGGCAAAAACACAACTTACCTATGTAACCGAGTGTCAACGGCAAAACACTCAATGTACAAGGAGAAAGACTGGTTACCAACCCTGCCCCAAAAATGACAGCCAAACTGGAACACATAGTAAGAAAAAGCTACTGAAGTTAGAAAACAATGACATACGATCTTGCAAAACATCTTAAAAGCAATTAACAAGAAAACGTAAGTACCTTGTAAAACTGAGAGCTGATAACTGGCTTATAACAGCTTCATTAGCTTGCTGTCCACTGGAATATAGAATGCCTCCAAACCAATCTCCAATCCCCGCGTCAGCCAGTATATAGACAGAGGCAGCCCTATCCTGGCTTGAATAAGAATAATTCTAGTCCCTGACGTTATATATACAAGAAAGTATAATCTACTGTATATAAAGCATTGAATATAATAAGATATGTTGATATTAGAGGCAGGGACGCCTAGCAGCGCAATCAAGTTTAAACTGTATTGAGTTGGCTATTACAATACACTCCAATTACACAATGCTATAGGTCTTATATCTAAGTGAAGGTCCTGCACTTCAAATTATTCTTGTTCCCTACAATCTTAACCTATAAAGCATAAAAATAAGCTGAACTAATTGCTGTGATAGATCAAAACCACACCAGAACCATTGCCTTTGGTTAACTAACTATAGCAAAGCTGTAAGCCAGCTAAATGGGATAGACTACTGAAGCTTTCCAACTGAAGGAACTGAGCAGTGATAGCTTGATTATGGCATATAATTTTGTGAGTATGAAGACGCAAACTAAAACATAAAGACCGACAATCCAAGAAAGACCCAAAAGAGAAAAAAAATCTTACCATTATATCCTTCATAGGGGCAGCATTTGCAGGGTCCATTGCAATAAAATTGGCTACTGCAATTGCCAAAAATAGTGATGCTTATAAGTACTTATGCATCATCGTTCAGCCAGAATAGGCAAACCACTATATGACGCAATATCCGAAATCTATATAATTAGATTAAAACACAATGATTAAATCAGAGCTCACCACATCAGCCGTCAAATTACCGAATGACGTGTCAATGTATTTATATTATGACGTGTCATGTAACTCATGGCCAATAAAAAAAGAAAAGAGAAAGAGAGAAAGCAGTAACAATCATACGTTACAAAAACATTATGGAGTTTAATGACTCCTTCATCCCCTTCACTTCGTTCTCACAAGTTGTCAAACGTTACAAATCCAAGAAATTGAGTAGTAGCTAATTTCTCTCCATGAGCAAAAAAAGCTAATTTCACTCACATTTTAATGAGCCAAAAACAAGAGCAAACTCCTCTCTCATGAATAAATGATGGAACCACACACCATCAATTCATCTTCTACCTTCCCATATGTTCAACGTTCGTATCTAGATCTCATCGCCGTCGTCCGCCACCTTTCTGGCATCGTGTACAACAAATCCCCATTTTGGTAAGGTTCTTCGTATTTCTCTTTGCGATTGCCAATAGGCATTTGGTATCTACACCTCCTCTCTTTGCAAGGTAACCCCTCTAACTTCATTAATACCATATATTGCTTTACATTGTTTTCTCTGAACAGTTATACCAACTTCAAGGTCTAAAACTATTTAATTTCATTTTTAATTAGAAAGTTACGCTGACATATAGAAAAAATATCAAAAAGAAATTAGAAATCGCTTCAAAAAAAAAACTTGGTAAAAATTCTGAGACCTCCCTATGATAGTAGAGAGGGCTTGGAGGTAGATTTGGTGGCACGGGGTGGTGGGGAGCCATGCTCGGTACCCAAAAACCGTGGAGTAGACATGCCTATTGCATAACTTTCATTATGGTAGGTGCTTCATGTCGCTTCGCTTGCCTTCTTTCGCCCACAAGCCCTCTCTCAAGCAACTACCCACTAAAGATCGAGTCTTATAAGGTTTAGTGGTTCTAACAGGAGTAGACATGCCCATTGCATAACTTTCATACAGGGTTTGAGAGTTTGGATAATTATTTTCCAAAAGTTCCACCTCAAATTTTCAAGTATTTTATCAAGCTACGGAATTTATTTTTTTTAATTTTATTTTTCACAGATTGTAGCTATTTAATATAATTTTTAATTAAAAAATATGCTGAAAACAAATAAAAAGGAAAAAGAAATCACTTCAAAAAAACTGGAAAAAAGTATGCGACCTCACTATAAAAGTAGAGAGGGCTTGGGGGTAGGTTTAGCGGCACGGGGTGGTGGGGAGCCATGTTCGGTACCCAAAAACCATGGATTAGCCTCCGATGTCCAGTAAGAGGCCCTTTAAGCCTACCAAGGACCCGATCACCAACCCGGGGCCCCCATGTCACCTAGGGGTGTCCCGTGCGATATAGTGCAAAAATATCCCCCTTCGTTGCGCAACCTCTTGTAAGCTAAAAAAAGTGGATTATAGCCTTCGTTTTCGACTTCCCGGGGTTCGGATTTCAATTTTGGCCAAACTTCTCTGGGGGTCTACCGTGACCCTAAAGGACCCCGGTGCCCCTCGAGGTTTTTCCATATCCCCAAACTTTGATATCACCCATGCCTTTGGTGTTGTGACTCTTACACCTGTGTCCCGTAAAACGCCCTTCCAAGCCTATCAGGGAACAGATAAGTGATCCCAAGGGCCTTCCATGTCCTCTAGGTGTGTTTCGTGCTATGTGGTGAAAAAATTTACGCCTTCGTTCCGAGGATTTCTGGAAGCCCAAAAAACGTGGATTATAGCCTTTGTTTTCGGCTTCCCGGGCCCAGGTGTCATTTTTGCCCAAACTTTTCCGGGGGGTCTATCATGACCCTAGAGTACCCTCGGTGCCCCGTCAGCATCATCCGAATCCCCGATCTTTGATATCACCCATGCCTTTGGTGTTCCAACTCTTACACCAGTGTGTTGTAAAACGCCCTTCCAAACCTATCAGGGTCGAGTTATCCGGACCCTGAGTGCCTCCCATGTCCCCTAGGGGTGTTCCATGCGATGTGCTGCGAAAATATCCAACTTCTTTTCCGGACCTCCCGTAAGCCCCAAAAACGTGGATTAGCCTTCGTTTTCGGCTTCCCGGGGTCCGGATGTCATTTTTGCCCAAACTTCTCCGAGCGGTCTATCATGACCCTAGAGGATCTTCGGTGCCCAGGAAGGGTCATTTGTATCCCCGAATTTGATATCACTCATGCATTCGTAGTTTCGGCCCTAACATTGTTGTCCAGTAAAAATGCCCTTACAAGCCTATCAGGGACCGATAACGGACCCGGGGGGCCTCCTATGTTCCCTAAGGGTGTCCTGTACGATGTGGTGCGAAAATATCCACCTTCGTTCCGGGGCCTCCTGAAAGCCCAAAAAAACGTGGATTAGCCTTCATTTTTGGCTTTCCGGAACTCGGGCGTCATTTTTGCCCAAACTTCTTCGGAGGGTCTACCATAACCCTAGAGGAGATGTGGTGCCCCGAGAGGTTCATCAGGATCCCCGAATTTCGATATTACCCATGCCTTTGGTGTTTCGACTCTTACACCAGTGTTCACTAAAACGCCCTACCAAGCCTATTAGGGACCGGATAAGCGACCACAAGGGCCTCCCATGTCCCCTAGGGGTGCTCCGTGCGATGTGGTGCGAATATATACAGCTTACTTTCGGGGCCTCTCTAAGCCCAAAAAACATGGATTTTATAGCCTTCATTTTCGGCTTCCCAGAGCTCGGGTTTCATTTTCGCCTTAACTTTTTCGGGGACTCCAAAGGACCCTGGTGCCCCGTGAGGGTCATCTGGATCCCCGAACTTTGATATCACCTATGCCTTTGGTGTTCCAAATCTTACACTAGTGTGTTGTAAAACGCCTTCCAAACCTATCATCGACCGGATAAGCAACCCTGAGTGCATCCCATGTCCCATAGGGGTGTTCCGTGAGATGTGGTGCGAAAATATCCACCTTCATTTCGGGACCTCCCGTAAGCCCAAAAAACGTGGATTATAGCCTTCGTTTTCGGCTTCCCGGGGCTCGGGTGTCATTTTGGCCAAAACTTCTACGGGGGGTCTATCATGACACTAGAGGTCTTCGGTGCCCATGGAGGGTCATTTGGATCCCCGAACTTCGATATCACCCATGCATTCGGTGTTCCGGCCCTTACGTTGGTGTCTCGTAAAAACGCCTTTACAAGCCTATCAGGGACCCGATAACGGACCCCACGAGCCTCCTATGTTCCCTAAGGGTGTCCTGTGCGATGTGGTGCGAAAATATCCACCTTCGTTCCAGGGCCTCCTGGAAGCCCAAAAAACGTGGATTATAGCCTTCGTTTTTGGCTTTCCGGGACTCCGTTGTCATTTTTGCCCAAACTTCTCCGATGCGTCTACCATAACCCTAGAGGAGTTGCGGTGCCCCGGGAGGTTCATCCGGATCCCCGAATTTCTATATCACCCATGCCTTTGGTGTTCCGACACTTACACCAGTGTTCAGTAAATGGCCCTTCCAAGCCTATTAGGGACCAGATAAGCGACCCGAAGATCCTCCCATGTCCCCTAGGGGTGCTCCGTGCGATGTAGTGCGAAAATATACACCCTACTTTCGGGGCCTCTCTAAGCCCAAAAAACGTGGATTACAACCTTCATTTTCGGCTTCCCAGGTTTCATTTTCGCCTAAACTTTTTCGGGGAGTTTATCATGACCACAAAGGACCCTCGGTGCCGCGTGGGGGTCATTCGGATCCACGAACTTTGATATCACCTATGCCTTTGGTGTTCCAACCCTTTACACTAGTGTACTGTAAAACGCCTTCCAAACCTATCAGGGACCATATAAGCGACCCTGAGTGCATCCCATGTCCCCTAGGGGTGTTCAGTGCGATGTGGTGCGAAAATATCCACCTTCATTTCGGGACCTCCCGTAAGCCCAAAAAACGTGGATTATAGCCTTCGTTTTCGGCTTCCCGGGGCTCGGGTGTCATTCTGGCCCAAACTTCTCCGGGGGGTCTATCATGGCCCTAGAGGTCTTCGGTGCCCATGGAGGGTACTTTTGGATTCCCGAACATCGATATCAGCCATGCATTCGGTGTTTCGGCCCCTACGTTGGTGTCTCGTAAAAACGCCCTTACAAGCCTATCAAGGACCCGATAACGGACCCCACGGGCCTCTTATGTTCCCTAAGGGTGTCCTGTGCGATGTGGTACGGAAATATCCACCTTCGTTCCAAGGCCTCCTGGAAGAACAAAAAACGTGGATTATAGCCTTCGTTTTTGGCTTTCCGAGACTCGGGTGTCATTTTTGCCAAAACTTCTCCGGTGGGTCTACCATAACCCTAGAGGAGCTGCGATGCCCCGGGAGGTTCATTCGGATCCCCGAATATCGATATCACCCATGCCTTTGGGTTCCGACTCTTACCCCAGTGTTTAGTAAAACGCCCTTCCAAGCCTATGAGGGACCGGATAAGCGACCCCAAGGGCCTCCCATGTCCCCTAGGGGTGCTCCATGCGATGTAGTGCGAATATATACACCTTACTTTCGGGGCCTCTCTAAGCCTAAAAAATCGTGGATTATGGCCTTCATATTCGGCTTCCCAGGGTTTCATTTTCGCCTAAACTTTTTCGGGGAGTCTATCAAGACCCCAAACGACCCTCGGAGCCCCGTGAGGGTCCTCCGGGTCCCCGAACTTTTATATCACCAATGCCTTTGGTGTTCCAACTCTTACACCAGTGTACTATAAAATGCCATTCCAAGCCTATCAAGGACCGGATAAGCAACCCTGAGTGCCTCCAATGTCCCCTAGGGGTGTTCCGTGCGATGTGGTGCGAAAATATCCACCTTCGTTCTGGGACCTCCCGTAAGTCCGAAAAACGTGGATTATAGCCTTCATTTTCGGCTTCCCGGGGCCCGGGTGTCATTTTTGCCCAAAATTCTCCAGGGGGTCTATCATGACCCTAGAGGACCTTCGGTGCCCAGGGAAGGTCATTTGGATCCCCGTACTTCGATATCACCCATGCATTCGGTGTTCTGGCCTTTACGTTGGTGTCCCGTAAAAACGCCCTTACCAGGGACCTGATAACCTACTCTGGGGCCTCCTATGTTCCCTAAGGGTGTCCTGTGCGATGTGGTGCGAAAATATCCACCTACGTTCCAGGGCCTTCTGTAAGCCCAAAAAACATGGATTATAGCCTTCGTTTTTGGCTTTCCGGGACTCGGGTGTCTTTTTTGCCCAAACTTCTCCGAGGGGGTCTACCATAACCCTAGAGGAGCTGCGGTGCCCCGGGAGGTTCATCCGGTTCCCCGAATTTCAATGTCACCCATGCCTTTGGTGTTCCGACTCTTACACCAGTGTTCAATAAAACGCCTTCCAAGCCTATAAGGGACCGGATAAGCGACCGAAAAGGCCTCCCATGTCCCCTAGGGGTGCTCCGTGCAATTTGGTGCGAATATATACACCTTACTTGTGAGGCCTCTCTAAGCCCAAAAAACGTGGATTATGGCATTCGTTTCCTGCTTCCCAGAGCTCGGGTTTCATTTTCGCCTAAAGTTTTCGGGGAGTCTATCATGACTTCAAAGGATCTTCGGTGTCCCGGGAGGGTCATCCGAATCTCCGAACATTGATATCACCCATGCCTTTGGTGTTCCAACTCTTACAACCCTGTAAAACGTCGTTCCAAGCCTATCAATGACCGGGTAAGCGACCCCGAGGGCCTCTGATATCCCCTAGGGATGTACGTGCGATATGGTGCGAAAGTATCCACCTTCGTTCCGGGACCTCCTGGAAGTCCAAAAAAAACATGGATTATAGCCTTCGTTTTCGACTTCCCGGGGCTCGGGTGTCATTTTTTCCCAAAATTATCCGGAGGGTCTATCATGACCCTAGAGGACCTTCGGTGCCCAAAGAGGGTCTTTTAGATCCCTGAACTTCGATATCACCCATGCATTCGGTGTTCCGGCCCTTACGTTTGTGTCTTGTAAAAACGCCCTTACAAGCCTATCAGGGACCCGATAACGGACCCCACGGGCCTCCTATGTTCCCTAAGGGTGTTCTGCGCGATGTGGTGCGGAAATATCCACCTTCGTTCCAGGGCCTCCCGGATGCCAAAAAAATGTGGATTAAAGCCTTCGTTTTTGGCTTTCCGGGACTCGGGTGTCATTTTTGCCCAAACTTCTCCAGTGGGTCTACTATAACCCTAGAGGAGCTGCGATGCCCCGGGAGGTTCATCCGAATCCCCGAATATCGATATCACCCATGCCTTTGGGTTCCGTCTCTTACACCAGTGTTCATTAAAACGCCCTTCCAAGCCTATTAGGGACCAAATAAGCGACCCTAAGGGCCTCCCATGTCCCCTAGGGTTGCTCCGTGTGATGTAGTGCGAATATATACATCTTACTTTCGGGGCCTCTCTAAGCCCAAAAAACGTGGATTAGGCTTCATTTTCGGCTTCCCAGAGCTCAGGTTTCATTTTCGCCTAAACTTTTTCGAGGAGTCTATCATGACCTCAAAAGACCCTCGGTGCCCCGTCAGGGTCCGGGTCCCCGAACTTTGATATCACCAATGCCTTTGGTGTTCCAACTCTTACACCAGTGTGTGCTGTAAAATGCCCTTCCAAGCCTATCAAGGACCGGATAAGCAACCCCGAGTGCCGCCCATGTCCCCTAGGGGTGTTCCGTGCTACGTGGTGTGAAAATATCCACCTTTGTTCTGGGACCTCCCGTAAGCCCAAAAACGTGGATTATAGCCTTCATTTCGGCTTCCCAGGGCATAGGTGTCATTTTTGCCCAAAATTCTCCGGGGGGTCTATCATGACCCTAGAGGACCTTCGGTGCCCAGGGAGGGTCATTTGGATCCCTGAACTACGATATCACCCATGCATTCGATGTTCCGGCCTTTACGTTGGTGTCCCGTAAAAACCCGTGGGCCTCCTATGTTCCCTAAGGGTGTCCTGTGCGATGTGGTGCGAAAATATCCACCTTCGTTCCAGGGCCTCCTGTAAGCCAAAAAAATGTGGATTATAGCCTTCGTTTTTGGCTTTCCTTGACTCGGGTGTCATTTTTGCCCAAACTTCTCCGGGGGGATCTGCCATAACCCTAGAGAAGCTGCGGTGCCCCGGAAGGTTCATCCGGATCCCCGAATTTCAATATCACCCATGCCTTTGGTGTTCCAATTCTTACACCAGTGTTCAATAAAACGCTTTCCAAGCCTATTAGGGACCGGATAAGCGACCCCAAGGGCCTCCATGTCCCCGTAGGGGTGCTCCGTGCGATTTGGTGCGAATATATACACCTTACTTTCGAGGCCTCTCTAAGCCCAAAAAACGTGGATTATGGCATTCGTTTCCGGCTTCCCAGAGCTCGGGTTTCATTTTTGCCTAAACTTTTTCGGGGAGTCTATCAGGTCCCCAAAGGACCCTCGGTGTCCTGGGAGGGTCATCTGAATCTCCGAACATTGATATCACCCATGCCTTTGGTGTTCCAACTCTTACACAAGTGTCTAATAAATCGTCGTTCCAAACATATCAATGACCGGATAAGCGATCCGGAGGGCCTCCGATATCCCCGAGGGATGTTCCGTGCGATATGGTGCGAAAGTATCCACCTTCGTTCCGGGACCTCTCAGAAGTCCAAAAAAACATGGATTATTGCCCTCGTTTTCGACTTCTCAGGGCCTGAATGTCATTTTTTTCCAAAATTATCCGGAGGGTCTATCATGACCCTAGAGGACCTTCGGTGCCCATTGAGGGTCTTTTGGATCCCCGAATTTCGATATCACCCATGCATTCGGTGTTCCGGCCCTTACGTTTGTGTCTTGTAAAAACGCCCTTAAAAAGCCAATCAGGAACCTAATAACGGACCCCGGGGGCCTCCTATGTTCCCTAAGTGTATTATGTGCGATGTGTTGCGAAAATATCCACCTTCGTTCCAGGGTCTCCTCGAAGCCCAAAACACGTGGATTATAGCCTTTGTTTTGGTCTTTCCGGGACTCAGGGTGTCATTTTTGCACAAACATCTCCGGAGGGTATACCATAACCCTAGAGGAGCTGCGGTGCCTCGGGAGGTTCATCCGGATCCCTGAATTTCGATATCACCCATGCCTTTGGTCTTCCGACTCTTACACTAGTGTTCAGTAAAACGCCCTTCCAAGCTTATTAGGGACCGGATAAGCGACCCCAAAGGCCTCCCATGTCCCCTAGGGTTGCTCCGTGCAATGTGGTGCGAATATAGACACCTTACTTTCGGGGCCTCTCTAAGCCCAAAAAACGTGGATTATGGCCTTCGTTTTCGGCTTCCCAGAGCTCGAGTTTCATTTTCGCCTAAACATTTTCAAGGAGTCTATCATGAACCCAAAGGATCCTTGGTGTCTCGGAATGGTCATCCGAATCCCTGAACTTTGATATCACCCATGCCTTTTGTGTTCCAACTCTTACACCAGTGTCCTGTAAAATGCCCTTCCAAGCCTATCAATGACCGGATAAGTGACCCAGAGGACCTCCAATTTCCCCTAAGGGTGTTCAGTTCGATAAGATGCAAAAATATCCACCTTCATTCCGGGACCTCCTGGAAGCCCAAAAAACCGTGGATTATAGCTTTCGTTTTCAGTTTCCGGAGGCCCGAGTGTCATTTTTGCCCAAAATTCTCCGAGGGGGTCTATCATGATCCTAGAGGACCCTTGGTGCCAAGGGAGAGTCATTTGGATCCCCAAACTTTGATATCACCCATGCATTCGGTGTTCCGACTTTTTTGTTGGTGTCCCATAAAAACGCCCTTACCAGGGACTCGATAACGGACCCTGGGGGCCTCCTATGTTCCCTAAGGGTGTCCTGTGCTATGTGGTGCGAAAATATCCACCTTTGTTCAAGGGCCTCCTGGAATCCCAAAAAACGTGGATTATAGCCTTCGTTTTTGGCTTTCCGGGACTCGGGTGTCATTTTTGCCCAAACTTCTCCGAGGGGTCTACCATAACCCTAGAGGAGCTGCGGTGCCCCGGGAGGTTCATCCGGATCCCCGAATTTCAATATCACTCATGCCTTTGGTGTTCCGACATCTTACACCAGTGTTCAGTAAAAAACGTCTTCCAAGCCTATTAGGGACAGGATAAGCGACCCTAAGGGCCTCCCATATCCCCTAGGGGTGCTCCGTGCGATTTGGTGCGAATATATACACCTTACCTTCGAGGCCTCTCTAAGCCCAAGAAACGTGGATTATGGCATTCGTTTTCGGCTTCCCAAAGCTCGGGTTTCATTTTCGCCTAAACTTTTTCGGGGAGTCTATCATGACATCAAAGGACCCTCGATGTCCCGGGAGGGTCATCCGAATCTCCGAACATTGATATCACCCATGCCTTTGGTGTTCCAACTCTTACACCAGTATCCTGTATAACGTCGTTCCAAGCCTATCAATGACCGGATAAGCGACCCCGAGGGCCTCCGATATCCCCTAGTGATGTTCCGTGCGATATGGTGCGAGAGTATCCACCTTTGTTCCGTGACCTCCCGGAAGTTCAAAAAAACGTGGATTATATAGCCTTCGTTTTCGGCTTCCTGGGCCGGGTGGCATTTTTTCCCAAAATTCTCCAAGGGGTCTATCATGACCCTAGAGGACCTTCGGTGCCCAGGGAGGGTCTTTTGGATCCCCGAACTTTGATATCACCCATGTATTCGGTGTTCCGGCCCTTACGTTTGTGTCTTGTAAAAACGCCCTTACAAGCCTATCAGGGACCTCATAACGGACCCTGGGGGCCTCCTATGTTCCCTAAGGGTGTTATGTGCGATGCGGTGCGAAAATATCCACCTTCGTTCCAGGGTCTCTTGGAAGCCCAAAACACGTGGATTATAGCCTTCGTTTTTGGCTTTTCGGGAGTCGGGTGTAATTTTTGCCCAAACTTCTCCAGGGGGTCTACCATAACCCTAGAGGAGCTGCGGTGCCCCGGGATGTTCATCCGGATCCCCGAATTTCGATATCACCCATGCCTTTGGTGTTCCGACTCTTACACTAGTGTTCAGTAAAACACCCTTCCAAGCCCTATTAGGGACCGGATAAGTGGCCCCAAGGGCCTCCCATGTCCCCTTGGAGTGCTCCGTGCGATGTAGTGTGAATATATACACCTTACTTTCGGGGCCTCTCTAAGCCCAAAAAACGTGGATTATGGCCTTCGTTTCCGGCTTCCCAAAGCTCGAGTTTCATTTTCCCCTAAACTTTTTCAAGGAGTCTATCATGAACCCAAAGGATCCTCGGTGTCCCGGGAGGGTCATCCGCATCCCTGAACTTTGACATCACCCATGCCTTTGATGTTCCAACTCTTACACCAATGTCCTGTAAAATGCCATTCCAAGCCTATCAATGACCGGATAAGCGACCTCGAGGGCCTCCGATATCCCCTAAGGGTGTTCAGTGCGATATGGTGCAAAAATATCCTCCTTCATTTCGGGATCTCCCGGAAGCCCAAAAAACGTGGATTATATAGCCTTCGTTTTCGGTTTCCGGGGGCCCGAGTGTCATTTTTGCCCAAAATTCTCCGTGGGGGTCTATCATGACCCTAGAGGACCCTCGGTGCTCCGTGGTGGTCATCCGCATCCCCGAACTTCGATATCACCCATACATTCGGTGTTCCGGCCCTTACATTGTTGTCTCGTAAAGACGCCCTTACAAGCTTATCAAGGACCCGATAACGCACCCCAGGGGCCTCTTATGTTCCGTAAGGGTGTCCATGCGATGTGGTGCAAAAATATCCACCTTCGTTCCAGAGCCTCCCGGAAGGCCAAAAAAAGTAAATTATAGCCTTTGATTTTCAACTTCCCGGGGCCCGGTTTCCTTTTTTGCCTAAACTTCTGCGAGGAGTTTATCGTCACCCTCGAGGACCTTCGCTGCCTCGTGACGGTCTTTCGGGTCCCCGAACTCTGATTTCACCCACTGAACATGGGATTTGGGACATGGGACATGGGCGTTGGGATATGGGATACAGACATGACGCTCGTTGGGCACCTACGTTATCAAGACTCGCACTTTGGGTCATTGTACCCGTGTCGACACGACACGACACGGGTACCGGTACGAAATTCGTATCTGACACGGAATTTTTCAGTGCGACACGCGGACATGACATCGCAGAGGACAGAGAAGGAAAGAGAACAGAGAGGAGGATGAAAGAGGACAGAGAGAAGGGAGGGAGAAAGATGCGAGACATACGAGACATTCAGCTTCCAGCGATTCTCTTCTTTCTCTCTCCTGGAGCGGCGCTTATCTTAAGTGAGGACTTGAGGAGTAGGGTTTTAGGATTTCAGTTTATATGCTTGGCAGAGAAGTACTTTAGTTATCACGTGCCTCGGCTGAATATTTAATACCACTTGGACACTTGGCCAGGCCCAACAAAATATCACTTGGGCCCAAATAGTAACAATTACTCCATCTCTACCCATTTCTTTATAGAATCAACTTAAATTCACATGGGCCCAAACAATATTTTTATAATTTTCAATAAAATAATATTTCGAACTTACAGATATTTTTTTTTTATTTTTAAAAAGATAATTTTCAATATTAAAAAGATAAATATTTTTAAAATGCCGTACCCCCGCACCCGTGTCTGGGTTTAGGACAAGGTCCCCGTGCCCGTGTCCGGGTTTAGGACAAGGTCCCCGTGCCCGTGTCCCTAATTTTGAACTTCGTCCCCGTCTCCTCAAATTTCGAACCATGTCGTATCCGACACTTGGACTCGTACCCACACCCGACACCCGACACCCGTACCCGAGTCCTGGTAACATAGTTGGGCGCTGCGACATGGGATATGGGACATGGGCCACTCAGATTTTATTTCAATAAAATTTTGATGTACTTAGTTCATTTTCATCCGTTGTCTACTATGATAATATTTAGTAGAAGAACTTTATAACAGAGTATTCCTAAGTTTGTGAATAAAAGGCTATAATCGTTTCCTAAGCGCTCGATCAAATATAGATTAAAATTACAATATGACTAATCATAATAAGTAGAACTAGAATGCAACAACAATGTCATTTAGGGGTATTAGATACTTCTAACTTTTTAGAGGCACCACAAGCCAATTAGTAATTTTAGTTATTATTTTGTCTTTTTTTGTTTTTATCAAAGGCTAATACACTGCCAGTGAATCACTATTACCATGACTTGAGGGCATCCCTCCCCCCAACATTTTAATATTTTCCCAAAACAAATTAAGAGTTGAGTCAGGCTGTGGATGAACCTCTCCAAATTCTGCCTTTGTGTTGTTTCAGTTTTATTTACCAGTTTATCACAAAATTAGCACCAGAAAAGAAAAGGAAAATTATTACAACAAAGTTAGAAGCAAGGAAACCCATCAGAAAAAATTAAATTAAAAAAAGAAAACCAAAAAAGAGTTGAAACATTCCGTGCACCGCACGGGCATGCACACTAGTTCATGTATATAAGATAACAGTTTCACCTACTTTTACTAGATTGAATGTTAAATTCGGAAAAATAGGCTAATTACCATCTTAAGCTTACAACTTCAATAATGTAAATGAGATTATTGTGCTGTCATGATAGCAATAAATAAATGTAATTCATACAGAAGCAGTTATTTTGAATTGAATTAAGCAACTCCTACCCATCAATGAACAAACCAACTACTGTTTCACCCCCAAAATCCAACCACCATGATAACAAGCAACAAAAAGAGGTTTTTTAATTTATTTGTTTTATTTTGAAAGGAAGCATCAAGGGTTTACCAGCTAAAGTATTCACAAGTGCAGTGGTACTAAACTTGCTCTTCAAATCAATCTTTGAATCCAAAACAACATCTTGCTCTAAATCCTTTGTCTCTAAACCCCTTTTCAACATTTTGATGGGCATGCTTTACTGCAAAACCAAAACCAAAGTACACTCCATTAGCTCAAATTGCAAGGAGGTCTATTTTCCAAAGAACCCCATTTAAATAAAACGTGCTAATCATTATTAATAACAATCAGACAATTGGGTTATGCTAAATTGACGAAATTGACGAAACCCAGATCGAATTCAATGGACATGAGTTGATAATTCGAGGTTACAAATGAACTAAGGAGAGAGAAGATAAGCGCATAAATTGAGTTTGGACTCACCTTTGTAGTTATGGGTGTAAAGTTTATGGCTTGAAAGCCTGAATATATTGCTGGGCAGACCATTGCAATGACCAACCAGACTCATCGGGAGAGTTAGGAGAGAGAACTGGAGAGAGAGAGAGAACTGGAAATTAACTGTGATGGATTTTTCCCTCAAATTACTTGGCGTGTCAATAACTGACTTGGACCACAGCTGAATCGATATTTAAGTTGAATTGTATTCGCCTCTTTGGTTGAAGAATTATTTTAGGTCTATGATTCAATTGATCAATCTTCAAGATATTATTAATTGGGAATATTTAATAATTTAACCGAGAAGGTTACTGGTTTGATACTTGAGGAGTTAACTACACAAAGGAGGATTAAAGTTTGGGGTTGTTTTGATTTATAGGACTCAAATTTCGTTTTTTTTTATTTCAAGGACTATTGGATGCTTCCCATCCAATTGCTAACTATTCTGTTAACCTCTATCTAATTACCCACATTAATTACCTTGACACCAAAAAACTAATTTGCCAAAATTTAGATGCCCATTTCCTTTTTAAGAAAAAAGATGTTAGTAACAAACCAAGACACATTTCTCCTCCTCTCTCTTTTTCCTCCTGTTTCTCCATCTCTTCCCCTCCCTTCTTCTTCCTCCTCTGCATCCAATCTAATTCTAAATCTCTCCATGAAAAACAAGAAAGGAACACCAAGCAAGTGAGCAACACAAGGACATGAAAATTGAAAACAAAAATTACGAATTTAATTATTTGATTGAGAAAAAAGGAAAAATTTGAGCAACCCAAACCCTCCACCAACAGAATCAGTTATCGTCCAATGGAGGCCATTTTCCGGCGGCAACAGAGACTTCCAAACGAATATGACCTAAACCAATATGAACTGAAATTAATCGGGTACTCACGACCCACCGGCGAATGAAAAACAATTTAGCCCATCTCTCTCTGTGCCATTGAGTTATTTGCATTTAGTGATTATGGGTCAGAATCCCATCAAAGATGCATCAAAGATGTAGAAACAGGATGGAGAGAGACGGGAATTGTTTCTGGGTTTGGTACTGGCTTTTTTTTTTTTTTTCTTTTTGTGGGAAATAAGAAGGGTACTTAAATTTTAGCAAAAAAAAATTTTAGTGTCAAAGTAACTAGTGTAGTCCAAATAGTTAATGGGGGTTAACGGAATAGTTAGCAATTGGATGGAAACCATCCAATAGTCCTTGAAATCAAAAAAATGAAACTTGAGTCCTCTAAATCAAAACTACTCCAAACTTCAATCCTCCTTTGCGTAGTTAACTCGATACTTGAGATATGGGTTGAAAAACGTCTGTATTAATTTTTGCCTCTTTTGCAACAAGCAACAAAAAAAAATGTCAATCAATTTGCAAGTAGTTTCAATTAGTTGTTTCAACTTCAGGGAAAAAATGCACAGACAATGCCTAGCAAACTATTGCCTAAATGATAGTTTTTTTCCTTAGAAGGTAAGAATAAATGGGAAGGTAAAGTAAGGAGAACCTCCTCTCGAGGTGGACTCCCAACACATCCTCATAGAGAATCTGACTAAATTCAGGTTTCAACGAAGTAGTCCAGAAACACTCTTCCAAACAGGAATGCCCATATTTGGACATCCAATCAGCTGCTCTATTGCCTTCCCTATAGACATGTTCAACAATAACCGATCCTAGCGGAGCCAAGTTTGGGCACATTTGTCAGAAGATTCATTTTGGACGTCCCGGAGGGGGAATTGAGTCAGATTATCTATGAAGATACGTTGGGAGTTTACCTCGAGAGGAGGTCCTCCTAACTTCTCTTACCTTTCCAACAAAAACAAAATAAATAAACAAATAAAACCTTATAAATCACCATCGTTCATTTAACATAAATTTTAGAGTTTCCATCTTCAACAAACATTGTCTCAGTCACTGTTACTAATTAGAGGCTTATAAAACAATCCAAGCCACCAGTAAGCAAGCCAAACTAAATCCACAAAGTTTTTGTTCACCTCTTGGTGATTTATTACAGTCCTTATCCTTTTCCTTTTGAAGGGTCAAGAAATTTCAGAGAGATGTATTCTTAGGACTGCTGAAGTGCCCTCACAGTTGTAATCATTTCATCTCCGGGCAAAGGAACATCGGACCCTGCAGTGTATAAGAAAAATAGATTAGTGTTTCAGTCTGATAATGAGCAGATATATGGTAGTTTCTGCACTACTCACAAAACTCACAAGCAGCTCAGTATATTAAGTATAAAAAAGTAATCTGAAAAAAATCCCTGTTCGAAAAAAATATCCATCTTAGCCTATGCCTTCCAACAATCAGAAGAGTTGCACAAAAACTCCATTGCCATGCTAGATGCTACTATTTCTCAACCATCAGATTTGTCATTTAGCTGAAAAGTTTCAGATAAACCAGATTTAACTTTCACAAATATGGTATTACAATTGACTCCAAACTTCAGAGATATTATGATCTTGCAGGGGTTCGGTAATTCGGTTTACTTTTGGACCATCATAGGATGGGTTCCATAGGTGATTAGCGGCCTTTCTAATTTTGACTTGCCTGTCATGCCAGCACACCATTTGAAAAAACATTCCAAGACAGTGAGAATCTTATGAGATCGAATCTTTATATGGAGTCTCATTTTCCAAATGAGAAGAATGTAGATCCTCTATATAGCAGCCTTATGATTACCTGATCTCTTTCAAAGCTATTTCTCACACAAGCACTACTCTTGGAAAAAGAGAGGCAGAAAAAGAGAGGCAAAGCTTCTGAAGATATTCTCCAACATACTAGAAATCTGACATGGAAGAATACCTGATTAACTGACCCCAGTCTTTTCAAGCTTCATAACCAGGGAGCCATCTGAAGCCTTCCTATAAAATTTCACTTTAAACCAAGGTTGCTGTTAGTTCCGACATGCTTCCCAAGCTGATCGAAAGGATTCCACGGACATAATTTAAAAGTACTATCAGGTAATAAAAGAAAAAAAAAGTAAAAAAAAAAACCTTTTGGTTTGCAGAAAATAAGCTTAAACAAGACTTTTAAGACTAGTTCAATTTTTTTGGTTTAAGCATAAGAAAAATCAGTCTAGATAAGATTCTCAACGTAGAATGTTAAAAACAAGAATCATAATTATCCATATTTGATGATTGTTCCGCAAAAGAATAAATAAATATGAAACACATGACGAGATGATAGAATTTATACTAAACAAATATTTCAAAAGATTGGAGAACTAAATTGTGATGTTGATGTTTAACATACTGAGTTTACAAACACACCCCTTCTGCAATAAAGTAGCTGCCAAATTGCAACTTCTATGGAAGTCTAAGGATGGGTCCTTTGCTTCATTATCCTTTTTTCTTTCTTTTTTCCCCTCTCCCTTTTCCCCGGGGGGGGGGGGGGAGAGAGGGGGGTTGTCTTACTTTTGAGGGGGTGGGGGCATTAATTATTGTTGGAAGTTCTTCCATATTGCAACTACAGCTAATCTCATCAAATTTTATGGAAAATAAGATGCAAACACAGTTTGAAAATAGATTCCTTACATGTATCCCCGACATTCCATCCCATTCCTGCAACACATCTTTTAATGCCGTCAAACACATACTTGCGGTTATTCTTATTAAGCCACCAGCGGAGTGTAAAATTCCATGATCGGCCTTCTGTGTCTTGGATTGATACAGGCATTTTCTTTTGTCCAGGAGCTAGGGGAAAAAACATCTGCAACAGTGTCGAATCCAATCAGTGTTTTGTGCACCACAAACTAGTTTGAATTAGACAATATATTTAACTATGATGTAAGCATGGATATGCAATGTCAGGATGCCTTGTCCAAATTCATGGATTTGCATCTGCATTTTCATCAACCATTACAGGCTATAGAAAATGATAATCTATCACTCACTCCTCGGTTGGAGATGCTGAATTCCTTTCCATTTATATGCAAAGAACCATGCAGCTAAGAGACAGAACTGGTTTTATACAGCTAGTATAAAATGGTGCTTGGAAGCATTATAGCGTGTCAAATCAAATGCTTTCTTAATTTGTAGAAACAGCAACAACTCAGGCTTAAAAACTTCGGATACCAGGTGACCTACCTCTGCATATGGTTTTGGCACCAGGACTCGCGTGCCACAATCACTACGTTTCAATTGCTTCTCAAACAGGAAAATAAGACCAGACTCTGGCCTGAATGATAGTGAAGGAAATTTAATTTATTCCAAAATATCAGTGACTAAATAGTCAATTCAGGGAGGAAATTGCCTGTTGAAATGACAACTGCAATGGTAAAACTGTTGATGAATCAACAACACATGTACTTCAAAAATAAGCATTTCTGTTCGGTGAGAGGAAAAGTTTGAGAACTAAGTTGATGGATACAGTTGAGATACTTCCGACCTCCCTTCAACAGGTGCATGATCTGGATTCTGAAGATCATAATTCAAGGGCTTTTCTTTCCCAAGTTCTGCCAAATGTTTTTCTCCTGCAGGGAAAGGAGTTAGGTTATTCTCCAAGAAAGTACAGACAACGAGGAATTTGGAATGTAACGTGAGTGATCCCAAGATTTCATCTTCTATGTACATGCATACAAGCAGAGATGAAAAAATGGTTTCACTGGGATCAGAAGCCTTTTAGCTTGCATATGCACATATTCAGACAACTAGCGTGTACTGTTGATTTAGGTTGGTGCTTACCAGGGTAAGTCTCAGTGCAACTGCTGCTATCCTCCAGCTGAAAGCTATCTTTGAGATTTGGGACTAAAGAGTTTAATTCCTAAGAGTTATGAATAAGAATCCAGTCAATTACAGTTTACAACTGATGGTCTTCCTGGGAAGAATACCAGGAATTCGAATCACTACATATTTTCTTCCAGAGAAAAGAAAAAAATCCACTGATCAAGAGAGAAAATATAAAACAGAAGACAAGGCATCCTCAAAGTAAAACAAAAGGAATATAGTTCAATAGACATGGCTTCTATTCATGCTAAAAACCCAATAAATAAGTCCCTATAAAACATAAATGGAGAAAGATTGCTACTTATGTGCTCCAACTTGATACCCTGTATTATCAAGAGTTATGTATAAGAGTTATGAATAAAAACCCAAACAGGCACGGCCCCAACATAGAACATTTCGTTGCGATCCACTTTCCTCCCTCTCTTGGAGGCTAGAGCACCCAAACCCTCTAAACAAGTATGGTAGAAAATTCCACAACTTAGGAGAACAACTAGCACTTACCAAATGTGCCGAACAAGGTAGACCAAATATGACAAGCGGAAAAGCAGTGCAGGAACAGATACAGATTTACATTACTGTCACCGCTGCTAAAGAACTAATGACACATATTGTGGTGATAATGTCCAGATGTGGCCCCTCTTTCACAACAAATTATTGGCATAGATTCTACTAAAGGCAATGGTCCAGGAAAAAGGTTTGCCTTTAGAACACTTTTGAGTTCTCAAGTGATAGCATGAGAATACTACACCTTCTCACACTACATCAGAACCAAAATTATATTTATGTCCTTAATTTCCCCGAACCCCCAAAATCAAATTAGTTAAATTCTACTTATTTGAAACTAAGATCTTATTACTGAAATAACACGCGTGAAAGTAGGGTAAAGAAACCTGATAACAAAGTTTGTGTAGCAACTTTGAAAATAATGCATGCATATGATATGTGCAGGGAAAATTTCCTTTATAAGAGAGAAAAGATAAAAGCAAATTACGTAACACTTGTAAGGGCCAATGAATATTTAGCAATTTGCAAATATCTCCTTTCATAAATAACCAATATGAATGAAACCAAACTTTTTTGAAAGACAAATAAAAACGCTTCTCAACAAATATAGTATCACTTAAAATGGAATTTGAATGAGCAAGATAAGCACGAATTGATTCCACAACTGTACATAGCAATAGACCAGCCCTTACTCACAAATGTAAAGACCCTTCTTCTGGATGTTGTACATAGCATGTTCTGGCCTGATTTTAAAGCCATTATTGTGCAGCAGCTTTTCTTGGAAAAAAAAAAGAAGCTGAAATCCTTTATGTGACCCATGATGTTACTACATAACTGATATTTTAATCCATGAGAAGTACTTTTGGGTTTTCATTTTATTAGGCAATATAAGATATTGAGATTGGCTGAAGACCCAATATAGCCAAAGCATTTTCTCAGCGGGAAGCTTCGGCTAGCGTCAAAAAAACGTAAACAGAATTCTAAGCCCTGAAATTAGGGAGATCAAATATAGCCGAACAAGATGTTTGCATTAATTAAGAAGTTATTACCCAGTAGCAACTGATGATATGACACATAAAAAAGTAAATCGAGAAGACTACACAATGTAGCAATCCAGAGAGGGCCAACAAAGTCTCCAATTAGCCACTATGTGAACCTATATTTCCTACATGATAAGGGCAGAGAAAAATAAACTGACAACTAAGATGGACATAATTTTGTACTCACATCAGCTCACAATCAGAATAGCATATGAATCTGTACTAAATTAAATGCGAATAAAAAAGAAAAGGTTCCGTGCGCATATATATAAAAGAAAAGAAAACACTGGAAGCAAGGAAAAATATTTGTGAGTCACCCCATACCACAAGATTCTTTCTGTTAATGCAGTCCTTGCAGGTAACACCAGATGAGTCATTTACTTCAAATGTGCGGAGTGCCATAATGCATCCACAGTGAACTTGCTGCACAGGATCCCGTATTAAAATACGCTAAAACTTTCTTAAAACAAGAACAGTTTTAGAAAACTTTTTCAATAAATTTATCTAACCATAAATTAGCTAGGGACAAGAGAATGATTCTGAGCTCACCCAATCGCAATCATCACATTTCCTCCATCCATCTTCATCTGCGTGATGCAGGTGGCAGAAAGTGCCGTCTTCATAGGCCTCACTGCACAAGGAACACATATAAAAGACCAATAACAACTATTAACATAGTTAAACCACCGTGTAAAGCCAAATTTAAATCCACATAAACAACTGTTAAAAGCCAAAAAGGCCTTTTTCATTCATGAAATAGTTCACTACTTGCCCTCTTACGTGCTTCCTTGCTATCTGTTTTTAAAGTCGTTGCACCTAGAGGCGCTATTGACTTATATTTTGGCGCTTACACACAAAAACAATTAGAAGATAAAAAATCCCCTCCCCCTACCCCCATAAATTAACAAGAGAAGAGATCAAACCAAGGAATTAAATATCGAATGATACGCGAAATCAGGTACGTAATAGGGTGTCTGATACAAGTGTAAAACTTGCCAATACGACCAATATAGAGCCCATAAATAGCCAATGCAGCAAAAAATATCCAATACAGAAGACATGGCCTATAACTTCACACCAAGGCCCGCGAGGCCCGCGACCTATTATGCAACACCGAAAACACTTTCTCTAAGCGATGTCGCGACCATTATCGTGATCGAGATCGCGACCTCGTCCATGATATTATTTCCCTAGTTTAAAACATACTTTTGCGTTTGCGTGTTCGCACTGTCACAGCTGCGAATCTAGGTGTGAATCACTCAAAAATCAAAATGTTGCTCCCACATTGTAGCAACTGTTACTGCAATAGCAAAAGCAACTGAAATCTTGTTATATCAAGGAAATATCATTTGAGCTTGAGCTGCTCATCCATTTATTATGTAGTATGTTATATTAACTTCATATGCGCCAAAATCCAATCCCTCACCCCCCGGAAATAAAACTAAACAAAATAAAATGCCTAGCATCAGTTTTTACTAGCCTTCTATAAAGGGGCCTACATGTGCAACAAGCTCTTAATGACCTAAGGCTACCTGCCAAATGCGTCCAACTTTGTTGGAAGAAACCAGAAAACCCTCAAGCAAGTCATTTTTTTTATGAAAAGCACTGTCTTCCATTCCTTGACATGCTGCAAATCAGAAACAGAAGATTCCCCTATCTGTGCTAGTGCTGCTAGGTCTCTCTAGAACCAGTTAGATTCGTTGTGGTAACGCTGATGATGCATATGAATCTACAATGTTTTTTGTTACCCGTATTTTCTACTTCCTAATACTTAAACCAAGTTTAATGTTAATGCATCTCTTCCCAATTGATGTTTGTGGTCCAAACTGAACCAAGCCATTATATGGATCCATCACTATGATTTGACTCCGCTAAGGGTGTTCCACTGCAGTGGTTCCTGATGGTTCCCGCTTAATGTTAACGTGAATTTAATCCTTTTCATATTAATAGACACCCAATTTAAAAAGAGTCTAAAGACACATCCAGCAACCATGCTAACTCAATCCAAAAACTTCCTCAGGTCATGAGACATATGTTCAGCAACTAAAACCATACTGATACAGCTATATAGAAACAGAGTTAAAACTTTTTTAGAGTAAACTTGATGCTAGTGATCAAAAGTTCCTTCCATGATTTGACAACTAATGGTCATTGACTACAGTAGTAGGGATCAGCATCACCGAGGTACTTATACGTACAAGAACGTCAAAAAGGTTCCCTCCACTAGACAAAGGGCTGTCCTAGTCAGAGACTATTTCTTGGTCCGAGAATGCGTTTGTGGAAAGTGGAAAGGCGGCAGATTTTGAAAACTGCTTTGGTGGTTGATAAGGGCAGGCAAACTGTTTCAAGTGTCTTCTATTAGAAGGGTCATCAAACATTGACCGGAGAAAGATATCACGAGAAAGTAGATATCTCAAAAGGAAGAGTGATACGAGAATCTCTTGAGTTCTAAGTGTAGATGGTTGCTGTGTTAAAAGGCTTTCTTTAGATAGAAAAACAATTATGTAACTAAGGAAGCAACGACGTACAAGGGTGGGACAACTAATGAGTGTCCAACAAGCAAAACAACAAAATCCCCCAACTGCGGCATAACTAACAAATGAACACCTAAATTGAGATCCGAAACACCCATACCCTCCATGCAACTGGACAGTGACGACTTAATGGGTTAACCAAGTCCCGCATCAAACTAAGAACCTTCATTCCTACCCTTCCTATCCCCTAACCATACCATTTCTTACCATCACGATTTATGAAAGATGCTAAGTGCTGCAAAAACCTTTCCACCCTCTTCTTCTGCTTTAGACCATATCAAGAAAACTCCATTTTTCTTTCTATCATAAACCTTATCAAAAGCTATTCAAGTGTCAGATCCATGATGTGGGGAAGTTATTATAAACCCTTCAAGACGAACACTGGCAAAGGAGTTGGCATTAAGTGCTCGGCTGCAAATCTGAGTTACTTCATATAGTCACTGGATCTATGCTTTGCTTCTTCTTTTTCTTATATCGCAAAGGATCTACCCACTTCCTCCTTGTATGGGAAAAAAATCACATTGGATCAAATCCAAACATAACAGAGTACTTATTTATTTAATTCCTTTATTAAAGAAAACAATAGTTCCTCCATTGAAGGGATAGACAAGCCATAACAACTTGTGATAAATAAACAATCTTAACTTAATTAATTAAAGCAACCTTTACCACAATCAATCACTAAATATGAGCTTTACTCTGAGTCTGACCCAACACTAGAAAGAGAGAAAGAGCAAAGTGAAACACAAAAAAAAAAACAGAAAAGAGAAAAAAATGAATTGCTACATACAATAGTTTGTGACTGTGTGGATGAGGACACCAATGCAGGGAGACGAATGGTACCGGTAAATCAGCAGGTTATTTAGTTAACACATTAACAAATTGAAGATTTCCATCACCAGGAAGATAAAAGGTGCATCAAGGAAAAGGAAATACCCTAAGGTAAAAGAGCAAATCAGAAAAAAGAGAGAAAGAGCAAACAGATGCAGATGCTTGACCCATTTTTCTTTAAAAAACAAAATTAGTTACTTATTCTATCAATAAAAGAAAGCCAAAAATACATAGAGAAGTAAAGTTGAAGAGACTCAAACAACTACAGAAGAATATAACGTGAAATCCAGGAAATAATCATGCAAGGCTAAATCTTACGAGCAACGAGGACAAAGTTGTGCATAGGTACAATCCTTAAGACACCATCCATTTCGGGGACTGTCCACCACAGTATTACAAAAACTGCACTTCTTGCTGCTTGAAGCCATCAAATCTGGAAGCAGAAGAGAAATACAGAAATAAAGCACAGAGAGATGGAAGCAGAGATAGAGTGAGCCAAATGCATATGCAAATGAACGTTTTTACCCAGTAACTATAGGAAACAAAAACCCAATAAGGACAAGTCATTTATGGAAGGAGTCAGGTGTTTCCATGTTTGCCATAACATCAAGTGAAACTTGAATGGGAGGGGCAAAAAATGCAATGTAGCATAGATATGTACAAAATTAGTGTCAATGGCCTTTTATGGTATGCAATCATGACAAGATTGTGTTTACACTAATAGCAACAGAATTTGAATCCATAAAGCATAGGGGATTTGGCAGCGCATAGATAGATAATACACAAAAACTTGTTTAAGACGGTCTTATTGTAACTTTTTGTGAGATGAGGGTTCCTTTTAGTGAAACAAGGTCATTGCTCATAATAAGTGAACCCTACATTTCTAAATAGTGACCCCATTTTTCTGTGAGTTGGTCTTACACATGACTTGCTCTAGATAATATTGGCTTGGATAAAGAAAATTAGAGAGTTCCTATTTTGTCATACAAGACACTGAGAAGTCTTGCATTCTATTTTGCTAGCATTCTTGAACTACAAATTGTCAAAGTTCTTTTTCTGTTTGCAATGCAGGGAGATTATTATTCAGAAAATTCGCACCACATAGACCTGCCAAGTCGTGTACTTTTAAATATTGGCCATGCATGTTAATACTCACATAATATATTTTTTATATCCAAATTAAAATGGCAATATTATTTCCGACTGGTGGGCCGGTGGTGGACATAACCCCCCCCCCCCCTCCTACTGGTTAGTCTAGTAGGTTTTGTGCAATTTTGTTGGATAGTAATACATCCTAAGCAACCTCAACAAACCTAACCAAAGAAAAGGATAAGAAATTGTAAGAAGATAGATACACAAGCCATGCAAGATCAACCAAAACCATGCACCTCACCTCTTTCTCATTTCCTTCATCTTGCTAGGGAATTGATCACCTTGCAACATCAAAACTTGAGTAGATAACATTGTGCACGCTTCTGATAACTGACAGATAAATCAAATCATTTCCTTTCATTTAGAAATTTGTTTCAGTTAGGGGATCACGCAACATGCTTAATATTTTGAACAAACTACATCTGCAGCAGAAAATAGACCATAAGTTTGGAAACAACTAGTCACTTGACAGAAATAGGAAAGATTTTATAACTCAAAAGGCTGCTCCTTACTTGTCACTACAAAAAAGTGAACTCCTCAGGATTCTCAGTTATGATATTAAACAGATGCCGTATCTTGGAATTTATTGGCTATCCACACAAAGCAACTCTAAATATTGAGTAAGCTTCACCTCAACCCCTATCTTATAGGGCTGCCCAAGAGCATTCCTTGTTTTCAGAGTGAAGTGGGGAACTTTTGCAAACTCAGATAGGTTACCAACATTACAGAACAGAGGAACAGGAGTTTCGCAAATATTAATAATATGACCCCAAAATAAAATAAAATAAAAAGAGCAAGGTTGACTTCTAGTTCCATCTGTTCTACATTATGAAGGAGCCAATTCACAACATTATTCCACTCGTGAAAGTTGTTTCATGAACACTCATCAACATCACCATTGCTCCAGTGCCTCCAACGAGGCTCCCACCTAGGCGGGGTAAGGGGGTTTCGGTTGTAGCAGCCTATTTCCACAGAGTGGTTGTTTCCGTTTAACTCTTGCTCCTATCCACAACTTCACATTAAATAATACTCCAGTATCAACCAGTTTGATGAGTCGTTTTGATTTAGTCCATTATATGCCAAAAAGAAAGAGTAGTGAATCAACTCTTTTGGTGCCAGTAGAAATGGACTTCGTTTTATGAACGCTCATAGCCCTTAGTGAAAGACTTCAATCAATCATGGTGACAGGAAGGCACCCAAAGCATTGCACTCTTGTTGTATGAAAATATGAAAATCCAAATTGCCAATCTATCAATAGAATATCACTATTGGCAACACAACTCAGAAAGATCTTCATTCCAGTTTTTTCAAAGACATCGGGCTTCACAAAACAAATCTCTTATTTATGACTCGTACAATAAACCTAAAGGCGAGTAACCCCTCTCTCATACATTCGCCAAAAACTTTATATTTATGCCATCACAAGTGAACCCATATGCAATTAAACCGTCCTGAAAATGCCTAGTCCACAAAAATCCACTATTTTCTCTTTTATGAACCTAAACCCATTCACCAAAAGGTACAGCAATAGAGACCAATACATACCAAATACGGCAATACCATCAGAATTATAAAAGATGCGATGGGATTTCATTCACTAACAACTAACAAAGACAACAAATTGATTAAATGTGATGATAAACCCTGCCCATATTTAACAATACATACAAAGAAGAATCACTTACAAGGAAACGCCATGGAGACAATAGAAGGGCATTGTTGAACTGTTTAGTAGCATAGATGCCCATGTCTGAATTTGGAGAACCCAGCATAGATGGGAATGGGATGATGCATAATGGTGCAGTTAGACATGAGAATACAACAACCCAGATGATGAATTTGGTTCCAAAGATCAGAGAGTATTTGTTTGTCTGAGGGCAGGTGTCGCACTTTGCCCCATATTGCCTATTGGGACTCAAGCACTCAACGAATGAAGAATTCCCAAGATGGTAAGTTTAAATTGAAGACAAAGATTTTAAATTGATTTTGAATCCAAGTCCAACTATCAACTCTCCAAAACAATTTTTTTTGCTGAAATAAACAAAAATAAATTGGGGAGAACAGACTCTAATATCGTATGAGACGGTTTTTTTTTTTTTTGGATGAAAACATTAGAATTGTCATTAGGGAGTCTTGACCTTGAAACCTCTTAAAATTGATAAGTGACTCAAATCATCTTTGCTAAACTTCTTATATCTTATGAGACAATTTTACCGTGGGATAACTGTTACATTTACACAAAACCGACAATATTTGCACATAAAGTTCTTCCACTTTTTTTAATTTGTAGAGTCTTTTGTGAACGATAATCCATATATTGTACTTGTAGTACTGAAAAGGGGTGATATTATGTAGTATAATAGCTGCACCAAAAACAAAATTTACTCAAAACAGCTCTACAAATCAAAACATTAATGATTAACACACGGTAAGTCCTCAATTTGAGCGAATGTCCAAACGAAGGGAGTTTATTCAGGAAAATATTTGGTTGACTCAGTGGGTGGATAACCCATATTTCCTTTGTATCTATCTCTCTCTCTCCTACCTTAAATATCATTTCTTGGAAATAGAGGAGAGAGAAATTGAAAATAGAGCAGAGAGATAAGACACAAATGGAAGGTGGGTTGCCAACCCAATGGGTGGATATATCATTCTCCGTTTATCCATCATCTTACCAATCAATTTGCCCCTATTTGCCGAACAAACATTGCTTGGTTAACTACTTGGGTATTACAGGCTGAAAAGCACATTTTACGCTCAGCTAGTCAGCTTAATGGAATTTACCATGAGACAATTAAGATAAGCAAAAAATACTATGGAACAATTAAAAGGAGAAAAAGAACAAAAGTGGAGATTAATCATCTCTGTCGTCATTCAACGAGCTTGAGAGACATCTCCCAGATTTGCATCTGAGTAGACTCGCTTCCACCGCCACTGTCATGCAATATTGAAGCTCACTCCATGTTCTTCATGGACCGGCTTTGTCGATGCGCAACACTCGCCTCATAACACCACCCATCGCTGGCAAGTGAGAACAATCACGGAGGATAAAACTAAATAAGGAGAAAAGCCCAGCAACAGTACTCATCAGTTATTCAAATATGCCTCCCAACCATCCTTCTGTAGTCTTTCTGCTTTCACTAACACATCATCCCTTGTATCTTCAAGGTACTGGGCCATCCTGCAGAGAAGAAATATGTATTACAACTTAAGACAAAGCTCAATTTTTTTTTAGGTTTAGCAGTATCTAACATCTCTCTCAAGGGGGGGTTCAAAGGTGTCGCAACCTATCCTGCAGGTCTGCATTCCCAGCTCCCAGCATTCTTACTGCCAGTAAACCTGCATTTGTAGCATTGTTTATAGCAACTGTTGCCACTGGAACACCTCTAGGCATCTGCATTCAGAAGGGAACAAGTCACACTCAATTGATCGCCCAAACAAAGGGAGATGACCATGATATACACACATTGGCCAAATGAAAACTACTGAATCAAAATGACGAGCATGTTAGCTTTAATGGTAAAAGGCCATAAATGCGTGCATATATATAGTCTAAAGCGCTGGGACAAGGGCACTGGGACATAAGCGCTGACATAGGTGCTGTGACATAGACGCTGGGACATAAGTGTGGACATAGAACATAGGCGCTGGGACAAAGGAGCTGGCACTGCTGGCTCTTATGAGAGTAAAGGGAATAACGACCCAACGCCATCCGACTGATAAAAGGGTTGGAGCCCTAACACCTATAAAAGGGTCATCAACGGCTTTTTGGGACCCGATAACAAGGGAATCCCATGTCCCGGGGTAACCCCTGTATATGGTGCAAAAATAACAACCTTGGTCACAAGGCCCTCCGGAACCCCAAAAACGGTGTATTATAGCCTTCAATTTTCGGCTTCCCGAGCCCTAGTTGAGATTTTTGCCCTAATATCTCCACGCGATCCATTGTGGCCAAGAGGACCCCCGATGCCCCGGGTAGGTCATCCGGATCCATATTCACCCATGGTTTAGGTGTTCCAACCCTTAGAGTAGGTGACGAGTGAAATGGTCGTCCAAACCTAATAGGGACCCGATAACCAACCCCGGGGGGCTCCCATGTCCCCTAGGGGTCTCCCGTATGATATGGTGCAAAAATAACAACTTTCATTCTGGGCCCTCCGGAAGCCCATAAAATGTGGATTATAGTCTTTAATTTTCGGCTTCCCGGGACCCGGTTGACTTTTTTAGCCAAACAGTTCTAAGGGGTCCATTGTGACCCAAGAGGACCCCCGGTGCTCTAAAAAGGTCATCCAGGTCCCTCATCTCAGTATTTACTCATGATTTTGGTGATCCTGCCCTAAAAGTAAATGACCAGTAAAATGGTCATTCCAGCCTCAGGGCCTCTCATGTTCCCTAGGGGTCTCCCATAGACCCATACCATACGATATAGTGCAAACATCAGAAGTATTCAGCTTTTATATAACCCTGGTAAAAAAAAAAAAAACCTGGTAAACTTCCCAACAATGCACCAACTCATGTTTGCTATCCACAAAAAGTATCCATAATAGCTCAATGATTCTTCAAAAAAAATGTTCTTTTGCAAGATTGGGCTCCTGACAAAGTTCTAAAGAACCGAGATTTCCATGACATTGAACTCCTAACACAAAAAAGATTTGAGGCAACAAAAAGATTTCCTCACTCCTTGAATCCATTATTATCAAAGGCTTGCTCAAGGGGCCCATTGGTATTTGCATTCCAGCAAGTGAGAAACATTCAATTGCGATCTGCATTAGTAATTTAGTACAGTACCTGAACTATGGATAAGAGGGAGTCAAGCCCGTCCAATGAGGAAGCACGTACAGGAACTCCAATTACGGGCAAGGGCGTCAGTGCAGCCACCATACCTGAAAGACTTCTTAAAATAAATGTAGATCCACTAAGGACTCATTGATCTACATGATGAAACACGGGTTAAATTTGTAACCTGGCAAATGTGCTGCACCACCAGCGCCAGCAATGATGACTTGTACACCTCGTTCCCGAGCAGCCATGGCATATGAAAACATCATTTCTGGTGTCCTGTGTGCCGAAACAATTCTCACCTGCGTAATTTTTAATTATCAAATTCAAGAGCGATAAAAATGGTGACTCGTCACAGACAAAAAACAAAATGATTCACATAAATATTCAGAGACAATTCACCTCATGTGCCACCCCAAACATATTTAAAATGCGCGCAGCATCCTTCATGACTGGAAGATCCGAATCAGATCCCATTATGATCCCAACTTGAGGTGAGGTTGCATCTGAAACACATGGAACAAAATTTTCAATAGTCAAGAAGTCAACAAAATCTCCCAAAACAGAGCTGCAGCTATATATGTCACAAAATAATGGTTGATAAATTTCAGGAATTAGCTTTCTTTCCTCAAATTCAATTGTTTATTAGGGTTTAAAGCTGTGATTGTTTCACAGTTTCACATATATCAGGACACTACTTATGCTACATGAGTACAATTAAGTAGCACTAACCAGCTGATTGACCCTCTGGCTTTTCATCTGCTATCAAGGATTTCAGTTGTCCCTCCACGGTGCCCACAGAAGAGCCAACAATTGTGATGTGACCCATCTTCCGTTGCATTTTCATTTCTGCAATGACATTTTTCACATTGATGGTTTTATCAAATTACCCTCGGTAGGATGGGAGAACATAAGAAACAAAAGAACAAATTCCATTCACAAACCTGACTTGTCATACCAATGAATAGATGCCCCTGGGGCACTCAACGCTCTTCTCAAAAGTTGATGGGCTAGAAAGAAACCCCGTTCACCCTATAAAGATAATAATTTGAGTTAGCATCATTTTGCACTACAGAATGTGCAGCAAAAGACAGAAATAAGCTAATTACTTTCTCAAAAGAAAACTCAAATTCCTTAAAAAAGACTCATGACTTCGATCTTTATTTCTTTTCAAATGGATCAAATCAATGCCACTGAAATGGAAAATGAAAGTAAATTACCTCATCTTCTCCCAATATGTTATACATTATTGCAGCTGGTGTCTTCATTGATGGATCACCAAGTGGAAGACCAACAACTGCCCGCAAGTGCTGCTCATACTGAGAGGTGTAACAAGATTCTATTGTATGATGACCACTATTATGTGGTCTAGGAGCTACTTCATTCAGCAAAATCTACAATCACAATGTTGGTTTTAAAGGTAACAACAAGCATACAAAACAATCTGTAACTACGATTCAACTACAGAGCTTTCAAAGCACCGGGGGGGGGGTTAAATGAAATCAACCTGTCCATCCTCTGTCAGGAACAACTCGACTGCAAACACACCAGCTCCTTCCAGTGAGCTCACAGCTGTGCTTGCAACATCAGCAGCAAGTTTTCTGATTTTCCATGGTACTACAGCAGGTGCCTTAACTACATGGCAAATGTTTTCCCTACCAAAAACATCCTCAGTTAATAAATACAAATACTTTTTATAGGTAAAAAGTAATGTCCAGTTTTTATTAAAATAATGACACCGCGTACTTGTGTATAGTTTCGACAACGGGATAAGATAAGATAGAATTGTCTCTTCCTCTTGCCACAATTACAGCCAACTCCTGAAGCAGAAAGAGAGTATAACCGTGTCAATTGTCAAAAGGAAATAGAGAATTTTCATCCAACAGTCAAGCAGTATAGAGTATACTACTGTATTTGATGATGCATCGAAGAAAAACAACATGACCATGCTCAAAAACTAGATGAGTGTACTGCATCAGATAGTCATAAAAGCCTTCTTTAAGGCCATTTATGCACATTTTAGAGCAGTTGACAAATGTTACCAAATGTGATTTTGAGAATTCAATTCGCTAGAAAGAAGAGTAACTTTGTCATTAAAAGAATTACTGTTTTCTGGGTCCGCACCACAACAAGATCCTCATCAGAATGACCCTAATTCAGTAAATGAACTCATGGACCTCCATGTCAGACATAGAAACTCATGATTGTCAACAACCCATTATTGTCCTATATATGAGACTAACCTTTACAAATGCAGCCCATTTCTCAACATATAAGCCTCGTTCATATCCTCCAAGAGCTGCAATAATATAAACCGTACATCAAAATATAAATAGTCAAAAAGAGGTAATATCTGGGAAAAAACATGAAGACAGGGGTCAAGAGATGTTCTACATGAAAGAAGGAAATGGAGACACAAAACAATTCAGCAACAATTTTCTTCTGAGATGCTGCCTAGTGAATTGTGACAATCCGAGAGGTTGTAGGATCCCAAAACAGTCAAGTATTTACCAATTGTTGATAACTCCATGTTATGATACAAATGCTTCAATTAATACATCAGGTTAATCGAATTTTATAGAACTGCATAAGTACACTCTTCCAATGTTAATTTGTTGTAAAAGATTCAACAACCAATGTTAGAAACATACTTCCTCTATATAGATGGAACTTCATAGCACAGTCTAGTTGTAAAATAAGCACATTATTCCAATCATCTACTCATATTTCAGAGAGATCTCACACGCTTTTTCCTTAATCTTCACCTTTTATATGAAAACAGAATTAAACATACCTTAACTAACACAATTTTTTACGAATATTCAAGTAATTTATTAGCACACATCAACTCAAATCCGGTGATCCTACAAATTTGGTCCCCTTCCATTGAAAATATAAAGAAAATAACTTGAACTAACAAATGGTTTTCAAATTCTTATCCATTACTTTCATAACCCACAGAATACATTTGTTTGAATCTAGGTTGCACGGAAACGTGAAACGCGAAACGTGAAACGCGAAACGGGAAACGTCAATTCTCAAAATGCCGGAAACGCGGAAACGTCCTCACAAAAAAAATATTAAAAAAACAGAAAAGAGAGAGAAGGAATATGTTGGGTTAGATGAAGAAGTTAGGGGTTTAGAAAGAAAATAAGGTTTTTTTTTTCTTTTTTTTTGCTGGAAATCATAGTGACGTTTCGCGCGCGTTTTTTCTTCAGTTTGGCGTTTCGGCCGCGTTTTTTCTTCAGTATGGCGTTTCGCGCGCGTTTCTTTTTCAGCCAGCCGTTTCTCTCGTGTTTTGTTTTATGTTCAGCGTTTCGAATGCGTTTCGATTACGTTTCCGTTTCCGAAACGTTTCGGAAACGCGAAACGTTGCCTCTTTCACGTTTCGGTGCTTCATTGGTTTGAATAAAGATAGCAAAGAAACACATAAGATTAAGATTGTACCAGTCAGTGCAGAAGAAAGATCCTCTTCACACTTCGCAACAGCATTACCACGCCCATCATAGGCAAGCCTTTTACTCTTGATCATAAGAGGATAACCAAAACGCTTCCCAGCTTCCCTAGCACTTTCAAGATCGTCTATCTGCATAGAGCATTTTGGATCAAAATGACCCCATAGAAAGCAAAACAAGTTAAATACTTTAAGGCGACACCAAAAGTCATTAGGGGAATAACTACAAAGTACATAGCTCCATTACATTCCTATAAAGACAGAGCTACTAACCTGCATAAACTCAGGCAAAGGAATCCCATGTCGAGAGAAGTGTACTTTCTGTAGATATTTATCCTGCATTATCCGCAGTCTAGACATATAAGCTCCAGCACATCAATCAAAAAGCTTGAGTAGAAGAAGTAATAGTATCATCGCAAGATACGATCATAACTTCCTGTTATTGCACAGCCTTTCATAAACATGGAGAAAAGCAGGAATCGCATAACCATTATGTTTGACACCTGAATGTTCCTGACTTAATCTTCAAGTACCAACTTCATGAATGATCCATGTTTATCACATATGTTTATATAGGCACCATATATTCTGAATGTGAGTTCTATACCTGAATTATCCTAATAGTAGAGGCTTTAGGTTGGCAATCAACTCCTTGTCGCTCCAGCTTATCAAGTGTGTCGACATCAACATGCTCAATCTCCACAGTCAAAACTCCACATCTAACTAACAAAAGACATTTCCATTGGAATCATAGAAATAAACAAACTTGGAAAAGGAAAAACTCACGTTTCCGTTGGAATAAACAGTATTACAGTAGTACAGTAATCCAACCTCTTTGCAAATTCCTCTACAGTGGCACTGTCATCAAAGCTCCCAACCATATGATGATATGACAAAGAACTAGCCGGACAGTTCTCTGATGGGTCCAAGATCACTACTTTGATTGCCATTTCTGATGCAGCTTGGCATAACATACGCCCTAATTGCCCACCTCCCAAAACACCCACAATTTTTTCGGACACACCATGAACAGGCAAGTCTTCATTCCTGAACAGAACAAAGCAACCAGGCAAAGTCCCCTTAAAAATTGCACTTCCATTCTACGTCATAGTATACAGCTTTACATGTTTCCAGCATCAAGTTTGAACACTAAAATATCTAGAACTCCAACTTAAATGCCATCCCAACTAATTCCTAAATTAATCAACCCCTAATTTCCCCACTTAATTATCATCAAAAAACCTAAAGTTACAATCTTTTGGGGATGAATAGTCAGAAAAAAACAAACTTACAAAATTACCCATATCAATTAACAAGTAAACAAACAATGGGATACCCATCAATAAACTAAAAGATAGATAAATAAACAGCAATTAATAATTCACAAATTGATGTCCTAAAAATAACACCCAATATAAAAGTTGAAAGAAACATACTTGATAGAAGCTTCAGTTGAAGCTTTACAAGTGAATGAAGAGGACCCCACATGTTTATTTGCCTTAAAAGACAAAGAAGAAGATGAAGAAGCAAAGTTAAGGTCCATAGAAAACCCTAAGGATGTGGGTGTTGTAGAGGAGAGAGAAAGAGCAGTTAGTGTGGTATGACTGATGCTGCTGGGCAATGAGCAGAGAGAACCTGCCTGTATTTGTTGAAGAAGCATTGGAGAAACTCTCAGTTGTTGTTGATGTCCCTTTCTCTTTCTCTTTCTCTTTCTCTTTCTCTCTCTAGTTTCCAGTGTTGTTTGAGTTGTTGATAGCCGTAGGTCTTTCGTTTCAGGTTCTGATTCTTAATCGGCCTTTGAACGCAACTCATTAAGCGCGCCCTAATACGGGCCGGTCCACTCAAAAGCGGGTCTCGGGTCAAACGATTAATTTTTCTTATTTTTTTTTTTGTTAAACCAAACTTTTTCAAAAGTGCTACGCTAATTGCTAAATGAATACTCCATCCGTCTCACTTTAATTACCACTACGTAAATTTTGACAGGCAGTTAGTATATGAATCACATTTTATGAAAGGGATAATCAAAACACGACAGATAGACTGATATATAAATTTGATAGCGTTGTTTGTCAATCATTTTAATAGTTTAGATCTTTCTACGCAAATTGTGTAATTGGAATTATATAAGCAACCAAGCAAGATTGAATTACTTGGTCCAAATCATTTGTTTGAGGGAAACTTGGTCCAAATTATCATTAAACTCCTACTTCTTCTAGTATTTCAGTTTTAATTATGGTGATTTTTTTATTAGGTGAATTACAGTGTGTATGTAATGATGTTTAGCGAGGGTTCAATGCACTTGTTTGAGCATTTACTCCCTAAACATAATTGCAAATTCGCAACTAAAGTTAAACTGAGGAATGGACCAGTGATCGGATTGGGCCTAGCCTACCGACCAAGAGCTGTATCACATTTGAACAGCTATTTTGCCCAGAAGTCAGACCGACCTGAAGCCATTAAACTTCCATTTACCAGGTCCCTCAACTGGCTTCAGTACCAGGAAATTGCACTTAGCTGCTCGGTTTTAAGTTTCAAAGCACATAAAATACATTAATACATTATCCGAAGTCTCATTGTGCCAATACTATAAATGTCATCTTTGCTTTGTTTCTGAGCCAAACATGTACAGCAAGCAGAAGACACAGGAAAATGGCAGACGATACGATAATAATAATCGCTGACCAACCTGTTGCTGATCAGCAGTTTAGTCTCCCTTTACAGAATACCTCACATACTCATGCAACAACCCTAGAGCCTGTAGGAAATGGGAAAGAGGTGTTCAAAGCTGGAGTGTCCATGATTCTAATCTCAATCAGTGGACTTTCAAACCCTCCACTTGTTGTGACTTTAAACAGAGGTCACAAGCTTCTATTGATGGTGTTCTCCTTTGCCATATATGTCACCTTGATGATCGGAGCTCTATTGCTCGTACTCTCAAAGGTGCTTCAGCAGGCACCAAGATTAGCACCACTGGCCGACAATTTTATTCATGTCGGCAAGGTGTTAGTGAAAACAACACTCGGATTTGGTTCATCATTGGTTTTGATGAAGGCATCCTCTTCTTGGTTGGTACTCTTCCTGATATTCATAGGAACTCTGTACATGTAAAGATCTCATGTCCTGTGCAGAAGACAAATTGTCCCTGTTCATATATATGTCTCGTTACTTTCTACAACTTACTTTTGTATTTTGCCCTCTCGATTATTGAATACTGAAGGGCAAAGATAAGACACATAGTAGATACATCCATCCAATTATGATTTCTAACATTAGCTGTATAATTATTGTGACCGTAGGCGTCAAGCATAAACCACACTAATAAAGCACCATCACATTCACCATGAGGATATAATTGAAACTAACTGTAATGGCTACTTGCTTACCCTTGGTACTAGATGAATTTCAGTTTTTTGTATCAAGGAAAATGCGATGTCAAAAGAAGTTATCACAGCCACAGGAATTGCTGACCGAAGATGAAGTAATAGACCCTGCAAGTGATGCACTGGTTTATCAACAGATAAACATGTACTACAATCATATTCTATACACAGAGACCAGCCTATTAAGCCCCTTAGTCTTGAATGATCTTTCCAAGTTCTATGGGGAAATTCGCACACAGACAAATTAGCACACAGACTTACAGACATGTTGCTTGTCCAGTTACACTCATGTAAGACAGAATTGAGTGCGGACAAACAAGAACCAAGCTAGTGTAATCCCACCCCTCGCAAGGGATGGGAGCACACATATATCGAAAGTTGCATAATTGTGTGCTCCAGAGAATGAATAACTATATCATTTAGATTCAGACTCGTAAGGAAATCGTTGTTGAAAAATTCTATACAGAAAATTGGCACCTGAGGTTTGAGCAAAACTGATAAGTAATTACACTTCTCAAGAGAACGAGAATTCCAAACCATGGTGTCTCTGACCAAGATTCCCAAGAGCAAAAAGAGAAAACCAAGGCGTATCTCACTTTATGCTAGCAGCTTGTACGGTATCTAGGTACTCAATCATATAATGATTTTGCAGATTGTACTCTCACTTTCTTTGTTCCAAGCTTCTCGACCTTTTCTGAGGACTTCTCCATTTTTGAAATCGCTTTTGCAATTGCCTTCATCTTCCGCACATTCTTTGACCTCTTCATCTGAACCCCTTTTGTTTTTACCTTTCTGCAATAAGGGTGACAACGATGAGAAGATGACAAAACTACAATGTCACTACTGAGACAATAAGGAAGTTGTTCATATAGTTCTCAATCAGCACAAAGCGACTTCTCTTAGCTAAGTATCAAACGGAAAATTTGGTGAAAACGCCCTATAGTTTACCATGTTTTGTAGAGAACACCCTAATAAGGTAAACTTTGTCAAGTACCCCGGAAAAAAAATACTGTAATAAACAAACATATTTAGCCCCCCCCCCCAATTTAATTTTCCGACCAACTTCAGTCTCTTGTTTCCGGATTTGCCCTCACCCGCAAAAAATCACAAACACCATTTTCCCTTGCAGCAATGGAAAAGCCAAAAGATTTCAAACACCAACCCATCCTTCTAAAGAGTATACCAAGGAGTCAAACATAAATCCATCTAATCTTCGCTAACAAAACCCAATTTGTCTTATTTATCTACCTTAACCATTTCCACTGAGCAACATAATATCTCTCATCTTCTCTCAGTAAATGAACATCCTCTTCACACATTGAACTTTCCTTGGGCAGACAACTAAACTAGAAACTCCATTCACCCAATATGTTACAAAAATACTGTTTCAATATAACAAATAACACAACAAGAATAAGTTGCCTTTGAACTCTGTTTCAATATAACAAATACTCATCTCGGCACACATTTTTGCCACAGTTCCAATCCGTTCGGTAAATATACTACAAATTAAAAAGCATTATTGCAATAAACTTTACACTAAACATCCTCAACTAAATATTCAATTTACAAACTTTTTTTGACAATATTTATCAATTTAATATGTTGCAAAATATAGTCAGTATGCTAAAGATAAATGAGGTTATGAAATTGACTAACCTGGCCAGAAACCCGGATCCTCCAGCTGATTCAGATGTGTCCATTGCTGTAAAGACGTTAAATGTGAGATTTAACCATTTATTCAATAAAATAATTACGCTAAATGTGAGCCCAAAACAAAGAATTAATAATTATGAAATTCAGAAAAATGAAGAAACAAGAACCTTGAGGTAAATCAGTAATGGTGTGCTCGGTGGTGTCCATTGGAGCTTTATCAGAATTCTTCTTCTTGGTTCTATTCTTCGCCATCGTTGTCCGCTTACGGTTGCCGAAGAAGGGAGGAGAGAGAGAATTCAGCAATGGCGGAATATACAGTTACGCAAAACCCTAACTCTGATTGATGATGTTTTTGCTTTGGCGGGTTTGTTATGGGCCTTATGGAAATAGCAATTTTAACGTTTGATTAAAACTGGGCTGAAAGATGGGCTTGTCTCTGGGCTATAAGTTGGTCTTTGGATTTAGAACATGCGCTTATTGTTTGGATTACATCTTACATTTACGGGCTACAACATTAGACCCGGCCAAAATGTCACTGGTTACTAGACCTGGCAAACGGGTCGGTAAGGTCGGGGTCGGGTCGAATACGAATCGGGTCAAATACGGATTCGGGTTACCCAATGGCTTTGACAAATGTTGTCTCACAGTTTTCGGGTTCGGGCCGAGTCATTTCGGTCTCAGGTCAAAATAGGTCGGGTCATTTCGGGTTTGAATCTTTTTGAGTCGGGTTTCGGTCGGGTCTGCGGCGGTCGGGTTCGGGTTGGTTATTGGGTCGGTCATCGGGTGGGATCAATTTTTGCCAGCTCTAGTCACTTATGATGGCTCGGCCCATAACTACTAACTCCATTATTTTTATTTTATTTGAAGACTAACTCTATTATTTTTATTTTTTTCATCAATAAATAAATAATAACTCAGCGACTTTGCCTATTTTGGGGCAATTTTTTTTTTTTTAATTAATAATGATTTTTTGGTGAAATTATTTTTCAAATATAAATGTTGTTGGGCTCGCCGAAAATTCAACTTTTGGGAGTATGCGTAACAAGTTATTTTATTTTTAGAGTTATGTAGTTGTCACTTTTTAAATACCAACTTCGTAAAATGGAATGTCAATTTGAATATTTTGGCATAAACACTATCTATCTTGGTCCCATGGAGCTAGGCCATCATGGTAATATTCCAAATGAGAAGAGACATTTTAAGGATTATTGCCAAAAGTAACTGGGACTTGGGATAGGGGGTTGCGGGGTTCTAGCTAGATTTTCCGTTGCTCTTTTATAGTAAGTGGGATAGAAGTAATTTTTTGGAGGATTCAACACGTCAACATATATAATTACATACTACACAGGTAAACTAATTACTAGGGGTAAAGATTTATCATCATATACACTACAAGATGTGCATACTATGCATAGGGACACCAATTTATTTTTTTTAACGAGGATTGAGGTGTAAAACGGAGTGAAAATCATTATAATTCATTAAATCAAAGTTTCGTTAAGACTTGAATACCTTGCGGAAAATTACAAGTAGCAGTTTGAAAACCCTCATAAAAAATACAATCTTTCAGCAAGATGCATGAGACACTAAATACCCATAACAAAACTCATTTATTCTGTTTTTTTTTTTTTATAATTGGTGCAATGCATGTCAGCATGTACTGTATTAAGTTTACAATGAAAATTTTGGGACTAATGTACGATCAAATAATATAACAGACAATTTAGTTATTACCACATTAAAATTAAATTATAGCTGGAACTAATTAAGCCCCACTTCCTTTCTGGATAAAAAGCAATACAAGTTTAATTAGCATTGAACCTCATCACCTCGCACCAACAACAGAGAAACAAATTAGAAAGAGACAAGTAAAAAGGGTTTGAGATTTTAGGTGGGCTTTAATTTATTATAACGACTTTAGATTGACTTATTCATTTGCATGATTGATTACTATTTTCGATTTGCCCTTTTCCATTAGAGCCAATTGCTTTGCCTTTTCTCCCCTCAACCACCGGCGGGGCCAAGCATTATCAATATGATTAATTATTTGTTGTTCCATTTATGTGTTTTTCTTTTTGTTTAACCACATGTTTACTTTGAATCCGGACTAAGATTAATCTTGTTTACACCAGATTAATCCACTAGAGAATAAGTGCTCTCAGTAAGTAGTTTTTTTATTTGCAAAATTCAAACCCCGGCCTTATTGGATGAAAGTACCAAACTACTCACATCAATTGTCAACCACTTGTTCCATTTATGTTACTATAGTGTTACTACCAACTTCAATAGTGATAGTTATTCTCCCCCAAAAATAAAGAGACAACCTTGTATAAGACATTATATGTTCGTTGAGTTGTAGCCTTGTGGTGTGGGTCATTTGTGGAGTTCTGGTTCGATCTATGACACGCAATCTGGCCGTTAGAAAATATATTTGCTCAGCATTAATTAGAACCAATCAATGCCAAACAAGACATATATATCACTATCCTCTGTATACGTAGTTATATTTATTCTCTGTGTGTCTTGAGATTTATTTATTAAATTTCTGGCCTCGTCATAGGAAGTAGAAAATGGATTTCAAGAGTAGTGTTGGCCACTAAATAACAGACAATTATTATTTCAAAATTATGAGCAAAAGGAGCGCAGCATGTCAGCATAAATATTCATAGACCAATAAGTGGTTGGTGTGAGTGGTTTGGCACTCTCATCCCTTAAGCAAGGTCGAGGGTTCGAATCTTGTGAATGGAAAAACTGCTTAGTGGGAGCACTTTACCCCTTTATGGGTCAACCCGGTGCGAACAAGATTAGTCTTGGTTCAAAGGGCTTGAGTGAACCTGTGATCAAACCAAAAAAAATAAATATTCATAATTTAAATGGAATTATCTCTCAGATTTTATTTATGATTATTTTTTTATATCCCACAAATTACAATTATACATGGTAGTAGGTCATTAGTTAACACCAAATCAAATGTATTTAAATATGATCACACAACACTGAGATAGATTTTAACAAACTTTGACTTTGGACACTACTGAAAAGACAAATATAAGCTATAAATTTCCTTTTTTCATATTATTTATGTAATGAATTGAATAGGAGTATCTAATACTCCCTCCGTTTTATCAAAATGTTTACACTATTTCATTTTTCTAGGTCAAAGTTTACAAACTTTGATCATGAATAAGTGAGAAAATACAAAGATTTATAATGTAAAAATGCTACATGGTAGATTCATCTTGAAAAATACTTTTGAAAAATTATAAATTAATAATTTATATATTCATATAATTATAATTATCTACAGTCAAAGTGATACATTGAAAACCGTGAAAAAGAAAATGTAAACATCTTCATGCAACGAAGGGAGTATCTATTAATATTATATTTATGTGTTAGTTTAGGTAGAAACATGTCTCCCTCTCCGTCATGCAATGTACGAACTCCTTATTGGTGCCATATATGAATTCAAAGGGATCGAAAACATTAATAATGCTCTCTCTCCCGTTGTGTCATTGACTCATTGTGTGGCATTTTTAAACTTGACTATGTAAGTTATTATTGATATTGCACGACAATAACATGTGTTGACTATATATGCTATATATACATCATACATGTGATTAGTGGCTTTCTTTTTCTCACCAAAAAGAAAAATATAGTGATTAGTGAGGGGTTGGTCTGACTCTGAGGGTTATGTATGATCTATTTGATTAATAGAAATTAAAATCAGTGGTAATAGAAGAATATAATGTCTATAACTTTATACACTATTTTTTATGTACACATCTATCTGTCTAAAAAGTGATGGGGTGAAATTATCTCCCATAATCCTATCAAAGTGACCCTAAACTATTTGAAGTCACTATTATTAGATTTTGTAAGTTATTATAACATTTAAAATTACCCATATTATTTTCTAAGTCACTCTTAAAATGTTTAAATTTTGTTCACTTTTAAATAGGATTATCTCATCGTTGGGTGGTTACATTTTGACGTTGTTAGGTGGCAAAGTAACTGATACTAAAAAAGTGTTAGCGGTTACTTTAATTTCCGCTTATAAATACAAAAAATGAATTGTGACTATATCTCATATATATATTCGCTCTAGTAGTGTTGTCTTAAGGAGACCTCGCCTCGAGGCCACCTCATACGAATTTTTGTGTATTGTAATGGAAGTGCAATAATTATTATCTATCAATATAGAATATACTAAGCATACATGCATGAGAATGAAAATAAAATACTCGTACTCCTTTTTCAACTTTGTTGTTTCTCATATTAGTTCACAAACCACACAATATATAGTAAAAAATATGCCCTGAAAGGGGTCGTACGGAGTTGGTCGTGGAACTGAAATTTCATGACAAAGGTTGTTGGAATAATGGCACCCAAAGGTTATGGGGTGGTTTGTAACCGATTTGTAATTAATTGTGGGTAATTCATATCCCATAATGTGCCACTAATAAACCCATTTAAGCTACTTTGATGGGTAGTGGGAGGTTACATTTACCATCTATAAATTGGGTGTCCATGTTCACTAGAGATGAGGTAGAGAGAAATGTGAAGCAAGACACTTCTCCTCATATCCCCATGTGTGATTAGTTTCCGGGCAATTGTATTTGTGTTAGTTCCAAACCTCCATCCATGAGTGCACTTATTTGGAGGTTGTTGTGTTAACCTTGGAGAGCGACCGGCGGAGACGATTTGCACCAAAGTCGTGCCGAAAATCGCTTTCAAGGCAGTGGCCCTCATACCACGGCGCAACGATTATTTGATAAGTCATCTACTCTATCCTTTCTATATTATTTTGTTATTGATCAATACCTTATATTTCCTACAATTTGAAAGCAATTTTATTTAAGGTATTGATTAATTGTGATTTTGTGAAGCGTCAAAATAAATTGTTGCACTTGTGATCATGCTTATTATGTTAACTTGTGTTTCACGGAAGGAAGGTGAAAAATTTAGAGGTCTATGGTGCTGGTCTTGACGTTTATATTACTACTGGCTTGTCGTGGAATTTGCTATGTAATATATTTGTTGCCAAATATTCTGTATGAATTCAGTTTATTAGGTGTAAGTGGGCTCATGAGTGGTAGTAAATGTTGGATTTTGAGAGGCCTAATTATTTGTCGTTCTTGTGTTGAGTAATTTTGTGAGAATTAATCCAAGAATCGATCTGCAATGTCTTTCTGGAAAATTCATGCCATATAGGAACACTTGTTTTGTTTTAATGGTTCTAACTTCTATGAGTTCATGTATCTGCCGGTTGTTTGCTTCTTGCGGAAAATTTTTGGCTTTAGCCAATGTGCCTACATGGATAGTAATTAAGAAATGCAAGTTGATTAAAGGTGACTGGATTTGCACGTTGTATCACCTCCATCCATATCACCAACTTGCCAATCTACAATGACTGGATATATGTGAAAGAAATGTTAAAGATTGCTTCCCTATTACTGGTTGTAGACAATTCTAATTGTTCTGCATTTTGTGCTTAAAGGCCTATTGATCAGCAAAATGAATGCTATTTCTCGGATTTATTATTAATATATATATATATATATATATATATATATATATATATATGATCAGCTAGTGTGTTAATTGAACTGGCACACTATCTACTGCTATGATGATGAGCAGTTAGATGGATAGATTATCTCTACCTATCTGAGAAATTATGCAAATGTGCCTTTAGTTTTCCCCTTGTGTTTATATGGTGTTGACATTCAGTGATGTGTTGGAAAAGTCATATCTGATTATGTGAATTATTTTGATCAAAATATTTGTGATTTTGTTGGTTGACCTTGACAAGAGTCTAAATGGTTCTTGTGTGGGATAGAATCAAAAGAGGGAAAAGAAATCTCATGTATCGTCTGCATACAGAATTAAGCAAGTAATTGTTAATTAGTGTGATAATTATATGAGACCATAATTTGAGCCTTATATTGTGATTAAATTTTGATCCAAAAACCATTGGCTTTTTGTGAGCTTTATGAATAATTTCTAAAATTATTTAGAAACATTGTGTAAATAAGTGGATGTTGTTTGTAGTTCACATGCTACAAAATTGACACCGTTCAATTCTTTGATATTATCATTTGCGTTATGATATTTAATATTGTCTTATATTCCTGTATCAAAGAAATTGCAAATTATTTGGTGAGAAAGTATATGATTTCTGGTATGTATATTGAGAACATGTGGGGGAAGTTTTGTGTTCACTAACTACGTGTTATACATATTGGTGTTCTCAATATAATTTGATCGAATCTGACTCTTTGAGAATGTGGGGGTAACAAGTTAAAGTTAGTTTATCGTAATCTCTGTGGGTTTTTATGGGACCTAAGATATTCGAATGTATATGTATATATATCTTTTATGCTCGTAAAATATTACATATAATTGTAGAGATATATTGAGCATTAAAATATTTTTAGTGAAATCAGTAATTATTCTCATGTATAGTAGCTTAAATGCCTTGAGGAGACAATAAGCAAATGTTTGACACTGAGTACATTTATGGTTAATAATAAACCATGAATATCGTATGAAAGATATAGAATATTCTCCGTTTTTTGATGAGAAAAATCATCAATTTTCTTTATATGTGGAGATACTATTGAAAGAGGTCCATATTATTATTGTGTATTGATTGCGAGAATTCATGGTAGCATATCACACAAGGTTCTAAATATTCTTTATTTTGTGTATGCTAGAGTTATTGAATTAATTTATTATTAATTTGTGTTTGCACTTTGCAATACATCATTGTCGTGTTTGATGTATTTTTTGTGCAAATATCTGACAAGTTAATAATATATACTTGTACAAATGAGTATGTATTTTCCCTTGTTGTGGGTGTTGTGACTGTTGTCTCTAAAATCTGACGTGTATATAACATGTTATAATTAACTATTCTTGAGTGGGCAGGTCAAGAAGTTAGTTGAGACTTGAGAGACATGTTGATATGCATTTCGAGAAAGTTTAGTGTGCCAATTTCTTTTAATTGTGATTTGTTAAAATTAGTGTGTCATGACAAGAGATGACGCATTTGCAATAGACAAACTATCGTCAAGTAACAATATAAATTAAAGAAAGATTGGTTTAAGCTTTATTATTGAATCGTCGAGGGGGATGAGGCTTAAAGCCCTTATATTAAGGAAATCATGGTGGATACCCAACCTTCATTGGTTCAATGTGGTCAAACGAAGCCATGAGGTTACTCAATGTGCACCATCTTTTCCCATCCCTATGGCGTTGTTGGTGCTATTGTGAGGTTGAGCACATGCTCTTAATGAATCCATAGCTTTTATATAGTGGTCCTTATGAGACGGACTTGATGGATTTACCGTTTGTTGTGAGGTTGAGCTTCTAGCTCTTAATGATTCCATATCCCTATTTTTTGGGTGGTCCTAATTGAGACGGACTTGATGGATTCACCGTTGGTATATGAGAGGTTGAGCATCATTTGCTCTTAATGGTTTCTTAGTCCAGTTGTTTATTAGTCAAACCCATATGTGAGTTGGGTAGACTTGGTTATGATGGACGTGATGAAATCACCTACGTGAGTGTAAAGGTTTGGCCGCCTTTTATGAAAGATTTTGGCTATCTTTCTAGAGCACTCATAAGACCCAAGGTGTGCGCATGGCCTATATAATTGCGTTTATATTTTTCTATCGCGGAATTTGCACAAAATTAAGGTATAATATGTGTTGTGGGGGTCTCGATTGACCACGTGTAATTCATTGAGTTCAAGAGTACTTCACTCTTTGAATTAGCACCGGTAACTCGCTCACTTCACTACGTATCAATTCAATCCTTCGGACATTGGTACTTAAGTATTCTATCTTTTCCTTTGTCCAGAAATTAAATCACTTGGCCTTTGTTGGCCATTAGTGGGGGATTGTTGGAATAATGGCACCCAAAGGTTATGGGGTGATTTGTAACCGATTTGTAATTAATTGTGGGTAATTCATATCCCATAATGTGCCACTAATAAACCCATTTAAGCTACTTTGATGGGTAGTGGGAGGTTACATTTACCATCTATAAATTGGGTGTCCATGTTCACTAGAGATGAGGTAGAGAGAAATGTGAAGCAAGATACTTCTCCTCATATCCCCATGTGTGATTAGTTTCCGGGCAATTGTATTTGTGTTAGTTCCAAACCTCCATCCATGAGTGCACTTGTTTGGGGGTTGTTGTGTTAACCTTGGGGAGCGACCGGCGGAGACGATTTGCACCAAAGTCGTGCCGAAAATCGCTTTCAAGGCAGTGGCCCTCATACCACGGCGCAACGATTATTTGATAAGTCATCTACTCTATCCTTTCTATATTATTTTGTTATTGATCAATACCTTATATTTCCTACAAAGGTTATGAATTCAATTCCCACTAGACCTTTTTGCTGAGCCTGTCTACAAGATTTATCTTGTTGGTTTGCCTGGTGTGTGTGATTTGCATGCTATTGCATACACTCGGAATTTATCCGATACACAAACTCAAAGAGTAGTGACAAAGAGTTACTCGCATAAAAAAAAAATATAGTAAAAAATATGTACACATTAGATCTTATCTTAAAACAATTAAAGTTAAAGAAATGTAAAGGGGAGGACAAAGGGACACGAAACCAGATATCCATATACCCTTACTTTTAACATAAGACCACTCCCTTTTTTCTCCCTTAACATTCCTTTGTCTTGATATCATCATAGAGCATAGATAGGGCTCAATGTTGGTGCAAAAGATAATGATTGTCTTCGATCCATAATACCAGTTAGCCATGTGATCTACTGAGATACATCATGCCTTTTTATGCCATTAGATAACATAGTTCAACTTTGTCAACTTTGTGATTACGTGAAGTGATGATTAGCTCTTAACTCTAGAGACTGTACTAGCTAGACGTCGCGATTTAACTACTTGATGCATGTTAATCATTATGGTCTCCTTAATTAGGTGTTGTTATTAATTTGGAGAATAAGTACTAAATTTGCTAATTTACCTTAATTGTTGAATTAAGCAGCATTGACTTGATCAAGTTAGCCAACACTAATGTTGATCCGCTTTGTGTCACTCGAGATCAGAATGTTATTCCTTGCTTGTAAGAGTGTATGAGTGAGGAGTAGTGACAATGCAAAACTTTGGATGATGGTAAAATCTATTTTAAGCGATTTCTTCATCTGTTTGAAATGATAACATTATGGTCATCTAGTGTCGATTTTTTATATTATTTTTTGGTGAGGAAAAAAAAAAATACATATATAATTTTTTTTTTATCACAATAAGAAAGACCAACCCTATACACCAAATTAAGGATTGGGGGATACTTTGAACCCATACCTCAGACGTTATAAAAGGGGTGGAATGAACCTCGAAATTCAAAAAATAACTTGAAAATTGAAGATTTTACACTAGACTACTTTAACCTTCTAACTTATTGGGTCAAGTTTCACTTCAATTGAAGTTAGTTCAATTATGTTCCGAATTATATTTTCTTTCACATGTTACAAGTGGCCGAGTTCAACTGAAAAACAATATACACCCATATTATACATAACAATTGAAGTGACTATTTTTTTCTTTTAAGAGATTCAGTTAAGTGATCTACCGTTCAATACTATTCGTTTCATTTTATTGTATAAATTATAAAGTAGAGTAAAAAACTAAAAAAACAAGAAGCAAAGAGAGAGGGTAAGCCAGATCAGAAAAAGAAAGAGAAATCCACGCAACCCTCACTCACACAGTTTACACAAGGGCCACAGACTGCCAGCCAGGTCTTCCTTCTTCCTAGGCCAATTCCCCATCTTTAATTTTAAATTTAATTTTGTTTTTAATTTGAATTTTCAAAAAAAAAAAAAGAAAAAAAACACCAAAAGGACAACACCTACACCAACACCCGACTTTGGCCGTTCTTCCTTAATAATTCAAAATTAAAACGGTTTTCTTCTTCTGATTCATTTCTTCCATTACCATAACATTTTCCAGGTCCTCACAAAACGTAAGATTAGGTTTTCTTTCCTTTTCTTTTCTTTTCATTTCAATCTCTCTCTCTCTCTCTCTCTCTCTCTCTCTCTCTCTCTCTCTCTCTCCCCAACAGCTTTTCAAATTTTTTTGTTGTTTCTAAATTTGCACTTCCCTAATCTGTTAATTAATCTCTATCCTTTTCTAGCTCATCATCTCTTACAACAATTTCTAATTTTTCTCTCTCTCTCATCTCATCCCACATTTTTAGCAATTTTCCAGTTCCCAGTTCGCAAAAACCCAACCTCAATCCACCCCAATTTCCCATAAATCTAATCTGGATTTCCCAGTTTTCTCTCTCCTCAACCCCTTTGTTATTGAGCCGAACAATCTCAAATGTCGGCTCAATAACCACATTAACATCAAAAACCCCACTCTTTTTCCATCAATGGCACACATTTGAAACCCCTTTTCCCTTTTCCGATTTCCCTTTTTTATTTTTTAATAAATAAATAAAATATGTTGTCACAATCTCCATCAATGATGCGAAGCTCCTTAGAGGAGATGCTAGAGAATCTCCGGCGAAAAGACGAGCAACCTAAAGACATCCCACCGGCTTTACCTTCTCGGCCCACGTCGAAAGCTCGGTTGCCCTCGGCTCGCCGCTCCTTGCCCGTAGGGTTCAAGCTCGGTGTTGCCAGTGGCGAAGATAACAATAAGAGAAAGTCCGATGTAATTAGTGGTGGTGAGAGTAAACCAGAGGTGGTTCCGGTGGTGACTGTGGTGGAAGTGGAGGAGAGAGAAAGTGTCCGGTCGCATTCGACGTATTCCAGGAGGAATAGTTTTGGTGGTGGTAAGAAGAAGATGAAATCCGATCAGTCGCCCTATTGTTCAATGGAGATGGTTTTTAAGGAGGAGATAGTAAATGAGGTTGGTGTTAGTGGTGGTGGTGTTACCTCGACGTCGACCGGTGTGGCTGAGTGGGAGGATAATATTGATTATTTCATCAAGAAGGTAACTTTTGGTTTTATTAATACTATTTGTGTGAATTTGAGGTGAAAGTTGATTTTGTGATCAAGAAGGTAACTTTGGTTGGTTAAATAGTTTTGGTAAATTTTGGTGATTGATTTGAATTTGTTTTTGCAATGTGGGTGAAATTGGGTGGGGTTTATGAACTGGGGGTGTGTGTGAGATTGTGAGTTTTGCTATGATATGATCGGTGACATATTAGGAATTAGCTGATCACTTTTAGTTTTACTGTTCATTGAGATTTAAGATATGACAGGAGATCCACAAGGGGAAATCTTGAGTCTTTATCTATTTACTTATCTTTTCTTCGATTTTGAGCTTGTATTTGTTGGGGGTTCAAGTTGTTGAAGGCTAGACAAGAATGGTAGAATAGTGGCATTGAGTTTTTCGACCATTTGCTTAGTTTATTTCAAGTACTTTCCTTTTTTTAATAAGAATATTCTTCTGATGTCTAACTGCTCTCATTTATTGGAGTTTTATGAGTGACTTCCATGTTTTCAGCTCAATGGGATTTTAGGGCCATTATTGGGATTTTGGGGTTTCAGGATGTGCAGTTGTGCACCCCTTTACTGACTTGATGGACCTCCACTTAGCTTTGGCATTTTATTGAAGTGCCTATTTCAGCTGATCCATCCCCACAAGAACTGGGATTTTAATGGGTACAAGGTTTGTCGAACCACATATTGAAAACGGTTTGTTGAGTAGGATCTGATTAAATTTGGCTAAGTGGGTTTGCCCTTTTAGTTTTTGGGATTTATGGACTGGGGATTGGTGGATGAGGATGAGATTGTCCCTTTCTGTTATAGTCGTTCAAGTTTAGAAATTGTCCATTTATTCTCATTCACTTAGAAAGACACGAGAATTGCAAGTGTAGTTGTCGACCCGTTTTACCCAATCACTGCAATTATTGCAAGGAAGAATTAGTGCCCACCTTCTTTTTTGGTCTCACCCGGCCGGCCGAAGGAAACCTACTGTACGTATACTAGATTAGTAACCGGTGACAAAAAAACGATATCTTTTGATTGGCGCAAAAAAGGAAATAAAAACTGTATTCATCAATAAAAGCCATACAACATCTACAATGAAGATCATATTCAATGAAATGCATGTATTTAATAGCATCAACAAGATGAATACTTTGGTAAATATAAGTTATAACCACTAATTGACAAACTGACAATTTAGTGTTGCCTTAGGGAATGAGGATTCTAAAACGTAGGATATGAGATTCAGCTGGGGACCATGTCACTTGGACTCATTATTTCAGCTCAAGAACCCGTGTTGGATTCTCAACACTCCAACTAGGGTATGCGCCTTCACACTTGACACTTCAATTCAGGCCAAAAACTCACGAAATGATCAAACAATGGCCGAGTCTGACACCTGGACACGTACCCATGTCTGACACTTGTAACCGCGTCCAAGTAATATAGGCTGGGGACTCTGTCTCACTTCACCTCTTCTAGCTTTGGGGTAGAATTCAAATGCTCCTTTGCCTGCTACCCAACAACTTAAGAGAAAGGATAACTTTCCGAGGATTCCGACTTTTTTTGGTTTCTCAATGTAGGACTGATCTGCTCCGTGTCTGAGCTTGAGAGTAGGCTTGGTGTAAGTACAATGAGTATGTGGCCCTCTAGGTGCCATTAGTTTAATTTTGATGTATGGGCTCAAGTATTACCAAGAACATTTTTCTAGATATTGTTCTAGGGTAGTGGGTTAAGGACCTCCATCTTTTGACAAACTAATAGTGTTTGTTAGCATAATACACCAAAAATGCAATAGTACGGTCAACTGCAGTGTGCAATTGCCATATCCGAAGTTATCTCATGTGTGTTGGCTGCTAATTGTCACATAGTTAATAAAGGTTTCAGAGTATATGTAAATATACCAGACTCCACTCTTGTCTGTGCAGTTGATACAACGTCAAAAGCCTGTTTCTTCTATTGTTTTCTTTGTGCATTTCATCATTTTTAATTTGCGGTTTGTCTACTAGGTCAGTGAGTTTGAAACAGAAAGAAGAATATATAGACTTTTGACTGAGGGCAATACGAGATATTACAAATGTTACAGAAATGGAAGTGGGGAATGATCTAATGAATTCCATAGTAAGAGGGACATTTCCTTGGGGACAGAGGGATTACCTTGAAATAACCTTAAACCCACCTGGTAGGGATATATATTAGATTGTAGAACATCCCTCCGCCCAGAATTGCCTTTGTTTCCCTGAAATCTGAAAACAACCATCAAAAACTTGCACACTGACAAGTTGCAATGCTGGATTGCTTACTTCTGTCTATTTTGCCTCTCGTGTAGACTAGAAATTCCTTGCAATAAAAAATAGTCCGTTTGTTGGAGGCGTGCAGGTTTTATTATTATCATTATTATACTTTCGACTGTTAATTCTTTATTTGAAGCTTAATGTCCGAATTTCTTATTTCAGAAACTTCGTGTGTGGTGCCAAGTCCCTTCTGGACAGTGGGAATTGGGAAGGATACAATCAACATCAGGCGAGGAATCATATGTACAGCTTGCATCTGGAAATGTAAGTTAGATTGTTTCATGGTGCATAGGATAGTTAACAAATTATGTGCTAATCTGGGGTTTGTACACTGATATCCTGTAATTGCTATAGGTCATCAAAGTCGTGACAACAGGGCTCTTACCTGCAAATCCTGATATCCTCGAGGGTGTAGATGACTTAATACAGCTTAGTTATTTGAATGAGCCCTCAGTTCTTAACAATCTGCAGTACAGATATTCACGTGATATGATTTATGTATGTACTTACCTATGCTTCCGTATCATTCTTGTTTTTCCGTTTGCTTTGTTGGCAAGATCTGCTTCTTAGCTTTTCTTTTCATGTTTGTTTTGTGTTGGCGGTTGGTTCTACAGAGTAAAGCAGGACCTGTTCTGATTGCTATCAATCCGTTTAAATCTGTGCAAATCTGTGGGAGCAATTTTGTAACAGCTTATAGGGAGAAACTCGCAGATAGTCCTCACGTTTATGCCTCAGCAGACGCTGCCTACAATGAGATGATGAAAGGTCTGCTATTATGCACAATCATTTATGTAAATAATGAGCATGTAGTTAATGTCTGTGATGGTATTCATCACGCTGTTTCTTTTTCTTGCAGATGGAGTGAATCAATCCATAATTATTAGGTGAGTTCAAATCCTTATTTCTTGCACTAAAGGAAAATAGGATTGATTGTAATGATGTTTTCACACCTTCTTCAAATTTTCTTCCTTTACTGAGGTCTTTGATTTGAGATTTTGAATTAAAGACAGGCGAAGTTTTCACTTCTCTCTGGGTGTTGGGGGTTTGAAGGTGTTTCTTTCTTGGCTGTAACAATCTACTTCTTTTTTACAGTGGGGAAAGTGGCGCTGGGAAAACTGAAACAGCAAAGATTGCAATGCAGTATTTGGCTACTCTCGGTGGTGGAGGAAATGGAATTGAACACGAAGTTCTTCAAACTAGTTGTATTCTAGAAGCATTCGGGAATGCAAAAACATCCAGAAATGACAACTCTAGCCGATTTGTAAGCAGCCTTTTAACTCTTTTGATCCATTAATCCCAAAATTTTCATTTTTCTTTAATCCTTTCTTGCGTGTGCATCTTTAATTATATATGTAATTCTTTTCTTAAATGATATTCGAGCAATTTGCAATTATTATATTCTGAAGATTGAGATTTTACTCATCTAAAATCCTGATATGATGCAGGGAAAGTTGATTGAAATTCATTTCAGTACGATGGGGAAGATATGTGGTGCCCTCATTCAAACTTGTAAGCTTCCATTGCCATGTATGCTTTCTCTTTATGAGATGATCCCTTAATATATATTTGGACTGACTTATCATTCTCGTCTTTGATGCTAAATTTGAACCTGTGGACAGTCCTGCTTGAAAAGGTGAGATATACTTCTTATTTCACATTGGTATGTTGCAATTATTATCTCGTCCTGGCGTTAATCTAAGTTCATTCATGTGCAGTCGAGAGTAGTTCAGCTGGCCACTGGAGAACGATCGTACCATGTCTTTTATCAACTTTGTGCCGGTGCCTCGTCTGATCTAAGGGGTAATATTTTGTTTTGATTATATAGTAGGACAAGTTGATATTTATATCTCTGTAGTAGTTGTGCATTGTGATTCCCTTAGGAAGAAGTAAAGGAAGGGATAAGAAACGAGGTGAGATATTTTACAATAATTTCGCCTTGGAGACTTTGGTACTTTTAATTCCATTTGAAGGAAATACAGGAGGGGATAAAAAAAGAAGTGATTGAGATTTTTAGCCTTGGAGATTTTATAATGTTAATAAGTTGCCAAATATCACTTGCTGCAGGTAGATTGAACATCAGAATGGCCAATGAATACAGATATCTCAGTCAAAGTGACTGCTTGGTGATTGATGATGTTGATGATGCAATGAACTTTCACAACCTTCAGGTAACAATTTTTATATTCAGATTGTGATGTTAAGCGTTCCTTGTTGCAGTCATGTTTCTCCTATAAATATGTTTTGGTCAGCCTTTGAGTCTTTCTATATCAGGAAGCTTTACATACTGTTCGGATTGGCAAAGAAGATCAGGAGAGGATGTTTGCAGTGCTTGCTGCTGTGTTATGGCTCGGGAACATATCATTTCAAGTTGTTGGTAATGACCATCATGTGGAGGTGGTCAATGATGAAGGTATTGCTTCATGCTTTAGGAGAGTAAACTTTGTAACTATTTGGCACAGGGTATATGTTCAAGAAAGGGATTGGGTTTAACTGTTTCTTTTTTGAGGTTATACTGTTAATCTTCCTGGGAACCCACTGCGATGCTGTTGCTTTCTTTTTATTAATGATATATTCAAGTTAGTTTGTGGCGTTGCATCTCAAGGTTTGTTGAGTTTCCTGTTGGCGTACTCCGTTTCTGCAACTTCAAATTTGGTGTTAGCAACAAAGTCATATGTTCACAAGGGTTGGAAACCCTATGTAAAGTAACTAATTATTTTGAAGCCCTGCTTTGATTGAGCTTCTGAATTGCGCACAGTTTCAAATGGAGTTGTTTTGTTTCTCTTGTTTGGCAGCTCTGACAATTGCTGCCAGTTTGATGGGATGCACAGAGCAGGACTTGATTTTGGTTTTATCTACCCGTAACATACAAGCTGGGAAGGATAGTATTGCCAAAAATTTAACTTTACAACAGGTATGTGATCCCCATATACTATGAACAAATAGCAACTTTAGTCCATGCATGTGATGTGATTGGACTACATATCAATTATCATGGTTTCCAGGCCACAGGTAGCAGAGACGCATTAGCAAAATTTATCTATGCCAGATTGTTTGATTGGCTTGTGGTACAAGTAAACAAATCTCTTGAAGTTGGTAAATGGAGAACTGGAAGATCCATAAGCATCCTTGATATTTATGGGTTTGAGTCATTTCAGGTGAAGTTTGAACCCTATGCCACAAGTTCTTTTTAAGACACTTCACTTAACACTTTGTTTGTGCTTATAATTGTTTTTCGCTTTCAGAAAAATAGCTTTGAGCAGTTCTGCATAAATTATGCGAATGAGAGGCTGCAACAACATTTCAATCGTCATCTCTTCAAACTTGAACAAGAGGTAGGCATTTGAGTCATGTGATAGCTGGAAATATGAAAGCTGCATTCTGGGTTTATCCAAAAGCCATACTATCTTACGGCCTTACGCACCATTTTGTAAGAAGATATGATTTCTAATCGATGGCTTGGTCATGGTAATTGGTAAATAGTCACAAATAGCTACTTGTTTCTAACGTGCTGAACAGCTTAAGTCCTGGAAAGTAACTCAGCTTCTGCTTGAACTTCAAAATCTTAAGTATGCTGAACATTTATTAATTGCTTACTAGTCAATTTATGAGCAGATAGATGATACGAAGTGTGCTTTTGTATGTGAACTGGACATAACTGCGTTTCTGGCTACTTTCTGAACCCTGGACTACTAGCATCTAAAGATAATTCAAAACGGGAAAAAATTGGCATCCTTTATATTCCTACGTTTGGGATTCTAGACTCTAATTGGCATCTAATGATACTTTCCTTGCATAATATTGTTACTGAAACTTTCTGGAGATTCTTTCTGTTTGAATCTTAGGATTATGAAGCTGACGGGATTGACTCGGCAAAAGTGGATTTTGTAGACAACCAAGAATGCTTGAACCTTTTCGAGAAGGTAATGGTGGATATTTTTCCTCATTGTTATAGAGTTTTCTCGATCTAATATTGTATTTGACCAATCATTAATTGGACAATTGCAATTTATGCCATGCAGAAACCGCTGGGGCTATTGTCATTACTGGATGAGGAATCAAATTTTCCGAAGGCTACTGATTTGACCTTTGCCGACAAGCTTGAGCAACACTTAAACTCTAGTGCCTGTTTCAAAGGACGAAGAGATGGAGCATTCAGTATTCGCCATTATGCAGGACAGGTAAGCAGTGCTTCCAGCTCACAGTTTCTCTCTGAATATTCGGCATGTTGTGGTGTTCTGAATGTAGAGGGTATATGTCACAACTCTAATTGTGGCCATTGGATTAGGTATTAGAGCATATTGTACAAATAAACATTAGTATATGACATATCAGACTGGAGCTGGAAGAATTACCCTTGTCAAATAATTTTCCCCTCTTTATGCTTCTTTCTTCTAGTCTCTCTTTCTCAAACTATTGTGTGGGAAGACCATCATGGTTCATGAAAATATTTTTTGAGCAATTTGACATTCTGATGATCTAGAATGACTGGGACTGGTCTTTGAAGAGAAAAGACAGTATTGTTATAGTTGTTTGACTATATTCCACTGCCACAATTAATTAATCTCTTGCTTTGTGTTTGAGATAGACAGTCTCTCTCTGGGGTGAGGTGCTGGTGGAGTGTAGGCAACCTTGTGCTTCTGTTCTTTTTATCATTCTTAACTTAATTATAGATTGCAGGTAATGAACATTATAAATCTTTTTTTGAAATTAAAATTCTTTTGAGATGAAACTGTTCGAATAAGCTAATAACTTAATAAGTAGTGACACGAAAGAACAGTTAAGGGTCTATTTTTTCTCTTAGTTCTGGGTACTATTTCTTGTTTCCAGCATGTACATAAAATTTACCTTGTATTATGTCAGGTTCTTTATGACACTGGTGGCTTCTTGGAAAAGAACAGAGATCCGTTGCACTCTGACTCTCTCCACCTCCTTCTATCATCAACTTGTCCATTGCTGCAGCAGTTGAGCTCCAGCATGCTTAGCCAATGTCGGGATCCAGTGGGTCCTAATGGTCACTCTGCTATGGACTCCCAGAAGCAAAGTGTTGCTACAAAATTTAAGGTGACCATTTTCTTGCATATCCTCGGGCTCCTTTTGACCGGTAGCTATGATGTTCGTCCCATCGAAAGTTTAGAAGACAAATTCCTTCCTCATCTATTCTTGAAATTAGTATCATCCACTTAGTCTATGCTTCTGTATGTGGGTTCACGTGCATGTGTTGTGAGAAAGACAGACCAATTTTTTGACAGGCTTTCCACTTTTGATAAAATTAATAGTGCCCCAATTCGCAAACACTGGGGAATTTGCTATTTCATTGGGGTGTATATTAGAAATAGCAGTCAGACTTTAAAATCGGCTTCTTCTGTTGTTGAAGTGCTGATGCTAGTTGATGAGGGTAACTTTATCCATTTATCAACCTTTTCTTTTTTTGCATAAAGAGGTGTTTCTCTGCTGAAATTTAAGTCATCAAAGGATTTTGCCACAGAAGAAAGTGCTTAGATCTCGTTCTCTTCCTGCAGGGTCAACTTTACAAACTGATGCAGCGACTAGAAAATACCACCCCTCACTTCATTCGTTGCATAAAACCAAATAGTAAGCAGCTTCCTGGTATGTTTGAGAAGGATCTTGTCTTGCATCAGTTACGATGTTGTGGAGTTCTGGAAGTTGTCAGAATTGCTAGATGTGGTTACCCTAATCGAATAACACATCAAGACTTTGCCAAAAGGTATATGCTCAAGCCTCAAGGTCATCCATATCTCATCACGTGTCAATGCATAAGTACCCAAACAGATTGTCAAACATTCTTTGGCGTGTTTCAGGTATGGCTTCCTGCTTTCCGATAAAAGCGTATCTCAGGATCCATTGAGTATCTCAGTTGCTGTTCTCCAGCAATTCAACATTCTGCCTGAATTGTACCAAGTTGGTTACACAAAATTATATTTCCGAATTGGTCAGGTGAGTTTCACCATTGATATCTTCTTCTCTTTTCCTGTCATTTTCCCTTGCATATGTTTGTCATATACGTGTACAAATAGTTTTCCTTTTTAGTATGTTGTTTTTTAGATGTTTTACTGATATATATATTATCTTCTGAGATGCAGATAGGAGTTTTGGAGGATACAAGGAAACGGGTTTTGCAGTCTGTGATTGGATTGCAGAAAAGCTACCGTGGCTACAGGGCTCGCTCGCAGTTTGTTCAACTTAAGAGAGGGGTGTCTATGTTGCAGTCATGTATTGCTCAAATCTTTTTTCGTCTTATATTTCATTGGCATGCTTATGTTTCATTTCAAGCTCTTCCTCGTAGATGAAAGCTGGATACATTTGACTCTCAGATCCTACTTTAGGTGGGATGCCTGTGCCTCTTCGTTAAAGTAGCTATAGTACAAGACGACCGTTAGTTACCATGGGGCTGGGGTGCTTGGCTATAACCCATTGTTATTGAATCTTTGAGCAGTTGCAGAGAATTTTCAAATTCTCTAAGGTTCTGCTTTCTCATTGGTGATTTAATTTTGATGTGTGTCCAACAGTAAAAGAACTATTATATTTGATTTGATTTGATTTTTTATTTCTATGCAGTCATTCGTGGTGAAAATGCTAGAAGGAAGTACTTTTCATTGTTACAGAGTCGCAGAACCCACTTGAGCAAGAATAAGCATAGGCATAAGCGTAGCGCTTCAAAGGTTTTAGATGAGCAGCAGAAAGCAATCGTACAATTACAATCCGGTAAAAAGTGTTTAATCTTAGGATATGTAGTTGTATTTTCATACACCATATCTTTTCATATTTTCACTTTCTTAATTTGAAAAAAATATGCTGCAGTTGTACGTGGTTGGTTGGCCAGAAGGCATTTTGATGGCATGCAGACATCAGAAGAGTCTAGTGACGAAAATGTGAATGGGAACAAGGATTTAGACAGTGAAATCACAGAAATGAAGGTACCATTGGCATTATTTATTGAACATGGTCGTCTAGTATTTGCTATATCATTCAACCAATGAAGACTAGTATATCTTCTACACTTAGGCATCCAGTTTTTGTCATCCTCATTTCTACAGTCACTAGGACATTTTTGGTCTTGTGCGACTGAAACCCAATTTACTCGAAATAGGGAAAAGATTGAAGTGCAAAAAATAAATAAAAAGAACACAGAAGGGCACAGAACAAGATGATGATCAGATAGACTCTTCCTCCTCTTCATATGAACTGTATCTACTTGCAATATGGAAGTTTTCTTTTAAGCACATTCTCCATCGTAAATTAACCATTATGGTTCTCAAAAGAAGCCATCCTTAAACGATGAAAATCGAACCTTCGAAGGTTTATCCCCAAACGAAATGTCTCATTGAAACCTGCCCACACTTTCAAACCAGGTAAAATGGACTTCCAATTGCCCACCCCAGGACTCATGAGAAGACAATACCTTCTTACCCCACCATCCCACCCTCTTGACCCCATACTTTAACTTGAAGTCCAGCTTTCATAGTGCCGCTGCATGAAAGCAAACATTCAGTCACTTGCCTTCAGAGCTGCATTCATAGTATAGAGGACTTTTTTGCCTGGGCCCTGATTTGCTTGGGATGACACTGACAGTGACTTCATCTCATTCAGTATTTTTGCTTGCCTACAAGAGTTTTCTGTGATTTTTTTTTAATTGAGGAGGCGTACTAGCTGGTACAGTGAACATGTTCATTTAGTAAAGGGGAAGATTTGAGAGTGCTTTTCAACAAAGTTAACTGTCCTCCAACAGAGTGCTTTTGAACTCTCTCTTTTTTGTTGTAATCTTTTGAATGGTGAAAGAGATAGTTCTGTAATTTAAGGAAAGAAAATGTGACACTTTAATGTCTGACCAGGATCTACCGCTGGCGAATAATCAAGTTGCCAATGATGTGGAGGAGCTTCAAAGACGGGTTGCAAGAGCCGAAGCAACTTTGGCTCGGAAGGATGAGGAGAATGCTACGTTAAGAACACAGTTACTGCAATATGAGTTGAGATGGTCAGAGTATGAGACTAAAATGCGCTCAATGGAGGATATGTGGCAGAAGCAGATAACATCCTTGCAAGTAAGTTCAGAATTTTGGAAACATTTTCACTTATATTCGAGTGATAGTTAATAATTCTTCATTGAGCTTGGCAAAGGAATAACTGAGTAGAGTTTGCGAATGAATGACCGATATTGTCTCAAATTGATATCCTTATTGTCTTTCTTTTAAAATGAAGGATACTAGGGCGCTTGTCTTTCTAAGATGGTATCTCTAGTTCTCTATATCTCTAAGATCCCTAAACATCTTGAAAAGCAGGACACTTCTAACATTTAAATGTTGTTGCAGATAAGTCTAGCTGCTGCCAAAAAGAGTCTTGCCCCAGAGAATGCTGCTGGTCAACCTGGAAGGCGAGAGGCTTCCCCATCACCTCGCTCTTATGATTCAGATGAGAACTTGTGCATGGGACCTCAAACTCCTGGAGAAAGTACACCTACCAAATATTCAAATCCTACTGCAGAAGCTGGGTTAGGGCGAGAGGCTAATGGAGGTGGTTTGAATCCAGTGAACCGCTTAACAAAGGAGTTTGAGCAGCAGAGACAAGTATTTAACGAAGATGCCAGAGCCCTTTTCGATGTCAAAACTTTGCAGAGCACTCCAGGTATGCATTCCTATGATGAATTTCGGAGATTGAAGATGAGATTCGAATCATGGAAGAAAGAGTACAAGATCCGGTTAAGGGAGACTAAAGCGGCACTTCACAAGTTTGGGCATTCTGATATGGAAAAACAACGCAGGAAATGGTGGGGAAAGTTCAGCACAAGAATTCATTAGGCAGATAAACTTAGGTTACGTTTGATACAAAGGTTTGTTGGAGAACTCCGCTCAACAACTTCCTGAGCAGTGAAGTTCTCCTACATCATATGCAAGTTCATCTTTGCACTTAGGGACAGAGGGAATAGAAATTGTGTCTGTATATCTAAACAAGTCTTGTTGGTTTTTGATTAACCTACAAGCTCGGTTGCATCTTTGGCCGAAATTGAGCATCTTTAGTCCCTGATGAGACGTTGGAAATACTGAAGTGTATATACTTATCCTGTTGTAGTATGTGGAGTATGTAGTAGATCACTAAATATAGTAGTGATGATGGGGAAAACAGGCATGTGTTGTATCTGTGGCCAAATTTGTAGCCATCAATTGATTTGTACGTCCTTGACATCTTTGTATCTTTATAATGTAAATCATCTCCGTCTTCACCATTTCCTTCTCATAGCTCCAATGAATTCTTGTACAATTCTATATATTTTTTTTCAGGTTTTGAAACTTGAAAGGCAGCATATCTGTTTGCTCTAAATTTGCCTTTTTTAGTGTTCTTTTTGAAATAAGTATGTTTACAAGCTCTTGTATGGATTATGGACATTTCTTTGATTTGGCTACTCCCAAGTTGATTTGGTGATAATTTCAGATATATGTGAAGCTCGTTTTGGTTTTCTTGAAATGACCACAATATAATTTGTACGAGAATGGCTTTTGTTGCCAATACATTTTGAGATTTCTTGAACATCTTACTACAATTTACTTAATCATGTACAGAGAAAATGAGAAATTATGAGCCAGGCGCAAACTTGGTGGCATACACCCAGGCATTGTTACCCACAGGGTTATCAAGATGGTCCAAGAGGTTCTCCAAGGGACCTTTTCCAGTCACAATAGCCTGAACAAAGAAACCAAACATGGAGAACATAGCTAGTCTGCCATTCTTGATCTCCTTCACCTTAAGCTCCGCGAAGGTGACCGGGTCATCAGCCAAGCCCAATGGGTCAAAGTATTGGCCTCCTGGGTAGAGGTCGTTGCCCTCTCCAACTCCATCAAGCCCGTTAATGCGAAAGCTCTCGACGAGGCCCATCAGCAGCACTTGGGAGCCCAGCACAGCTAGGATACTCTGGGCATGGACTAGGTTCGGGTTGCCCAAGTAGTCTAGACCACCCTCGGAGAAAATTTGGGCTCCGGCCTTGAACCAAACTGGTTCCTTGAAGTTCACCTTGACCCATTTCTCCAATACTTCTGGGGTGATGCAACCTAGTGCTCCAAGCATGGCCCAACGTCCATGAATAACCTGAAATTCGTACAAACATATGAGATTTTGCTATGCTAACTAAGTCTGGTGTGATATCAACTCACACTAAAATGGAGCTACTATTTAGAATTGAAAGGTGTACTCAGTATGAATCGCGATCCTTGTTTCACTAAAAAGTGATTATCGTCTCACCAAAAAATTACGAAAAGACCGTTTTATTGAAGTTTTTGTGATAAGCAATTGATAACAAAAAAGAAGTAATACCTCAAGAGCCCTGTTCCTAGCAAAGGCCTCAGGATCAGCAGAGAGACCAGCAGTGTCCCATCCATAATCCCCAGGAAATTCACCGGTCAGGTAAGAAGGTGTCTGTGCTGAGAAGGGTCCCAAGTATTTCACTCTGTCTGGTCCATACCACAAATCATTCCCCTGTTCATGATCATAAACATAACAACTATTTTAATTATCCAATAAAAACCAACCAAATGGGAAAATTTCACTAAAGATTGTGCACCTAAGTTTTGTAGACAAACTAATTGAACACAAATCATACATATAGTATGTACGTACCATGGTGAATTTGGCAGAACCCATAGGAACAACCTCTCTAAGGGTGTTGCCATTAGTTCCTTTGCCTAGAAAAGGGGTTGGTGTAAGAACAGTCCCAGAGCTTAACATTGTCGCCATGGTTTTTTTGATTGTAATGTGCTAAAATTGCTTTGTATCTGAAAATTTAAGGGGAGATTTGGATGTTGATTTTTTGAAGTAGTAAACTGATGTGGAAGTGGGTAGAAGTTGAGAGTTTTATTTATGTGTTAAGGAAGTGAGTCCAAGTCCTTGAATATGTGGTCAGAAATAAAGAGGGTGGCAAGGAAATTTTGTAGTGGGGTTAGTAAGGGTTTCTCTCAACCAATGAGATGGCTTTGAAAGATATTATGATCTCCCATTATATCCTCCTATCCATCATGTCTCAATCTAAGTTCTCTTGGCAATTTTGTTGTAGATTTTCGGTGATAAGTTAGCTATTGAATTTTAGTTTTTGTGTTGAACATTTACACAAAAACTTATATAACACGGTCTTTTCGTAACTTTTGGTGAGACAGAGTACCGGAGATCGCTGCTCATCATAGCGGGACCTTTACATTTCTAAATAGTAACCCCATTTATTTATGAGTTAGTCTCACACAAGATTTACTCGAACATTTATGACTTTTTATTCAAGCAGATCAGAAGATATAATTTTTATACTGGGAAAACGATATAATTTTTATACTGGGAAGATATAATCACAAAATTAAGCCACTTTACAGTTTACATAGACCAAAAGAGAAGACATTTACAAACACTCATAAATTGTGAGAAAAAGATTTTTTTATTATCAGAAATTAAAAGGAAGAAATTGGGAATTACAACAACTTGTGGTAATTTTCCCGTTTAAAAGGGTTTTTTTTCCTAGTTGAAATGAACGAAACCCTAATCCACAAATTCATTTACTTCCTGTTAACACTTAGATACTCTATCTAGTAACAATATTGAGCTCTAACAACATTTGTAGAAAGAATTTACAAAACCAACGGTTAACATTACCTCAATTTAGGATTGCTCATTCTATCACACACACACACACACACACACACAAAAAAAAAAAAAAAAAAAAAAAAAAAAAAAAAAAGGTCAAGTAGGATTGCTGAAGGCTCCAGGCCTCCTAGCCTCTAAGCCAGAACCGTAACTCTAGTATGGTTAAGTGGAACTGTTGGGCTCCGTATAGACTCCAACGACTTTGGGCTTAGAAGTTGCAAAAATGGGCCCAATTCTAAGCCCAGTCCAATTTCAACGTTAGAGTGTATACAGGTCCAATCATTTAAACGAAGTAGCCGTTAGGTACGCGCGGATGTGAGCTAGTGAAGCCCATCTTGAGCCAGATCAGAATGTTTGGACCACCTTTCTCCTACGCCTAGTGGGTTCTTCTGCTCTGTACACCGGTCTTATGCTTCTCCGTGGTCCCTAAATTCAGTGAGGAATCTGCAATTTAAGAGGTAGGGTATTAAAGTAGAGGTTGAAAAATGTGATGAAATTTTCAGAATTGGCTACAAATTGATAATTTCGGTTTATAGTACTGTAGTACACCTTTAATTGGTTCAATGGCTAGCTTCATGATCTGTTCCTTTGCATTGTGTGGTTACTAGCTAAGCTAGCTTCATCCCTTGCAACTTGCAATTGCAAACATCAATTATACTCCATCCTATCTAAAATTCTCTCTTCTTCCCCACACAGCAAGTCTTGTGTGAAACTAACTCACAGAAAAATGAGGTCACTATTTAGGATTGTAGTGGTTACTTATTGTAAGCAGTGACCCTTGTTTCATTGAAAAATGACCCCTCTCGCTCTCACCAAAAATTATGAAAAGATCATCTTATAGAAGTTTTTGTGCCCCATATTTCTTTTTGGGATGTCTCATATTGTTCTTTCTACAAATTTTTGGGTAATAAAATGAAATGACATCAATACCCTACCCTACTTGGCTAGTTTTTTTTATTGATTTTTTTAAATCTCCCTTCCTTACTTGATGTACAATGTATAAATGTAACTATGTGGTAATAATTGTCACATATTTATGTATTTACTTATAAAATATGACACATTATCGATGTATTCATGTAAGCATAATAATAGGATAAACTTATGCAATATCATCAATGCAACAAGTATGTTGATTAATAGCAAAAAGTATGTAAAACAATCACATCACTCATCAGTTCGATCTAATTAATCAATTGTATGTACTTCCCAACCAATTAGAGTGTACTTTTCCGAAGAACTGTAATATATAAGAGAAGAAGTAAATTACTAACATGAACCAAATACTAAGCAAGTGGAAGAAAAAAAAAAAAAAAAAAAACAGAGAATGCCGCTTAAGATTGGATTTGGATCCTAGCTAGAGTAGTTAGTAAGAAAAATCAAGCATTTTCAAGAATATGAGACACAAGCTAAGTGGCATTTGGGTTTTGTCGGATAGGGGCATATAGGACCTAATAGAGTTAGTCGTTTTTACCAACTCTTTGCTAGAAATAGATAGGACCTAATAGAGCTAGCTACACATCTATGGTTACGCATATGTAGTGTCGGTTTGCTCCCAGTTGCATGATTGTATCGCTGGATGTCGACAAATAGTAAAGAGGGGATATTGCATATAGCCCAGCTTGAAAATGAGTTCTCAACCACCGGCCAGCCATTATGGATTATGGCAATTGCCTTTGTTTACGATATCATTGATTATATAAACAAAACCATCCCATCATGAGACGGTCTGTTTTACGGATAATAAGTTTGAGTAAATTGCATAGTCATTTACATATACGTATATATGAAGTGTCTTCTATATAAAAGTTGTGAGTCTCCATTTCAAACTAAAGCTAAGGAAGATTACGAAGAAAGGAGCTCAATCTAACCATAACCTATAGCATATCAAGTAATAAGGTTATATTCTAAAATTAATTGGCAATATAATTCGGAGTAATTTACTAAAACTATTTGTTCGATCGAGTCATCTATAATTCCACATCAATTTTTTAATATGGGACACTCAACTTACATATTAATCTAATACCATACAGAAAGTTCACTCACATAAAACCAGGTCAAGAAAGGCCTACATATCATACCTAAAAGGGAAATGATAACCCAGATTAGCTACAGCTATAGGGCCCGGTCCAAAACAAGTACACATGTATATCATGTGGTAGTCTACTTTAGCTGTAGCTATAGCCTATTGGAAACACAACACAATCAGGTCTTCTCTACACATATAATGTAAGCATAAGACTAAAAGAGGAACAAGTATAGACTATAGTACAGTACCCAATAAGCTGAAGGAACAGGTATATAGTGTACTTGTTAGATTTGGGTGTGTTTTTTCCGCTTATTTCTACTGGTTTTTACTGATTGGGTAATAATAATGTCACGTCAATAATTTTCAATGATTGGATAAAGTCATACTACTGATTTTCACTGATTTGGTAAGATATTGACACTGATTTCCACTAATTCAAAAAGGTCCTCGCTCCCCGCGATTATTTGAGAAGGGATGTGTCCTAGTCCATCCTACTAATTGTATAAGGTCTATTTTGTCACTAATATAATTTTTACTAATTGGATAATATTCAATAAATGAAAAAGAACACACCCGAGTATAAAATGACAATTTTAACTTAGTGATCGAGTGGTAGGTTAATTAACCATTTAAACTTGTACGACTAAAAAATAATAACGCAACATGTCAACTCAACCCTAGTACATATGTAAGAGCAGAATTAATAAATGGTGTTGGCAAATGATTTTGATCATAAGAATTGTGATTGAGATGTACTCACTAGCTAGTCACAACAATTGCATTTGCGTCTATATAACTACATCTAATCTTATATCTAAAGGCTAAGATATGTAAGTATGTTACTCACAGATATGGAAAGACTACGACTTGAGCGGTTGACATTGTTTTCAGTACAAGATGTTTGTTGTTATTCTCCAACGCCACTACTATTTTAGACACGAGACAATTAGCAGAATTTTCAGGAGAGAGAAAATGAAAGAGATTAAATGCACATGTGTGTGGGCATGGAAGGGTCATGGGATTGGCATGGGTCAGTCACTTCATTTTGAAAAGGAATCTAAATCTAATCTAATCTCTCTTTTTTTCCTTCTCTTTTTATTTTTCTTTTGATGGGTTTTTTTGGCTTTTGGAAAGAAGAGAAAGAAAGAGATGAATGAAATTAGAAGGTGATGAGACTATGAGAGACAGGCGTATCTTTTGGTGGGACTTGCACTAAAGCTTCTCTTTCTTCTTTCTTGTCCCTTTGTTTCCTACTTGCTCTCTAATCCATCACTCTCTCTCTTTCCTTCTTTCCCCTCTACCTGACCTAAAATTATCTTTACTACGCCAACGCTCTTTCGCTCTCTTCCAACCTATCTTTTGCCTTCCCATAAATGTCACATTTCTTAGGTGTTGAAGAATTTAAATTTAGTAAAAATAAAAGAAAAAGGAAAAAAAACAAATGATGTAATCAATATGTAAAGTAAGAAAAAATCCTGAACGAATGGTCCAGAATATTCAAATACTTACAAGGATGAGGTAAGAAAAATAAAGGAGTCTTCCACCTCTCCATGATAGGTCCATACAAACTTGCCCCTACTCAGGAGATAAAAAGAAATACATTTTTAACTAATTGAATAGTATTAAGAAGAAGAAAACAAAAAAGAAGGGATAGATAGAATAGAGCTGGTTAATCCGAACTCCCGTGAGCCAAAAACGAATGCTATAATTCATATTTTTAGGTTTATGAGGGGCCCTGAAACGAAGGTAGATATTTTCGCACCACATCGAATGGAACACTCCTTGGGGATATGGGATCCCCTTTGGTTCGCTTATACTGTCCGTGAAGGGCTTGGAAATACGTTTTACCGGACACTGATGTAGGAAAAGAAACACGAAAAGCATGGGTGATATCAAATTTTGGGATCTGTATGACGCACCCGGGGCACCGAGGGTCCTCTAGGGTCATGGTAGACCACCCGGAGAAGTTTGGGAAAAAATGAGTCGAGCACCGGGAAGACCAAAACGAAGGCTATAATCCACATTTTCGGGCTTACGGGAGGCCCCGTAACGAAAATGTATCTTTTCGCACCACATCGCACGAAACACCCCTAGGGGATATGGGAGGCCCTTGAGGTCGTTTATACGGTCTCTGAAAGGCTTGGAATGGCGTTTTACCGGACACTGATGTAACCGTCAGAACACTAAAAGCATGGGTGATATCAAAGTTCGGGGATCTGGATGACGTACCCGGGGCACCGAGGGTCCTCTAGGGTGATAGTTAACCTCCCGGAGAATTTTGGGAAAATATGATACCCGAGTCCTGAGAAGCCGAAAACTAAGGCTATAATCCAAGTTTTTAGAGCTTCCAAGAGGCCCTGTAACGTAACGAAGGTGTAAATTTTCGCACCACATCGCACGAGACACCTCTAGGGGATATGTGAGGCCCTTGGGGTCGCTTATACGGTCCCTGAAAGGGCTTTTTATCGAACACTGATGTAATAGTTGAAACACTAAAGTCATGGGTGATATCAAAGTTCAGGATCCGGATGATGCACCTGGGGCATCGAGGGTCCTCTAGGGTTATGGTAGACCCCTCGGAGAAGTTTGGGAAAAAATGACAACCGAGCCCCGGAAGCCGAAATAGAAGGCTAATCCACGTTTTTTGAGTTTCCAGGAGGCCCCGGAACGAAAGTGTATATTTTCGCACCACATCGCACGACACACCCCTAGGGGATATGGGAGGCCCTTGGGGTCGCTTATACGGTCCTCGAAAGGCTTGGAAGGGCGTTTTACCGGATACTGATGTAACAATCGAAACACCAAAGGTACGGGTGATATCAAAGTTCGGGGATCCGGATGATGCACCCGGGGCACCGAGGGTCCTCTAGGGTGATAGTTAACCCCCCGGAGAATTTTGGGAAAAAATGATACCCGAGTCCTGGGAAGCCTAAAACGAAGGCTATAATCCACGTTTTTTGAGCTTCTAAGAGGCCCCGGAACGAAGGTGTATATTTTTGCACCACATCGCATGAGACACCCCTAGTGGATATGGGAGGCCCTTGGGGTCGCTTATACGGTCCTTGAAAGGCTTGGAAGGGCTTTTTATCGGACACTGATGTAATAGTTGAAACACTAAAGTCATGGGTGATATCAAAGTTCAGGGATCCGGATTACGCACCCGAGGCACCGAGGGTCCTCTAGGGTCATGGTAGACCCCCGGATAAGTTGGGAAAAAATGATACCCGAGCCCCGGGAAGCCGAAATCGAAGGCTATAATCCATGTTTTTTGGGCTTACGGGAGGCCCCGGAACGAAAGTGTATATTTTCGCACCATATCGCACGATACACCCTTAGGGGATATGGGAGGCCCTTGGGGTCGCTTATACGGTCCCTGAAAGGCTTGGAAGGGCTTTTTATCGGACACTGATGTAATAGTTGAAACACTAAAGTCATGGGTGATATCAAAGTTCAGGAATCCGGATGACGCACCCGGGGCACCGAGGGTCCTCTAGGGTCATGGTAGACGCCCCGGAGAAATTTGGGAAAAAATGACACCCGAGTCCCGGGAAGCCGAAATCGAAGGCTAAATCCACGTTTTTGGAGTTTCCATGAGGGCCCGGAACAAAGGTGTATATTTTTACATCACATGGCACGAGACACCCCTAGGGGATATGGGAGGCCCTTGGGATCGCATATACGGTCCCTGAAAGGCTTAGAAGGGCTTTTTACCGGACACTGATGTAACAGTCGAAACACCAAAGGCATGGGTGATATCAAAGTTCAGGGATCCGGATGACGCACGGGGCACTGAGGGTCCTCTAGGGTAGTCATGGTAGACGGAAAGATGGTGGGCGGCGATGATGAGATCCAGATACGAAAGTTGAACATATAGGAAGTTAGGAGATGAATTGATGGTATGTGGTTCCGTTGTCTATTCATAAGAAAGGAATTTTTATTTTTTTTTTGTTTTTGTTTTTTGCTCATTAATATGTGAGAGAAATTAGTTATTACTCAAATTTTTTGAATTTGTAACCTCTAACAACTTGTGAGAATGAAAGAAAAGAGATGAAGTCATAGATTTGTAGCGCACTTTGTAATAAACAAAAAGGTTAATTTTATGGTAAAGATCCATTCTTTTCATTTGAAAAAAAAGATTGAACTAAAATAAACTAATTTGAACTGAATTGAATTTATTTTAACCTCACCTTTAACCTTAGTGCATAAAAGTAGGTTTCACAACCTTTCTAATAACATAAAAAGAAAATTTATCTAAGTGATCCACACCAAATAAACTGAAATAAGCTAGGAGATTAGAGCCTATTATTGTATTCAATTAATAAATTTTTGGTTTTATTGCTTTAGAATATAACTTGTTGAATTGGCAGTCTATCCAGTATTCACAATCAAAAATGATCTTCCTCCATCATTTACCACTATCTCTTACGTCAGGGTTTCTATTGATTATAACTAATCTTAATTGTAAAGAATGAAGATAATACTTCCTGATGTTCACTTTTAGTTTCTTCATAGACATTTGTGACAGTTTTTTTTGAATCACAAAAATTTAAAAGGACAATCAAAATATAAGATTATGTTCTTTTCAACGGGATGGAACGGGATAATGAGAAATGGAACGTAACGGTGTGAATATTGAAACAAAATGTGAGACAAAATGAAGTACAAAATGCAAAATGAAACGATATAAAATATAATAAAACAAATGGATTGAAACAGAATAGAATGGAACGAAATGCAACATGAAAACGACGAAAAGAACAAGATGACCTGGGGGCAGTATAATAATGTTAGGTGGAATTCACCAACTGAAATAGTTTTTCTCTTGATTTACCTGTCGGCAAGAAACAACAATCCAGCAGTTCACCCTATGCAAATGTTTGGATGTTTTTGTATGATTTGAGATTATAGTGCTCTTTAGTCATTTACTATTTGCCTTAATTGATAATCTAGTGTCCACATCTGGGGTTATATTTATTCTCTCTTATCTTCACCATAAGTGGCAAAGAAAGTAAAACAACCCCACCATTTCTCTTCAGTCCTTCTCTATACTACTTAACCAAAAGTAGATAGCTGCCCATCATCCCCAATCCCAATACTCCCCCACTTTTGTTTTTGTACTCCCCTAGCTTAGCTACCATTTCTAGCTTCACCCAAAACCCAAAAAAAAAAAAAAAAAAAAAAAAAAAACACATTTCCCAAATCCCACAACCTTGAAGCCTCAAATTCCTTACAAATCCAAACATGGAAAAATCAGAAAACACAAAGGAGGAGAGAGAAATAGAAGAGCAAGATGAAGATAATAGCAGCATAATAATAAACAGAGCAAACTCCCCTGTTTCTCTTGATCTAAATAATACCCCAGATAATAATACCAATAATCTTGACCTAAATCTCTGTTTTAATAATACCCAAAACAGAGAAGTGCTAATATCACCTGCAGGTGAGATGGGTGATGTAAGAGATGATAGAGTCACCGGTGGTGGTGGTGGTGTACCACCAAGCAGAGTATTTTCATGCAATTACTGTCGCCGTAAGTTCTTCAGCTCACAAGCACTTGGTGGTCACCAAAATGCTCACAAGAGAGAAAGAACAATTGCTAAACGTGCTATGCGTATTGGTGTGTTAGCTGACAGGCATGTGAGCTTAGCATCTCTCCCTCTCCATGGCTCTTCTTCTTCTTCTAATCATATGAATAACTATTCTCTTTCTTCATCTAGACCGTCCATTGATATTCAAGCTCATAATGGGTCTATGATGATGATGATGAACCCTCATCATCATCATCAATCGTCCATTAGCCCTTTTCATCAAAGAGGTGGGCCCGCTAAATTTGAAGGGCAAGGGCAAAGGCAAAATGGGTATTTTGTTGGGTCTGTTCCTGTTTATGGTGCGGTGCCGTTTTGGCCGGGAAGTTTTAGGCAGGTGGATGATGAAGCTGAAAGCTCAACTAATAATATTAATAGTAATTATTATTACAGTTATAATAATAATAATAATAATAATAATAATAATAATAATAATAATAATAATAATAATAATAATAATAATAATAATAATAATAATAATAATAATAATAATAATAATAATAATAATAATAATAATAATAATAGTTTTGTTGTTAGAAGAGAATCCAATCATTTGGAAAACCCAGATTCTTCTCCTGATCTTACATTGAAGTTATGACATTTTTTCAGGTATCAATATTTATTAATTTTTTTTTTTTTACTGTTGGTTAATTTTGGTTAGTTTTTGTGGTATCAGAATTGATGGAATTATGTACAGAGAGATACCAGAAGTAATAATATTGATTGCGCATATATTAGCTTTTTTGAATCATATGGATTTATGCCAATTATAGTATCTATTTTCATGGTGGTGGTATAGTTTGCCTTCTAAAACGTGGTCCTGTGGATGATCTCTTTTAATTTGACAGTATTTTCTGCATTTAGGTATGGAGTATTTAATGTATTTTCTCCCCACCATTGTCGCTGTCATTTGTCAATTTTAATTGTTTTAACTTTACTCTGAAAAATGAGTATAGTATAACATATGTTGTAGACGACATTTGAATATAATGTAATGTAACAGCTGAAAATATATGCATGGAATACAACACAGTTTAAAAACATGTTCATGCATATATTTTCAGTGTAGACGACATTAATCATTAATGACGAGAATTTCCATGCTCAAAAACATGTTTTTTGAGTTACTACATTAAATACTACACTGTTTAATTTGAGAGATTTCATCTGAAGTGGACAAACTAATGCAATGTATAATTATAACGTTTACTGAATTATTTTGATTTTTTTTTTTTTTTTTTGGGGGTTTTAAAGAAATAGTCGTTGTTGTTGATAGTAATGACTAATGAATTATGGATGTCTCCCACTAATTACTCTTGGCTTTATTCGACATTGCTTTTAAATACTGTTTTTAGTGTTTGTCCATCATCAAACAAAGAAAAGTGCCCATACACTTACCTTAGCTTGTGTAGTTCTGGTGATGTAAGACAGTGTGGCGAAATTTTAAAGGATAATGCGGTGAGCGTGGATCGAACACGCGACCTTCAGATCTTCAGTCTGACGCTCTCCCAACTGAGCTATCCCCGCTTGGTGCTAACTAATTACATAAGTGCTACATATACTCAACCACGCAGTGACACACACGGAATTGAACGTTGTGACATTTGTATGCTAGAGTTTAATACTCCGAATTTGAGAATCATTTAATTCACAAATATGAACATGAGATTGCACAAGGACATAACCTGGTCAGAATTTTTTTTTTCTTGAGTGAAAATTTTAGGGTCAGACTTGTTTGTTTGTGCAAAGATCCAATAATACATACATATTATCATTATTTATTTATTTTGGTAAAAATACATATTATTAATTTAAAAGTGTCATCAATCATGTATGGGAAAACAGGTTGAAAGAAAGGTGGGAGAGGAAATGCAAATGAATTCAAACCAAAGATTATTGTAGTAAATAGGAACTATGTACAGCAGCATATTGTGAATAACGAACACAATGATGGTAACTTTGAATGAATTATTAAAGATGACAAAAAAAAAAGGAAGGAAGAGACTTTAGGGCAAAAAGAGAAACAAGATTATGAGAGTGGGAGAGTTTTGTTCCATGAGAAATTCCCTTTTTATTTGTGCTCCAAAGAGAACAAAAGCCAACAAAAAAAGGACGGTGATTACTGATTTGGAAAGTCACCAAAAATGTACCAGTCGAAAGCAAATTGAATAGAATTTCACTAGCTAGAGAGAGAATTGTGAATAGCCAAAAACATGGTGGAACAATTCTGATTGTTGTATCTGAATCTGATGTCAGCTTACACTATTTACAAACGCAACCCTTGTATATATGCATTCAGCTGTCTTGCTCATCTAAAATAGACACGAGCATCTGAAGTCTTTATGCCATTCTTCACTCTGGCAGTTCTTACCTGCTGATAAGATAAACAAAGTTAGCTTTGTATTTCAAAGTGATTTCAGTAAGCTAATAGCAAGTTTCCATTAAGATTGAGACAATCTATATTTTATAAAGATTAAGCATTCTCATTTGTTATAACGCCAAGGGGCAAGGGCACACATCCATGGCGTCAATCATTGTCTAAAGGAGGTGACAATAAACAGAAAGTCTCGTACTAAACACAACACACAAAAGAAACAGGGAAATGACTGTGGACATTGATTTTGCTCCTCTCCATAATCCCGGAACGGCGCAAACGCACCTACAAATGATCTCCAACTTGGTCACAGCTCAAAGGGGAGAGCAAACACCGAACTTAATGGATGCGACTGCAAAATATGAAATTTTGCAAAACCCATAGCACACTGTTCTCAATCTCAGAGCATTACTGGTGCAAACTAAATAGCTCCCCTTAACACCAACAATGCCAATGGATGAGAGAAACCTCTTACATATTTTGATCTTCCAATTTAATCCCACTACACAAGATCACTAATATCTTAAGACAAACTGCCTATACTCAAAGGCAACCTGTTTTTAGTGCATTCTCAAGCCCACAATTGATTGCTTGAAAAAGAAAATTCTTTTGCACTGGCAAACATTGAGGTTTCAAACTTAGGGGAAAGTCGAAGATATTATTCAGGATGCATGAAATGACATCTTGGTCAAACTATAAGTGGACATTCCCCTTGATGGAAAGGCCTTCATTCTACTTCAACTATGAGACAAAGCTACTACAGTTAGTAAGGTAATGCAGGATTTACCTTCGAGCCAACGGATGTGATTCGGCCAATTTTGTTTTCTAACTTCAGTTTTGGTATTTTCTGATCTGATACTTGTGCAACAGCTAGGTCTCCTTTGACATTAGATCTTTCACTCAAGATCATTCTTCCTCTCATGTTCTCTTTCCCACTGCAAGTTAATCTGCTGGACTGGATACTGCTCCCTAAGTTGCCCTTGACACCTCGGGGTTTGACTGCTGGCTGATTTGGAAACCTTTTCTGGATCGTCTGAATCAGAACCTACACAACAACACAAGTTAAGCCTGTCAGTGTCGCATTAAACTCTGACGTCTTGAAATTTTGCGACCAGTAAAATCCAAATTAACACGTATGTAGAACATAAAAGAAGCCAAGAAGTCTGGAGACAGATTAGACTTAAGATAAGGGGACTCTGATTAAAAATGTTCGAACATGAATTCTAATGAATCAAGTTTATATTTGATAAAGATTTGAACTAACGGTGAATAAACACTTCTTTCAGGCCTTTAAGCAGGGTTTGGGTGTCGGGGGGCAAGGATGATAGGACCCGATGATACAGGGGGTTGAGCAACACTAGCCGCATCGAGAACTTCTGTGCATGACAAATGACATACACCGAAATATTTTTTTCGAGAGAAAATTACTAGTTTGAATGTCTCTAAGAAATTCTATTTCTACCTACATCTCACTCACCTTTGACTTTGGAGCTTCCTGGCTAGTGGATGCTGCAGAAGCGTCTCGATCTTGTATCCTAGAACTAAAAGCATTCCTAGTGCAAAGAGACGCCTTTGTTATATTAGAGGCTTTTACTTTCATTTTAACTGGTTGCTCTAACTTCATGACATTCCTCACGTTGAGATTTCTGTCATTATTCAGTTTCAAACCAGCTGTCTTTTTCTTGACCTGCAATCTCGGATTTGCAGCATTGGGCTTTCCAGATGGAGATTTACAACTTTTCAACTCTCTATGTACATTTATCTCTGCTTTCACTTGTCTTTGAAGTTCAGGCTTTTCCACTACTGCAGGTGCCTTGCTTTTTATATCACATCCAAGATTAGATGAGCCTACACTGGACTTGCCAGAAGAAGATTTGCTGCCTTTTGATTGTCTATTTACATATATTTGTGCTTTCAATTGTCTTTGGTGAATATGCTCATGCAGCACTGCAGGTGCCTTGCTCGTTGTATCACATCCAAGTTTTGAAGAGCCTACACTGGACTTGCCAGAAGAAGATTTACAGCCTTTCGACTCCCTGTGTACATTTATCTCTGCTTTCACTTGTCTTTGAAGATCAGGTTTTGAAACTACTGCAGGTGCCTTGTTCATATCACATCCAAGACTACAAGAGCCTACACTAGACTTGCCACAAGAAGATTTACGGCCTTTTAATTCTCTATTATCATATACCTCAACCCTCAATGCTGGTCTTGTGGCACAACTTTTTCTGAGTTTCTGTAAAGCATTCAAGAGCCCATTTGTTTGACCCAATGCCTCTTTGGATACCTCCAAAACCTTTAAATGTTGTTGCTGACCACTTTCCGCCGTTACCGTGCTTGTTGAAACTCTTTCACTTGTACTTACTGACTGAGAATGCGAAACACCTCTTGTATCTGTGTCATCCACCACACCTTGAGAAGAACCTGAGAGAGTCGTAGTACAACTATTGTTGCAAAGCATACTGGTGATTGACCCAGAAGCCCCACTATGATTTCCACCACTTAGTTTACTTACCTGACTTGAATCTTTATCCGATGTTGAAATCCTACTGCCTAAATCACTCACAGGATGACTCTTGTTTAATGAAACCCCACCATTCCTTACCCAGTTCCTACTATAATCTTTGCCCCTTGACTTTGATACCGAAGAAGGAAGCTTTGGAGACAACACTCCTTGCAGGTTGATGTTCAAGAAATCGTTCCCCACGTCCGAATGAGAAAAAGCAGATCTTAACTGGCGTGCAGAATGTTGGTGGAACCTGAAAATAAAGCCAACTCCCACAAGTAAATTACATAACCTGAAATGATCCCACCCACAGCTACAAATACTAAAAAATACGCCATTGGAAGGGTACATACGGGTGATTTGTATGGAACCATGGATCATCACTGCAAAATGACAAGGATGTACACCAATTATTCAAGAGGAGTTTGCGCTGTCATTCAAGTTCTAGATGTACACTAAAACATAAGCAAACTGCATTGTCTTAAACAGGAGAAACTCACTTGTCTTCTTCCATCAGCATTGGCTCCAAAGTAAGATCAGCCCACATAGGTGCTTCAATCTCCTCCTACATAATTATTCCCCAACTATTTTAATAACAGAACCCTTTCAAAGTACATGTACAGTATATACAAGTAGGATATCACAAATTAGTGGACACAAAACTTATTTTGACACTCATTCAACATCTCTCTGATACTGAGTTAGACATGAAACACGAAAGTTGAACTAAGATAATGCAATACAATCTTGAAACTCATTTTCTACATTTCATCACAGCAGCTAAATTGCATAGAAGAAATACCCACTAAACAATGCAGTTCAAGAACCAATAATAAGATAATCAACAGCCCAGAAAAGCAAGAAACACTAACAAATTGAAAAGGGAAAAAGGTGCCCAGATACTAAATCAGCATTACAAGGAAAATGCAAACGCAATTAACTGAACCCACACATATTACCAAAACATCAACTTATCCAATTTCAACATCATAGCATAAAAACCCTAAGAACCTAAAATCGATATCCCGAAATAAATAATAGAGTACTCCATAATTCTTGGAAGAGAGAGAAATACCAGAAAAGCCCAGTGATCGACTTCCATAGTGCTTTTTCTGTTGCCCCCTTTTTCATTTCCATTTCCATTTCCATTTTCGCCATTTTCTTTGACCTTGGTCTTCTTCTTATCCATCATCGCCTATACTCTTCGAATTTCATCAAACCCTAAAAACTAATTTCTTTGTAATTTTAATTGCTCATGAATTACAAATTGCTGGAAATCTTCCATCTCTTGCTTGATCGAATACAAGCAAGTTAACTAAAGAGACCCGAGAAAAAGGAGAGGAAGGGTTGGGATATATACGACGTCGTTTAAACTGGGTTGACGAGAAAACTTTGATTGCACACGTGTAGGGTGAGGATGATTGTCATTTATTCGACCGTTGAAATATTTCAATACTTTAGTCTTAATTGCAAGGAGCTTGCTTCGTAAGCTAAAGTTCCAAACATGACTTTGGCCTTGTTTGGCACGCAGTTGGTAGCTGGTAGCTGGTAGATGGTTTGATCAGCTGGTTGTATTAGCTGGTTTGACTGAATGATAGTATAAGCTGATTGTTCAAGATGTTTGGTAAAGTCAGATGGTTTTTAGTAGCTGGTATGATGTAAAATGACCAAAAAGGACATTTTGATGTTGTTGTTGTTATTATAATTATTATTAAATAATAATAATTTATTATTATTATTATTATTATTATTATTATTATTATTATTATTATTAATTTTATTTTTGTAATATTGATATTTGATCTATCTATGGTGTTGTCACTGTTGTGTAACCCAAAAAACTTCAAATTTTATCAGCAAAAAAATAATTATAAATCACCCTAACCTATTAACCATGTATTAACCGGCTCACCTTCCCAGTTCCCCTTAAACCCCATTTTCTTTTCTTTCTCTCTCATCTTCCCTTCTTCCACAAACCCCTTTTTTCTTCTTCCTCAAATCCCCAACGACCAACAAATGGTGGGTAAAAAGCATTCACCAACACTTCCCATGGCCGCTAACCCAACAATGCATTCAGCCTGATCTGGTAATCTGCCATTTGAGAAACAATTCCTTCAAAACTGTAAAACCCAAAATGTGCAATATCAAATGGCACGCTATAATTAACGGCCTTGTTTGGCAAGCAGCTGGTAGCTGGTTTGGTTAGCTGGTTGTCGTTAACTTGTTGTGGTAGCTGGTTTGACTATTTGATTGTAAAAAGATGTTTGGTAAAGTGAGCTGATTATTGGTAGCTGATTTAGTGTAAAATGACCACTATGGACATGGGGATAACTTTCTATTGTTAACAATAAAAATAATTGATAATTATTATTAGTTATATATATTAATATTATTTATGAAAATAATAATATTTACAAATTTATTAATATATATATTATGTAAATTAATTATATTTATTTGATTAATTATTTAATTTAAATTATCATTAGTTTCTAAGTAAGTATTAATGCTAATAATGATAATGATAATAATTAATAATAATATTAATATTAATTATATTAACTACTTCTAGTAATAAAAGTAGTAGTAATAATAATAATAATAATAATAATAATAATAAAAATAATAATAAAAATAATATAAAATTATTATTATTATTATTATTATTATTATTATTATTATTATTATTATTATTATTGGGTTAAGATTGTCATTTTGCATAATAATCCAACAAGCTGACTTCAAAAGCTACTCCTACCCAGCTTTTTATAAATCAGATTGTTGGGTCCAAAAAGCCAATGAAAAAGCTGGTAACCAAACACCAAATTTTGGATGGTTGGATGATCAACTGGTCAAACAACCCAGATTGTCCAACAAGCTGGCTAAAAAGCCACCAACCAAACAAGGCCAACATCAACCTTGGGTAGAGTAGTCAATTACTTAATTGTCACCAACAATCTGAAGTGAAACACACCCTCCCCACTAGCTTTTCAAAGTTGGATTGTTGGGGTCTAAAAAGTTGGGTAAAAAGCCAACAACCAAACACCTTTTTTGGTCAAGCAGATTATTCAATAGTCAAACAATCCAATACCCTCAACAATCTGGCCAAAAAGCTGTCTGCCAAACACGGCCTTTGGTGAGGATGATTGGCGCCCGTCCCTAAAGCTTATTCCTTCCTACGCTAAATATTTATATTGTACTCCCAAGGGCGAATCTAGGAATTTTATATTGGGGATGCAAAAATTTGGACGGAAAATCTCAAAAATTCGGATCATGAAAATTTGAACGGAAAGTTACAAGAATCATGAATTATATCTATGGCCTAAAATACAGAAAAGCTTCAGTAAGTCACTAACTGAACTTGGCCAGTAAAAAGAGCATAGGGGTTTTGGAGATGATTGAGAGGAGAGAGAAAAAAGACAATCAAGAGGTGAGTTAAAAAATGAGAAAAGTAAACTAGAGATAAAAGAATATTTGGGGCTAAAAGCATTGCAATTAAAAAACTTTTTGCAACCAGCTTGCTTCTCTGCAGGAATTAGAACACACGTGGAGTGCTAAAAGACAATGTTAGTCCTCTTTTTTGCTATTCACCATTCTGCCCTTGCTTTTACACCATTCATTTGCTTTGTTTGGGGACGCAAATGGAACATCAACTTCTTTTATCACCCATAATTAAACTGAATATTGTGTATATTTTGGAGAATGGGGCAGCAGTATGTAGTATGTACTCCACAATTAGGCATTGTACACTGTACATAGGGTATATACTCCACCTAGACCTGTAAAACGGGTCGACCCAATGAATTACGGGTCGGCTTACCTTGAATTCGGGGTCGAGAAAGTTTTATTAGAATTCTTAAGACGGGTCGGATCAAGTCGGATTTTCAAGTTGGGTCAATTTTTTATAGCTCTAAGTCCACCTATTAAACCTTTTTACAAGAGAAGATCGTTTACAATCTTCTCTATTCCAAGGTTCGAATCCCTACTCTCTTTACATATGTACTAGTATGTTATAAATTTGTAATGGTCTTTGTGTTTCATCTGAATAAAAAAACAATCTTCTCTACTCAAATCACGTAGCAATTGGTGTCAATCATTACTCACCGTAGATTTCTATTTGGTAAACACGGTGTCCTTTATTTATGTGATCATCATTTTAGATTTACAGATAATTTTGCTTTCTTATCACCCTTTGATCTTATTTTATCATGACGCCGACAAATTCTTTTTACTTCTTTTTATTTATTAATGATGTTTGTTCCTAATAAAAATTAAATAAATCAATAAATTAATCAGAAAATCTTTTAATGAAAAAGCTATTAAATTTGACGATTTCGATCGACTTTTTATATTGTTTTCTTACACATCAATTTCAAAATGTTGTTTTCTTATACATCAATTTCAAAATATTCAAATAAAAAAACACAAACATTTAATAATGTGAAAACTTCTTCTTTATTTTATTTTATTTTTATTTAGCTCAATAATGTGAAAGACTCTTGGTTTCAGTCTTTTACATAAGAATTTTACTCCCTTCATTAATAGTGTCACACAATTGAGTTTCTAACGCCAACTTCAAGTATCATTCCGAGTTTATTAGATTATTAGTTTATTACTCTGAGTCACAACATGAAAATCATGTTTATCTACACATCAAAAATTAGTTTCATAAGTAGTAGTAACAAATAACTTTACTAATTTATTTTTTGAGCTAAACGCATAGTCAATGTTTGAATGGAAACTCCAACAGAAGACTTACTTGCAAACATAGGAAGCATACTGCATACTGCATACTGCATACCTGTTTGTTTGGCCTCTAATTTGTATCACCAATTGGTTCGTCCCTTCATGTGCTTATTGGTTGCCTCTAACTTCTATCATCATTTGGCTTTTGCTTTCATCTGCCTGCTGTAATCACTATTGCATTTCATTTGTTTGGCATTGGCATTGGCATATGTTAAATCTTTATTGATGCCTTTAACTGCATCTGTTTTCGCAACAGATATGTGCCATTTTAGGAGAAGCAGAAACAGGCACAAGATCGAATTCGAGAACATCATTTTCTTTTTCCCCCTGAATCAGATAAATGTTCTATTACAAAGGCAGCACCCACAAACATCAGCATTAGAATTTAGAACCAAAGAACTCCACAATTTACAACCAAATTACACATACACACACAAACCCCATCCCGAAACCCTTTTTTTCAAAGGTTTCCCTCACACTAAGAAGAACCAATCCAACTACTAAGTAGCATCAATGGCTGGTTAAAACTTACAACACATGATACAAACCAAACCAAGTCCTAAAACAGAAGAAGGTTAACATTAAATGGCTACAAGGCTGTGGTCTTTTACTACAAACTAAAACTAACTTTCACCACCTAGTTTGAACCTCCTTCCAATGCTGTTTGAGGCTTGGCCTTTGGAGGCCTTCCCCTTGGCCTCCCGGTTTTTGTGCCTACTGGTAGTGGGCTTGATGCACCATCAACACTACCATCAGTGTTTTCAGGAGGAGATGCTTTCTTCTTTTTTATGGGAACGTTATCAGCTGCAGCATCCCCTGGAGCAGGGCCTTCCCCTGGACCATACTCATCCTTTCTTGGTCGCCCCCTGGGCCTAGCTGGGCTAGAAGTTGGCACCCCTGGCTCCTTCGGCTTTGGGGGCCTGCCACGTCCACGCCGGATGAAATCTGGGCTGGGTTTCATGTAATTGTTCTTCCAGAAAATCAGCTCCCCAGTGTCTTTCATCCTGTTCAAGTGGTGTCGTAGCAGTGTTGTGTGTCCTGCAGGCAGGTTCTGGTACTTTGATTCAATGTATTTTGAAATAGAGGTCTTGTTTGAACCCATTTTCTCATTTAAAGCATCTAATGCAGCTATAATCATCTGCCAAGTCAATTAAAAGATCAAATGAACTTCTGTCATCACAAAAACACACTACAAGCATCCCCCTCATGTAATTAGGAGATTATCAAGATCAACTGCAAGAGGCATGTGAGCATGTGTACAAAATCTAAATGGGCGAAGGCCATTAAATCTATCTGAACTTCCTTTCAAATAACGCTTATGGCAAAGAAAAGACTATATCACCTAATTACTCTTTTCCAGAAAGATACTCCTAGGAGGGATGAGACATACTTTATAAGAACACTCAGCCTCAGCAAAAAGGCTGTTAGCTAATTTCTGTGACAGTTCCATACACATTAAACCCTAGATCCCAAGACAGAACCACTACAGCTCGAGAAGACCCTAAAAATATTTCAACATTGATAGAAATAAATCACCCACAACAATGCAATTACCAAGTTAAGCACCACAATGGTCAATCAAATATGCAAAAGTTTACGTTATGCCAGGATACGAAGGAAAATAACCAATTTAGTATCAGATTGACAATATGGAAGGGTAAATGATGTTTGAATGAAAGGCCAAAGTGCCAAGTATATCCTATACATTTCTCATACTTCGATAAGTAGCCACATCTCAGATTGTCACCCCGCTTTATCCACAATTGAAAACCAAAAGCACAAAAACACATAACAAATAAGTGACTTAGAAAATAGAAGAAAAAGCAGTTACACGAATGGCGTAGGGGCCAGGGAACCTGTAAGAGAGGGATGATCATTTGCCTAATATTTGAAGCTAAAACCTGAAAATATTTGAGCTAGTATTAAGAGGTGCCAACTTGTCAAAATCTATGCATGCAAGAAGCTCATATGGCTCTTTAAGTCCTTTCACAAACACTTTGAAACGCACGACTTCCACTGAGAACAGAACTCCATGCAATCCCAAAGTGACAAAAACCCACTTACCTCATATGCATAAACTAAACTAATCACGTCATGAGAATAGCTCACGTTAGCAATAATTCTCTACAGTCCGGTCTCCAGCAGAGCAACAATGTATTAACTTCTCTTTCCCAATTATATATCCTCTCAGCCTAATGCCTATGATTGAACTCAAACCATGTCCTTAGTCTAGGCACAGTCCTTAGAATCAAGCTAACTCAATTTGCAACTCTATGGAACAGCTCATTGTCTTACCTTATTTACCCTCCTGTACCTCACCCGAATCGCTCTCATTGCTACTTGATGGGGTCTTGAGAGGTCAAAATGTACGCAACTCGACTCCCAACTAGTCAAATCTGACAAATAGGTTTGTTTTCAGAACACCCATCTACTAGTCTAGCACAATTCTCCAACAATTTACTTATTATATTATCCACCATTCAAAACCTAACAAGGCTAATAACAGCTTCAGCATTTGAACTGTGACAATCATGTTGCTGGACATTCATCTTAATATTGAGAAATAAGTTATTGCATGATTCATTTCCATAAACTACTAGTAAACATTACAATCACATTCAATTCACCTTAGATCACAACAAAAAGCATCATAAATTACTCAAATAATGAAAAAGGAAACAAAAAACAGCTCATGAAAATTAAAAAGCAGTTACATTTGCTGGAAAGAACAATGCAAGGATGGCAGTAAAATTAAAAATCATAAAACCCCAAAAAGGAAATAATAATTAAAAGAAGAAACTAGAGAGTAGAGAGGGAGCCTTTTTGGTTGCATACAGCTGGCCACCACAAACACCAAATATAAATAATCATCTAAATATAAATAAATAAAGTCATGCAATTCTAAAGCAAACATATGAGTTAACATAAAATATATTTGCCCATCTCAAAAAAAAAAAATTAAAATAAGGCCATGAAAGGCATGAATCAAACCCTAACATGCGTTTGCAGTGTACTAACTAACCCTCCTCTGTAATTTCTGCCGCATTTTTCTTCCCAAAATTTAATCTTTTCCCTTTTTTAGCATACCCTTTTACAGGAAAAATCTGAATTTTTACAAAAATGAGGAGTAATTTGGGTTAAATCGATCTAAAGGGGACAATTAGAGCTCAACAAGAGAGAAAAACAGAAAAGATGAGGAGAGAGAGAGAGGAAAAATTGGTTTACCTCAGGATATGGAGGGAGAGAGTGAGGTAGTTTATTGATATCTTCAGTGGCCATTGAATTGAAGTTTGGTGGGTTGATGTTGTTGTTGTTGACAAGGTGAGGTGAGGAGAGAGAAACAGACCCCACCACAACAGTGTAAGAGAGAGAAAAACAAAGAGTTTTTATGTGAGTGAGTGAGTGATTTTATGTGAGTGAGTGAGTGATTTTATGTGCATGAGAGAGAGAGAGTAGTATGCTAGTCTACTACTGTTGATGTTTTGGAGGGTAAGGACTGGACAGGAATCATGGGAATGAGAAGGTTTTTGTTTGTTAAAGAGGGAGAAATGAAAAACAGTGATGAGTTGTTGTGATTTAAAGACATGGAAAAAGATAAAACTTGAGGTTGGGGCCTTTTGGGGGTGGTGATTTGTTTCTTTTTGCTCTCCTTTTCTTTTTTAATAGTTTTTTTTATAGTTTTTTTATTTTTATGGTTGGTCATCTACGGTTAGGAGGGTTTGAGCAGGCTGTTATCTAAGGGTTGGTATTTTTGCTTACAAGGGATTGATCTGGATCAATGACGCGGCAAGTGGAGTTAGCTCATCTGCATAAGTCGCCATTCCAGATAGCGGATTTATACGGCAGAAGTCGCGCGGATGAAAACAGCGACTTTGAGTTATCCAAAAAAGTCGCCATCCGAGAAAGCGAGTTCATGGGGACTAAGTCGCTCACCTCAACAGCGGCTTTATGGAGGGCTCAGTGGTAAGTCGCTATTCGGGATAGCGTATTTATGGGAAAGAAGACGCCATTCGGTATAGCGTGTTGATGCGGAAAAAGTCGCCATGCTGCATAGCGTGTTTATGCGAAAGAAGTCGCATTCCTCGTAGCGTGTTTATCCACAGAAGTCGCTTATGACAATAGCGTCTTTGTGGTGAGTATAGGCAATGAAGTCGCCATTCGGGATAGCGTGTTTATTCAGATTAAGTCGCTTCCTAGGGTAGCGTTTTTATGCGGAAAAAGTCGCTTATGTCCGTAGCGACTTTTGAATAAATCAAACATAAAAAAATGCGGAAATGTAATCCAGCATAAAGTGGGTATTACTTTCCAGGAAATCATTTCAATTTCCTCATCTTCACTTCCAGTGTTGCCGGTGCTGTGCTTCGTCCACCCCTCTGCCTCTCTCTCTCTCTCTCTCTCTCTCTCTCTCTCTCTCAGGTTAGGCCTCCAAATAAAGTGCCTCTTTTTTCATTAGTGAGGCCACTATTTTGCTCTATTTCTCAGAATTGTGTTTACTTTTGTTCGTTTCAATAAATTTTGATATGTGCTGTTTCTTTTTATGTTAAATGCAATCTCTTTTCACAATTTGTGCTTTTCCAGTCAATTCTGTAGTAGATCAAACTATTGGAACCAAACCATGAACTAGTTTTTTGAATTTTGAGTCTAGATCACAATTCACAAGTAGCATAACAATCAGAGGAAGAAAGAAAAAAGTAATTCTGAGATTTTTTTTTTCCTTGACAAATTTGTTTCCTAAATTCCCATGTTCCCTTTTTTCTTTTTTTTGGGTGTGGATGGATTATGTTTATTGCTGATTGTACTATTATTGAACTAAATTACCCACCTAGTACAAATTTGAAGTGCACTTTATAATCAAATCAAAATGTGCTCCCTAATAATTGGTTTGTTTTAGAATTAACGATGTTAAGAATTGCTAGGCCAGATACTTACTGGGTTGTTGTTGTTGTTGTTGTTGTTGTTGTTGTTGTGTTAAGAATTGCAATTATTTGATACTGCTAGTAAATGAAATTGATTTGTTAACATTAGTTCATGAAATAGTGATAGTGTCCATGATCATTTTGCTAAGTCAAAATAAAAATGCAGGTAGATAATCCATATTCTTGGGAGCTCAATTGAGTATATTATTTTCTTCAACCCAGCATCAATGGAAGAAATGAAGGGTAATGATCCACATTGCCTTCCACCTTCAACTCAGGCACCATGGATTCTATACACACATGGTAAAAGAAGGTCTAAATATACTCATAAACTTTCTGCACAATATCACCCTTACCCCCCAACAACAAATCCTATGTCAAGAGAATACCTCAGCTGCATGGCAAGTGCATAATTGATTCCTCTAATGGCTGGCTAATCTTAAGGGATATGAAGTACAGCACCATTTTTTCTCTCTTAAACCTCGCTTCCCTTCAAACCATCAACCTCCCCCGACTAGACGCACTGGAGGGAAGAGATATTTTCTCGTGTAATCTCGTATTGCCACCTCATTATGACGAAGATGATAGTGTTGTTGATAGTGATATTGTGGTATTTATGTTTGCCGATACCTTGTATGATAACGGCGGCATGGCTTTCTCTTGCCGACCTGGGGCGAATAATTGCAAATGGGCGCTTAGAAGGACAGAGATCCGTGGTACAAACATACGAATAGCAAAAACCATTTCTTGCAACGGTGTCATATATGGTTTGGCTTCTATATATATTAGTGATGGTGAGTGGGGCCAATCATATTTAGTTGTTATTGAGGTTGCCAACAATGCCGATGATGCTGGTGATTTGAATCACCCACTCATTGTAAAGGCTTTTGACCTAAAGATTTCTAGAGAGCGTCATTATTGTATCTCAGTTATGTCTCAGGGTGAGTTCTTGGTTGAATCTTCTGGTCAAGTTTACTTTGTTAATGTATTTTATCAAGGAGTAGATGAAAGCAGGCAGATATATGAAGTTGGTGTTTCAGAATTGAATTTATGCTCCATGAAACTCGAAAGAGTCGAGTCCTTGGAGGATCGTGCCTTCTTTGTGGGGCGTAGAGGTTGCTCATGGTGTCGTGGAAGTACCAATCGTGAACGTGGAGGCATTGAAGCAAATTGTGTATATATCGTTCACTCGCGTGATAATAGTCTATGTCTATTCAGGCTAAAAGATTATAGCATCACTCATTTTTCTCCCTGCTCAAACTTGCGAGCACCTCGTTGCTCTCCAACTTGGGTCATGTCTCTGCCTCCAAGGTCAGTAGCTTTTTATTTTATGGAACCAAATATATGGTAGTCTAATTGTTGTTATGATGTGTCTCATCTCTAGTCAGTAGATAGAATTTATACATAATTACAAATGGAGTGCACTTGTTTGATGTTAAGAATGCATGACATTTTGTTCATGTGAGTCACTGCAGCACTCTTGAAGGGTGGGAAGGCGTACACATCAACCCAGCATGCTAGTCGCCCATCATATTAAAGACCCGTGAAGAGACAATTAAGGTGTAAATTCATTTGAGAAAAAGAATTTTCAAACATGAAACTTTAACATCTCAGATTTAGATGGGCAAAGTGATTAGGTGGGTGATCCTCTCATGCCTTTCAATTCTCTCCGTCTTAGATATGAAATATGTTAAGGGAACTAAACAATCTGCTCTCTTACCTTCCATTTGGTTTCATCTGTTCAAAGAAGGAATTCTTTAAGTTTGTTGTCATCAATCAAATGTTATTTGGACACGTGCACCAATATCAGTGTGAGTTTATTTCCAAAGGTCAGACTGTTCTATTTTCAGAGTGTCTATAGAATTTTCACCTAGTGGAAAACGTCAAATCTATGTCCAAGTATCCTTATATCATATGACATGATAAAATTAACATAATAACTAGATAGTATAAAATTGAAATGATTGGGAGACTAAACAACCTAATAGGTTACTTTCTCTTGAAGAACTTCATACCTTAATTTTTTTTGGTAATATACGAGTATCTCATTTGTTTCTTGGTTTCTGCTCCTTGGTATGAAAGTTTTTCTAAACAACTAAAACCTTTTCCGCTCCTAGAAGTTACTGAGTAACCTATGCATGATCATGATGTCGTTATAGACAGGATCATTTTCGTTTACAAATTACTAATGCAGGCTTTTACTGGAGCATTTCCATAAGCTTAGTGTCGAAACAGGATTGTTCGAGAAGGTATGTGAGGCAATACAATATCAAGCGTTGGATGAACGGAATGAGGAGGAAGATAGTCTGTTGTTACTTGAGCTTCCACTGGAGTTACTAAGATTAATAAACCGGCGTGTACATTTGTTTGATTACTTTAGCTTTCGCTCTACATGCAAAGCCTTGAATTCACTTGCCACTCCAGCTCGATGGAGAACTCATAATGCACTTCCTCTATTCATGTTCTTCGAGAATAATGATAGATTGTGCAGGATTATGGACCCATGTAGAAATGATTCTCGTCACATTGTCATTCCTGAATCATTTGGAGGTCCTGTTTCTATGCTTTGCTGCGAGGATGGCTGGCTAATTTTGTGCACCGCAAGCGGAGATTCCTTGCACTACTTCAACCCTTTCACAAGGGAAATAGGGGATTTTCCTTACTTAGACATGTGCATGATGGTAACTGTAGGATTCTCCACGTGCCCGACTTCCCCTAGTTGTGTTGCGGTTGCAATCGAATATGGTGTTTCTGAAATCGGGAATCGGGGTCAACTATATTCATTCTGGTGAGGATGAATGGCATTTACATAACTTTAACCATGAGCACCAACTCTGGTTTTGGCCTAGCTTGAGTAGCCCTGTTTACTACAAAGGAGCCTTTTGTTTCTTGGATAAGAAGGGCCGTCTTGGGAGGTTTGAATTGGTTGGAGGAGAAAGCACATGGGAAGTTTATGGCGGACCATCGAAACAGTTACTGAGCAAGCCTTTTGAATCATGTCATCTGCTTGAGTGTAATCGGGATCTGCTCTCTGTATTCATTGGGAAAATGGGGAGTTGGGTACAAATTCTGAAGTTCTGTTGGATAAACATGGAGTGGGTTGGACTACTCAACAGTTTGCAAAATCACATGTTATTCTTAAGCCCTACATCCTCTTTCTGTATGGCGGCGATGGAGGCAAGAATGGGTAATAAGATCTACCTTACAGGACGGCATAGTAATGGTGTTGTTTTCTATGATCTTGAGACAGGCATGTATAACACTCTTACAGGTGATGGTTCCATGAAAGATTTATATGGTACGGCACGGGACTCGCAATGCTGTTGGATTTAAAATCTTATTACTATAGCAGCACTTGCTCTGTGTATAGCCAAATTGTAATTTATACCCATGTGTTAGAGTCGCAGCGGAATTTTCGGGTTTCTTGTAGACGCAAAGTATTATGTAATTGGATCCTCCTCACGATATTGCAATAGGTAGCTATCAATAAGAGAAAATAACCAATATGAAGGAAGAAAGTTAACTTAAGAAATATAACTCTCTTAATATATACTGATTCTCTGATGATGAATTACAAAACTGGTGTATTTATTTAAATTACAATTATTGGAGATATTTATACAAGAAGAAGATAAAACAACGAATGGCGAAACATCTCTCCCTAAAAATAACTATGAATAAATTCCACAAATTATTTTATGTCATTTCGACATTCTCTCTCAACCTCATTTTATCCCTCTTCTCTCTCTCTCTCTCTCCTTCTATTTTTATTCCATATCGCCTTTTAATCCCACACCATGTAATTTATTCTGTATATCTTTTTGTTAAAAATTATGCTACTCCATGGTGTAGATGAAATAGCCATACATAGAGACAGCTCTTCTTCTGCTGTCATATGGACTAGTATATGTTATTGTTAGAGAAGGAATGAAAAGATGCAGTGAGTTTGAATGATAAACAACCAAACAAAGTCAGGAAGCTGCAACGAACCTGTGTCCTTCAGACTCTTCTGCTTTCGAAATTGTTGCGTTTCATGGCTACACTATAATTAGATAAAAGATTCGAAAGAGATTCTTTATGAGGATATACTAGGAGTTATCCTCGAGAGGAGGGTCTCCCACTTCTTCCATTTCTTTGTTGTTATCTTATAATAAAAAAAAAAGATAAAATCCCCATTTAGCAACCAAAAAAAAAAAAAAATTGTATCTTTTTTATTTATATCACCACAAAAATTTATGTAAAACGATTTCATTATGAGGCGATGATTATATTTTAAACAAACTTTGTTACTTTTGGATTTAAAAGGAGTATAAAAATAAGGTTACATTTTGAATAAAAAGAAAATTAATTCTGATTGTCTTACCATGAGACGGTACAAGACATTCTAATTTGTATCAGTATCAGAGGTTTGAATCTCAATCCATTGAGTTAGACTAAAATTGTTCGCAAAACGATTTTGTTACTTTGTTAGTGAATGTCTTCCTCTTCACACTCGCATTACCTATCACACACAGACCCAGTAGAGTAATCGTGAAGTGACTCTGACCCAAGTGGGAAAAAAGGAAAATTGTCAAATAAGTGAAAGTGGGTCACATCTGAAAGGATAAAATAGTAATTTCACTTAAATTTGTCTATAATTATATCTGCAAATCTATGTCCACCATTTTCATTGGGGCCAAAAGCTTCACTACTTTTTGGCTTTGGAATATATGGACTAAAGCAAAATGGCTCATAAAACTGTCAGCACTTCTTATTTATTGTGAAGTTGCCGATGGTCGTCGCACTTCGAATCTCGGGTCAAACGGAAACAACCTTTCTGTGAGACCCTCACAGGGGTAAGGCTGCGTACAACCGATCCTTCCTTACTCTGCCTAGGCGGAAACCTCTTTGAAGACACTGAGGTAATGTTGTTGATGTTGTTGTTGTATATCTGCAAATCTCTAAACGATTTTGCCAATTTAATATCTTCTCTTTTTTTTTTCTTTCTAAGAAGAGCCCATTATTTAATTTCTGGTACACACCTATAATTAAAGAAGTACTAGACACACACACTCATTCTATTTCTCCTCTTTGTGAGCGTGTATGTGTGCAAATTCAAAAATGGGAAGTAATCAAGAAATCTCGCAATTAATGTCGTACGATACTACAAGTGATGATTCCGAAGGAGAGGAAAACGAAGATGAAGGGATGAAGTTTTTTGAAAAATACGATCAAGAAAGAGGAGATGAAGATGATTCAAGTTCATGGTGTTGCTGGGGTGCCCTTCACAGACTCTGTGAGGGCGACCCCAGCAAAACATCAAGAGGATGGAGAGGGGGTATTTATTCGTTTGCCCTTGGGGGAGTCTTAGACCCGAGGGCAACATGGGTCTATTAGTTTATGGAAGAGAAAATACACAACTTTTGAATGTGTGAAATTGTTTACATCATATCCTATTTATAGAAAATACATATCATGAATAGACACCTTGAAGAGGTACCTTGAATAGGCACTTTAAATGAAGAGGCACCTTGAAGAGGTACCTTGAATAGGCACTTTAAATAGATACCTTGAATAGTCACCATAACTAACCTAACTAAATAACTACCATTTAAACATACCTTTTCACTTACATAATTAATAATCAATAATTATATAAAAGACTTGACTAAACTTCAATTATAAACTAACACTCCTCCTTAATTGAGTTTTGGTCTTACGCCAAGTTTGCTCCTTAGATCTTCATATCTTTTGGTGCTAAGTGCTTTGGTAAGTAAATCAGCAAGTTGAATTTCCCCTTCGCAATACTTGAGTTTGATAAGACCTTTGTGCTCTGCTTCTCGAACAAAATGGTACTTAATTTCAATATGCTTTGTTCTTCGATGTTGCACCGGATTCTTCCCAATTGCAATTGCTGACTTGTTATCGCAATAAATCGGAACTCCTCCTTGAGAATTAAAGCCAATATCTTCCATAAGTCTTTGTAACCAAATTGCTTGATTTGTTGCTGCACAAACTGCGATATACTCTGCTTCTGCCGTTGATTGCGCCACTGTTTGTTGTTTGCTGAAATGCCAACAAAAGACGGCAGATCCTAAAGAGAAGACATATCCAGATGTGCTCTTCTTGTCTTCATTTGATCCTCCCCAATCACTATCTGAGTATCCGTGCAACTCTGGATTCTTGACACTTGAAAACTGAACTCCATAATGAGATGTACCATTAACATACCTTAGAACTCTCTTAGCTTCCTGATAATGCTTATTAAGCGGCTTTGACATGTATCGTGACAAATATGAACTTGCAAACATCAAGTCTGGTCTTGATGCACATAGATATAGCAATCCTCCAATAATACTTCGATATTTTGTTGGCTCACAATATTCTTCATTATCCTCAACATCCTTGCCGTGTGGTGTAAGTGGAGTCCTTACACTTTTGCATCCTTTCATGCCAAACTTCTCTATTAGTTTACATGCATATTTTTCTTGTGAAAGAAAAACTCCTTTATCATCTTGAATAATTTCCATGCCTAGAAAATAATTTAACATTCCCATATCTGTCATCTCAAACTCCATCTTCATATCTTCCTTTTCACGGGTCACCAATGCACTTTCTTGGAAAGAACTCCATGTGATTGGAAAATGTTTGTTCACCATCTGTATATCAATGATCTTCTTTCCCGTCGAATCGAAGATTTTGCAACACTTGTTCTCAAATAAGACACTATATCCAATGGATATAATTTGCGGAACACTTAATAGATTCTTTTCCAACCCCGGAACCAAGAATACATTTCTTATCACTTTCTTTCCTCTGTCTGTGCAGACCGTGATGTCTCCTTTACCTGCAGTCATAACGACTTCTCCATTTCCAACTTTTATTGGAACATTGATGCTTCTATCAAGTCTTGTGAAATATCTTTCTTCTCTTGTCATATGATTTGTACATCCACTGTCGACCAACCACACATCTTCTTTAGTGATTATCGGTGCTTCTTCTGATGCACTAAACAACATATGATCTTTGATATCTTCATCTTCAAGACTCATATGTGCTCGTTCATATTTCTTTGAACGACACTCTCTTGCAAAATGTCCAACCTTACCGCAGTTGTAACATTCCTTTTTTTCATTTGAAATTTTGCTGTGATCCTTCTTCGGCTTCTTCCAGCAATCCGATTCTGTGTGATTTTCTTTCCTACAAAATCCACACCATTTTTTACCTTTGCCTTGATATCCATGGCTTTTATTGTTCTTTGGTTTGGAACCAAATTTTCCTTCTTTTGTTTGAACACTGAATGCTCCTTCCGTCATGTTTTCGCTCTCGCTGCGATCTTCCACACGTTTTTCGTGTGCCTTTAAAGTTCCAATCAACTCCGTTATTGACAATGAAGTCAAATCTTTGGTTTGCTCCATTACTGTGACAATGCTGTCAAATCGTACTGGAAGGGATATGAGAATTTTCTGGACTATTTGGTAGTCTGTCTTTGCTTCTCCATGCACCCTTAAAAGATTTCCCAAGTCAATTAACTTGTCTGTGAAGGATTTGATGTTGTCACTTTTGTTCATCTTCAAGTTTTCGTACTCTCTTCTCAATGATTGAAGTTTGATCAATCGTACTTGTGGAGTCCCTTGAAATTCGGATTGCAATGCATCCCACGCCTCCTTTGAAGTAGTTGCTGGTGCTATTCGCGAGAAGATTTGATCTGTCACGGACGTTTGCAGGATTTGCAGCGCCATCATATCCTGAGACAATGCTTCTTCCCACTGTTTTCTCAACTGCAACGCTTCAGGAGTTTTCTCACTTTGTGACGGTTCGTTTGGAACTCCTTTTTCCACCACCGTCCATAATTTTCTGGTTTTGAAGATGGTTGTCATCTTGATACGCCAGAAATCATATTTATCCCCATCAAAAATGGGAATCACTTGTTGTGATATTGCTTCCATGATCTCCAAAAAATACCTTCTGTTCTCTCACAGTAAGATTACCTTTGCACTTCCTTTTTTTTTTTTTTTTTTTTTTTTTTTTTTTAAATACTGAGGCTTTGATAATGGATGACAGGGAAGTGCTTCAAAATTCTTCACTTGTTGTATGAGGGAGATTGTTGTATGTTAGGCAATGACTTTGCAGCGGATGAATGGAGGATATTTTAAAAGAGAGGCTCTGATACCATATTAGTTTATGGAAGAAAATACACAACTTTTGAATGTGTGAAATTGTTTACATCATATCCTATTTATAGAAAATACATATCATGAATAGACACCTTGAAGAGGTACCTTGAATAGGCACTTTAAATGAAGAGGCACCTTGAAGAGGTACCTTGAATAGGCACTTTAAATAGATACCTTGAATAGTCACCATAACTAACCTAACTAAATAACTACCATTTAAACATACCTTTTCACTTACATAATTAATAATCAATAATTATATAAAAGACTTGACTAAACTTCAATTATAAACTAACAGGGTCCAGGAGTTGAACAGGATCTTCCTCCTCGTCTGTGCCACCGGCCTCTTCCTGGACCCGCTCTTCTTCTATGCCCTATCAATAAGTGATAGGTACTTGTGCTTGTTTGTTGACGGGTGGTTCGCCATCACTGTGACCGTGCTCCGGTGCATGACCGATGCACTCCACTTGTGGAACATGTGGCTCCAGCTTAAGATGGCTAAGTACCCTTATGTGGCTAAGGAGGGTTCACCCAATGGTGGTTTGGTGGCTCTTAGATACTTGAAAGCTAGAAAAGGCTTCTTGTTTGATCTCTTTGTGATTCTCCCTTTACCCCAGGTACGTCCCTAAAAAAAACACCCATTAATATTTACTCGAGCAAGCCAAAAATGTTACATTATTTTGTTGCCTAAAGTAGCATACTCTTACTGCTAATTACAGCTTATCATTACAGGTTTCTTACCATATTTGTGCATGTATATATGTGTATATCCTTTTCTTTTTTTTTTTTGGTGGGAGGTGGGGTTGTTTCAAGGAGGCATACACATGTCTTTAGATGAGTTTTCAAATTCAGGAAGCATAGGTTGTTTGGTTGGTTTTAGAATTACGTTTTTCCGTATGTAAAACTGGGTTCGGATATCTTTATCAAATTTCAACATTTGAGCTCATTAAAAAGAGTGTTTATAACATTAGGGAATTTTAAACTAAAATCAATAAAAATGTGCAGAGTAACCCCCTAAGTTATAAACCTCGACTTTCACACTTACAAAAAAAAAACCTAAATTACCACAGTCTATACTCGTGTATATCATGCTTTTATTTACTGTGTTTCTGTGAGAATTTTTTTGTTTTTTTTAAAAGATGATTTTAAAAATTGGGGTCTTGGATGGAATCCCAATCCTGAACATGTTGGTCCACCACTGCCATATATATGTCTTAGCTTTGTATCATAGCTCGTGGGATTTATGTATACAACAATTATAATCTTTTGAAGTTTACTTCAATTTGAGTGTACACAGTACACAGTACAGTACAGGTATGTTTGGCACAAAAGCCACAAAGGTCTGTATTATTTTGTCAAATTGTCAGCATATATGGCAAGGAAGAAAGTTCGAAAATGATTTCTTGACAAATTCGATCAAGAAACGGCTAAACTGACCTGATACTGGAAACAAATTAAAAACGTAGGATAAGTCGAATTTTTAAGATTTTGAATATAAAGTCGTTGGTATGATAAATAAAAATTGAAGGGTTTTTGTAGGGTTGCATTTTATGAGATGGAGATGACAATAATTGGATGTTACTCTCGGTTGTTTTTATGCATGCAGAGTTCCCTCAACGTTACAGAAACAATGAAGGAACACGTGACGTAACTGTGTCTTTTACTTTCCTTAGGCCTCTAGAGGAAAAAACAACAGTTTAAAAGAGGAGAAAGGAAAGAGGAGCGAAGGAACATAGGGAGAAAAGATAAAATTGCGCGGTTGGATAAGAAAATTTCTTCAACATTATTATAGCAAGATCAAATTTGTAGAATGAAAGGATTTGGGATAAGGTGGAAATGATTTTCGTGAAAGATGAGTAAGTACTATTTAGAAATATATGGGTCACTTTTTAGGAGCAGCGACCCATTGTTTTGGTAAAAAATGATCGTCGTCTCACTGAAAGTTACGGTATGTAAAACTGTCTTATACAAGATTTTGCGACGAAGGATAAGATTGTTGATATCGGGTTTGAAACTTTTTTTGATATTTTCTCCATAAAATCTTGACATCAAATATTTGAAAAGTATATTTCTTAAATTTTGTGAAGTACTCTACTTCAAATTCAAATTTTGAAATACATATATGGTCTTAATAGACTCATGGTTGCCTATTAATAAAACGGGCTTTGTATGTAGCTCAAAGTGACAAACAATAACCATACTATGCCACCCCAGACCCCAGGGACCAGGGTATACATGTTTTGTTTGTGTCTTTATTATGACAAGGCAATTGTCTTCGAAAATCAGTTTTTGACTCTTGTTCATTTCTGTGCAATTCTTATGTACTCTTGTTTCTTCCACAATTCACATCTTTGATGAGGCCATTTTCACCGTAGTAGTCAACTAAATCATTAATATTCCTAATTTGCTTCTGAAGAGAATTTACCTATTTGATTTTCTTGTAAACATTTTCTCCTAATCAAACCGAGCCTTATTTACCACGTTTTTTCTTTTCTTGATACCATATTTGTTTCCTGATAACAGACTCTAGACTGATGCATTTGCTTTGATTTGATCCTTAAATTTTGTCCTACATTACTTGTAAAATAATGCATGATCTTTTGAAATTTCCACATTCAATAGTAGTATCTATTTTCATCAATTAAGTTGTTATAGTAAAGTGTCCTTTTTTTGCTGTATACTAATTAACACTTGTGACAGGGCTAATTCATACTTGATCTCATTGCAGATAGTGTTATGGGTGATAATTCCATTTGTGCTAAGAAGAGGGCTAACAAATGAAGTGATGATAGTATTCTTGTTGATGTTTCTGTTCCAGTACCTCCCAAAGATCTACCATTCTGTCTGCCTCTTACGCCGCATGCAGAAATTTTCTGGCTATGTATTTGGTACTGTTTGGTGGGGATTCGCCCTCAACATGATCGCCTACTTTGTTGCATCACATGTAAGATCGATTTCTCCCTCGGGATGAAGAGCCAGTAAATAGTATAGTACTCCCTCCGTTTCATTAAGTTGCTCTAATGTTTTTCGGCTAACATTGCATATTTGCATTGCTCTAATGATTATAAACAGGCAGCAGGGGCATGTTGGTATTTGCTTGGAATCCAGAGGGCAACAAAGTGTTTGAGAGAGCAATGCAGGGGAATGCCGGGTTGTAGCTCAAATTTACTAGCCTCACAAGAACCAATCTACTATGGTACAAGAAGTATGATCAATGATCATTACCGGCTTCTCTGGGCATCTAATAGATCAGCAAGACCCAATTGCTTGAAGAGTTATGAAAACTATGAATATGGAGCTTACAAATGGGTCATTTACCTTGTTACCAACAATAGCCGCCTTGAGAAAATACTTATGCCCATTTTTTGGGGGCTTATGACAATGAGGTAAATACATTCAGCATATTTTGGCATCCTTTAGTCTCTATTGGACCCATCTATCTATTGCTGATCAAGCTCAAATAACTATCCTGAGATTTACGCTGACAATTTGTGCTGTTCAGATTTTGTCACTTATTTTTATTAAACGAATTTGAGATTGTTCATATCATTAGTTTGTTCCTACAGATGTTTACTATGCCTATAAAGACTAAAGTATCAATATAAATGTATAGATTAGAATGTGTTCAGAAGGATGCATGTGAAATTAAATCCTAAATTTCTTAATCATACACTAATAATCTGTATAACTGAATCTGGTCCAACATATATTTGAACCTTCCAATCATGAGGACAACATTGCTGAATGTGATGTAAACATTTTCAAAGTATGTTCGATTGGAGACGGATTGGAAAACAACATATTGTATGACAATATACATATGGTCCTTTCCGTGACTATTGACTAGACTCTGAATTTCATTTTCATACCAGTACGTTGCCAGTTCCAGAACCAGTGAATTGATTTCAACGGTTTATATTGTTTTACTCTTTACAACCTATATATTATCTTTGTAAAGTATATCTGTGTCCTGATCATTCTTAGCCTTAATTTTTTGGTGGATTTTTATTTTTTATTTTTTGGGTTTTTTCCCCAGTACATTTGGGAACTTGGAAAGCACAGCAGAATGGCTAGAATCATTGTTTGTAATCATTGTCTTAACCAGTGGGCTGCTTCTTGTCACTATGTTGATTGGTAATATCAAGGTAAACTTTTGTCCTGTAAAAATTACACTAATTTAGTTAGGTGTCCTTTCTAATGCTTATTTACCAAATTCATTATATTTGGTTTAAACCAAAAATTGCAGGTGTTCCTGCATGCAACATCAAAGAAGCAAGCAATGCAGCTGAGAATGAGGAGCATAGAGTGGTGGATGCGCAAGAGAAAACTGCCTCCCATGCTGAAGCAAAGGGTTCGAAACTATGAATGGCAACGGTGGGCAGCAATGCGAGGGGTGGATGAATGTGAGATGATCAGAAATCTTCCAGAAGGTCTTAGGAGGGATATCAAGTACCACCTGTGTTTAGATTTGGTGAAGCAGGTCAGAACATATACTAAACTCAGCTTAACTAATTCTCAATTCTATCAATTAGGCTCAGTTTTCCTGTTACTAACAGTTTAAGAAATTGGATTTTCACTAGACTTGTGTCCTTTGATGCCATAATTAAGTGAGTTTGGTCTAACTAATTGAATCAGATTCTATCTTAAGCTGATCACATATTACACTAATATCATTTTCTTTGACTAGGTGCCGTTGTTCCAGCATATGGATGATCTAATACTAGAGAACATATGTGACCGTGTCAAATCTCTGGTCTTCACAAAGGGAGAGACGGTAACTGTTACTCTAGTCTGACATTTTCCTTAGAAACAGAGAAAAAATTTCCTGGATCTACAATTACAACGATTTATTTACTACTTCTTTTTCTAATTTTCATTGCTCTTTTTTAATTAGATCACTAGAGAGGGAGATCCAGTTCTGAGAATGCTATTTGTGGTAAGAGGCCACCTTCAAAGCAGCCAAGAGCTCAGAGATGGAGTCAAAAGCTGCTGTATGTTAGGCCCCGGAAACTTCAGTGGAGATGAGCTATTATCATGGTGCCTAAGGAGACCGTTTATTGAACGTTTACCACCCTCATCCTCGACCTTAGTCACCCTCGAAACCACAGAGGCATTTGGGCTAGAAGCTGAAGATGTCAAGTATGTGACACAGCATTTTCGCTACACTTTTGTGAATGAAAAGGTCAGGAGAAGCGCGAGGTATTATTCTCCTGGGTGGAGGACTTGGGCTGCTGTCGCCATTCAGTTGGCTTGGCGAAGGTATAAGCATCGGTTGACACTCACTTCACTCTCGTTTATCCGTCCTAGAAGACCTTTGTCTCGGAGCTCTTCACTTGGAGAGGATAGGCTGAGGCTTTATACCGCCCTTTTGACATCTCCAAAGCCAAATCATGATGATCTAGACTTCTAATTGGGTCTAGAATACTATGTTGTGTGTATATCTTAGTCTTCAACAGTTGGTGGAAGATTTTACTGTATTCAGCTGAATGTAAGTATCCATAAATATATATTGCCGAGTTAGTATAAAGTTTGCATTCTAATAAGGGTTATCATGATTGTTGTGTTAATCTGCAGAGAACACCCAATGTCAATAATTCTTCTCTTCCAGAATTCATGATAAGCAATTGCTGTAAAAAAAAAAAAAAACTTCCATAATTTACTCAGTGAATCAATCTTCTAAAAATTTCTGTTTTATATCTTGGAACGAGTCACGCAATTAAAGAAATTCAATACATCAGTTCTAACTCGAGAGTTTATGATCTCAAACGACACCTATTGACCTATATGCAAAACACAGACAGTTACAGGATTCAACATACAGAAAGCTTGTTACATTTCTAAACAGCCTATATTCTCTGACATGCTAGAACAAATGGAAAGGAAAAAAAAGAAGTTGTAGATACAAAGATTGAAGCTTTAAGCTTTTACAGCATCAAAGGATGACAATTGAGTAGTCTCAGCCTCAGGGCCTGCTGAACCCTTGAAAAGCAAAAAAGCGAGGCTGCCTACACAAAAATAGATGAAACAGCCATGGCAGTGGGTCACAAATGAACCAAAATCAGTCCCTACTATGCATTGCCACCCTCCTCCGTACACACTATCAAATTCCTGTATGTAACAACAGTAGTTAGTACTATTGTCTGAATGAATGAAACTCAAATCATGTACTAATATAATGTAAAAGTTTTTACCTTTTTAATAAAACGAGCGATCTCAGTAGCTTCAGTGACATCAAAGAAATCAAGGGCTTTTGCAGCTAGATTAAGAGCTTCTTGCTGCATGTTTTGAAGCATATCGGTCTCACCGACAATCGCCTTCCCTTCTAGCATGGTCACCTCAATATTGAGCACTACCTAAGCCTTTTGGATCAAGTAGTTAGCAAAGTAAAGCAAACTCTTGTGATGACCTAAAAGGTTGAGGATAACTTTTGCAAGTTTTGGGTGATGAAAAAAAGAGGGGATTATATAAAGTTAAGTGGTTCAATCAAGTAGGGTCTATTGATCCCATTTCTTTGTGGTCATTAAGCTGACAATGTATTTACTTGGTTTGTAGAGACAAAACTTGCAGGGTCCCTTATGAATTCAAAAGGCTTAGGACTTTTTGAGTTTTGCCTCTATTTTGTGACAAAATGCAATGCATTCTGCAATCATGATCGTCAGTGTATGAGCAAGAATTTACTGGTCCCCAGTTTATCAATGGTGTATGGTTTGATTAAGGCTATTACTCAATCGGATTCTGCCATGTGTCGGTCTTCGCTAGAAGTTTTTGAGACTTTTGTAACGTGCCTTTGTTTTCCATGTAACTGGGAGAAAGATACCTATATGCACTGTTCAGAATATTCAAGATCATCTTATGGCAGGGGATTATCCAAATATCCTTTAATATTCAAAAGACCAGGACCTTTAGAAATGAGTAGTAGTAATTTTGTACTTTACATGGAATACAGACTAGAGTATTTGGTGTTCGGACTAGATTGCTTCTGGTCTTCTTTCTAGTGGTTGATAGGTAGCTGTACTGTACAGTGTACACCATCCCACATTATTGTCTGGTTTTGCATTTTGCTAGGAAATGTGTCAATATTTGCTAATGCAACAAGTTTCATGTAAGTTGTAACACTGCCTTGGGCATAATTGCCTTAGCTAAATAGTAAACATGACATGACTAATATGGGTTTGATACACATGTCGAGTGGCATCATGTGCATATGTCGACACAGGACATGGTTCATATTTGAGGTTTTCTTAGTATCGGAAAGATAACCATTGTTTGACACTCACTGATAAAATTTCTCAAATATAAGATTCCGTATCTTCAACAATAGAAATTTCAATGTTGGCATTTCAAATGTGCTCCTCTCCATATATTGTTTTTCTCAAATAAAAAGGTCTAGAAGGTGGATTTGATTACTGCTATGCCGGCCTAGCCATTGTTGAGGCAAAGTGATAGACATATATGAGCAAGTCAAGAAATGATATTTAAAACTAAACCATTGACATTTGACAATGTTTCAGGGCAAAATGGAAATAGTGGCCAACATGTCTCAGGGACAAACAAGAGATAAAAGGGACAATTGTCAGAAGTGGGATTTGAACCCACGCCCTCGATAGAGGACCAGAACTTGAGTCTGGCGCCTTAGACCACTCGGCCATCCTGACTGTTTGTTAACCGTTTCCAAAATTGAGCTTAAATAAGTTTTAAAAAAAATTAAAGTTAGTGGAAAAAATAAAAGAAAAAATATGTCAGAAGTGGGATTTGAACCCACGCCCTCGTTAGAGGACCAGAACTTGAGTCTGGCGCCTTAGACCACTCGGCCATCCTGACAGCTATGGAATTTTGAGCAGAATATAGTATAAATCAAATATAATGCAAAATGTAAAGCACCTATAAATAAACAAGAACAAAGTAAAGCTAAGCAGTAAACTATGATGCAGTATTTGCACCAGAACTCCACAGGTGGAAGCAAACGCGTTTGTCTCTCTCTCTCATCCCCCCGAAAAATTTAAGTGTTACGGTAACAAATTACAATATTGCTGATTTGATGTTACCCAACTAATAAAATAATTTTAAACTATTTTTCTTCTTTTTTCTTTGTCCAAATAATTCAAAACCACCCCCTTATTTTAGGGGATTGTGAGAGGGTGCATCCCCCCATGTAACACTGACATGTAACCCAATACTTCCAATCTTGACAACAAACGTGTCACCGACATAGTCCAGTCGGCAACAAATCCCACCCAACTCAAAAAAAAAAAAAAAAAAAAAAAAAAAAAAAAAAATCCGGAAAAGTACCCCAAACCAAACTAACAGAAATTTAAAAAAATTCTAGAACAGAGCATTGACAGTTACAAAGAACCATCATCTCTGATCTCTGAGCTGTTAACTTGTGACTCTTTCCTTTCCATCTTCTCAAAACTCTTCTCTTTTGTACTAAATAAAAGAAAAGAAAGAAAGATTCTTTAATTTTTCCCATTTGATCAAAATTCCATTATTATTCTTACATTGCATCTTTTTCCCCTCCTTTCTATCTCCACCATCCAATTTCCTCCCGAAAGAAAGAGGAAAAAAAAAACCCACAATCAAAAACCATCCCACCATTTTCTCCCTCATCAAAAGATCCAATCTTTAATCTCTTTCCCCACTTCTTTTCTCTCTCCTCTCCGTCTTTTTCTCCGTGATGCCTCCCCACCTCCTCTCGTGCTTTCGAAAGGGTTCATCGAAAACCAACGGCAGTGGTGGTAATAGCGGCAACCACCGCAACGCCGCCGTGTCAGCGGCGGATGAGGCGGCGGAGGAGCAACGGAGGGGAGCCAACGGCGTCGTTTTGGTGGAGCTGTTCTCATCTCAAGGATGCAAAACGTCACCTGAGGCAGAGCTATTAATGTCAAGATTGGGCCGTGGGGATTTTAATTTGGATCAGCAAGTGATTGTGTTGGGCTTTCATGTGGATTATTGGGATTATATGGGCTGGAAAGACCCATTTGGGTCTAGCCAATGGACCGTTAGACAAAAGGCCTATGTTGAGGCACTTAGGCTTGATACTATGTTTACACCTCAGGTTGTGGTCCAAGGTAGGGCCCAATGTGTTGGAACTGAAGAAGAGAATGTTTTGTCTAATATTGCATCTGCGCCTAGATTTCCCTCACCTTCATTTCAGGTTTGTCACATTCAATCTTGAATTCTTGATGGTTATACATGATTACCTATATGCACATTGGATCTGAGTTCTGATCGTTGTTGGTGTTTTCTGTTTCTATTTTAAATTGTGGGTCTTTTGGAAACAACCTCTCTACTAGGCGACTAGTACGGGGTAAGGTTGCGTACATCTGGACCTCCCCAGACCCCCGCCCTGGATGTCAGCTTGTTATTGTTGTTGTTGTTGTTGTTGTTGTTCTTAGAAGAAAGAAAATGGTTAATGTCAGCTTGTTGTTTTAAGGCCATAGGCTATAGTTTATAAACATTCTGGCATTTGATGATGTGTAGTAGCTAGAAAGTGGATTTCCTCTTTTTGTGGGAGTAGAAGGATAATAGCTAAAAAAACAAGAGGTTATGGTCAAACTTATGATTGATTCTAAAAAATGTAGACATGTAGTACAGTACTAGCTAGTAATTGATGGTTACAGAACTGGATGTTTATTTTGATTAAATGAATGTTTTGAACTGTTTACAGAATACTGATCTCTATGAATATGTGCATCACAATTTTTATGCGAAATTTCGGACAAATACAATGCCTAAATGTGTTCTCATTTCGAATACTTGAAGCAACATCCAAATGAAAGAGATAGCCATGCTACATTTCAACGAATTAGGCTTATTGTTGGTAGGTACTTCCTCCGTCTCAAAAAAAACCTGAACCTTTGTTTTTTGAAGGTCAAACTTAACAAACTTTGACCATTAATTTATGAAAATATATAAAGAGTCACATTATGAAAATACTTTTGTTAGATTCATTTTTAAAAGTACTTTCAAAAAATCGTATTGTTATAACTTTTATATTCATATAATTGTAGTTATTTACGGTCAAAGTGGTGTCTTGGAGACCGTGAAAAAACAAAGGTTGGGGTTTTTTTGAGACGGAGGGAGTAATAGTTTGATAATGGACAAAAAATGAACAGAATCTAGCTCCAGCATTATCTTAATCAAGATCATTAGTTGCCTGGTTAATTTTTGGATCTCTGTAAAGAAGCCTGATTAGTTTAGCTGTCAATTAAAGGTTGTTTATCCCCTGAGCCTTAGCTTGAAGGAAAAGATTGGAAGCAGACTCGGCTTTGGTTTGTTGAGCTGTAACTCTTACCTTATCAAATAGTGTTGAATTAAGTAAGATATCCTCCTTTCATCTGCTTTCTGTAATGGATGCTATGACTTGGGACCTAACAACTATTCAACCGAAGTCGATAGCACAACAGTAGGGTATTAGCAAGGGGAAATGTCAAGTTCTTGTCATTCATACAACATAACGATTTCGAGAGGCTAGAAATCTTGTGATTGATACTTGTCATATTTAAGTCTTTACTACTTGTGTTATCAGTATATCTGAAATCTTCTGTCAAATAGATCAAAATTTATCTAAAATCAAAATTGAGGATGTTAATTTTTTTTTTCCTTGTTTTCTGAGCAGGCCAACTTCCAAAAGGCGGAACCAAATACCTTGCAAGTCTCCTTGACAGGAGCATTAAGGATGAAGATAGACCACCAGGGTGCTAACATCATGGTGGCATTGTATGAGAACAGTTTGGTGACCGACTGTCCCAAGGGAGAGAACAAAGGGCGGGTCCTCTCAAGCGACTTTGTGGTCAGGAGGCTTGAGAAACTCTGCTCCATTAAGGACCACTCCGCTAAGAAGACCATCTCAGGCACCGTCAACTTCCCTCTTTGGGACGGCTTCAATAGCGCCAAGAGTGGCTTGGCTATCTTTGTTCAGAACAGCTCTCACCAGATTTTTGGCTCTCAGAAACTCGACCTCCCAGACAATCTGTAACCAAGTGAGAAAAGAATGGGAAACGCATTCTTAGGAAATTATAATCAAATAGCTCGTGAGTTTGAATGAGATCAAAGTGTTTTTGGAGCTCAAGGATTTGACATATTATTCATGGTTCTTGGCCATGCTGTTTGGCTTCTTTGTACAGAGATGTGTTAATTAGAGCAAAAAAAATTTATCCCTTTTGGTTTTGTGGAGTTTGAATCTAGGGTGAGGACTGAGGATGGAGAGGGTTGGCATTTGATGATGTTGTGCTAAAACTCATTATTCAGGTTTTCATTTAATTTTTCGACTTCAGACACCTTACGTCGAAGATTGGCCACTCAAATTTCTCTTGCGTAACAGGACTATATGTACTGTTGATATTGAGCTATGTTCTTTGTGTTCAGCTGCTTGCAGCCTTTGAAATGTGGCCTAATTAAGACGACCAGCATAACTGCATAAGCAACAGATATATGAGATATATAGTATGTATTTGTGTCAGGAGTATCACACTAGCTAGATTAGCTTGACACATAATCCAGGGAACTTACTTGTTCCTTTCAAGCAAGAGCAGAATGCTGAAGTATGTGGTTAATGACCTGACCCAAACACAACTTGGCTCGAGTTCGTTTATTCTGAAGATCAATTTGGTGAACTAATGATAACGGTAGTAATTGAAAAAAGATGATAATAAAATGATGAACCTGAGAATCAAGATGACATAATTAACTGAAACAAAGTTGAGCACTGACTTAATTACACTTTTATGAGCTAACATTCTTATATACAAGCAAAAACTATACATAGTGATTAGCTAATAGGTAGCTAACTAAGAATTAGGACCCCAGCAACTCAAGAAGACAACCATCCTTAAGGCTTCTCCTTCAGCACCTACAGTGTGTCTGATCATGTCTTTCTTTGGTGAACCATACAGGGACTCGGACACGGACCCGGAACTGGTGCCAGTTGGTGCTGTTTGAACTCCCATACTAGCAGCCCAAGTCTGCTTATTTAGATCTGATAATTTGGTTTTTGAGACAAGATTCTTCAATCCCATGGCAACTCCTCCTAGTGTGACTACAATGCAAGCCTTGTTAGTACTAAATAGCCTCATATCCCACTCAGCAAGCTAACCTATTGCTTTCCTCTTGGAATATGACATATGCATATATGTGGATGAGATTATTGGGTGCACATTTATAGACTTTATATACAGGAGGGAAAATAAACTTACAGCTATTTGTATGCCAAACTGAACGATCAATATGTCCACTAGGCTCGTGTCTATGAATCATGTCGGTAAGTTGATCAGTAAAAAAAATTGAAGGTTGTACTCAAGATTTATGCTCAAAACTCATATACATTAAACTCTATGAAAAGTGTTTCAGTAACAAACCAACTATTTGCTTATGTGGTGTTACTCAACCAATAGAATATTTTCTAACCAATTTTTTTCTTTTTTCTTTTTCCAAATACTCCAAAACCAACCCCTATTTTCAAGGGTGTATTAAAGGGTAACAAATCCAGGTGATGTTACTAAAATACCAGAAAATTGCTGGAAAAGTGAATGGATCATTTTCTTGTTTAGAATTTACTAATTTAGTGTTGAAAATATCTTTTTGCCGGATGTTATTTTTGAAAATCGACCAAATACAACTTTAATTGTGTTATTTTCGACGTTGTGTTTTTATGTATGTCAATAGATGCTTTTTTCTTCATACTCGGAGAAAAAGGTTCAAACTTATGTCAAATTCAAAGGTGTAGAAACAATTTCATCGTAACTCAAATCTCTTCTCAAGATTTACTAGTATGAGCTGTTTTTCAATGGATTTTGCCTGAAATTACCAGTTAACAAGCACACAGCAATAGAAAACCTAGTGCAAAAGTAGCTGTTTCTTGGTAGAGTAAATGGATAAGAGGAGAGAAAATTTTGTATGGCCATAAGATCCTCTTCAAAATGACATCTCTATTCTCACCCCAGTCCCACCTCAACTTGACAGAGAAATGACCATTTCTACCTTCTAGTGCACTGTACATTGAACTCACTGGTCCTGCTCTCTTCCTACTTCTTCCTTTTTGTCTTACATGCATATAAGCCATCTAAAAATCAGATCTTGATATCGAAGCCCACCTTTATTTGGTGATTGGTGCCATTATTATAGATGTTTTCAGATACTCTATCACAATACAACTTTCCAACCTGTTAAAATTTGATATGACTACCTATATAACACCCATCGATCATGTACCGAACTTACTTAAGAATTAACAGGAAAAAGGAGAGGGGAATGTAAGCTGTACTAGGAACCGAAATATCCACAAAGACAACGCATTACACAGAATCGTATAATATCCAATCCAGACTTTCCAGAAGCCGAAAAGATTCAATGGAGCCCCTCTCAATTATTTTCACAAAGAACGCAAAATTCAATATCTACAAGGTGAAGAATGAGTAACGTGACTTCCATCCCAAGTGATGCTTATAACAAATTGAGAACCAAAGCAGGCTAGTTATTGGCTGTACACAATGCTTCGCATTCGCCTATATACGCCGTCTTACGAGTCACCACAACTACAGGATTGTACAATTTTTTTCCATTCTACGATAATATGACTTCACAAAGAAAAGTAAACACCACTTTACACTGATTCCACTGCTCCAACCTGCTGCTGTGCCAGATATTTCTCTCTTCTTTCTTTCTGCAGTAGAAAACAACAGAGATTGGTTCAACAACGAGCATACGGAAAAACAAAAACAAGCTCTTTTTTTCTTTCTTCATTTCGGAAGGGTGGGGGAGGGATGAAACTATTAAGGAAAGCAGTATACGCACCCATTCATCGATGACAAGACCTTCACCAACAACCTTCGAACCATTATCTGCTGGAGGTTTCTTTTGAGTTTCAACAGCAGCATCAGCCTCAGCCAATTGACGTCTCAGCTTTTCCAGCGCCTAAAAAATAAAATAAGATACAACCAAATCCAGAAGTGATCAATGATATGATAAGCTTTATATAGGTTCAAAGAAAATGATAGAAAACTTACTGAACAAGCACGTTCAGGATCCAAAAAAATAACACGCAATACACGTTCTACAGTCGCCTGATCCTTTTGTTCGTCAAACTACAGGAATCAAAGTTGGTATGAGTGTCTTCTGAAATTAGCCTAGCTTAATTTCCACACAATTGGCAAGAACCAAGAGAGATGTAAGGGATCAACATTAGCAACACAAATGCTGCCATAGATGTCCAGATGTATGCAGATTCTGGGAGTATTAGGAAGGCACTCTAAAAGATTAAATTTCTAAGAATATGCCTATAATTTGAGAAACCAAGAAGAATAATAAGATATTGATGTAATCAGTCCAGAGTTCCACTCATCCTGCTACACCTACTGGGTTTCTTGTAATCATGATAGTCTGTCCATCCAAAAGTTGGAGAAATACTAAAAACGTATCGAACAGCTGAATCTATTCTTCTACTTCACACATCCATCTATTACAAAAAAGTTCAAGTAATGGAACTAGAAAAACCACTTTACATTCATGTCCTCAAAAGCTTTAATGACAAAAATGACATCACCTTCCAACCATAATCCATGTAGCCATAAGACTAATAATACCAGCTGAAAGGACAGCCCACCTCAAACTCTTCCTATCCAAATGCAAAGAAGAAAATGATTTAAGTAATATGACACGGCAATTACTTATCCAAGATCCACATAACAATTGCACAGAAAGTTGTATCTTCAGGGACATCTGATGAATTGCAACATAATCTAGTCCCAACTACATCAAGAGACCTATGGCCTCCCAACAGAAGTTCAAAACTGGGCCGAGTTTAACAAGATCAAGTCACTTCAGAAACTTACTTTCTGACGGGTTTCATTGCTTTCACTCTCAAGACATTAAAGCCTCTTCAGATGAACAAAACAAAGTAACATTCAGACTCAGACAGAACAGAAAAGAAAATACCAGCAGTGAGGTCATGTGATGTATGCCCATGGAGGTAATTGGCGAACAATAGCGATGCAAAAAAAAAAGAAACACACCGATTTATTACCTCTATGGCTCTCTATGAAATCTGGATAACTGGTCATTCAAAGTTCAAGAAATTAATTCGAAGTTTGAGCCTATTCCGGGAGGTTTATGTTGAATACCTCATTTAAAGAAGTGCAACATAAAAGGACTACAACAAAGGAAAAAAGGCAGAAACAATTCCTGGGCTAGAATTCACTATTTAGACTTTAGAGATGGTAATCTGACTCAGAATGACTAAGGATAGCTAGATAACAGTGACAACGAGCAATTTAGCATTAGCATGAAAAAACTTGTCCATTGAGAGCAAACTTCTCAACTTCCAAATGTCTGGGCTCCAGGTCAAAACTTTCCTATGACATGACAAGTGCATCAACAACAAAACTTCTCTAACATCGATACAAAAGAGTTGAATTCACGTAATTGAAGAGCGCATTCGAAATAAAGAAACAAAGCAACTTCATTAAAGAAAACAAGTTTATTTGTCAACTCACCAGTTCAGGTGCGTATTCAATTCCTTCTTTCACCTTTAAGCTCATAATCTTAAACTTGACCTTTGTTTTCAGATCCTGCATTTTCTCATTGTTTTCAGGCTGCTCCACAAACTTAAACACTGCCATCCAAATTACACAGAATGTGAGTGAAAACCAGGAATCCCATGGGAAGATCTTGTCCAGAAAGAAAATAGAAAACAAAGCATGTAACATTTTAGCCCTTTACCAGTAGCATAGATACTTTCTCCAGGAGCAAGGATGCCTCCAGGTGGACGCATGTAGCAGCTCTTTGGTGCGGTTGTTTGAAACTGAAATCGAATGACAGTTCCCAAAATATACGTTATAAGACCATAAACAAGGATGAAGAACATTGTTGAAGACCGTTTGATTTCGGTTCAACCGCATCAACAAAGCAACCCGCTAAGGAAATAGGAGATAGGAAGTAATACCTTGAAAGCTACATGGGATTTGCTAGTATTCTTGATCTTCACAGCACTTCTAACTTGCTTACCTGGTTCATCTTCAGTATCCACAAAGAAAGAAACATGTCATAATAGTGAAAAATGACAGTTAATGAAAATGCATGCACGAAATTTACAATCTATACTATACATGTAAGATTAAATACTCAGAAAAACAAATGCGGAAAGGTATAGGATCCCAACGTAATATTAAATACTCAGAAAAACAAATGCAAAGGTATAGTAATAATCTCAAAACTACTTTCTTACCTAAGAGCTAAGACTAAATCAGAGAAGTTTGCTCCCTCTTCAAACATCAGGGAAAACTTTACAGTCAACAACCCCACGTACACTATTTGCTACATCCTTTGTAAACAAAATATAGCACTCAAATAGACTAAGAATTTATTTTACTTGCCCTTTTACACAAAAACTTGTTTAAGACGGTCTTCCCGTTACTTTTGGTGAGACGAGGGTCACTTTTTAGTGAAATAAGTGTCACAGTTCATAATAAGTGACCCCTACATTGCTAAATAGTGACCCCATTTTTCTTTGAGTTGGTCTCACACAAGACTTGCTCTATATATAAACACTCAAATAAACTAAGAATAGACTAGTACAAAGTCAGTTTTCAATTTACTTTCAGCACATCAATGACATCACATTGGAACCATCAACAAAAATATAATGTCCTCTTCGTTCCTCCTGGCTAAGCTTATACTCTTACTGAATTCACCTTCAACGACAAAGGCACCAGAAACTGTACTCTTAAACATCACTACTGAAAGACTAATCCTAAACTAAATACAGTCCTCAAATTTGCTTTCAGCAGATCAAAGACATCACATCGGAACCATCAATCAAAACACTATGTCTTCTTCGTTCCTACTGGCTAGTGGCTAAGCTTGTACTTTTATTGCATTCACCTCCAACGACTATGGCACCAAACTGTACTCTTCAACATAACTCCTGATAGTACTGAATGACTAAGCATAAACTCTGAATGACTAAGCATAAACTTAAATACAGTCCTCAAATTTAATTTGAGCATATCAATGACATCGCAACGGATCCGTCAAACAAAATACTATGTCTTCTCTGTTTGTACTGTCTTGTAACCTTACTGCATTCACCTTCTAACGACTACGGCACCACACGCTGTACTCATTCAAGACTTCAACATCACTACTGAATGACATTTTTTTTTGAGGTGCAAATGTACAGTTCAAAGAAATATTCTAAGGAATCCTTAATCCTGTGAAGGATTTCACTTTGTTTCTGCTTTCTAAATAAACTCTTCTGCAGACACAACTAACAATTTTTGGATTAGAAACTTTACTTTTCAACTCCATTGTTGCATGACAAGTTAGAACTATAAATTCTAAATAATCCTTAAATTATACAGAATTTCACTTAATTTCTAGAATAAGAACAAGTACAATTCGGAAAATAACAACATCTGAATTCTGAACCACATATTTCCAATTCCAAAATCAGCCTAAATCAAAACCGCGACATCAAATTACCATTAAAGTTAACGAAATAGCCAAAAAATACCTAACCAAAACACATGAAGTCAACCAATTCAACAAAAATAATCAAATCAAACACTCAAAATCAATCAACATCAAATCAACAAAAATGCAAATGAAAATCTAAAACCAAAACTCAACAAAAACAGAAAAAAACAACTCACAAGGAAAGTAGAGATAGCTAGGAGGATCGAGCCTTAACCGACGCTTAGCAGGTAGAAAAGACCTAGCGACGGAAGAAACGGAGGGTTTGACATTCGCACCATCAAATTGCTGTTGATTCGAATTTCCGTTACGACTAGAAGAACGAGCGTTTTGGTGATAATTTTGATGGTGATTTTGAAGCTGTTGAGTTGAAGAAGATGAAGAATTTGTGTTATTGGACTGCCAAAACGGGCAAAGCCTCCATAACTTCACCTCCTTGCGATTTCCGCCAGAGATCGCCATTAATATCGGTTGAGTTAGGGTTCCGGTGTACGGAACTCGAAATCGCCGGCGAGGAAATTTTCTCTCTCTTGTAGGTTGGGAAGTTATTGAAGAGAGAGAGAGAGGGGGGGTGGGGAAGGTGGCGAGAGTTTACTGAGAGGTCTGACTTTGTAGGAAAATGGAACGGTTTACACTTCACAGTTGGTTGGTTGGCTCACTGGTTGGTTATTGGGATTTTTCCTTTTTATTTTTAAAAAAAGGAGATTTCACTGGTTTTGCGTTGGAATTTGGAAATGAAGAAATTGGTCAACAGTAATTGACTTGTATAGTTGTATGATTGGCGTTTGTAATTCTGTGATCATAGTCTGCTTTGAGGTCTTAGCCTAGAACTTTTACCAGATTAGACTAGAGTTAAGAGTATCACTTAAAATGTTTGCTTTGACTCACTTTGCATTTTGACTTGTTGACTTCATAATGAGTTCAAAGTAGAAATTGGAGAAATGTTTTAGAAGTGACATTATATATTGAAGTGGTCAAAGTAAGGAGGTGTGGTTGAGTGGTAGGGACTTATCCATCCTCAACCAAAGTCGAAGATTCGAATCTCGCATTGGGCATGGACTAGCTTTAAATTCCTTGGTTCACTGGTCGACAGTGGATACCCTTGGTCGTGAACCAAAATATATTGAAGTGGTTAAATTTATTTTTTTATTTGCTAATGATGATGTAAGTTAGTTTAACCGATAAGAGTTTTGTTTTTACATAATAGTGTAACAAAGAGGTGGATTTAAAAACTAATTTGATCCGTCTTTGTGATTCTTTTATGTCAATTTGAAAAGCATATTAGTACACGAGTTAATGACTACACTTGCAAATTCCAAATAAGTTTGACACAAAGTTAGAAGAAATACCAAAATTAGATAAATAGTTCCGAAAGATATCAAAAATTGGATCGAACTAATTCCAAATATCTCCTTGATATTAGCAAGTTTGTTAATGACTTTAAGTTGTGTTTACTGAGAATGGTGTAAGAAGTTAACAACCTAATATACTATGGAGTATTAGACTGTGAACATATATTTTTTCTTCATATATTACTATTAGTTTATTTCAGATAAGTTTTGTTCTAAAAAAATACACCCTAAATTTAATCCATACATATTCAAATAAGCAAGGGGATAAGTGAAGTTCAAAGTTAAAATTTCTTGGGATCCTCTTGAGCAAGCTAGATAACATTATTGTACAAGTAAATGGAATATCCCTTAACAAATTGAAAAGTGTTGAATGGAAAATCCATTGGGAACTTGAGAGCCTTACACAAAAGCTTGTATGAGGTTGCTTTATTGTGAGGCGCTTCAAACAAGCATGATGTCATGTTGACGTTTTTTTCTTACTATAGAGATGGTCTCATGTTGAGGCGGTCTCATATAAAACCTATTGAGAACCTTATAGACCAATAGATGATGCTAGATGTGATTTGCAACTTACGTTGTTAAAATTAATCCTTTTTCCCGGACATTACAATTACAACCGATATTACATAGATTCGTCACATAGTCAGGTAAAGTTTAGGTTGAACATATTGACCATGTATATTCTCTATTTAATCTTACCTTTCAAAAAAGAAAAAGAAAATTGCAAACAGCCAAACACTGTGCACTAGCCACTTACATTATTGGTACACCACAGAATTAACACTTTCTTTCTCAGTGATATGCGCTAGTAAATGAACTTGAATGTACTACTCTAGTACTCTACACAAGTTGCTGTTGTTAAGACTGAAAAGGAAACAGAATGAAGTGCGCGTCAACTAACGTTGATGTTGTGTATAAGTGTCTAATATTAAATGGGTCTAACTAATCCCATATTGTTACAAAATTATTGGTCTCATCTCTCTTGTATGAAATGAGTTGTTTCCAGTTTGCATTAAGTCAACCAGATGTCGTCATTGAAAAATACTCGTACTAAAAAGAAAAACCAACTAAAAAAACCTAATAACCAACTTATGACAAAGGGAAATGATTTTCTTTTTCTGTTTTTTTCTATTATAAATGCTTATGTGTAGTGTTTTGACTAGTGCATGATTGAGGGATGCAAATTGCATCCTCATAATGAGGTTGTACATTGTCTGAATAAACTAAGGAGCCGTTTGGTTGGGAGTAATGATTAAGGGGGTAATGAAATGGATTTTTAGGCTAAAATGGGAGATATGTGAGATAGTGGTGGTTAGATTTTGTGAGAAGGATGGTAATGATTACCCTCATTTGAGGGATAATTGAAACCCACCTCCCCATAGGGTAATGATATTCCCCCATTTTCCTTCATTTTCTCCATTATCCCTTTAATCACTACCCCTCATCATCACTTCACATTACTATTTTAGCCTACAAATTCATTCTATTACCCCCTTAATCATTACCCTCAATCAAACGGCCCCTAAGATAACGAGTCAGGACCCCAGAAGATTAATTGAAGAAGAGGATCAACTTTCTCTTGTTCTTTTTTCCGCTGTTTCATTGTTGTATCACCACCTTGATGAAGATGATCATCACCAGTAACATTAGGCAGTTTTGTACTACTACTATTAGCATTCTTCTGCGCCTCTATGGACTTAAAAGCTGTCTCAAACTTGCAACCCCTTGTATTACTATCACTAGTACTGCTCATCTCTCTCTGCCTCACTCTGATCTCAACTCTGATTATTTTGCTCTGCTGAATAATTTGGGGGTTGGTTTTTATAACTGCATATATGCTCTAGCTGAGTTAAATAGTTGGGAGACAAAGTAACACGTCTAGTGATTTCTAAAGGGGTGACAGTGACACTGTGACAGACACCTGGTTTTGGAGATAAACCTGTGGTCACTCTGTTACTTGTTTGAGTAATTGTGTACGTTTTATTGTGTTAGGTGTATTTTTCAGCTCCCAGGTTTGGGAATACTGGTCACTTGGTCAGTGGTTTTCCAAGTTCTGTGGGGGCTATTGCTACTTGGATTTGCACTAGCAAACAAGACGTAAAGCAAGTGTAAATTGGATATTTATGGCCTTGCAACTCAATAAAATTCATCTATGAAATTCACTTGATGTGGGGTTCAAAGTGCAAACCAATGTGAAAGTTTGATGGTGCTCTCTAAATTATTAGTGAATGCACAATTCATTAAAAATTTCAAGTTATAGTTAAATTTGTTCATCAGTTTCGCAATAAACATTAAAATTAACTGACCACTAAACTAAGGTCTGTTCTCGTCAACGGAATGGTACGGGACGGTGATAAACGGTATGGAACGGAAAGGCACGGTGCGAATAATGGAAGAAAGTGTGAGTCGAAATAAAGTACAGAAAATAGACCAGAACAGAACGAAACTAATTTAAACGAAACGAAACGAAATGCAACATGGAAATGACGAAAAGAACCGGGCTTTAAGTCGGGAAAAAAAACATCGCCTCTAAAGCTTGTTCTTTTCATTGTTTCTCATTATGCAAACTAGTATTTCGCTTTGCAAGTTCCGTCCTATTTGCAAATCCATTTTGTAGGAGTACTATTTTGTGACTTCAATTCCATTTCGTTCCGCAATTTCAATTCTTCACCCCAAATTTCGTTCCGCACCAAACTACTAAAAAATTACTAGAGCCCAAGCATATCCAATTATCCATGACCAGTAATAATTGTAGTGAAATGGAATCTTAATTGTAGTGTGTTGATCTCGTTCTTTTTTCTCTGCTTTTAGTTCTCTCAATTTTCCAAACTAGATAATATAAGTCAACCATAACTGAGAGATACTTGAAAGTCTTATTTAACCATATAGAAGATGCATACTTGACATTCTGACAAGAAAATTTGTTAAATCTAACAAAAACACCCCAAAACTCACTAGAAATTGCTCAAATTTAGCCCTGGAGTATAAATTAAAGTGTACCATCATTTTCATGAAATTAATCAGGCCTCCAGCAGATTAAATGCATGACATTTTCATCTTTCTCTCTCCTTCTCATGAGGGCTGCATCAACATGATCGGCGGTGGTCTTAGTTGAAGAATTCATCCCGCTGATGACGCGTGGCTTGTTGGTGGGGTTGCTTGATTCAGTTAGATTATTGACAACAACATTTCTCTTCCTGTGAAGGGATCTAAGAGAAGCTATTAGCTTGCATATTATTGTACTCATCTTATCTACCTAGGGCCTGTGGTTTTGTCATAAGGAACTGGTTAATTAAGCATTACGTCTTTTTCCTTCTTCTTTGTCACTAAACCCGTTTTTTTTTTTTATCGAAAGTTATGTAAAAATAATAAGTAAAAAAAAGAGGAAAGTTTGTAAAAAGTTATGTGAATTAAACATTTTCCAAGAGTTTTTCTTGGAGAATAAGACATCCATCAGAATTATCGAATACGGGCCTAGTTAAGGCCCATTTATATTATGTTCACGGGTCTAGTTAAGGCCCATTTTGCTAGTCACCACGTAAGGCACCTCAAACAATCTGCTGACGTCATGTTTGGCTCAGCCAGAGAGACCTATAGTTGTTTGCAAGGCTTAACCATTAACATAATTTAATTAGAGAAATAATTCGCACAAAGAGTAACAGGATAGCTCAATTTACAAAAACTGTGATGACTCTTTATTTTATTTTTTGATAAGAAGAACTAAATACTACTTAAAAGATACATACTCTACATTATACAAAATGGTAAATTTAAGGGTACCCAAAAAGATTAATTGGGACCCCAACAGCTCAAGTACATAACTTTCCTAAGGGATTCTTCAGATTGCTTCAATTTTTCATCCCTGATATTATTGGAAATAGCAGCAGAGAGTTTCTTGGCCTGAAAATAGGATCTGACATTGTTCTTAACATGCTGATTAAGACACCTCATAGTATAATTCCATCTCGCAAATCCTTGATCTTTAAGTGCTTCCACTGCTGCCATACTTGTTGTCACTACCCATTTCCTGCTCACTGATGATGCACTCATTCTTCTTTTTCTCTGTCTGTTTTGGATTTTCAACTTTTTTGTGTTTTTGGTTTGAGTGTTTAGGAGAAATCGAGATTTTGATTGGGGTTTTTTTTGAGATGTGTTTTGGATCTTGATGCTTTGTTTTGAGTTGTTTGGTGAATACTGAATTGGTAAGGGGGGATGGCTTTTTATAAGGATGATGGATGGATGGATGGTAGAAAATTATGGCGGTTGGGCTTGTTGTTATTCACTTACTCAAATCAGTGGGAAAAGTGCTGCTGGTTTTTACCAATACCAGAGGAATGCCCCTGGTTTCTGGGAGGCTTATGAAAGTAATGCCCAGGAAACCGGAATAGACAACTAAGCAATTTTTTTTTTTTTTTTTTAAGAGGGAAATATGAAACTTTCATTCATACAAAAGTCATACGGCATCTACATTGAAAATAACCCTAGAATATACTAAATTAACAGTACCAATAACAAATCTGCTAACAAAACAATTAACTAGAATACCCAAGCGCGACTCCCAACATGCATAGTAACCATGTGCTTCCTTTGATGCTTCATCTTTAACGGAAGTGGAGATCTTCACCGCAAGTACTGTAATTGTTTGCTCACAAAACGTTTTAAGATATCATCGATCTTGTGCATATCCGATCGCTGGATTCATATTACTCCTACTTGATACTAAATCGCACAATAGACGAAAAGAGGATCCTACAAAGAGGACAAATATAAAAATCCCTAATAACTCCACAAAAGGGAGAGAAAATTTATTCCACCTAGAGAGTATAAACTAGAAATCAATGATATAAAGAGGTGGAAAACATGAATCACAGACCGGAAATGGCCTAAATCGGCCTTCCCAGCCTAAAAATTTGTCCTAGTAAAGATTAAGGTTGAGAGAGGAAAAGAAGAGGCAAAAAAGAGAGGCTAGAGTTTTTTCAGAATGACAACTAAGCACTTGGGTAGTGCGTAAACAATTATTGTTGCCAAAAGCCAAAAAAAAAAGATTGTTGCCAAGTAGTGAAAGATTAGAATTAAATTAAATTAAATTAAACAGCTTGGGAAACTGGTGGTATGAAAATGAGACCATGAATGGTAATCACTTTTTTTTTTCCTCACCCATACCACAATATTTCAGTTCTGTTATGTTATGAGGCTTTTCGGCTCAGTTCACTGAAAAATAATACACATTATTTCAAGAATAGTACATGTTAATAAGTGTGATTTTTTAAATTAATAGATTTCTTATGAGCCCGTCTCAACATGAGCTTATTTCTAAAGACAAGTATAACGTAAGCATGACGCCATGCTTATATGAGGCGCTTGTATAAGGCGCCTCATGAATTTTTGTATTTTTTAAATATACACGATTAAGAAACATACTCCCAATATAGTTTCGATCGAAAATTATTTCTTAATATATATATGCACCACGTCAGATTGGACTAAAGTAAGAAAAATTATTATTTTTATTTATTCCATATTCATTCAAAAGCCATATTGATTCACTTTCTCTATAATAAAAAAAAAAAGTAAAAGTAAATAAAGACATCGGATTTTTGGTGTTAAAAAAAAAAACATAATCGTACCTAGACTTTGTCAAGTTTCACGCCGTGCCATCATGCGTTCGAGCCAATTTCGCGATATCAATAATTTTTTATATTTAAGCATAATTTTTTATTCCGATTATTCCCTTTTTAGGTAATTTTTTTTAGAATTTATATCTTTTCGAGCTCTAAATAACCATGCTATCATATTTTGAAAATTTCATGCCTTACTACTCTTCTTAAAATTGTTAAAATCCAGTTAATTAAGACAGGTGACAATTTACAAGCCAGGCAAAATTAGAAGAGTTGGAAGCTCAACTGAAACCTGCTGAGGGAGAGGGAGAGGGAGAGGGAGATGGATTGTTATATTGTCTAGACTGGTTGGAAAATGGTAGATTTGGAGAATAGCACTTTTGGCTTTAAAATTACATTGGCACATTGCTATAGTAGATTAGTAGTAAAATTCGAAAGGAATTCAAACTCAAAATTGATATACCTCAAACTGATCACATTTCTAGGCTACCATAATAACTTGAGAAATTTACTATCAAACACATTGCACAAGATTACAATCTCTTTAATTATAAAGATCAATCACTAACATTTAAATGTCTCAAGTAAATTAATATTACTAGTACAAACAATTTACAAAATCCGAAACCCCCTGAATCGCGCTGCTATTATCAATCCAAAACAGAGGAGTTCAACTTACTACATATCATAGTGTAAATTAATTAATAATAGCCGATCGAATAAGCAAAATGCAATAATAATAATAATAATAATAATAATAATAATAATAATAATAATAATAATAATAATAATAATAATAATAATAATAATAATAATAATAATAATAATAATAATAATAATAATAATAATAATAATAATAATAATAATAATAATAATAATGCATCAAAATCTGAGAGTAGTGGGTCCCCAGCAATCGATCTCCATGACCTTTCTAATGGAATTCTCTGTCTTCCTCACAGTCATCTTCTTCATCTCTGAGCTTGCCGCAGTTGACGTAGCCTTTGAGGAGAGAGAAAGTGAGGATTTGATGTTATTTTTGACGCGCTGGTGAAGACATCTTAATGGGTAATTCCACCTTGCAATGCCGTGATCTTTCAGAGCTTCTACTGCTCCGATGCTTGCAGCCACTATATATGATCTGCACACATTTGCAGCTCCTGACATTTTTATTAATTTCTCTGTATTTTGAGATCTCCCTTTTTCTTTAATGGGTTGAATTTTGATTTGAGATTTGAGATTTGAGATTTGAGAAGATCAGAAGAGATTTTTGAGGTTTATGAATGAATATGAATATTTTGAATTGGATGGTTTGGTGAGAAATAAGTGGAAGGGGTTTGTGGTTTTATATATGGAGTATAGGAGGAGAGAGAGAGAGAGAGGAAGGGAGGAAAATGGGGGGACTTAAAGAAAAACCACGGCTGAGTACCAACTGTTTCGGAGATACTACTGGCTTAATTCTACTAACCTCACTTTGGATAAACCACGTGCTTTTCATTTCCTTTTTTTCTTTTTTCTTTTCTTCTGTACTTGCGTATCATTGCCAGTGGAGCAAAAAAATCAAGGATGGGCCCACCCAATTAAATTAAATCGGATGGACCCAAATCACAATCATTAAGCAAGTAATAATTGAAAGCATACCTGTAATTGTGGGTTGTGGCAAATAAGAGCACACATTACACCACGTCATGCTCATGTATTATGAGCTAAATTGAATAATACTGTGTGACAGAAAAAATAGATTATGAACTTAATTGAATTGGATTTTAAATTGAATTAATTATTAAGTAAAATAACAAAATAGAATGGAATAGCCTGAAATTAAGCTTGGTGACTGAACAAAACTGACTAGTAAAATAGAATCTAAAATTTAAAATAGTTATTGTGGGTCGAATTTCAAGTCATATAGAATCATATTTGCAAATATTTTAGTGTTCACAATAAACAACTACAACCAACACCTACCAAAGAAAAAGATAGCCAAATCTAAAACAAGACTTGTTATTGAACAAGTTGTGAACTCTCAACATGTACTAAACATGTTTGTTACATGAAACTAGCTTAACTAGCCTCTCCTTATTTTTATTAATACTTGTGGGAACATTAAGAAGAACATTATATTATTGTACTTCAAAACCAAATGTCCTAACAATACAAATAAACATTATCTTCAATTTTTTTAAAATGTTTATCATTAAAACAATGTACTACATATTTTGAAATGAATTTATATCTGTGAATTAAGATTGAGACAGAGTGTGAACTTGATTATTTGACCAATTGTTCATAGATATCTCTCTATCCACGTCCGCTTTATAGGATGATCTAATTTTTGGAGGTGCAAACGTGTAATATGATCCTATCAAAAAAAAAAAAAAGGTGTAGTATGAATTTTCTCTTCTACGTTTCAATTGAGTGATTTGGTAATTGTTTTGTTGTGACACAAATGCTTGTATAACAAAGTATACAAATTGATTGAAAGTTGTCCGCTTATGTGACAAAGTGATTGCATTTCATATTGTATTTCATGTTCAATAAACACAATAAAACCGCACTATTATATTTGATAACATTATAACCTTAATGATTATATACAATTGATACAAAATGGAACTGGGGGTGCTAAATTAATTAATTAGGACCCCAACAGCTCAAGTACATGACTTTCCTAAGAGACTCTTCAGATTGCTTCAATTTCTCGTCCCTAATTTTGTCGGAAATTGGAGCAGAGAGCTTCTTAGCTTGAGAATAAGATCGGATATTGTTCTTGGTATGTTGTTGAAAAGACCTGATTGTGTAATTCCATCTCGCAAATCCTTGGTCTTTTAAGCCTTCAACTGCTGACATTACAATCCATGCTCTGCTTTGTTTTGGTTACTTAGAAATAAATTTTGGTTGATGTGGTGTGTTTGATGGAGTGTGCTTTTATAAAGAGATGTTAAGGACGGAAGGGAGGCACTGTCACTAGCTAGGAGAGAACATTTAGAGTGCCTCCCAATGGCGAATCTAGATAACTAATAATATGGGTGTCAAAACTAAATTATTAAAACAGTGGATAAAACTTAAAACAGTGGAAAAATGAGCAAATCAGATACTGAGTTGAAACGAAGTTCACATTGATGATTGCAAACTTTGAGTTCATCATAATATATGTACATTTAGAGTACAGCAAAACATCTGTAATTAATTAGGACCCCAACAGTTCAAGTACATAACTTTCTTAAGAGAATCCTCAGATTGTCTCAAAGCATCATTATCTTCTCTAATAATCTTATTAGAAATGACATTAGAAGTAGAAGCAGATAGCCTCTTTGCTTGAGAATATGATCTTATGTTATGCTTCACATGTTGTTGAACTGATCTCATTGCATAATTCCACCTTGCAAATCCTTGATCTTTCAGTGCCTCTACTGTTGCAATGCTTGCTGCCACCATCCATGTCCTTGTTGAATTCATCATCTTTTTTCTTGCTCTTTTTGTTTCACTTCTTAATAAATACTTTTTGGATTGAAACTTATAACTAGGATTTCAAACTTGAGTGAATGTATGTGATTGATTGTTGTATCTTTGGTTGGTTGGTTGAATATGAGTAGAGTGATAGTGATGCTATATGTAGAGGGGAAAAGAGAGAAAGAGGGTTTCTCCACAAAAAAAAAAAAAAAAAAAAAATTAAATAAATAAATAAATATATAAATAAAGAGGCAGTGTATTTGGAGGAAAACTATTGGCTGTTTCATCCAAAAATATAAAAAAAGAAGAAGAAAAGATGCCAAAAATGTATGGGGAGATGTGCAAGGTGCAGTTGATAATTGGAGAGAAGAGGCCAAAGATTTATGGGGGGCTGGGATGAGTAAGAGATAGGAATGGGAGAAATGGCCATGTAGCAAAGTTATTGTGAACGTGTACCCTGATTTGATGAACCACTTGCTAAGGGATGCTTCGTCATGCTTTTCTTTAATCTTGGACCTTAATTACCATAATTATTGGACCCTAATCCTCTTTTCTTGAGATTCGCCATTCAACATTTGTTTTAGGGTTTATGCATGTGAGTACTAATATTACTGTCTCCTTGCAAATGTTTGGGTCTTTGGGACACCGACTATTACGAAAATGAAAATTAAATAATACGAGTATATGTTAAGGACTATATGCTCTGTTTTGCATAGTAGTGTACTACAGTAGTGTAGTACTGTTTGTTAATGTCAAATGCTTTGAACTTGTAGTGTAAACTTTTTTTATAATTTGGACATTTCAGCTAAACTGATTGGTAAACTTTTTGAAAAATTGAATAATTTTGAATTGTTTTTTTTTTCTTTTTTTTTTGGATTTAGAATGCGTCTACATCTACCATGATCATTATGCTTCTTATTTTTCTTTGAACTAACCCAAAAGAAAAATCGTGCATTGGAGATATACTATTAACTCCATAATCAAAGATGAAACTCACTATCTACCAGATTAGTACTCAATGTTATAATAAAAGATTTCTTATGAGGCCACATCAAGGTTAGGCTTCCTCTATAGCCAAGCATGACATGACGTCATGGTTGTTAGAGGCGGCATCAAAGTGAGGCCGCCTCGTACGAGTTTTTGTGATGTTCTAGGATTTTTTTTATTAAGAGTACAGAATTGAAGTGGCTTTAGATATTGGTTGGATACAGATAATGACTTAAGAAATGGGGTTAACACATTCTATCATCTTAGCCTTCAATAACTTCAAATCGAACCCAGATTACAATATTGTTATCCATTCTACTTGTTATCAAGATATAAATTCCTTACAAGAATGGTGACTTGATCAATAATACAAGAATCAACTTTGTCGTTTTTTATTGAGTCTACATCAATATTACTTAATCAATAACCAAATTGAACTGCGATTGAATAACATGTCCAGGAGATCAGAAAACTGGCAAGAACATATTATCTATTTCTAAAATAAATTTTGTAAATTTGTCCTCTAATTTTACTTAAAATGGGATGACTCTCAAGTCTCAATGGATACCAACTGTTCTATGCCCATCTTTAAATTTAGAGCCTAATGTAATGCTTAATTACTAGTAACTTGTTGTTGCTCTTCATGATATACTGCAAAATAAGCATATCAACATTTGGTGCTTTAAACTTCGGTTCAAACCATTTGGCTTATGAACTTAAGAGTTCGATACTGGCGAAACAATGAAAGAGACTAATATCATGGAGCAAAAGACATAGCTTTGATTATAATAGCACTTGTCATATACACAATTGATGATCCAATTGGAGAAAATAAAATGACTAATTAGCAGTATTAATTAGGGCCCCAACAGCTTAAGTACATGACTTTCCTAAGAGACTCTTCAGATTGTTTCAATTTCTCGTCCCTAATTGTATTGGAAATCGGGCCAGAGAGCTTCTTAGCTTGAGAATAAGATCGAATGTTGTTCTTTGTGTGTTGTTGAAATGACCTGATTGTGTAATTCCATCTTGCATATCCTTGGTCTTTTAAGGCTTCTACAGCTGACATTATAATCCATGCTCTGCTTTTAATTGAACTCATTTTGGTTGTTTGTTTGAATTGAAAGTTTTTGGTAAAAAAATGGATGCGATTAGGAGAGAGAATGAAGTTGTTTTGTTTGTTTGATTGATTGATATGTGAAAGTGGAGTTTTGAGTGTGCTTATTTATAAGGAGAGGCAACAGGGAAGTTAACAAAAAGGGTGGCTGGTTGTTTGGGAGATACAGAAGGAAGTCGGGGGAGCCCCTGGTATTTTGTGGGGGACGCTGTTTTTTTTTTTTTTTTTTTGTTTTGGTGCGAAGAAGTAGCCTCGTCACTCATAGATTCCCACCATCTATGATCTACTTCAAGACCTCAACAGTTAGCTTCTAGTTATCTCCTAAATTTTCGCCAATTGTTGTTCTTACTTCTTAGTCTTGTCTTTTGAACATAAACCTTTGGTGGAGTTGTAAGATTAGTTGATTATCAGCTCGTTTTACGTTTCTTCCACTTGAGCCATAAGATACTTTAGATGTGTTTTTTTTGCACTTACTTCAAAAATTGATTCACTTAAATTTAATTCTGTTAAGTTAAGTTAAATTTAGAAAAGTTCACTTTAATGATCTTTTTTTTTTTTCTTTTTTCTTTCACGTATTACTATTCAGTTCAATTTAGTGAAAAATAAACATATTTTATATTGAGCATAATGATATACAACAAGTTTGTTAGGCATATTACCTTCCACACTTGCTTGGCTTCAACAGAGGCGCACATTAGCTACTTTTTGCTGACTTCAACAAGACTGGACTCTTGTGAAGTGTATACTAAATCTTGTTTAGAACTAACGAGATTATGAGGCTTCGATTTCGGGGCAAACTCATCGAATCGGAAGGCATCGCCATTGCGCTAGACGTCGCACCTCAATATAGACACATTTCATTACATGTACTAAATTGTAATTTGTAGCAATATGGTTTTTATTTCTTAGTTACTCATGAAAGGTTATAACAACACTTTATCTGAGGAGGGGTGCTATCTGCTATGTACAGCCTTATCCTAAAACTGCAATTTGCAATCCTAAATAAAAATTAGACACATAAGCTTTTGCAAGGAAAAAAATCAGAGGAAAGAAAATAACTTTCTGTTACATAGGAGATGCAAATTGCAGCCTCCTTTTGAGACTGCACGTAGCATTCTCCTTTCAGAGTTGCAATGTAAATCCTTGGCTTACTACTAGAGAAGTTGGGAAGGATGAGAATCTAAGATATGAAGCATGAACATGAGACACGTGTGAGAGAATCAGGCCATGAGAACTTTTTTGGGAAGAATCTTAAAAAAAAAAACCCTAAAACTCCATGTGATTTAAGAAAAAAAGAAAAGAAAAGAAAAATCGATCCTTTTTGTTTTCCTTTCTGTAGCATTCCTAAATCCTGGCCAGAAATTTAATTACCAGAAAGACCAACCGACGACGATGATCCATGAATACATGGCCATGGCGGCGATGTTATTGACGCTCCGGCAGCAGCTCAGAAGATGCCGATAAGCTATGCGAAACACCTGATCGCTGCCCAACAACTTCGTCTCCATCTCCATCTCATCTCGCAACCATGTCCAGGTAACTCTCTTTAACCCTTATTAATTTATCAAAGCTTTAGTCTCTATGTATATATTTTCTTTTTTTTTTTTAATGCTTTTTCCCAGTTAGGTGTGCTGGTGTTTGATTGTCATGTGATGAGCTGCTGAATTTGTTTTGAATCTGAACATTGGTTCTTAAACTATTTAAAGATTTCTGGGAATTTATTTATGATTTTCAATGTGGAAATCGCAATATGAAGCTGGAAGGGTTGAATTTGTGTCTCTTTTGTTGGGTATGTTTGATTTACTAATTTTACATTGTATGCTGGAGATATTACACTGGAAATGAAATGGGGTTTTTGTGAATATGTGTATAGAAGAGGAATAGGCAAATTTGGGTATTGTATCATAGACCTTGGGGTTTTCTTTATTTCTGTTTTTGGCTGCATTGTTGTGAAATGAGTTGTCAAATAGCTGATTGCTTTGAGCTCGAATCTACTGATGCAGCAATTTAGCAGGGTCTACGACTACGAGGGATGAGTTTCTCTTCGATTTAAAAGAAAATTAGCTGTCCAGTTTGTGGTTGTAATGTGATGTAGGATTGGGGTTCTAGTGCAAAGAAGGGTAGGACAGAAGAGTCAAAATGCCTTCTTTCAATTTAGAAATATATGGCATATTGGGTGAAATTAAGGAAACACCACATTCAAACATAACCCGAAGTGCTGTAAATTTTGTCAAAAACTCTTCCAAACCTACAATTAAGTAATGAACACAGCCTGTTCTGAACACAGTATTCTTTTTGTGCTTTGGAGTGTAGTATCCCTTAATATGTGGCCATGTTTCTAGTTCGGCTAAGAGCTCCAGCTTTACATTTGTGAGTTGTGGATGAGGTACCATGAAACAGAATCACCCCTGCCTTTACTAGGGCAGTAGGGCTTCTTGACTTGTCACTGTATCAGCCTCAGCCACTTTTTTTATGAATAATTCCTAACAGACTCTTTCCATGCAGAATTATGGCTTCTGGGAGTGTCAGAAGGATTGTGCGTGCCTTTCTCCAAGACCAGAAGTGTAATTGTAGCAAGTTAGATCCCTGTAACCAATATAATATTGTGAGCAAAAGATACGCTTCACATAACTTCCGTGAAGCTAAGGATGCTATCTATGGCATCCGAAAAATGCACCATCTGTCAGCAAATATAATGTCACACCAAGCTCAAGTTGCTTGGAGAAGGCTTCTACAAGTGCGACCCCACGGTGGACCAGCCTTTACTCGTATTAGCAAGGCAGCTGCTGTTGTATGTTTAGCTTTGAGCCGTTCCAACCTTCTTGCTCCAAGTGTGCTTGCTTTAATAGTTGGACAGCTTTCTCGTGGACAAAATACGCTGGCTCATGCAGAATACTTACCAACATCTGGGCCTCTATACAAGCATGCACAGAATGGACATATTTATTTGACGTCCTTCGTATTCTCACTGGTAGAGGCAATTTTTCTATTTCTTCGGGCGATGTATTTGGTAATTCTATTTTCGCCTTGCATAGCGATGGCTCCTTTTGCTGATTTATTTGGTGTTGAGTTTAGGAAGGTCTGGCTTCAGATTCTACACCGCACTCTCGAAAGAGCAGGCCCAGCATTCATTAAATGGGGACAATGGGCCGCAACAAGGCCCGATCTTTTCCCTCAAGATCTTTGCACACAACTTGCAGAGTTGCACTCTCAAGCACCAGCACATGGTTTTGCCTTCACAAAGAAAACAATTGAAAAAGCATTTGGCCGCAAGCTGGGTGAAATTTTTGAGAAGTTTGAGGAGGAACCGGTTGCCTCTGGAAGTATTGCTCAAGTTCACCGAGCTACTTTGAAATTCAAATATCCTGGGAAACCAATGAAGCCTACCTTAGTTGCTGTGAAGGTCAGGCACCCGGGTGTTAGTGAGGCAATTCGAAGAGACTTCATGATATTAAATGCCTTTGCTAAAATTTCAACCTTCATACCCACATTGAAATGGTTGAGACTGGATGAGAGCTTGCAACAGTTTGCTGTCTTTATGATGTCTCAAGTTGATCTTGCCAGGGAAGCTGCACATTTAAGTCGATTCATCTATAATTTCCGAAGATGGAAGGATGTTTCTTTTCCAAAACCTCTATATCCTTTGGTGCACCCAGCTGTTCTGGTTGAAACATATGAGCATGGTGAAAGTGTTCTGCACTATGTGGATGAATTTGAAGGCAATGATAGAATCAAAACTGCGCTTGCTCATATTGGGAGTCATGCCCTTCTGAAAATGCTTTTGGTATGAGGCTATGCTGCTTTTATTAAGAATTTCAGAGTTCTTGTTTTGAACAAATAGGTACAGTTTGAAAGCAAAATATGAAGCTGCTAACCCAGCAGTGGATCACTAGGCTCACTTCATGTGCATGCATTGGATTTTGGCAAACTAAACAATTTAAGATACCCCCCCCCCCAAGTTCCTTATCCTAACACACCGACTTTGCAAGTGCAAATATGATCTCTCTGACAGGAAAATTTTAGTTATCTAGGGGAAGATCCTAATGTTTAATTATATACTATATGTTGGCCTTAACTTCAGATATAGGAAAGTAATATTCAATATGCCACCAAGAACTTGCTAAAACAAATAGCAGAAACAAAGCATTGTCAGAACTATAATCCCATTTATTGAAATTATTGGCAGTTATTGTTCATAGGCCTGTAAGCAATACTTCAACAAGATCATTGAAACAAACTAAAATTATAACTTCTTGCAGCGGAAAACAGCTCTATAGATAGTGTTTAGTTTAATTCCTTTCGACTTGTGTCCCAGTTTTGTATGCAGGAAATGTATATTGCATAGTATGCATTTGCTCTGCAGGCTTTATGATAGACGCAATAGTCACTAGGCTTTCATTCACTCAACTGAAGTTTTGACATCAGGTGTCTAGTTGGTGCTGTGTCCATCAATTTTCCTTTATGTTTTTCTTGCTCACAGGATACGTGCATATTAAATCACTTTTCTCTTTGCTGATTTTGATCTTGAAATCAGCCCCTTATTACTGAAAGGTTTTGCATCTTGGCTGATTATGATTAGTCATCATTTTTCTTCTTTTTTATTTTTTTATTTTTAAGATAACATGGGTATCCAAGCTTTGCTTGACTAATCCCATGGACCCTGCATCTTTCTTTCTTGATAGTTCTTGTGATATCTAGTACAGTTATGAGACTCATTTATTTATGAGAAACAGGCTCTCTCTGCAGGTTGACAATTTTATCCATGCTGACATGCACCCAGGAAATATTCTCGTCCGGGTAAATGAGAGAAGACCACAGAAACAGCTCTTTGAATCGAGACCTCATGTCATATTCCTTGATGTAGGCATGACTGCTGAACTTTCTAAGAGAGATAGGACAAACCTAGTAGAGTTTTTCAAGGCTGTTGCTCTTCGAGATGGTCGCACGGCTGCTCAATCTACTCTCCGATTAGCAAAACAGCAAAGCTGCCCGGACCCTGAAGCTTATATTGAGGTACTTTAAGTGCCTTACTGCTTTATGAATGTTGTCATTCATAGTTAGTTCGGCATTGCCATCTCCTAATTTTCCAGTGTCGTTGCTCAGTACTTCGTCTTCAAATTTCCGTTGTTGCTTTTGTTGGTGTTTATTGTGGAAAATGGAAATGCAAATGTCAGAAGGGGTGTCTATTGTCATTTGTCAGTCATTCCTAGAGTTTCATTTCTGGAAAGGTAGCTACTCTTAGAACTTATAAATTTTCTCGCTGACTGACTCTATATGTCATGCTTATGATCCTGGTTTTTAGCTTCATTGACAAGTTCAGAACGGCTGATGCTAGATCTGCTGTTCCAGTTGCTTGCCCTTTCCACCCTGAACCAAAGATAACTGGATCTTTTACCAGGCATTCAGGACAAATTGATATTACTCCCTGACTCTCCACGGCTCCACCGTATTTTACTATGTCATATGGTTTCTATCTTTAGATATCGCTATTTATATGACAAAGACCAAAGAAAATACCTATTTCGGATCTAAGTTTGATAGATTTTTAGAACTGGTTGAGGGATTTTGGGGATTTTTTATTTTGTAAGTTGATTTGGCTTTAAATTTTATAACGAATCTGTAATATTTGTGTGTAAACTTGAATGTCACTTGATATTCAACGGGCGGTAATATCATTTTTGTTGGCCACTAGATTGGCATTCAGAGACACCATAATATGATTGCTTCTAAACATCTGGGAATAATCAGATAATCAAGACTTTCCAAATTTCATGCCAAGAAAGATGTCACTATGAATTAGTGGCAAAAGGATCAAGTCTTCAGGTTCTAGACATAGGTCTTATGGCTCTTATAAAAAGTCTGGTAGGCTGGTAGCAGGCTTAGATTCCACATTCCTGTTCATTAACAAAATAAATCCTGCTTGTTTCCACTTAGTCATTTATTTTGATGATAACCGTGAGGGGATAGCTCAGCTGGTAAGACCTCTGAGATATATTCCAGAGGTCCGAGGTTCGAGTCCCGTCAAGGCCACTGGAGGTTTTTCTGGTCGTTAACTTCAGGGCCCATGGGATTAGTCAAGCAAAGCTTGGATACCCATGTTATCTAAAAAAAAAGTAATATTTTGATGATAATTTGTGACCTCTTGGTGAAATTGGTATTTGTCTTAAATGCAACTGTATGTATTATTTGAAATCACAATGTATTTTGATTTTCATCCCGAATGCCTGAATAATGAATACGTAACAGATTATAGTCTAAGGATATAGGAATAGACTTTTTCAGAGAAGAAAATAAATCTTCTTTACTGGAGCACATTCCCTGATTCAAGTGCTTATTTGTTCAGATAAAATTATTTTTCGTCAGATAATTTCTCTACTTCATTGGTTATGAACTCTATTCAAATAAATCTTCAATGCAGAGCCATCAAGTTTTTCCTTATAGGGACATGGGGGTTTCTTTTATTTCGTTTTTTTAAGGGTCTGTCAGCAGCGGACTGTTTGATGATTGAAAGTTTTAATATTTGTCGTCGCAGGAAGTGGAAAAATATTTCAAGTTCTGGGGTTCTCCAGAGGGCGGTTCTCTTCATTCTGCTGATTGCATGCAGCAACTGTTGGAGTTAGTTCGGCACCATAGAGTTAACATTGATGGAAATGTTTGCACTGTGATAGTCACGACCATGGTTCTTGAGGTAATCCTTGCCCTCCTTCCTTTACGCTTGGACCTCCTTTGTTAAGGTTTTCAATGTGGTTTTTGAACACCTTTAACCTCTTAGCAGATGCTTCTGAAATTTTGTGCTATGTTATTATTTTGTAGCCTTTGGCTTTGGGAAGCAGACATTTCTAAATCAAATGCTCAGTTTAGATCTCCGGCACTTATCTTGTTTTTTAACATGCGCTTAGTGTGACTATCGGAGTTGATTGGAGGGTCTCAGACTCAATTTGGGCTGACTCCACTCTTTCTCCAACTGAAAAACTCTCTTACTTTTAGGCTGATTTAGAGAAAGCTTTTGCATGATAGACTCATGATATTTAAGATTTGTTGCTGACTTGCCTTCTAGAGAGAAAGAAGCAACTGGTAAATGTTTTCTAGAGCAAGTTTGTTTCGGAGGGGGATATGAGCAGTGTGGATGCTTTTTGCTCAATTCTGGCACTTGGGGTTCCAGAAGAGTACTGCCTTTCCTACTTAATTCAAACATCACCAGCATTTCTTATGAAAAGGGTGGTTCTATATTCCACTCTTTCCAAGGAATCGTGATAAAATTTGAGCATCACCTTTGAAGTTTTATTTTTAAATGCAATGTGAAGTTTGATCTTCCAATTGACATGTTTCATTGATTTATTTGTTATTCAGTCGGTATATATTTCGACTTTTCTTAGCTTTCATCAGCTTTTGCTAGTATGAATGTTGTGCTAATTTATCCACTTCTGGCTTTACACTGATTTTTAGGAAGCTTTGACTTGTACTGACAATTTTTCCGGTGTGCCTGTCGTGTTTTCTTTCTCTAGGGTTGGCAACGGAAGCTGGACCCAGAGTACAATGTGATGGATACACTGAAAGCGCTGATATTTAAGGTTGATTGGGCAGAGTCTTTTGTCTACACAATAGAAGGTCTGGTGGCCCCTTGAGCTCAACTACGAGTATTATTCTTTTCGTGAGCATTTCATCTTGAAAATTGTTACCATAAATTTTGTCCGAAGTTGCATACTCTCTTTCAAAACTGGAAAGAATGCTAATGGCACAATCAAAATGCCTGCATTTCATTTTTGTTCCATTACACACAATAATAATGACCTTTATTGGTTAGCGAGGTCTATATTTGATAGGACATGTACATCATACTCGATAGGACATGTACATCAATTTTTGAGTGCTGTATTTGGTTCTCCTGTAATCTATCAATTATACTTGAGTCATGTAATTCAATCTTTTCTGAAAGGACGAATGATAAAGCTTCAACATTCAAGCTGGTCGCATCTCCTATGTTGGATTTGCCCACTGCCATCCAAAGAAACAAAACAGGGGAAAACTTCGAAGTGTTTGATGGTAGAGGTTGTAACAATCCGAACTATCTCATATTTGATTTTCGGACATGGCCTACCAAATAGGTTATACAGTTCGAACTTGAGTTAGAGGTTTTTTTTTTCTTCTTTTGGTTGCAAACTCGATTGGCCACACACTTTAAGCAGATGTAAACAAGACAGGGAACCACCCTGAAGACCATTAACGAAATATGTTATATTCCCTTTGTCAAGAATTAGTGTTTGGCTATTATTTTGGGATGTCAGGTGAACAATTTTCTTCTATAGCTAAAAATTATACTTCTGTTTCAAAGAGAAGTGGAGTGTACAAGTTAAATCTTAATTATCAATACAAGACTTTCTCAGTTCAGGCGGGAAACAACCCATAATCCTTTAAAACGCTTTTAAGTTGTAATAGGGATTTAGGATTATATTCGTAGATTGTCAAAAGAATACTGTCATTAAAGTTAACATCCAAATAAGTGAATAGAAATTTGTGGAATTCATAGTATTTAAAAACATTGTCTACAATTCACTAGAAAAATAAAAAAAAAACATATGAAAATTAATACGCATTCCTGCTCACCAGAAGCACGAGGACAAAACAGTAAATAGAACAACTAAAGCCAATCGCTGATGCTCCGTATTAAATTTGTGGTAATCACTCTAAAATTTGTGGCAAATGTTGCAATCAGCATTCATTCGTTGGTACAATATTGCAAGAATGCCCATATATAACTGCTAACATATATGCCAAAAATAATTTTCCCACTAGAATCATATTTAAATGTAATTTTGGCATGAACATCAGGCAATTCTAAGAAATCGCTCAAACAGTGTCTAATTCTCCATAAGAACCTACTATCCAATGTTTATCAACAGAGATCATAGCAAAATTTTCCATCAACAGCAACATAATTCCTGGCAGGGTCATGGAAAACAACTATGATATTCCTGGAAAGCGGATCACGAAGAAATTTGAACATTTAAAGAAGCCTGCAGTGAATGAGCAACGACAACGATCCAACAAAATCCGAGTACGGTTCATCTCTTAGCCCACCAAGTGTCAGCAGATCACAGCTGTTTTTCCATTACCAAAGGGGCGAATCTTCCATAGAGTAGATTGTTTGCCACCTCAATTTGTTTGCACCTTCGACGGAGTAGTACCAAGTGCTTCTTTATCAGTTGGTCGATCTCTCAAAAAAGTACAAGTATCCCATATCCTTTGGGGGGTTGACAGAAGCCCCAACTTTAGCGTCATTGAATATTACCCATTTTCCATCTTTATAGATATGAGCAACATAATGGCCACAGTGTGTGGAAGTCCCCATGTGACTTATAAATCCTAGAAGCTTATACTCTGCATAACAATAAGAGGCAGTCAGAAACGGAGTAAATTATAATAGAATGGGCCTCAAGATGCTCGCTAGCACTTTGTCATTGATAACATAAAACACTAGATGAACACAAGCTGAATAGCTATCTATGTTTGAGAAACTAGGGATCCACTAGAAAGAAGAACCCAAGCCAAGCAAGTACCTAAATTATGGGAAAACAACTAATATCTACAGAGAACACCTATTATCTATCATAAAAGTAGAAGAGAAGAAAAAGATAGCACGAGATACTAACTTCCTGCTCCATCTGGTAGTTCAGCGTCAGTGGCCACAGCAGCACTACCAGATGTATCCATGTCAGATGCGGATGTCGCATTTGGATTGTTAAATATCCAATCAGTTGCTGCCTTAATATCTCCACCCTGGGCAATGTTTAAATGTCAAATTCAATCAGATGGCACAATTTTTTTTTGATGAAATATCATCCTAATGTGCAAGCTACTAGACAAGATACCGTGGCCATGAGCGCCTTCCGAGCGACATCTTCCTCAAAACCAAATGAAGTCAGAGTGTCGACCTTCGACTGGTCAACAGATGTCGCAGCATTTTGAGACTCGTGTGATATAGGGGCATCTATATCTGGCAAAAAAATACAGAGATTATAGCCAGGACCAAGACCCAGGAGTATAAATTCTAATAAGAAGCCATGGCAGTTTAAAAATACTCCAAAATCCTAAACTAGAGTAACAATTTTTACCAGGATCATCCATGTGAGTAAGCAGCCAATTCATCGCCTCTTCAACTCCAACATTGGAAGTATTTATAGCAGCTTTCTGACAAAGTATTTCTTTAAATCCCATTGATAGGAGCTGGGCGACGATATCCTCATTCGCTACCACCCTATTTGACTCTGCCTCATAATCATCAGCTGCAGAAAAAACAACATTTTTATAATTTTGCCAGTGGCCATTCCCATTGGCGTCACAAACTGAGCACAATGAGCATGCATTAGGCACCCCCACCCCCTTCCCCCCACCCAACCCCGAAAAATAAAGAAAAAATCAAAAGGACGGGAATTATCTCGGACCACTCTCAGGTAAAAGCTCTTCTCCAGGTTGGAGACCTGTGCTCCGCATGTGACTGATGTCTATAGTATCAGGTACATCTATGTAGACATCTGGAACATAGAACAACAATTTGAGTTAAAACCAAATCTAGTGAAAATAAGCTAACAAAGAATCTTTTGCAAATATATTAAGAAATTCACAAGAGAATACCAAGCTTTTTAGGCACCCAACCATCCTCCATAACAAATTTTCTCATGTGCAAAACCAGATAATCAGGAAATGAAGTCAACCCAGTGGTTCTGCAGGGAGAAGAGAAGAACAGGAAAAGTACGAGTTACAATTCACAATGTTTTTTTTTTTAATAAGAAATTTTTTTATTAATCAACCATTGAAAGAATACAAAAAGGAGTCCTCAAATGAAAACAAGAAAAATATCTACAGCTCCTGCCAATGAAGTTGAACAAGTGTCAGGGGGGCACCCTTGAAGGCCCCAGCTGCCTTTTCCCAAAGAGAAGCCAAATAAACAATGTGATCCCAAACGCAGTCAACGGTCTTTCCAGAAGCGGAAAAAACCATCGAATTCCGCTCCAGCCAAATACACCACATAGTCATACAAGAACACCTCCACCAAAACTTCCCCTCCCTCACAATGTAATAGCCTTTCACAACATTCCTATTTTTTTTCAAACTGAAAGGGGCAGCATATTGTACAGTGTGGTATCTTCAAGAAGGCAGCAGATGCAAAGATATATAGTATATTTTGCAATTTGATAGAAACCAACTATACAACCAAAATGTATTCGTATGTCACCAAATCATAGCCTCATAGGTAAATTTAAATCGTAGCAACGCATAGTTGCTACCTCAAAAAACACCATAGGAACTGGGGTAGATACCTGATGATCCACAAACTTTGAACAATATTATCAGTAATTTTGTTATGGAACAAAGATCCACTCAAGGGGGGAGAAAAGTTCTTCAACAAAGATGACCATCCATGGGTACAAGAATACAATTTCAATGGAACAAGAAAGGAAAAGCAAGCAGTAGGTAGCTAATTCCCTAAACAATCACGAATGATCAGATACATGCTAAACCAAGCTTAGGTCACTGGTGGTAATGGACAAATGGATTCATACCCAGGAAGCTAGCACGTAGAGTCCAAACAAGAAACTTCTGACCAGCCTTTATGCTAATAATCAACAGTGCTATTACCATATACAAAAGGAGATATTTCCCTTCAGAAAGTCTAAAAATTTACTGTGCACAAACCACCCAAGCCAAAAAAGAATTCACAAGATCAAAAGTTTAACAGTATGCTCAAGTGACAACTATATTCTACCTAACTAGATACACTAAAGTTCAGTAACAAAAGCATCTTTCTCAATGAGAATGAGAAAACATATCCACCACCAGACATCTGAATCGCTACGCACAGCACATGGTCAACTTACTTTGTTGCTGTTGTTTTCCCCTTCAACGCAGTACTGAAGAAGTCCACCAGCTCCTCTGGAGCAGAATAGCTTGCCAGGCAGGCTTCTAAAGGAACCCTTGGACGAACAACCTCAGCTACAGCCCTGCTATACTATAAATGCTTAGGATTCTAAACTGGAAGAGAAACGCATGACAAATTGGATAATGACTCACATTTCTTTCCCTTCCGACTCCGCCTGGGCTTTCATTTTCTGAAAGGTTTCTAGTTGATCTAGAATGCAAGTCAAGAAATTCGTATTAACATGAAAGCAAATCAAGAAAAGGAATACTGAAATCCCCATAAAAAATCAACTAAACCATTATTAACAGAAGAAAAGGTTTGTTGGGACCATATAGCTTACCTTTATTTGTAGCTGCATGCAGTGGGATATTGAGTGAAAGAATGTAGTCAAAGCGTCTATTATAACTAACTTTCCCAGAAGGACATTGAATTCGATCTTCAATACCAAACTTGAAACTTCTCGAAGGATCCAACTTTGGGTTTCCGGAATTAACCCGTTCAACTTGTTCTAAAAGATGTAGGAAGAATTCTAATGCATCCTAGCCAAAGTTGGAGTTAAGAAATCAGGTCATTATATGAGAAAAGACAGTTGAAAGGTGAAAGCATTATCAACGATGCATGTCACATAGGAGACTGGGTACCACAGCGATTCGCAGATGTAGGAAGAAACAAAAAGACTTCATAGGCCAGAAACCCTAAGGTAAAGATGATATAAACACGATCTGCCTGAAAGTCACTTCTTAGCTCACTTTGTGGAAGCAGGTGCTCAAGTAAATGAAATTCACCAGATAGCAAGAAAAGATCTTAAACCTTTGCGAATGCCTTTGCCACTACTGACACATTATGCCAACACATTCATTATTTTATCCCAAGTAAATGAGATGTGATGACACTACAATGCCAACACATCATGGCCCCTTCTTTAGATAACAATCCATTTTTGCGCCTTTAAGCCTTCAAGCATAACACAAAGACTCTCAATAATTGTTTGGGATCTTGGATTTGAAATTTAAGATTCCTCTCAGATTCCCTTCCTCACCCTAGGTGTGCAGAGGCCTCTTAGTTGAATTTATAATTTCAGATCCAATTTCCAAATGCAGCCTTAAGATATTTGAAAAGCACCAGAATGACATTAAAGAATGCAGCTGCTGTTTGTGCACTGCTAAGAAAAATGGGCATACCTGCTGTCTCATGGTAGAAAATTCTGGATGACTAGCAGCAATTACTGTCTTAAACATCCGGGGAGGAATGCCTTCTTGTTCCTGAAAATCAAAATCCAACCAAGGAAGAAATAAACTTTCACAATTTTTCTTATTTTCTTTTTTTCCTTGGGATGGGGGGAGGGGGGAGGGGATGGGCACTGCAAGGCAGGAAACAAACACAAACTCCTCACAAGCTCATAGCAAACAAATCTGAAATGCAGGTAGGTATCGACTTCCAAGTAGCAAACACAAATAGACAGGGTAGAACTTCTCTCAGTTTTAAGTTTGAACAATGTGAAAGGTTCATGAGTGAAAAGCAACATATGTCATAACTTAGCATTCAGAAAATCAAAATTCAAGATACCATGTTTTCAACAGATGGAACAGAAAATCAGAAGAAATCTTAAGGCATAAAGAGCATCTAAGAGCTACCCTGACACCAAGACTTTCTGCAGGAACAAACAACAACAACAACCGCCCAGTAGGTATCCCGCCGAGGGCGGGGTCTGGGGAGGTCCAGATGTACGCAGCCTTACCCCTAACTAGTCGCCTAGTAGAGAGGCTGTTTCCGAAAGACCCACGAAAACAGTTTTGAATAAGAAGAAGAAAGTAAATTTTCAAAAACACACCTCTGACGACGAATATCTCCCAGACAGCAATCCATGACCTAATTTGAACCTGCCAAAAACTGCTGTCAGTTACAAGTGAAATTTAACATGGACAGAACAAATCATCCCAAGAAGTGAAAATGTGATGAAGCTCCCCACAGTCCAAAATTATAGCATTACAAAACAAATTTTCTATAGTTAGATAACAGTCATCAACCCTTGATATACTAACATCCCTCTTTCTTCCTTTAGATAAGACCACCAGTAATATCCCACTTCAAGAGTAAGGCTTCTGGACCTTGACTACAAAAAGTTGGTATCCAAAATACCAACAAACACGTTTTCCAAAAAAAATCAAGGAAATATGTGGGAGGAACAATATTTGGGAGCAACAAAAACTAGTTAGTAGTCAATAACTACAAAGGAAGCATTTGCACAAGCACAGATGTTTTTCCCTTCTACTGAAAAGATAAAATTACAACTTTTCATATCAAATTACTCAACGACAATACCAAAGAATTTGAACAGCTGAGCCCCAGTTTTCACCTCTGTAAATTTCATGATTATGCGTGTAAATAACGGTCAAGAGAGCAGCCAGATTGCCACTAAATAGGTCTAGCAAATATCTCAAGTTACGACATGACAAACCAACTTAGCACTTCATATAAACTTATCCTCTCTTTTTATTACGAGATCCCAAAAATCGGAGATAAAAGCAGAATTCATATGGACCGATGCATTTGTCATTCAAGCAGTCAGAAGCCTTATGCAAGATGCATAGAAGGATATCAACTCCCAATGCTCGATAGGATATAGTCTCCTAAATACTTGAAAGCATAACATGAATATTAAACGTGTGTATACACCACTAATACCATCATAATCAAGCATTTGGAGTTAGAGCATGGTCTGGTCCATAGCCATTGGACATTAGCCGCTGTCATTGGGGGCATACAACGGATATAACTCACATTACAAGTCTAGCATTAACAAAGACTACTAATGAAAAAAACTTAACCGCTCACTTACAATTGCATATTTAAGTCTACTGTTGGATCAGCAGGAGCAGCATCAAAAGCACTTTTCAGACTTAGATTGGCATAGTATCTGATAGAATAATCACATAAGAAACGTTGATTCAATGAAAATTATTTTCATAAAAAATCCTCAAATTTTGGCCCAATAAGAATTATCAAATATGTAAGCACTAACCGGGAACTAAAGGCACTCGTCGTATATGCAACTTGCATAGTTGATGCCAAGTAACAACTGTAAGAAAGACACGAAATATGAGGGGTTCAAAAATGTACCCAATAGGCAATAAATATAGACTTCATCTCATTCAAAAAAGAACTACCTATTGCCGAGATTGACAAGTCCAGTATAACCAGGGCCATAGAGAAGTCCAACTTCCTCTCCACTTTCTTGAATCCGGTTCCAATCAAAATTTGTATTTTGGTCAAGCTCCCTCTCCGCGGTGGTCAATTCAGTCTAAAGGGGGAAATTAGTAAATGAAAATCAAACCAAGAGAAAAACAACATATATACGATAAGGACCAAGATTCATCCCCCACCCCAACCCCCTCTTCCAGATCACCTCAAAAATAAAAGGCAAAGAAAAAAGGAAAGAAGTAAATCATAATCCGTAATAAGAAAGAAAAAAGCCTTCAAGCTACCAATCCAACAAAATGAGAGTACCTATGGTGGAACTTAACACCTTATAACTAAATAAACTTAGGCCCATCAAACAATTGACAGCTGCTGACCAGAACTACACTCTTTCCTGTTTACTAGTGTTCTGTAGCATGACACAGCCATACAATGAAAGCTTCATCTTGTAAATCAATCAACCAAGAAATGATAGTATTATGTCATGGGTGACAGTAGTCCTGTAACGGCCAGCCCGACTAGAAAAGAGAAAATAAGACTTAGTAGTAATAAACACATAGACATAATAGTGACAAAAATGCTCGGCTGTGCAACTTGCTGAGTTACTCTAACCTACTAATAGAAGATCAACTGGTCTATAGTCCAGTCATCTCTCATCTCAAATTCCCCCTGTTCCTCAGTAAATGAACTTCAATTTTTGTTTGCCAACTCAGCTTAGGCCCTTCAAACTAAATGATAGCTGGCAAAGACCTACACCCTTACCTGTTTATTAGTGTTCCAAAATACTCCTTCCGTTACGGAAAAACCTTAACATTTATTTTTTGAAGGTCAAAGTTTACAAACTTTGACCAATGATTTATGAAAAACTATAAGGATTTAGAATGTAAAAATACTATTTGTTAGATTCATCTTAAATAGCACTTTTGGAAAATCATATTGTTTATAATTTATATATTTATTTAAATACAAATATTACGATCAAAGTAGTGCATTGGAGAGCGTGAAAAAGTAAATGTTAAGGTTTTTCTAAAACGGAAAGAGTATTTGACAGCCATATTTTGAGAACTTCACCTTGTAAAATCATTCAACCAATAACAAGTGGGTTACAGTAGTCATGTCTCGGCCAGCTCATTGAAAGAATAGGAGAAAATAAGATTTATAGGAATAAACAAATAAAATAACATTTATGCTCAGCTGCGCAGCTTGCTGAGACTTACTCGAACTTACTAATAGATCTGATTTATAGTCCAGTCATCTCAAAATTATTGTAGGAATAAAACACATAAAACAGCAAATATCCTCTGAATGATATTTCCCATAGCAACAACTTATAAAGAGATGGATAATAATGAAAGTTTAAAATTTCAAGATAAACTACATGATTCGCACAAATGACTAACCTTCTGCAATGAAGAAAAATCGATTCCGAAATGCGCCAAATGCTGCGGTAGATGTGGATCAATAACGCTTTCATCCTCCGGATATGAGAAAACATCTGAGATGTCAAAATTGATTTTTTTAAGAGAATTCTAAGGATTAGAACCACATATTTACCCTAGAAAAGGCCAACACTGGAACTATGTTTATGAACAAATAAAAAACATTAAAGAAAAAATTATACAACTAAGAAGTAGGGAGGTGGCAAAGTGAAAATCATAAATAAAATATTTTATAAAAAAATCTAAAGATTAACAAGTATGGAGTACAGTCTATCTTATATCATAACAAAATTACCCTGGAATGCAAGTATTAAAATTTCAGTAATATTGTCTTTAAACTTTGAGTCACAACTTGGTCATAATAGGGACCAAGCTCAACCAAATAATTTGGAAAACCATAATTATGTTTTCCTCAAATAAAAAACGGTACTGCATATTGTTAAACTAATAGGAGAGAGATAAGGAGAACAACCAAAATCTTAAAATATCGTGAGAAAATAGGCAAACATTACTATGCAAGTGACTAAAAGATAACAGAATCCCAGACAAATCATCAACAATTAGGAGTAGCTTCTGTGAACTGTGGTTTATATTGTACAAATCATCAACAACATTACCTGCTGCTTCCAAATCAGCAGTTATTGTGCCAAGCTTCACAGCAAGAGGGTACCTCGTCTCATTATAATGCTCAACAGCATGGTTGTTGCCACCAGTTCCATCCCAATTTTTCCTCCCACAAAGGATCATTCCATCTGTTAGATTTAACCAAAGGTTCTCGGTTTTGTCACACTTAGTACATTTCCAACCAGAGGGAGGAACAACAACACCGTTGTCAATCTGTTGCAAATTCAAGGCATGTGCACTGACTTGCTTCTCAGCTACCCAGGCAGCAACTTGCTCTTTCCGCCCTGCACCCTCGGCCATTACAACTGCATCAACAGCCAACCTTACCTACAATGTAGAAATACAAGAAGCAAAAGTCTCAGGAGAAGTTCTGTCTGCATTAAATAGTCATACAGCTACGAGTTTGACTGATCAACTGGACTTTTAATGCAAACCACGTATTCAAAAACTAATAATGTTCACTTCAACTTCACTATTCTAGCCATTCAATCATTCATTAGAACAGCAAAAATGTTCACTACATTAACCAGTGAAACTCAATCAGGGTACCAAAAGCATTCATGATCATGATGCTCTAAAAACTCACCTGGTCAACCAAGACTGTCAAACAAAGATAAAGGAAAGTTCATTTATGAGTAGATCTTGCATGGACTTGTTCCATCGTATGAACCAACTTCTAAGGAGTGACAATTACGCTTCAGAGGGGTGATTCCTATTTTTAGTGGGGTGACTTCCACTTTTAGAGCCGTGAATCAGTGACATTTTCACCTCAGAGGGTGAGATCCACGTATGTACCAAGTTCATGCAAGACTTTGCAATCGTTTAATATTAAGAAAGAACGTAAATACCTTCTCTGGCAACTCAACGGAAGGAAACGGAAGACTAGAATAGTCTGGCAATATAACAATATTATATGTCTCTTCATATTCAGGTTCACCACTGCCAAAACCCCCTTCTACACCTACATTCAGAACGATAATATAAGTTCTCTCCCTCCACTATGAACAGGATTTTCATCACAAAAGTACATCTTCAAAGATCTGTAGCATACTATTTTTAAGAGGAAATCATAGTACAAAAAGACAAACCAACAATGTGAAATATCAATCAATTTAAGGCCCAAACAAGTTCAATAAGTTCATCAAGCTGTTGGAGCAGAAAGATTGAACGAGAAAGTGCTTTGTTCATAAATTCCTCGAAAGACACTATCGTCTCAATAATTGAATGGTAAAAAGTGAGGAGGTATTTAGTGCTAGGTTGACTTGCTATACTAAGTGGATGAGGCTGAAACATGGAAGCTCCAAGAAAATCTTTAGAAAAGCTTCATTAGAAGATAGCCTTGTTCCATTGGCCACATTTTCAAGGGGGAGAATTGGAAAAACAATTATTTGTATTCCGTCAAAGGAATCATGAAAGAAACTAGTTATGCTGATTTGGTTTAACTTCCAAGTTCATATTATCAGTCAGAATCACACAAGCCTCCTTAAGATGAAATAGTTGAAACAGGTCAACCTTCAAAAGAATCAAGATTATCGTGCACATTACAATTGCTAGGCACGGCAGTATTGTATGCGTTGTAAATGACATCAGCTATTCTCACTTTCCTCTTTTATATAGAAACTCTAAAACAAGGCCACTCAAAACTTCTCTAGTCTAAGTTTTAACTTTAGCAGATGACACTTCTTTGTTTCTGTTTCTTTCTTTTTTTACACCCTTTCACCTTTCACCCTTTTGTATAGCCCTTTGACCTAGGTGGAAAAGAGATCTATTGATACCCACCATAAGTTTACCAAGAAGACCACGGAGCAATGGAGGGAACAGGGGGCCTTGCGCCCAGGCCTTTGATTCATCCAAATCATTATGTCGCCATGAAACTGCTTTCAAGCTATGATGATAGGACCAAACCAGCTACTACATTACTCTACAAACATGAATTGAACTCCATGGTGCTAGTTTTACTCTACGTTCAACCCGTTTTTGGCAGGACGCTCACTGGGTTTTTGGTGTTATTATTGTCTTGTATTGCATTTGCATATATATCTTTTAACAAGATAGTGATAAGGAAGCATTGTTGAATAGTGATTTCCTCACAACCAAATGACAAGAATTGCACAAAATCATAATAAAGCTAGTGAGAGAAGAAAATATACTGACATATTCGTCTACATTACCTATGGCTAAAATAGTCGGCTTTTTCGAAGGCCTGTCCTCCGATACCACCTTCTTTGTCTGCTTTATATGCAAATAAACAGGGTTTCCAGTCTTTTCGTAGTTCCAATTCACATAATCTTTCCCAAATGCAAGGAAAGAGCTCATATCAACGAACAATCCTCCTTCATATTTCTAAATCATCACAACAGAATAGTCAAAATACAGTAGATTCACCAAAAATCAAATTTAGCTTCACTAGCATTTTCCTTCATTTCGTATTTTACACACTAAACTCTTACTACAGGCGTTTCATTTGCCACAATTTCAAAGCACTCATGGAACAAATATATGACATCACCATTTCCATAATGAAACTCCATAACCAAAAAATCAAACAAAATGATTTTCGAGAAGTTTCTAGCAGTACTCCGACATGGAAAAATACAGCCATAGGGCCAAAAATTAATCCATAACAGTAATTCAATCTTTGCATGAGGTTGCTTAACAAATTGAAACTATTGACATACAAGAAAAAGAATAGGCACCGCATAACTTCACATTCAAGGTTTACTAGCATCTTCCGTTACTACTCGCGAAAATTAGGTTTTGTCACTATAATCCGCTCAAGTCTTCTATAGCTAAATTTCGGAACAATCATAGCGAAAATAAACACATAACACAATCGATAGAACAATAAGACTAGGTCAAGAATGATCGAAGAATAATCAAATTGACATTGCATGAATTCAGCGCTAAATAAAGAGAGAGAAAATGAGAAGAAAAAAAAAAGAAACTGACCGGTGTATCGAAAGAAACGCAACATTCATGCTTGTAAATGCGATTGGTTGGTTCAGGGATTCGCACTCGAGAGAGGTTCGAACGAAGTAGTTCCATGGCTTCCACCATTCTTGATTAGCAACGAGGAGAGAGAGAGAGAGAGAGAGAATTTGAGGAGAAAGATTGAATAGAAGAAAAATCAGAGAGAATCAGTGAGTTTGCCCTAAGCTACACAGCAAGTGACTTTGCGCCGAAAGAGAAGAACGAATGAGAGAGAGAAGTTTCACAAATGTAAATATATGTAATGCAATTTCAATTCCAGTCGCTACAGGTCATTTAAGGGTGGGTTGGAGAGCTAATTAAGAAAGATGTTTTGGTTTCAGGTTTCACTGGAGGGTTTTTGAGAAGCTTCTCTTTACTTAAACAAGTTCATCCTTTCAGAAACAAATAAATATACTTCATGATAAACTACCTAAAATGCCACACCTCATAGGAGAAAAATGTCATTTCCTTTCTTGTTTGATTGTTCCTAGTATGATAATTGAGATGATGAGGTTGGATACATATAATTGTATAGTATAAATTAATTAGAATGTCGGAAAATTTAAACTAGATAAGAATTTTACTTTTGCAAGATAAAGAAAATTGAACAAGTTCTTGATTTATTTTTTTTTGTCTCAAAATTGTCAATTTGCTTAACATGAAGGGTAACAATGTCAATTTCCTAATAAATATCATTCGACAGTGCAAGAAAACTATGAAGCAACTCGAGTAGGTGAAGATTATAAAACTAATCAAGTAGTGAATGCTCTTGCAAATAAATCAACAACAAAAAAAAGGAGCAACAAAATTTGTATCTTAATGAAGTTTCTATGAGTTTTGTATTAACGCTTTTGGTATTGATTAGGGAATCCACTTCACCCATAATGTTCGTGCATACGAACTTGAATAATAATAATAATTAATCACTTGATATGTTCAAATTATTTATAAAAAATAATCATTATGTAGAAAAGGATAGCGAGAGGTCAAAGTGCAATGATTTTTTTTCCTATAAATAGTGATGCATCAAATGGATGTTATGATGCTTCTTTTTCTAGTTGTTGTAGTTGGTGGTGGTGGTGGTGGTGCTTGGTTTCTTGGTGGTGGTGGTGGTGGTGATATTTTGTTTTTTGTTATAAGAATGATTAATTTATATTTAGTTTCTAAATATATATATTTCCTATACTTTTCACCCACAAATAATCCTATATTTGCGCAATGTTGAAATCATGTTAACCACATACTTCCCACGAAATATGTAAACAGAACTGGCAAATTACATTCAGTTTTGCAAGACAAACTAACATATTATGACCCCATTTCAAGTTAATTCATAGAGGATCCAAAAGTTTTGCCATTGAAATGGAGAAAATAGAGGATTCAAATGTGTTATCTTTCTACCCATCTTCTTATAATGAGCAATTGGTTGCAAATAATGGAAAAAGTAGAAATGATAAAGGAAGAAGGAAAAAGCGTTTTGCTCACTTTGCCAAAGTTGTACTATTTGATTGTTCTTTGGTATGCAAGTTTCCTTTATTAATTTGGCACATCAATTTTTGTTTATGTTGCTGCATTACATGAAATTATATCAACAAGTTTTAATATAATTTATTGTATACCTATATTGTCGTGTGCAAATATGCAAAACTATAATTTTGAAGTATGGTTATTATTATTATTATTATTATTATTATTATTATTATTATTATTATTATTATTATTATTATTACAAAGGTAATCTCCAATTTGTTGAAAATAAGACTTGAACCTAGTTTATTGCTAGGAACAAGTGGGAGGAATGGGGGTCCACAATTGCGCTACCCAATCCAAGCTCGATAGTTAATTAGTTATTGTATATTTATAACGAACATACTGGTTGGGCTCATTGATCACATGCTAATCAATATGCCTTTAAATTAATATGAACACATTGTAGCGGATTTTATGGCTAATTGGGGACATTCTTGTCATATCCATCTGACTTGGTCAAACTCTTTTGATCAAGTCTCACCAAACTTTTGGTGAAAGATGGGGTGAATGTGAACACATTGTGAGTATTTCGTTATGAATGTGTTCTTTTATATTACCTTATTTTTTTCCCTCTTAACCTAAAATCTCTGGGGAAGATATTATTAATTTGAAAATAGTTTATTATTTATAGAAAGTTTTGCATGTACTTTCATGTCCCTGGTGTTATCTTACTTTTAGAGAAAAAGGGGATATTAATTTTCTTATTTGGTTACTAAAGGAGTGGTCTTGTCCGTATGTACAATGTTATGCATGCACTTGCATATTATCAATATTCTGATAGTTATTTTAATGATGCGTATTAAAAAATTCACTTTGATTCCAGGCCAATAAGATTCGAAGAAAAAAGTACAGAAAACAAAAGACTTTATCCGATGATGAGGATTGCTCACAACCCATCAAATACCTTTCTTCTTCGTCGCTTAGCACATCAAATAACAGGAACGCTTCACCGGCTTCATATTCATTGTCTCAAACATCAAATCATTCAAAACCACCAGTTCATTTGTCTAAAACTAAACTACATAACAACAATATATATGTTACTTTTAGCAATATCAATATTGGACTAAGTATGTTGTTGTTACTTTCTATTGGGACATTAGTCATTTCTGGGAAAATTTGTGCTATTTGATGTACTTTAGTATGGGTTTTAGTGTTTTCTCGATATTTAGATCATTACAATTCACATGAAAAATATGAGTGGAGGTGAGGTAAATCAAGTAAATGCAGTGAAATATAACCGTAGATGAAATGATGTTAAATGGTCATAGAAGATGGAACAATTATGTTATTTGGTTCAAATTAGCTTTTCTTATGCTTTGTACATATTCCAGCATACTTCTAAAGTTTGAGTATTGTAATTTTATTTGCCAAAAATTGTTGTAACTGTTTGGTAATACCCAAATTTTATAGTTGTTTGGACAATCATATATTTGTGTTGTTCTTGTTTTTATGATATTTTAATTTTTATTACAAAAGACATGTAGCAATTTATTGAATTACTAGGTTAGTACCCGTGCGATGCACGGATGTGACTAAAATTATTGATAACGTATCAATTATATTAAAAGTGAAAAGTATTCAGCTATTTTCTCACCTAAGAAACAAAAATCAAATCCAATGGGCACTCAAAAAATATATGAGTCCGAAAGACCTATGAACCAAAAAATACAAAACCAAATCTCATCATATTTCTATAAAGAATGCTCAACATATAACAGAATTCAGAAACAATAAGAACATAACAACAACAACCCAGTAAGTGTCCCGCCTAGGGCGGGGTCTGGGGAGGTCCAGATGTACGCAGTCTTACCCCTAACTAGTCGCCTAGAAGAGAGACTGTTTCCGAACAATAAGAACATAAGAACACTGATAATGATCAAAATTAAATGAGATCCGAAAACATAAGAATCATCGAAGATCATAGCACAGCTGAATTGATTTGCAAATGAATTCGATAAGGCACAAATTATCTGGATAACAGAAACTATAAATTTGAGAAACCTACCACCAAGAGTAGATGATTATAACTGGGAAGCGATAACACACAAATTATCAATGTACATATGCAACTGATGGATAAGCAAAGATTAAGCAACTTACCAAAAACTATAGTAGCCCTACCACCAATGATCAATCATTTAAAAAAAATCATCAAATGTATAATGCCTTCATCAACTCTTCACAAATTTGATGCATTATCTGGGGACTGGGGTCCGTAATTTTGCAACATAAAAAGGAGATTATGCTGTCTAGGTGAAGCGATTATTCTATATATAAGAGAAAATAGTAATGCAGAGAAGAACCTTGATAGTTGTTCAAAGTGACCAAATTAAACAATTAGCAACTTCCAGCAATTCACAGAGTAGTTCTCATATATAAGGATGAGTTGCAGCGACAAAAAAAAAAAAAATAAATCAAGGAGAATTTCTGCCTCATACCAAATTTCTTATCTTTTCAAAATCCTCTGAATACCATAGCATATATGAAACCGTTGATCTAATCCAATTCTGCAGCAAGAAATTGTAAATTAAAAGTTATATTCACAAAATTGAAGTATGGAAAGCAAAATTGAATCAGCACATATTCAACAGTAAATTGAGACGGAGTATTTTAGAAAAAAGAGGAACATTAGACTGAATAATTAGTAGTGAAGAAAACGATCTGCTTAAATTTTTTGAATTGAGACTACATATTACACTAACATATATTACGTGAAACATAAAGGAGGAGATAAGTGAGTGTTTGTTGGTAACTAAATACTTGTAAAGGAGGATTCTAAGCTAAGTTTGAATTAACAAATCATAAGTTTGTTGGGTCATAAGCTTTTAAACGTGATAATAGTAGTAGTCCACTCCATATTTTTAGGAGATAATATCTCTAAGTAATTTGTAATTTATTTATTATTAAATAGAAAAATATTTTGTGCTGATGTCATAATGCATTTAAGTGGGAAAATTTTTAATAAGGAGTTGACATGTGTACAAAGATGATGTCAGCCGGTTATTGTTTTAGTAGAAGTAAGTATATATAGATCTTATTGTATTGTTGTTTTTTTTCAAAAGACGTGGAACACTATCATATTTATTGCACTCTTGTCACTTTTATTACTCAACATAACTACTACTTTAAGTTTGAAAGCCTCGATATTTTTTATAGTGAGGAATTACTAACATTCAGATGCCTAAATACATGTCAAACCAAATGTCACTATCAGGAATTGGTTTAGATATAACATTGCACAATAGCAAAAAAATTATATCATTCTTTACATTAACCAACGAGAGAGATGACAAGATTTCCACTTTCACAAATAATCATTGATCACCAAAATACTTGCAAACTGCACAAGGTTGCGGGAGGTTAATCGATCATAATTGTTAATATCACTTCGTTGTGGAAGAAAATGACGAGATTTGTGAGAGAAATAAATATAGCGGAAATCAATTTTGTTGCATACAATCATTCCTACCGACAAAAGTTAGGCACACAAGTCATGAAAATAGAGTTTAGATCCTCTAAATAGAGGTTCAAACCTCTCTCAGCGAAATAAAAGAGAGAGTTTTGACCTTCATTTAGGAAATAGTAGCCTCTATTTCTTTTATTAAATGGAAAGAATCCTAGCCTGTGAAAATGGTACAAATTGTCCGTATGCACGGACCTAGGAAAATATTTTGGAGAAGTGGCATGCTACACTATGCATTACACTCTCGTGAGCGCCATATAAGCATTGAATTTAGGGAAAAATATGTTCAAATTTTTCTGTTTTTTTTGTAAGTTGATAAAATACAAAAGAAAGGGGTTGAAATAAGAATTTTCAATACAATTCGAGTGCAAAAAATCCTTCAAAGCTCTTCTTACAGATATTGGATTAGATAAGCGATTTTGAAACCTTGAATTAGAAGGAGTTTTTTTCGAAAAATCTATAATTTGGAGAGAAATATTAAGAAAGAGAAAAGTCCAAAAACCTAAAGAAATGAACTCTAGAAAATCCAAAAAAGAAAGAATTATCCGTTAGGAAAAGAGACCGACATGAGATAGGGAAGAGCTTCTCTCTCTAGAACCCTAAGGTAGCCCTTGTCCTTGCTTCCTTTACACAATAGCCCGCCGCCGCTAGCAACCGACCTCCATCTCCTTCTTTGAACCCATCTCAGCTCTCTTAGACTGGGTTTCTCTCTCTTTTTGGGGATTAAGACTGAGAATTGAGCCCTTGTTTTCTCCCCATCCGTTTTTCACTGTTAGTTCCCTTTTTGAACCGATCTATCCCGATTCCTTGTTGGATTCGCTTGTTACAGAAATTGGAGATGGGTTGGGTGTCTCCCGATCTGGTTTTGTTTTTTGGGTGATGGGATTCTGCCGCTGGTCTAGTTTGGTTCCCACCGTCGTTTGGTGGTCTGAGCTTTGATCTGTATGCATATTGTTGGCTCCCCTGTCTTGCGTAGTTGTCAAATTTTGGTTAGATAAAAATGATGATTTTCAAGTTTAAGAAGATGAACCAGTCTTGCTTTCAAGATGACGCAGTAGAAGAACTTGAAGTTTAGTCCATTAATTACTTTTTTAATTTTGTGTCCAGTTTGTATATTTGTGTGGTGATTTTTGATGTATTTGCCCCCTTGTGGGTTTAGGTGACGATTGAGAGTGCTTGTGAGTGATTTGGGGTGGTGTGTAGTTGAGAGTTTGGAGTCAATCCGATTCTTACCTTGTTCTTTTGGGCGCCTTTCGGATCCTCCATTCTCGTAATTATCTACACTTCCTTCTTTGTTATCCCTCACATCCACTCGTAGATTGTCCTTGAGAATCTTTGTGTTTTAGCATTAGGGTTAGGTTTAGCCGTTCCCGAGATGGGAGCCCTAATGTATTAATTCCTCCTTAACTTATTTAAAAAAAAAAGGAAAAAAAGACCGACATATCCCGTTATCCGTTAAACACCCCCGCCTGGCCGCATCGCTTTCAATCTTTCACATATCATTGTTTTTTCCCGGGCAACTCCAATTCCTCTCCATTCCCCATTTTTCTTCCACTCTGATGCTCACTAAACTGATGCTCCTCCGTTGTCACACCACTCATTTTCTCTCTCCTCCCATCATCTTCCCCAAAATCCTCACTTCTCCCTCCATTTTCTCTCTCCTCCACACCACCACCGCCTCCACCTCAACCTCATCCCACTCTCTCTCCATCTCGTACGGTCCCTCCCTCAAAAACGGCACCCTGCACTCACAAACCCTAATTTCCGACAGTTTCGACAATCAATCGGAAGTGCCATTCGACGAAGCTCAATTCAACCGAGTATTCGAAATCGCGGCCCTTCGAGTACCCTCGCAGTTCTGCTATGATTTAGAGAGCAAACTTCGTGGTCATCTCCTTAATTGGCCTCGAATCCCTAACATCGCTAGGGTTTTTCCGGTGATGAAATCGACGACGATTTCCGCAATTTGCTCGCGGTTGAGAATGAGGAGAAGAGTGATGAGGATGAAATTACGAAGGCGGTGAGTCGTAGGGTTTTCGGGAAAGCGGAGGGTGATGGGGAGGATTTGAGTGGGGTGTTGTATAGAGAGAAGCTTGCTAAAGAGTTTAATGCTAGAGGTTTTGTTAGGTTTAGGAATTTGGCTAAAATTTCGAGGCCAAATAGGAACAAGAAGACGAAGAGGCGAAATGAAGGCGAGAGCGAGGGTGAGGAGAGTGGCGGGGAGGGCGAAAAGGTAGGGAGGAAGAGGAGGAGTGTGTTGGTGGAGGTTGTGGAGGAGAGAGAAAATGATGATTTGAGTGCGTTGTTGGGGGAGGATTTGAAGGGAAGGAAATGGAGGTGATCGACGAGGTTGTTGCTCTTGGATGAGAGATATGCGAAGAGAGAAATTGATGAACTTCCTGAAGCTGTGAAGGTGAATACTTTGAGATTTTGTTCTTGTTGTAAGCTTGTTTTTATTGCGATCTTTTTTTATATATTTGTTGATACTAAATGTTGCATATATGTAATTTTGTTAACTTTAGTTTATGTAATCGTCAGTGTGCTTTGTATATCTATGGACATTTTGAATGTAAGACATGAGTAGTGCAACAGACAAACAATGGGAGTGAGAAGAAAAGAAGCCCTACCAAAGGGGTGATATCGAAGCAGTCTGTTTATTACAGTTTGTTTGCATAAAGGGTATGCTGGTAAAATGAGGCTCCAACCAAAGGGGTATTTGGGAAGAGCCATCAAATGTGCCTGTAATTAACCCTACCTTTTCAAAGGAAATAATTGCTTGCCATTATTTGAAGTCTTGAACCGATGGCATTTATCTCATAATTAGACTTACTTTTGCCCCGAGATATCCTTTCTAGGTTTCATATAATTGGTAATAAGATTTTCGTTCTAGGTTCTGCTTATTAGAAGATGATGATGATCATACTTGTTTCTCTACTGTTATGATCCCATTGCCTCCTTTATGAATGAGAGGTGTTATATTTTAGCCATGGGAAATCCTGAGGTTAAGTATACTTTACGCATGTCATTATAGCAAGAGTTTGTTTTCATCTCTTTTGTCAAGCTTTATCAGGTTGGAGCTTTGGCTAACATAGTTAATCTAAATCTTCAGGCTGTTTTAAATGAGGGTTCAAGCGAGGTCACAAAGTCAAATTTTGAGCTTGTCAGATGCAACCTTACTTTGTTTTATGATTACTGGCCAATGAATGAGGTATATAAGCATGTACTGCCTTTTTGAAGCTACCATTATATGAGTTCTGCCGTTGCTTCTCAAATCTGGTATAGTAAATTTTTTATGGTTTGGTAGCTCTTGTCTACGCACTCTCTTTTTTCTATGTTAAATTTGTTTTGCATCATGTAACCTATAAAATCTGTTGAGTTTGATGTTTCAAAGTCATCTGCTGATGATCATGAGTCATCATAGGCTATATGGGGACAGTTCTGCACCGCTGTGCACTTACTGAATTAATGTCTTAATATCTGTTGAGTTTGATACATGGTGATTGTACGCTTTTCATACCCTTTTGCTCTTTGTGTTGTTTTCTGTTTCTTTTCTTTTCAGGATGGACCTGTGGGTGGGTGGACTTAAAAGTGGTGGCTCATATATCAAGTATTAGCCTTTTGCTTAAAGAAAACTGGAAACATTTAATTTTGGTAGCTAGCTGCTTTTCCGTTGTCCTGAGAGATGACATTTTTGCATTACTTCTTCATGAGTGAGGAGCTTTGGTCATTAAGGATACTTCAAAAATGAGATTTCCTTTTATGCTACACCTCTTTAGGATCATCTCCATCAGACAACCTTTTTCTACTTTTACACAAGTCATATATTTTTTTTTTGCTAGTCTACACAAGTCATATATTTAGTTTGTTACTGATTTTGCTCTGAATGAGTAACAAATATTCCCCCTCGCAGGTTTTAGAAGCCTTGTTGCCAAAGGACATGGTTGTTCCTTCTGCTTTTGAATCTGTTGGGCATATTGCACACCTAAACTTAAGAGATGAACATTTACCATATAAGAAGATTATTGCAAAGGTAATTAATCACTGTTGATTGTGAAGTCCTATTATGTTTCAGTTTGACGTATTGTGTAGTTTCCCTCCTGCAGAGTAAGAAATAAAGTCTGGTTTCAACTTTCAGGTAGTTTTGGACAAAAATAGGCCAAAGATACAAACAGTTGTGAATAAAGTTGAGGCTATCAGTAATGATTATAGAACTATGCAGCTAGAGGTGTTATCTGGAAATCATTCCCCTGTTACGACCATCATCGAGAATGGGATACGTTTCCAACTTGACCTGGCAACAGTGTATGCTCTTCTGCCTTTTATCTGAACATTATGTTGGTTGTTCTTTCTGGATCTGTAATTTCTTTATGTGATAGACTGATAGTTTAGATGCGATGATGGAGAATGCAGACATTGTCATATCACCGTTCCTGAGTTTATTAGCTTGGAACTTGATATGTTTATCCATGTTTCTCCTACATCCTTTTGCAACATGGACCATTGCTCCAGTACTTTCTTCATTAGACTCCACTTCAATTTATCCAAGTATGATTTATTAACTGACCATTGACCATTGACCATATAATGGGTCGATATGGCTGACCTGTTGCTTGGAAAAATACTATAATTGTTGACTCCTAGTGAACTGAACATGCCCCCAAACCTGGTGGAGACATAGTAGTTAGTACTAGTTTTTATTTTATTTTATTATTATTTATTTTTTTTCAAAGAGTTGTCAATCAAGTCTTAATTATTTTTTTTTGGCTCGTCAATCAATCAAGTCTTAGTACTGTATTTCTTTCCCTATTTTTTGTTGGTGGTCTGGACAGACCTCATGCGTGATATATCGGGTTAAGTAGTGGTGTCACTGGGAGTGGGAGGAATTATCAGGATTATTTTCACTTTCATGGGATAGTAGGAAGAAGCTTGTCAATAATTAAAGGCTTTTCAGCAAAATTTAAGGGACTAAGGGTGACAGTTTACAAGATTCAAATTGGAAGTCTCTATGTTTTTATGAATCTGCTGTTAATGAACCCTCTGCCACTAAGGGTTGTATTTTGATTGCAGATCATACATGAACTTGAACTTTGATCTAAAACTTTAGAACCAGATTATCAATGTTATAATTTGTTTGCTAGCTAAAGCTGGCATATGTAAACCCTGAGTGGGTTACACAGCTGGTCAAAACTCTTAATCTATTCCAGAGGTTACTAATTTGAGCTCCCTTTAGGCCTTGCCGCCGTAGGGCCACTGGAGGTTGATATGGCTGTTAACTTTAGGGTCATAGGATTAGTTGGGCAAAGCCACTCCAGGATATCAAAAAATAAAAGCACAAAAACTCGCATATGTTCTTTGATTTTTGGTATGTTGTGGACAACAACTACCACCACGGCACCACCCACGAAGGATCCTTTGGAGGTAGGGTTTGGGGAAGGTGCAGCTATACGCAGCCTTACCCTACCTAGTATAGAGGCTGTTTCCAATGAGCCCGCAAAATAAAAATTAAAATGCATATGTTCTTGATTTTTGGTATGTTGTGGATGGCTTAAGAAATTCGAAGTCTGTTTTCAAAAAAGCCTTCATTTTGAAGCATTTTTGAGCATTCTAGACTTCTAGTACAAGGAAGAGTAGATGGGACTCATGAGAGAAGGCCAAATGTATTGAAGATAACACGTTTCATTTAATGCAGGTACTGGAATTCAAGGTTAGCAACTGAAAGGCAGAGGCTCCTAAGTTGCTTTAAGAGTGATGATGTGTTATGTATGTCCCACTTTGAATCAGCTATATCATGATCATGAGCTCTTTGTACAGTCATTCTTTCATTATATTTTAATTTTTATCTTGCTGAAAAATATGGTTTCCCCCTCCTTCCAAGAGAATGATATAGTGCTTTTCTCGTGCAGTGTTGCTTGTTCAAGTCACCTCTCATTTTTCTCTGTGGTTGACTTTGCAACTGTCAATATCTTTCATGCATGCCTGTTTGTTACATCCATAGGCTAATTCTTGGAAATGATAAAGCCTCAGCCACCAGTTTCAGTTTGATGTTTGAAGTCCTTTCCTCTTAACTATTTGATTAGAAGAACAACCAAGACTACTTAAATGCTTATCATGATTCTCATTGTCGTAACTTTTACTGGAAGCGGTTCAACAGGAGCCTCTCTGACACTAGCTGATTTTTATCTTTCTACCTAAACTTGCCTTGTGGCTTCTTTCCACGAAAGATAGGTATGAGATAATTTTCTCGCTAAACCAATTTCTGATCTTATCTGCTATTTTGGCTGCTTTCTTTCATATTGGCCAGTGCTTTCTCATTGTTTCTATGCCCTAAAAAACCTGCAAAATTACGCGTGGAATAAGAATCACCAGTTTCGCTGACCCTCCTTGGCAAGGCAAGATTTATTCAAGATTTGCAGTTTGCTGAAACTATGGGCTTGTTTATTTGCTAGTAATGCAATGCAATCATTTTATAATGTAGATTGGGGTGAAAAGTGAAGAAGTGGGAGGAAATAAAGGGGAAAAGTGAGGTTGGTTGCACCCTTCAGTGTAATCACAATTGCTCAACTTTAACCCATGTAAAGATAATTACTTTGATGGTGTAATCAATCCCACTTTTCCTATTTCCCTCCTCCCCTCCTTCCTCTTCCACCTCACATTACTCTATAAAGTAATTGCATTGCATTAGTAGCAAGTAAACGAGCCCTATAAGGCATTTCCTGCATTTCTATTGACAGGTTGATTAGCACGATGTTTTGAAATTACCTTTACACTTTTCACTTTGAATGAGTCTTTTGTTACACTATCCTGTGTATTGTTGGACTTAAATGGCTGTTTTTATGTGTTTGCTTTCTGGATGCAAAGGTATCTGAAAAATGAGGGGCTCGTTGTCACATCACCAATTTTTCCATATTTCAGGTGATGTTTTCTCTGGGGTTGGTCCATTAGCTATATTTGCGGCAAAGAAGGTCAAACGTGTCTATGCAAATGATCTGAATCCTTATGCTGTCGATTATCTTGAAAGAAACTGTGTCCTCAACAAGCTTGAGAGGAAAATTGAGGTAAAACATATGTGCTCTTGTGTACTCTTCTTCTTCCAAACTCTTTCACTAATGTATATGTTTTTTTTCGCAAAGAGATTGATGTAATGAAGGCCAGGTTTGAAATATTAGAACATAGCCCATCTTTTTTCTATCTTAAAAGTAGACGAAGAATTGGAAGGCGATGAAAAGAATTGCATCAGTTACATCAACAACAACCCCTGCCCCCTTTTCCCCCAGATAAAGGACAGAAAAATGGGTGATATCGAAATCCGCGGATCCTGATGACCCTCCCGGGGCACCGAGGGTCCTCTAAGGTCATGATAGAACCCCCGGAGAAGTTTGGGCAAAAACGACACCCGGGCCCCGAGAAGCCGAAAACGTAGGCTATAATCCACGTTTTTTGGCTCCCGGGAGGCCCCGGAATGAAGGTGAATATTTTCGGACCACATCACAAGGGACACCCCTAGGGAACATGGGAGGCCCGGGGGGGTGTTTGAAGAATATGCAACAGCTAACTTGAGGTTGATTTTACTGGTTGGTTAATTCCAGCTAATTCCATGGTCAAGTACTGGTTGAGCTGCATGTTTTTGAAGTTCTTTATTAGTATCTGGCTGACATATGAGAAAATACGTAAATTGTATGTCACAATCACTTCAAATCTTTTTGTCGTCTATTTATGTTCCAGTGAATAGCATTCAGTAGTCTTGTATCCTCTTATATTTTTGCAAAGCGCAGTCAGATGAGAATTGCATTTTTTCCAGGCTACTGAAAACAAATGGGAAAGCTTTTGCTAATTTTAATTTTTGTGTGTAGGTGTTTAACATGGATGGGAGGAGGTTTATTGACCTTATATTCTCAACCGATAAAGCTCATCCAGTTACACAAGTTGTTATGAATTTGCCGAATAATGCTGAGGAGTTTTTAGGTCTGTTTCCTGCAATTCTCCACATATGCCTCTGGCTACAGTTATGTTTAAATGCATTTACATCTTAGAAGAAGAAACCATAGTTTTGCTGACTGGCCTGATATCAATAAGGCAATCAGATTACCTTTTTAAGGTGCAAGAGTTATCTTGGCGACAGGGTACACAGTTTTAAATGCTCATCCAAGTTCAACTTGAGTATCCTTTGGTAGCTGTAAATTATGTGTTACCCAAGCCCACTAGCGCATAGCCTAACATTATTAAATCAATCAAAATTCTGTTTTGGAACCTAACAGCCTGTTCACAAGGAGGGAAAGAGTTTAAAACTGAAAAAGAAAAAAGGGACAAAGAACACTTGAGGAAACTGCTGCAACTGCCAACTGGACCTTCGATTTACAGTTTGTGCCTTTGTGTTAATCTGATGGTTGTGCTTTGAGAAACCTCATCAACTATGATAAGATAAGGGAACTCTTAAGAACTTGAAAGCGCTTCAAGGATAAGTCAAATCTCGTTCCTGCATATCTAGTCAAATCAATGCCATATTTTTGCTTTGAAGCAGTGACACAATCTGCATGTGTCTTTGTGCTAATCTGATGGTTGTGCTTTGCGAAACCTCGTCATCTATGATAAGATAGAATTAGGCACAGGTTTTAATAAGAAGTGAAAGTGCTTGAAGGACAAGTCAAAACTCTCATTCCGCCATATCTAGACCAATCCATACCAAATTTTGCTTGGAAGCAGTGATACAATGTTCATTTAAGTTAGAAAGTTATCAGCCAACTGAGTGCTATAACTTCAGGCTAGACATTATTTGAACGTTCTGAATCTTAAGACATTTTAGGCTAATGAGAAACTTTTTTTTTTTTTTTTTTTTTTTTTTTTGCCTCAAAAAAAGAAACTTTTTTTTTTGTTTTTTTTTTGAGTAAGATGAGAAACTTGTTGATTTGTTTGGTTACTTTGTGAAATTTACAAAGAATGTTTTTTTCTTAGTATCTAAGTTTGTTATCTGGCTCTGTAACTAGTAATAGTGTGCCACCCGCCCCCCCTCCCCCCTCCCCCCTCCGGCCCTCCCCCAACACACACACACACACACACACAATGAAAGACACAAGAAAAGAAAGAAAGAATTGTTCCTATAGCTTGGAATTCGTTTTCTACCAATTGTTGAGTTTTCACTTCCTATAAATTCTTCCTACATAAAAGCAACAGATTTAAGGTATTAGATTTAATGAGGCGTTGATCTCTGTAGTAAGACTTTCTTCCTGTCCAACTTTACAGATGCATTCCGTGGAATATTCCGAGACAAGCCTAAGGACAGAAAATTGACCTTGCCAACGATACATGTTTATGGGTTCTCAAGAGCTGATGATCCGGAGTTTAACTTCCACGAGGTTTGATTCCGTCACCCATAGATGAAAGTTGCCCCGACTCCATGCCTGTCAAAAACTTGATTTTCGCTCCCAAGCAACCCTTGTGGCTTGTAGTTTGAATGCATGCTTCCATTTGTGCTACTTGAGTGCCATTATTCTTTCGCTCATCATTTTGCCTGCCTTATTGTTTCTTAATGTTCATTCAGCGGATCAGAATTGCATTAGCAGAGGCTGCAGTTGCTGTTGAAATGCGTCGTGTTCGCATGGTTGCACCAGGAAAATGGATGCTGTGTGCCTCATTTGTACTCCCAGAGAAGGTAGCTTTCTGCAAGGACTATGTAGACTGTAAATGGATCTATCTCATTGCTGATTTTGTTTCTAATTTATAGTCAATGTTATTCTTTTTTCTTTTTTCTTTTTTCTTTTTTCATCCTGAGTTGTCTAAGGTTGTAAATACTAGATACATTTCTTAATGAGTTTCACTGTTGTATATGTTTTGATGGAATCTCCAAGTAAATGGATTTCAAAACTGTGTTGTGTTCAAATTTATGATCCCTCTGGTGATGAATACTAATAGGATCTCAAGACACACCAAGCTCAAAGCTTGTTTGGTGTAACATACACTGGTAAAAAGTGGCAGATTTTTACATATCCTTACAGAACCCATTAATAGCTGGGTCGTACGCAAAATGCAACCAACATATGATCTCTCTCTGTTGTGAGTTGTGACAGTGACACTCTTAATGAATCCAAGTCTGGACCCAATGAAAAACACAGGGGTACCCAGAAATTCCAATCTTTACAAAATTACAGATTTATGGTAGACATCGAATATTCAGCATACAGATTTGTCACAGGAATGGACGGTCAAGATCAATCCTCAAACATTTCTGACCCTTGATCTTGATCTTGATCATCCATAAATCCCAGCCCACCCAGTACTGTAATATAGTATGTACATATACTTGTGTTGTTAGGGGACCATCTCAACCTGCTGTCCTTTTGTGATCAAAGAAAAGGACAGCAATCAGAGTTCTCCTCAGAGCAGAAGGGCAAAATGGTAATTTCCAGAAAAATTGATGAGGACCATATCTCAGTTGAGATCCCATATCTTACATAACATTTGAGTATGAAGACAAATGCAGGGAAAGAGGGGGTCTGTTGTTATGTTGCCAAATGGGTATAAAGGTTTGGGGACAAATAAATAAGGGAAGGAGAGGGATTTTGTTGCTATTTTCTGCCAATAAACTGAGATGTGCTTTGACACAGGTTGCATAAAGCTAGAGTTAACAGTTACCCTAGCTTTAGTCTAACTCCCTCTCTTCTTGTCCTTATGACAATACACCAATAGCAACCAAATTATTACTCTCACCTACTACTCATCCTTTAACTACTACTTGTACATGTTTTTGGATCAATTCAAGACCATCCTCCTTGCCAAAATTATGATGAAATGGATGAACAACGTTCAATTAGTTCCGTAGCTAATTACAAGATCACACACAATCTCGTTGGAATATGTTGGTTTGGTCATGCCAATTGGATTAATATTTTGTGGGATTGAGCGCATAAGAGATCAAGTTTGTGCTTTTTTGTGAGCATGGGGCAACTCCTTCACCATTTTGGCATGATTACCTATTTAAGGTGTACTAGATTAGACCCACATCTCCCACATGAGTTGATACATACGTTTAATTATGAATTTACCTGTAAGGTTTACCTGCCTAAGAAAGTTTAGGATGTGTTTTCCTCCTTACTTAGTAATTGATTCAGTTCACTTCAATTCAGCTTAGAGGAGTTCAATTCAGTACAGTTCGTTTCAGTTCAATTCAATTCATTTCAGATTGGTTAGACCATACATGGTTTTCATTGTGGGTCTTCTATTGAAGAAGAGTATCAAGAATTGGAAAAGGTCTAACCCCATGTTTAAGAGTTACGTTAGAAGGAAGCACATGGGTCAGCTTTTTGACACTTCCAAAAATGAACAAGCTGTTGCTCGCAAACCCTATGTGGGCTATGTACTATCTACCAAAAACCCCATAGCCAACTCAATATAATCATGACTCAATCTTTCTCTATATTATTACTTGTAAAATGACTGTTTCACACACAACCAACTTTGTGTTATATATTCTCCACTTCTACAGTTCTACGTACGCTGGCTAGATCAAATAGGGGACTTACGGCAGTCTATATCAATGCCAAACAGCTAGACCATCCCTATTGATCATCTGGATACACAAAACTTATAACCTTAAATGCTAATTAATGGGGTAATAATAATTCATCAGGTAACTCTATAAATTAAGTTGTGAGGAATTAAAGAAAAAGAAAAAAAGGGTAATGATGAGGTTACCCAAATAAGGTGGGGGTGCAGAGGGTGTGCTAACCATGAGCCACCTGCTTGTTTTGGTACCCCATTCTCTAACTCTCTTCTCTCTCCTCTCTCCTCTCTCCTCTCTCCTCTCTCCTCTCTATCTGTTTTGGTCCGACCAACGCTGCAAATTTCGGCTCCTTCACCAGATCTTTTTTCACTTAACCTTTTGGGACCACAATTCCTTTCTACTACTACGTACTATTCACGCGCCTGCATGCCAGTTTTCCTTTCATGGTTTATTTTCCTTACCTCCTCAAGTTTTTTTATTTATTTATATTATTTCCTTTCATTTTCTTCCTTTTGATTATTTCACATTTTTACGAGGAAAAGGTTTTACTGTGTTAGAAATGACATACTCAACATAACTAATATGGGGCAATGGTGTTTTAACTTCACTGAGTTTTAGAACATCTCGTTTTGATCTTTTGTGGATTAGTATGTAGTGTAAAGCATCATACTCGCCTGACTATGTTAAAGATTAGGCGTCAATAGGCATCGTATTGACGGGAACGAATTTTGTAGAGTTTTTTCTCTAGAATTCCTCTCTCTCTCTCAAATTCTCACTATTGGATTAGGGGGTGGGGGGTTTTGGAACTCTTGAATTAGTGGGGGTAATTTTTAGAAAATAGATTGTTAAAGTAGAGAGGTAGACACAAAAAAAGAACTATACAAACTTTAGAGAAAGAAACTTTAAAGGATTCAAACACCGTATTGACTACTAATTTTTTTTTTTTTGGATAGAAAACGTAGGGATTTTTATTAATTAGCTAGGAAATTACACATATCCATGCTCGCCAGTTCAACAATACTATCTGGTATGTTTTCTAGCCAAAATCTATCACCCACCTCAAAAGGTTGAAGCCTAGCAATATTATGGGCAACTGTATTGCCCTCCCTACGAATGTAAGACCAAGAAATAAAATCAAACTTAGAAGACCAAACAAAAATCTCATCAAGCAAAAAACCCAATGTCGATCGAACGTGCACCCTCTTCTTTAACTTGGAAATGAGATTGAAACAATCACTCTCGACAATCACGGAACGATAGCCCATCTCCCAAGCAGCTCGTACCCCAAATATGATTGCATTTGCTTCCTCTATTTCTGGATCAAAAGTACCACTTGCTGATTGGTGAACACCCACAACAACCAGCTCCCAAGTAGCATCACGCATAGCCATGCCCCAGCCAGCACCCCACTCACCTAGCTTTCCAGCATCAGTATTTAACTTCCATATTCCCTGAGCTGGAGGACGCCACAAAGCAGGCAACGTAGCAGCCTGTATTTCACCCTTATCTCGAGTTATCCTGTATCTTCTCACAAAAGTAGAAGCATTGTCACATACTGCCAGTGAGAGCTCATGTTTTTCATTAAATAGCAACCTGCACCTCTCATTTCAAATGGCCCAAACAGCAGCAAGAAAAGAACCAAAATCCTCCATTTCCTTATCTCTCCAAATCAGCTACAACCAATCACGAACAGAGGGGTATCTCCCCATCCAGAATTTTGCTGCCCACCCACTAGCCTCCCACACACATTTTGCAACCGGACACTCCAAAAGAGCATGCAGAGACGTCTCTTCAAGAGCTCCACAAAGCGAACAGCTCATATCCCCATTCCGTATTCTTTTTGCAATACTCGACCTTGTGGGCAACGCATTAGATGATGCCTTCCATCCGAACATCCTTATACGTGGAGGAACATCCAAGAGCCAGAGTTGCTTCCAAAATTTATTGGTAGCCGAAGAGCTTGATGATGCTTGTCCATTCCTTCGTCCCTCCATAATCACAAAATAAGCAGAACGAACTGTAAAGCAACCATCAGTAGTATAGTGCCATACTAACCTGTCTACTGGCCACAAATTACATAATAGAATGTTGAGAATAACCTCTGCGTCAATGGGTAACACCATTTCCTTCACAAGTTGTTCCTTCCAACACCCTTGTTACTTATCAATCAACACACTTACTCTCATCTCTGCGTCATGACCACTGCCACTCGTGATAGGTTGAAACGACACAGGCCGAGGCACCCAAGCGTCCCTCCAAATTCGAATAGAGTCCTCGTTCCCCACAATCCAACGAAGCCCAGACTTCATAACCCACCTCACACCCCACAAACTCCTCCAAATATAACTCGGTCGGGAGCCCAAAACAGCATCAACTAGCTCACAATTGGGATAGTAACGAGCCTTCAAAACACGCGCACACAGTGAGTTTGGCTCACAGATTAGCCTCCACAGTTGTTTAGCCAACAATGCATCATTAAAAGCTCCCAGGTCGCGGAATCCCAGACCACCATCACTCTTTGCTTTGCACAGGTTGTCCCATTTAACCCAATGTATCTTCCTTTTTCCGTCTTTATGACCCCACCAAAACCTCCTCACCAAACCTTGAAGTTCTTCACAAAAATCTCCGGGGAACTTAAAGACACTCATGGCATAGGTAGGGATAGCTTGGGCGACGGCCTTTACTAGCACCTCCTTACCCGACCATGAGAGAAATCTTTCCATCCACCCTTGGAGCTTCCTGCGAACTCTATCCTTAATAGGCAGAAAAGCTTTTTTCTTCGAACGCCCAATATGAGTCGGTAGCCCCAAGTATTTATCTTGGACTCCCACCTTGCTCACACCAAGACATTGGGTAACTCTCGCACGCACATCAGTCACTATCCCTTTATTGAATGACACAGTGGTCTTGGCTCTATTTATTTGTTGCCCAGAAGCTTCTTCATACAGTAACAACATCTCTTTTATTCTTTCAGCATGTTCCTCATTTGCTTTAGCAAAAATAACAGAGTCATCTGCAAAAAGTAGATGTGAGATAACAGGGGCCTCGGAACAAATTTTGTGACCTTGGAACGAACCAGAAGCCACTGCATTTGATAACAAGCTTGATAAACCTTCTGCACATAGCAAAAATAGGTAGGGAGAAATGGGATCCCCTTGACGGAGCCCTCTCGAAGGCCTAAGAAAACCACTAGGCTCCCCATTAATAACAAAGGAATACGAAACAGATTTAACACAACGCATAATCACCCTCACCCAATTGGGATTAAAACCCATCTTAAGCATAATTTTTTCAAGAAACTCCCACTCAACTCTATCATAGGCTTTACTCATATCCAATTTAAGGGTCATACTCCCATTAACACTATTTTGACAATGCATAGAATGGAAGACTTCAAAAGCAATAATAATATTATCATTAATTAATCTACTCGGAGTGAAAGCACTTTGATTTTCAGAGATAATAGAAGGGAGAATCAACTTAAGCCTATTAGCAATAGTCTTTGTAGCAATTTTAAAAATCACATTGCATAGGCTAATCGGCCGAAAATCTGCCACAAGACTAGGATTATTTTTTTAGGAATTAAGACTACATGGGTGTGATTGATCTCAAGGGGAAAATCATGTCCACTAAGAATTTTCAGCACTATATTAGACACAGAATCACCGACAATGGACCAGAATTTTTGATAGAAAAAAGCATTCATACCATCAGGGCCAGGAGCTTTACTAGGTTGCATTTGGTTGAGCGCCTCAAAAATCTCGTCCTTGGTGTATGGCTTGCATAAAACATTGTTCATCTCTGTGGTAACTCGAACATCCACGCTCTGTAAAACACGATCAATGTTGCTTACGCCACCAGAATTAAAGATCTCCCCAAAATACTCCAAAATGACCCGCTGGAACTCACTCGCTTCCTCCACGATATTCCCTGCACCGTCCTGCAATTTACTGATAAAGTTACGCTTCCTCCTCATACTAGCTCTCTCGTGGAACCATGTCGTATTCGAGTCCCCATGCTTTAAAAAATCAACTCTTGACCTTTGCCACCACATCACCTCCTCTCGCCTGCGTAACTCATGCAACTCCAACAGCAACTTCTTTCTAGCACTCCCATCAGCAACTATCTCCAAAGCCTTTTGGACCTCTTTTATTTTTGTTTGCACATGACCAAATACCTCTACGTTCCACTTACAACTATTCAGTCTATCCAACAGCCCCACGGACCCACCGTTCCATGCCTCCCGCACAACATCTTCACAACCATCTTCAAGTGCCCACATGTTCTCGAACCTGAAACGTTTCCTGCAACGTTTTTTTGGTTTTCTACCATTGTAATTTAACTGAAGGTGAATAGGAAGGTGATCAGAAAGTGCCTCGTCTAAATGATAAACCTCTGCTAAAGGAAACTGTACAGACCACTCCAAATTTGCAAGATATCTGTCTAATCGCTCCTCAACACTCTCCAAACCTTTGCGACCATTCCACCATGTGAATTCATACCCTTTAAAACCCAAGTCCCTCAAGTTTACAGTATCCATAACATCACAAAAGGCCTCGAGCGGTTTCTGGTCCTTTGCTGGACCACCCTTCTTCTCATAGTTGTAACAAATCTCATTCAAGTCCCCACCACAAATCCAAGGAAAATTACTCCCGTCGTCTAAATCCCGAATCAAGTCACATGTAAGATATTTGTTCCTTGACTCAGGCTACCCATAAATCCCCGTAAATCTCCAAACAAAGTCCAAATCATCCATCTTAACCCTTACATCAATGTGATGCAAAGATTTAGAGCAAAACTGAATACTTACCTCCTTCGTCCAAAGGAGCACTAAACCACCCAACCGCCCTGCACTGTCTACATACTCTCCACTAAAGCCATGTAATTTATTCACAACACTACTCATCTCACTACTACTAAGCTTGGTCTCCGAAAGGAAAACCAAAGACGGCTTAACCCTACGTAGCATGCTACGGAGGTCATCAACTGCCCGGGGGTCGCCCAGTCCCCGGCAGTTCAAGCATAAGAGACTCATTGGGCCCGGCGGGGTCGACCACCATCGACCTCCGCCTTGGAAATCATACTGAAATCCACATTCTCACGCTGCTGGACATCACTATCATGCTTCTGTCTCTTCCCAGTTTTCAGTTTTTTCAGTTTTGCAGTTGAGCCATCCTGGGACATGGTATCGCTCTTGGTAGGGGAAAGCGACTCCACTTGGCCTGACCCCCACCCCACATTGCTAGAACTACCATTTCCAAGATCCAATTCCTGCCTCCTACCCTCAATCAGCTGACCTGGTTGTTCACCACTCAATAACCTCTCCTTCTCCTTATCAAAAAGGAGCCTCTTCTTCGTCTTACTCGCCTCCCTTATTTCCATAATAAACTTGTTCTCTGCCTCACGATCAACTGTTCCTCGATTTCGGTTCCTCTTTGGCGAAGCACGAAGCCATGCACCATATGGGTATTCAGATTCCGGAATTTCCTCATCATACTTTTGACATTCACGAGCTTGGTGATCAAGGCAACCGCATAAGTAGCAAAAGTTCGGAAGCCTTTCATATCTGAAATAAATCCACTTCGCAATACCATCAACAGTGATTTTCTTACCCCTACATAGAGGTCTCGAGATATCCAACCGAACACGAACTCGTAGTGTTTTTGTCCAGCCCGACAAATCAGATTCATCAAAGTCAACATACTCACCAAGCTTTTTTCCTATCCACTCAGCGCCACTTCTGTTACGCTTGTCCAGCGGCAAGTTATGCACCTCAACCCAGAATTCAGCATGGGTAAAGGTGAGTTCCTCCGGTTGTTCGGATCCCTGGATGGATCGGAGAAGAAGGAGGTGCCCATCAAAAGCCCAGGGCCCAGACTCAAAAACCTTCTTGCGATCCTGAGGGCACGCGAACTGAAAGACGAACAAATTCTTCTCTAGGTCCCTGACAATCATGCCTTTTTGTGGCCTCCATGCTCCACGAAGCACCGTCTTCATAGTCTCTATATTGAAAAAAATTTCTTGTCAACAGTTTCCCAACTAGGCATAGAGAAATCTGATCCGCCATATCCTCACTTGGCACTTCATCCATGTCCCAAACCTCCTCATCCTCTTCACCCGAAATTTTGAGACGATTCCATGCTTGTTCCAAAGAATCCATGCCCCTTGCTTTGAGTGACACACAGAGTTACTTCACGCAAAGCCACCACCCGAGATCTTTGAACGTCAACGCAAAATGCTGCAAACAAAACGCTAGTAAAGAGAGTCAAAAAAAGGATCGCAAAGATACGAAAATACTACCAAAAAGACAGGAAAAGATTGTCGATCCCAAGACACCCACAAGAAGATTTTGGGGTGAAAGAAAATCACACCTAGACCCTAACCCTAAGGATGGGGGGGGGGGGGTTAGGGATCCATGACCCTTTCCTTTTACTATATTGTAGCATTAATCCCTCCCGTATTGACTACTAATTAGATCTTAGGAATTTCGCATATGTATTTTTTGAGGTGACACTAGTGATACAATATCATTTATTGGTTTTCAGAGTTAAGACTTAAGAATTGAACACAATTTATGCAAGTTATTACTAATAACTACTGATGAACATATATAATAAGTGAAGAGCAAAAAATACACAAGTATGTAACTTAATTAGGTCCTTATTAAAATTAATACTAGCAACCAAACATATTAACTATTTTACTCATTCTATTCTATTTAAACTAAACATCCCCAAGTAGTATTAAGGGTTGGTTTAGATGAGAAACTGCTCCATCCTACAACTAGGTACTTTCCTTCATTTCTTACTACAATGCTACTAGGGAACTTGCTAGGAAGTAGTAATAATATAGATAAAGTCATTGCCAAAGATTCATGCTTAATTAAGTTAATGTACATTTATGATATCACCAAAATAGCAAATCCCCTCCAAAGCATGATTATCGTCGAAGCTCATTAGTACTCCCCAAGTCATTTGTCAACTTCCCTTATTTGACAATATAAATCTATTAAAGATGTCAAATTATCAATTACGAAATAAAGTTCAATTAATGAAGTGTGCTCAACCATAGATTTTCAATAACCTAACCAAAAATAAAGACTCCGCAAAATTTTATCTTTCACGTTTGTAATAACTGATATTCTTTATTTTTTCGGCACATAAACAATTAATCGTTGTTTACGATTTACGTTGTTTTAGATTACTCTCTTCCATTTATTACCATTAAACCTATGCAATCGAGATTTTCGATCCTTCACCCTTACAAAAAATCTGCATTACACACAATTTATGTCCTTATCTTTCATTATGACTCTTTGAATTGAAGGACTAGATATAACACCCAATATTACTAATTGCTATTGGGTGTAAAAAGAAGAAAAAGAAGAAGAGAGACATCCAATACAATTTGGCCAATTGGGGAAGGGGTTGTAGACCTTGTAAGTAGTATAAAAAGGACACCAGTTTACAGTCTCACACAGCATTTCTCCATCTCCTTAGTACATCTTCAAACTTCCCAATCTTCTCTATATCTTTACCCCCAAATATTTTTCACCTCTCTAAATTAAACCTCTCTCACTCATTAAATTGTTATTCTAAATCATCATCACTTACATTTCTTCACTCAATCACTCCACTGAAATGGCTACTCCTCTCCTCCTTATGTCTACCAAGGAACCAGCAACATCCAACAACCGCAACCCGGCCCTGTCAGATCATGACAATCCGTCGGGCCCAAACCCGCCCAAATCAAGAGGTCGAAAGCCCGGAAAAGCGGCCCAAACCAAGAAGGTGCCTCAAAGAGGCATGGGCGTCTACCAACTGGAACGCATCATCCACCAACAGGAACAACAACAGCAACACCATCCTCATAATTCTCAGCAACAACAACAACAACAACAACAACAACAACAACAACAACAACAACAACAACAACAGCTAATTCATCCATATCAGAATTACCATGTTCATCCGCTCACTGGGGTCCCAGTCCCACTCACAGTAGCCCATTACGGGTTCCCGGTTCACCCGGCCCAACGGGCCTTCCGGGTCATGGGCGGGTCAGAAGGCTTGCAGACAGTAGAGCTTCCTTCAATGCCAAACCTGCAGGACCAGGAGGGCTACAATCTTCATCACTCCTTCAAGGTAACTATATATACCACTTTTTCTCTCTCTTCTTTATTTGATCTTTTACTGTTCCATTGGTTTTTGTTGGTTTCTGTTAGTATTATCTAACTATTAAAACAATAATAACTTTTTGTTTGTTTGTTTATGATTAACCTTTGCAGAAGAAGAGGGTGATTGGGGACGATGTAGGGTTTATGACATCAGGGAGATCAGACAATAAGTATGGTGCTGATGATGATCAAATTAATTTACCCCCAAATAATGCCCCTAATTTTTCTGGGTTTGATCTTAAGATTGGAGACCCTAATCACTACTTCACCAACATGGGTGGAGCTTTTTCTGGTTATGGTATTGCTGGGAGTGAGGTAAACATACTATCTATAATCTATATGATCTTATGTTATCTTCATATCCAACCCACTTTTTAGGAGTTCTTAAATTGAATTTTGAGTTTAATTATTTTGACCTCAATAAGTCACAAATGAAAGAATGGATTTAAGATATATATATATATATATAAGAAATCTGTATAAATAATTTGATACTCTTTTCAGAGAATTTGGTAACCTAGCTAGTACTTAACTATTACATCTACTCAGATTTACATGTTTTATGGGGCTATGGGATGTTGGTTTTCTTCCTATATTAGTTTCTTATAGTAATGGTAGTAAAGATATTCCCTTTCCCAGTTAAATTTCTTCATAAAATTAATTTTGTTGTGGTTTCAATAATGAGAAAATGATTGGCATTTTGAACACAGGTGGTGGCGATCCACAGAAAAGGCAACGGACCAACAAGAGTAACAATGGAGTATGGGTTCTTCCCTGGAAAATCGGAACCCAATTACGACGAAGAAGGTCGAGCAGCAAACTTCAACAACGAGGGCAGCCATAACAGCAGCAGCAGCATCACAACATATGATGATAGCTACAAGATGGAGGACTTGAACCTGAGAGTCGGATGCTCGGTTTCTTCTTCGTCTTCTCCTTCGCCTTCACCTTGTTCCTCTCTATCATCTCTCTCATCTTCAGCAACTTTTAGTACTGCTGGCCCTTCAAGTACTTACCTTGACTTGTCCCTAAAGCTTTAGCGACAACTAATTTTGATTTCAAGTTCCTCCCTTTTCTATAATGTGTCTGTAATTAATTAGTTAATCAGCTTTTATTATCTTACATACTCAGAGATCTCCAAAGCTGCTTCATTTCTTTGCCCTTTTGGTTTTTAGGTTAATTAATTAATACTTACTAGCTAGTTTGTTTCAATGCTCCCGGAAATTAAACAAGATTGAATCTTGTTCCTTGAATATGGTGTAATAGAGAGTATCTTTCTTGGGTGTATTGATTAGTTAATACAATGGATCTTGCAATTAAGATGGGTAGATTTTGTGGTTTTTGATTTTTATAGTATCCGTTACAACCTAGTATGATTCATTCAATTCATATATATCATATTGGATTGATATAATTCATATGACTGCTGCTAGCTAGCTGCAACATTAAAAGTGATGAGGATCTATTTTTCAGAATTTAGATAGCCAATTCAATTAGTGTGACTGTACTATCACCAAGGTTTAGCTATTCACAAGTTATTTGCTTGCCTTGTTTAGCATATAAGGGAATTTTGTCATGTCCTCAAGAACAATAATTAAACACTCTTATGAGTTTTATTTTAGGACATCCTTGTATATATATTCATTTGATAATAATGTCGTAGTGAATACACAATCATTATACATGGTAGTATGTACAACAATTCTGATCTGATCAAAAGAGAATTTTTGAAAATAACATTTTTATGTTAAATTACTTTTCTTTGAACAAAATAATGGTTTTCTCATAAGGAAGCCAATTATGAACATCTTATTTAGAAGATCAAGGCGAGATAAAGAGAAGCCAAAGAGACTCCCAAAAGAAAAAGAGAAGTGAAAGAGATGGTGGTAGTAATAGTGGTACTTGAAGATCACAAGTCAAAATGGATATGATCTGATCACTAAGCCTGATATATGCTTTGATACCATGACCTACATAATTTTCGAAAAAAATTGATCAATGGTTACTTTATTTCATTTTCACTTTGAATAGATCACTCTTCTTGTCTATATTAATTTTAATTTTATGCTGCTTAATATGTATCAAGAGAAATTTGGTCAAAATGTAAGTTGTAACAAAAGGTACTTGTTTCCCAGTTAGTGATCATATCTCCTCTTCTAGTCTAGGACTAGTATACTGTGAAATGGGTTACTACTTACTAGACTTGTTATGTTCTGGATTTAATCTATCTTGCAACATTAAAATCGATATTGCTCAATGATCGAGTAGTTAAAAGGGGAATGAAAGAATGGATACATATGATAAAAGACAAAGGGAATTGAAACCAAAAGAAAGCACAAATCCAGAAGCAGCTAATAGCTAACTCTAAGATAGGAATTAGGATAGCTATAGATCATCAGGATCAAAACCCTAGGCAATATACAGTTTCAATTTCTCTCTTTCTGTCTCTCTGATCTCTCTCTCTCTCTCTCTCTCTCTCTCTCTCTCTCTCTCTGTTCAGTGAAGGGTAGCTAGAAGTTTCTGTTAAAGAGGTAGTTTCAAAGCCAGAAGATGCTGAAACAAAGAGTAGCTCAGTTTTTCTTTCTGTTTATAGAACTTACAAATCCTTTTAAATGTTCAGTATATATATGCTCTAGCTAGCTTTAAAAACCGTGAAGAAATTAAGGCTCCGTTTGGTTGGAGTGAAAACAGTTTTTCTGGAAAACAGTTTTCCCATTTTTCGTTGTTTGGTTTACAATGAGAAGGAAAATGATTTTTAGGGGGAAAAGTATTTTCACCTATGTAGGTGTAAATGTTTTCCCTTCAAAATGAAGGGAAAACGGTTTTCCGTTGGTGGGACACTATGTCTCTGGAGCATTAATAGTGGACTTAATCGTCGGGTTTTGTTGTCGGGACTTCGGGTCATAAAAACAAACTTGCACCCGACTTGATTGGACCTCGGGCCGAACTTTCGGGTCACTTTCTCGATATTGTCTTTTTTCTTCACATAAGTATAACTTTTTACTCCAATATGCGTTTGAGGTGATTTTTTTTTTAATCCACCTAACTTTTCGAGATTGACGCAACTATGTTAGTAGATTTTATTTTTTATAAAAAATAACTTTTTTGGAAAATTGTTTTCCGTTGTAACCAAACAACAGAAAATGTGAACGGAAATACATTTTACACTGAAAATACTTTTCAGTTGAAAACAATTTTCCGCCCGAGAAAAACAAATAAACACTATAAGTACGTACTGGGTGTGCAACTGGCAACAGATTGAAGCACTGAAGCAGCAACAGCAGTGGTATATTGGCGGAAGAGAAAAGAGTGGAAGTAACACAGTGCCTAGCTAATCTGGTGACCATGATGCATATAATCAGTTGGGTTTTACATTAAAATGGCTAGCTAGGTGTTTTTTTTAAATGCTTTTATTATGTCTATCTACTTTGATTCTCTTCTCATTGGCTGCTCAGTACTTTTGTACACCCAGTTTTTACCAGCCTTTTCTTCCCTTCCGTTTTCTGCTTTATCTCTCTCTGAGAAATGCAGTATGTTCTTTTATGACCAGACCATTTTTATGTCACTGTGCTGAGAATTTACTGGTGTAGTCACAGTTTTCTCACAATACTAATACCAACTCTCTCCATTGATCTATAGTTCTATACCCAAGAACCAAAGCCCTTCCATTTCGTCTTCTCAAAAAAAAAAAGAAGTTATTTCTTCTTCTTTTTCTGTTTTAATTATTTTTCTATATACAATTATCCAGGAAAGATTGGCGGTGTATACTCCTGATCTTGTTTTATGCATACAAGTTAGGGTGTGTTTTTTTTCACTTATTGGACCTTACTCAATCAGTGAAAATCAGTTGCAAGACCTTACTTAATTAGTGGAAATCAGTGGCAAGACATTACTCAATCAATGAGAATCAGTGGTAAAACCTTACTGAATCAGTGAGAATAAGTGGCAGGACCTTATTCAATCAGTGGAAATCAGTGAAAGGACCCACATTTCTCCTCACATGATCAGTGGCAGGACCTTATTGAATCAGTGAGAATAAGTGGCAGGACCTTATTCAATCAGTGGAAATCAGTGAAAGGACCCACATTTCTCCTCACAGGATCAGTGACAAAACCTTATTGAATCAGTGAGAATCAGTGGAAGGATCTTACCGAATCAGTGAAAATCAGTAACAATTTAATTACCTTACCGAATCAATGGAAATCAGTGACAAAACCTTACTCAATCAGTGAAAGTAAGTGGGAAAGAATATAGCCTTACATGTGAATGAATGTCCAGCTGGCAATTTTATCCAATAAGAATCTGGAATTTAAAAAAAAATGATTTCAGGCAAAGAAAATAAGATTCATATGTTTCATCAAAAATAAAAAAAAAATTCATGGTAGTAGACAGGTAAAAGTTCGTAAGCCAAAAAATGATTGATCAGAACAAAAAGCAGCAAAAGAAAACGTGGACGGCAGGATTCGAACCTGCGCGGGCAAAGCCCACATGATTTCTAGTCATGCCCGATAACCACTCCGGCACGTCCACTTTGTAGTCAGAGTAGTTCACTTTAATTTATTTATCTAAATCCCTTTTTACTATGTTTTGTTTCACTCATACCAGACTAAACAAAAAAAATGGTGAAGTTCAGACTAGAATCATATTATTAAACGAAAATGGCTACATAGGATCGGAGTATCATAATTGATACTACATAAGAGTAACATAATTTGGCAAATTTGTTATCCTACAATTATGACTCCCGCACTTCAAGACTTATCGTGAATAATTTTTGGTATCAATCATCAGATCCACCACCCAACAATTCCTTTAATAACTAGAATGTGGTCGTGAGAATCATCCACCAAATTAACCATATTAGTTATGCATCTATTATTGCTGTAATTATTATGCAAGTTTTTAATTGTTGCTTAATTAGTGTCCAAAGGATCGGGTATATCTCTAACATGGTATCATTTCTTCAACATCAACAATAAATTTAATGAGCAGAGATATTCATTGAAATCCTTTGATATATGTCCTACAACCATCAAATGGAGTAGCCCATTAGATTTACACGTAACCTATTTTACGAGGGAAAATTTATTCGTATTTATCTAGTAGTAATGTGATATATTGCAGTTTTCATTTAAGCAGGCGCAAACTTAGTTAGTTGACTAATTAAATATAAATTTTGATCCTTATTAGTATGATATTTGCTTAGTTAGTTGACATATTTTATCACCGGAGTATTGTTTTAGATAGGAAATAACAAATAAGTATTGTTCACCATTTATAATAAAAGGGGAAGAAAAAAAACAATGAGCTGAAGTCAAAGTTAGGTGGGTGAAAAAACAAGAGGCTTGCAATTGGTTGGATCGGCCAGTACACACAAAACCGTCCCTAGATCACTTCATCAACTAGCCAATTGCGCCTTAAGTTGAGCCCTATCTTATTAGTGTTAAGGATAACTATTTTTATTCCTATTATTAACAAGGATCAGAATATTTAATTGACACTTCATCAACTACCCTTTAACTAATTGACTTTTTTTTATTAATTAGTAGTTTAGTATTGACTACTGTATTTGGGATAGGGAAGGGGGAGCGAGCTGTGGAGATTAGCTGGTAATTTGGAATTATAGAGATATGCCATTTCATGATGTTAAAATCTGGTATGGTTGGCCTTGTCGCACGTTACACGAAGTTTTCAAGTCATCTCTGCAGTTTTTTTCCCTTTAAAATTGTTACGGTTGCCTGTATGAATCTAAACAACACTATACTAATACTTTAATAGGTCCACTAGATTTGACTCTAGTTAGTGCATAGAATTGGTGTATTAGCATTGCTTACTAATCTCCTCCTCCTTAAAACACATGTCCAGTAAAATTGACTCACGGATTGACTTCCTTGCTAACAAAGGAGGTGTAGTTGAGTGGATATGTTGAGGTAACGCCCCAAATACCAAATACTATTTAGTTGTGTTTTATTTTATTTTAGTTTTGTAAAGAAAATAAAATAGAACAAAAAGAAAAAGAAAAGAAAAACAAAAACAGAAAAAGAAAAAAAAAAAAAAAAAAAAAAAAAAAAAAGGAAGTTAAAAAGTTGGGAAAACAAAAAGGCTGAAGCCTTTTGGTTTTCTTTAGTTGATGATTGGGAAACAAAAGGTCTTAGCCTTTTGGTCTTCTTTAGTTGTTGATGATTGAATATAAAAGGGGCAAGCCCTTTGTTTTTGAAATGGCCGAGTGATTGAGTTTGGCAGTAAAAGGAAGCCCAAACAAAACGAAAGAAGGGAGAGCCAAGTGAGTGAGAGACAAACAAAGTGTGAGAGAAATTGAGTATTTCTCTAAAGAGGTTTGTTCCAGTTTACGGTTGATTCGGTTTGTTCGGGTGAAGATAATCAGAGTATTCGGATCGGTCATCGGCAGGTATTTGTGAGTGTATCTTTGGTTTTGTGGGAGTACCAAATTGAGTTAGAGTTTATCAATTGGTACTAGTACCAAAGATAGTTAGTCTACTTGTTGCTTGATCTTGTGAGTGTTGCCTTTGTACTCTTGATTACCATAGTGGATTATTGTTTAGTGCGTGGAGGTCCGCACCGTGGTTTTTCCCCTAATTGAGAGGGGTTTTCCACGTAAAATTGTTTGTGTTGTTTTCGGGTTTTTGCACTTTATTTTTCCGATTATCTGTTGTTGTGATTGTGGGTAAATACCGTAGTTTTCCCCAACAGTGGTATCAGAGCTTTTGGTTGTAGGATCGGTAGTGGGAAAATTACTGTATTTGTTGAAGGAGGAATTATTTTGTGCAAGTAACATGTCTGGTAGTGTGCCCAAATTTGAAATCCCTTTGTTTGATGGTAAAATTAATTTTACTGTGTGGAAGAGTACGGTTGAGGATTTGTTGGTTCAACAAAATTTAGATGAGGCTTTAGATGAGACAAAGCCTAGTGAGGTGACCGATGCCCAATGGACATCGAAGAAGAAGAAAGCTGTCAGTACTATTAGATTAGCTATGGCTCCGGAGATCAAGTATAATTACTTGACTGAGACAGATCCAAAGAAGTTGTTGGATAAGCTCCAGAGTGTATATGCATCAAAGTCACTGACTAACAAGCTTTGTTTGAGATATGAGTTGTACCAGCTAAAGATGGAGCAAGGTACAGCGTTGCAAGACCACATTAACAGTTTTAACCAGCTAGTATGTCAGTTAAGAAATGCAGATGAGAAGATCTCCGATCAAGAGGAGGCATTGTTATTGTTGGCTTCACTACCTAAGTCCTACAGGCCAATTGTGCAGACATTACTTGTAGGGAGGACAGATATTACACTAGATGAAGCAATGACAGTGTTGAGAGAGAATGATCGGATGATGTTGCAGGTTGATGGTGTATCTCCTAGTGATGGAGGAGATAGAGTACTAGCTGCGGAGGTGTCCGAAAGAGGGAGGAATCATGAGAGAAGAGGTGGTGGCCCGAGAAGTAGGTCAAAGTCGCGCGTGAGAGACTTTAGTAACATAGAGTGTTACTATTGTGGTGAGAAGGGTCATATTCAGAGTCGTTGCCCCAAGATGAGAGATGATTTGAAGAGTTTCAAGCAGCTGCAAGAGAAGATGGGTAAGACCAAAATTGATGATGATAGCGGTTCCTCTAATGTAATTATGTCTTGTGATGGTAACAAGGAGTTGTTCTTGGCTAGTAACAATGAGGGGAAGGAAAGCAAAGAGAGTGGGGTGTTGGACTCCGGCGCTTCGGTTCACATTTGTAGAGACCATGCTATGTTTGATACTTTGTGCCAAGATGGAGAGTATGGTGACATCAACATGGGGAGTGGTAAGTTGAAGGCCAAAGGGATGGGAAGCATCCGCATTGAGCTCCATGGTGGTGTGACTAGAACTTTCCACAATGTGAGGTATGTACCCGATGCTCGTGTCAACGTGATTTCGTTGGGTGAGTTGACATCGCAAGGGTGTAGATACATTGGTACGGGAAGGTGGTGCAAAGTGTATCGTGGTGCTACTTTGATTGTGCAAGGGAGGAAGGCGGAGAACAACTTGTGCTATGTTGAGGGTCATTGCGTAGGGAGGAGCAAGACCGTGAAGAAGAAGGTCCGTTTTTCGGACAAGGTGGAAGTATTTGGTGATTTGGGTCGAGGGAGGATTTGTTGAGGTAACGCCCCAAATACCAAATAATATTTAGTTGTGTTTTATTTTATTTTAGTTTTGTAAAGAAAATAAAATAGAACAAAAAGAAAAAGAAAAGAAAAACAAAAACAGAAAAAGAAAAAAAAAAAAAAAAAAAAAAAAAAAAAGGAAGTTAAAAAGTTGGGAAAACAAAAAGGCTGAAGCCTTTTGGTTTTCTTTAGTTGATGATTGGGAAACAAAAGGTCTTAGCCTTTTGGTCTTCTTTAGTTGTTGATGATTGAATATAAAAGGGGCAAGCCCTTTGTTTTTGAAATGGCCGAGTGATTGAGTTTGGCAGTAAAAGGAAGCCCAAACAAAACGAAAGAAGGGAGAGCCAAGTGAGTGAGAGACAAACAAAGTGTGAGAGAAATTGAGTATTTCTCTAAAGAGGTTTGTTCCAGTTTACGGTTGATTCGGTTTGTTCGGGTGAAGATAATCAGAGTATTCGGATCGGTCATCGGCAGGTATTTGTGGGTGTATCTTTGGTTTTGTGGGAGTACCAAATTGAGTTAGAGTTTATCAATTGGTACTAGTACCAAAGATAGTTAGTCTACTTGTTGCTTGATCTTGTGAGTGTTGCCTTTGTACTCTTGATTACCATAGTGGATTATTGTTTAGTGCGTGGAGGTCCGCACCGTGGTTTTTCCCCTAATTGAGAGGGGTTTTCCACGTAAAATTGTTTGTGTTGTTTTCGGGTTTTTGCACTTTATTTTTCCGATTATCTGTTGTTGTGATTGTGGGTAAATACCGTAGTTTTCCCCAACAGGATAGATACTCTTCATCCGTCTGTAACCAATTCGAGGGTGCCTTGTTTTGCATAGAGCAGCCGTAAGTTTCTAGACCAATTGTCCAAATTTTTTGAGGTGCCTACAAGTACCATATGTCAGCACGAAAAATAGCCAATATGGTCGACATGCCATCTAATCTATCTAATATATATATAAAGTTGGATCATGACAGCCGCTGCATCGACACGTGTCATGCCATGTCACTATCCCAGTCATTACCATATCTAAAAGGAAAATGCCATGTCACCCAAATAATTAATGACAATATATGAACCATGTTATCTAATTAATTACGATACATGAACATTATTAATTTCATCGATATGGTACATGAACTTAAAATAAATTACGCTAAAAACTAGGTACAACGAATCTAATTTATAAGAGAAAATAGTCCTAACATATATAATTCATGTTTTGGTAGATTATACATCTGAAATTTTTAATGATTCTCCATGGAGATGGAGAAATATAGTAGATTAGTAGAATAGTTAAGTAAGGTAGTTGTAAACATAATTATTTTTTTAGTATTTTTTAATTGGAAAATTAAAAGATTAATTTGTCTACATGAACCCAAATAAACAACCTTTGCATAATACATGTCATTAAACAAAATTATAAGTGATTCTCCATGAAGATGGATAAATGTAGTAAATTAGTACAATATTTAAGTAAAGCTGGTGTAAAAATAACTATTATTTTTTTTAACCAATTTCTTTTAATTAGAAAAATAGGAAATTAGTTTGGCCATGTGGATCCAAACAACCGCTGCATAATACATGACATTTAAGTAAAATTGGTGTAGATATAACTATTATTTTTTTAACCAATTTTTTTTAATTAGAAAAATAGGAAATTAGTTTGGCCATGTGGATCCAAACAACTGCTGCATAATACATGACATTAAACATAAATTATTTTAAATGAAAAGATATTATTAATAATTTTAATACAATGTAGATCGCCAAAGAGAAACAAAAATGTTAGTAATGAGTATTGTCATGGTAGAAAGTTATAAAATTACACAAGCATGTAGGGGTATTAATATTTCGATTGATTAAGCACGTGAAAATGGTAGTTAATTGTAAACCTATCACTTAACTATTTTCTTGAACAAAATTTTTGGCGTATAAATTTTCAAAAAGCAGAACATACTATAAAATGATCCTATATAAAAGTTGATCATAGCGCTGTTGTATTCACACGTGTTTTGCATGTCACTATGTCCAATCATCATTATATTCAAAAGCTAATGCCAAGTTAACCAGTTAATGAGGATATGAACCATATTATATAATTAATAAATAAGATATATAAACATTTATTTATTTATTTGACCGAAGGATACATGAACATAATTAAACTAATTAAACTATACTAAAAACTAGATATAATAATTTAATAAGGTAAAATAGTCAAAGTAATAAATGCATAAAGACTTTAAAACTAACTAATAAATTAACGTATTATATATGCATCTAATCTTCATAGTGATTCTATACTCCCAACAAAAGTACATGGTTCATGGAGATGGAGCAATACGCTAATTTGGTAAAATAATGTGAATAAAGTAGATTTAAACACTGTTTCTTCGATAAATTCTTTTAAGTATAAAAAAGAAAGAAAATTATTTTATCTATATGGATCAAACCGTTGTCATAACACATTACATCACACATAAGTAATTTTATATAAAAGAAATATAAATTAAAGAGAGTTGAGAACCAATAGTAGTATATTGGCTATCAATAAGCTCGGTAGATTAATTTATGAACTACATAAGCACACGAATGTATAAATCTAACGGTCCCCAAGAACATTATATATATCGAGATGGTGCGCGGTTGTGAATCTGTCATTTAACTATTTATTTGAATTCTTTTTTAAAGTATGAAAATATATAAATTTAACTTATCATTCAAAATCTAAACAATTATTATTGTATGTCACATAAGCAATTTTATACTCAAATAGCACAACTTTGATTTTGTACGGGTAAATTATTAACCTATTTTCTTGATATTATTCAAAATATATTTTCTAATGATAAACTATAAGCCCGTACATCGCACGGGGCATACAACCATACACCTAGTAGTTACAATAACTCAATGAAACTGTGCGCGAAGTAAATAAATCGCAACCAATGTGAACATGATTTCAAAAAAAAAAAAAAAAAAAAGAAAGTAGTATTCATGGCCGGGCCAAACAAGTTACAGCCTTTTTCAGTTTTTCCACAATCAAGATACAGCCCATTCTTCCCAGTTTCCAGTCCAATCCAAGATAGAGAGAAAATAAAAGACAGGTTGAAACGAAAGAAAACTGACTAAGAAAAAAAACCAAAAGCCAAAGACTTTGTTTTGTTTCCGTTATATACCATGTCGCTTAAAATCCTCCCCATTTTACTTCATTCTCTCTCCAGTCTCCTTCCTTCCTTCCTCATCAATTCTCTTTCAGCTGACGAAGAAAAAACAGTAAAAATACCCAAAACCCAAAAACCTCCGGCGAAAAACCAACCATGACTCACCAACCGCCAAACCCAAACCCGAACCCAATTGACCCAGAACTCCCAATCCCACCCATAAAAATCCGGGTCAAACCCACACCCACAACCTCAACGACGTCATCACCGCACGTCACGGTGTCAACCCCTAGAAGCTCCGGTATTGACACGCCGACAGCTGGTGCCGCTAGGAAGATCGCAATCGCTGTGGATCTGAGTGACGAGAGTGCTTTCGCTGTTAAATGGGCCGTCGACCATTACCTCAGGCCCGGTGATGCTGTTTTTCTCCTCCATGTTCGGCCCACTTCTGTTCTTTACGGTGCTGATTGGGGTTGTGTTGATTTCTCCGCTACTGAGGGTGGAAATGATAATAATAATGATAATATGGATATTAGTAAGGATAAGAATGAAGAGTCTACTCAGAAGCTTGAAGATGATTTCGATGCTTTTACTACTTCTAAGGCTTCTGATCTTGCTCAGCCCCTCATCGATGCTCAGGTTCTTTTTTTCTCTCTCCTCAATTTTTTCTTTCAAATTGTCGTTTAGGGGTCAGCAGAAATGTGTATTTCTGCATTGCCCAATTTGCAAAACCCTTGAAATTTGTGATTTTGGGATGTGGATAATTTTAGGGTTTTGTGAATTTGTTGTATTACTGTTATTTTTTTGGGTTTTGGTGAGCTGGGTCATGCGGAAATGCGCATTTATGCAATACCCAATTTGTAAAACCCCTTAATTTTGGGATTTAGTGTTATGTGGGGAAATTAGGGTTTTGTGGGTTTGTTCGATTACTGTGATTATTGGGGTTCTATGGTCGGGGTTTAGTATTATTTTGGTGTAGTGACCATCAGAATGTGATCTTGTCACCTGGGTTTTTGTTGAAATGTGATGATTAGTTAAATTTTTGTGCTGGTTCAACTGGGAATTCGAGGATGCTGGTCAGTTCTCTTGGTTACTCGCTGTACGGATATTGTTCAATTGTGATGAAATTGTTGGATTATGGGTGCTTGAAGTTGGACATAGATATTTGCTAGTGGCTTTTAGATAATGATAATGCCGTCCTTGATCAATGAGAAACTGGGGGAGGTGTAATGGTCTGGAAGCTGCCATTTTTGGGAAATTGCAATATTTTTTTTGTTTAGATTTTTCTTCTATTTTCTTCAGATCTCTAGGAAAAGGACTTGAGACTTGTTCATCAATAATGTGTAGAAGGTGTTTTTTGGTCAAATGGGTCAGTCATGGTTGCAATATTTTTTTCTCCCGTTTGTCTGATTCAGTGATTTGTGGACACACCTTATAGATTCATCCAGAACATATTTAAATCTGGTGTAATTTGCAGATATATATCCATGACATAAGCATCACCTCATTCCTAAAGGGGCAAAGAAGAGATACATTTTCACATTTGGTGAATGCTTGTTTTTCAATATATCAATTATTGCTGATGACTTAATGAATCTAAGACAAGACTAAGATTTATCCATAATACATTATGGGTTCCGCCCCAGTTCCTTCATATATTTGAGGTTAGCTTTTAGATAATAAACAGGGTAATTATTGCTGATGCCTTATAATGTCATAATGTTAGGTACCATATAAGATACACATTGTTAAAGACCATGACATGAAGGAGAGGCTGTGTTTAGAAGTGGAGAGGCTGGGTTTTAACGCTGTAATTATGGGAAGCCGCGGTTTTGGTGCCACGAGGAGAGGAAGCAATGGTAGGCTTGGGAGTGTCAGTGATTATTGTGTCCGTCACTGTGTTTGTCCTGTGGTGGTGGTTCGTTATCCTGACGAGAAGGATGGAAATGGAGGTGATGAAGCAATTGTTTCTGTGGCTGAGGCTGATGAAGAAGGGATAGCAGAGGAAGACGAGGAGTATCATGATGCCTCTGATGAACGCAAAGGTTAGTGACCTTTTTTTCAGATTAATGACTTACTTTAAATAGTATGATGGGCTTTCTTGTCCATTTAACTGTTCATTTAGTTCTTGTTCTCCCAAAAGTCGAAAGTGCACCTTACATGTATGCTGAGTATGCTTGTTTGACCCTTTACTTTACAAGTCTGAAGTCTCTCATGCTTGACTCTTTTCAAATAGTTACTTTTCTGGGGTAGGTGTACGAGAGGTTTTTACTGTAATTGAATGCATTAGTACCCTTTTCTTGAATGCGGAACCGTCATAACTTGCCTCATGAGGACTCTATGGCTAGTTGGATGGGTACAAAACAGTATTTTCTTGTTCAAAACTATCTATGAGAAAAGCTTCATAAGCTTCTGACGTTACATGTGTGAAACCATTAGTATGTTTAACTCTCGTAGACTTCAGTATTTGGAGGGTCCAAAACTCCAAATGGTCAAAGATGGCAATTCGATTTGAACATTGGGCAGTATTATCTAACTGCCAGTTTTCTTCAACCGGTATTCAATGGTTTCATTCAAGAAAACTTTTGATGCATTTTTTTTTTTGCAATATTAAGAATTTGAAGGTGAACCGGAATTTTGATTCGCTGCTATATCTCCTGAACTCTTAAAAGGATACAATGTAAAATTCAGAAGTAACGGAAATCGCTTGATGTAGCCTTGTGCTATCCTTGGATTACAACCATGCTGGATTCTTGGCCTGCAAGTATGGGTAAAATAGGCTAATTGAAAATTATGTTTAACGTTATGCATTAGTTGTGCACTCTAAGCTATTCGAAGTTAGAATGCTGTTACACTTACAATACCAGCCATTGCCAATCTCGATACAGAGTACTAGTGAAACTGTTTGTCGGTTATGAATAATGAGGTTCCTAAATAGTTATTTTGGCTATTAGCTTTACATCTAGAGTCTTTACTCCTGAGCTTATGGTTCTTCCCCCTGATAATTGGAGCTTTGAAGATAGTTCTTACAGCATGTTAATATCACTCTGAGAATGGTTGATGTCATTGGAATTTTTCATGGTGTTGTGTTTTCAGAGCTCCCAGTTGTACATGTACTTCATTACTTGTATATGGACGGTCTGCAAAACTATCTAAATAATATCTCATGTAGAATTCAAAGATGTTCCTTTCAAGGATGGTCAAACTCCCCTAAGGGGATAAAATAGTTTTGAATAATTGAAGTTGTCTTTGTATAGCATTTTGAAAAGAATGGCGTTGTTTTGAAATGATAAGTTGCTTATCTAAGGAATAAAGCACACTGTGGGCTTTAATATATGGATTCCTCATTGTCAGAAATGTGAGGAACCTATTCGAAATAGGACCGTGTTATATGTTGGTTTTTGGTTCAGTGTTGAGAGTGATGAGCACACATGCCACAGAGACGGCACACATACTTGAAAAGCCTGGGGCGGGGGGGTAAACAAATCTAAGACGGGCTAGGAGTGGCCTCAAAGCTGTAGCCACCCAATCTCTTCACCTCTGTTGACCTCTTAAGGGATAGTGCATGACATCTAAGCAGTTGAAGGTCTTCATTCAAGTTGGAACTTTTCTGTTTATAGAATTTTGAAGAACCTGCAATGTGCTCTTGCTTATGGCTGACACTTTTTGCCTCTTTTGCAGCAACAGCCTAAAATGATACTGGGATATGATGTGTTGATCAGAATAGCAGGTATGTGTCACATCTAACCTGTATCTATTATTATGTCTGCTTTGCCCACAAATTGAAGCCACAGAGCTAGAAAAAAAAGTGTCGCTGCTAGATAATTGTGCTTGTCATCATGTTTCTTTTATGATGTTGCATTAAGGTTCCCATCTCAGAAACTGCTAATACCCAAGCCTAAGGAATATAAGATACTGAGTGAAAAGCTCAATGAAACCCCAGAAGTGAACCTGCTGGGGCAACTAACACACCTCACCCCAGACTAGGTGGTAGCCTGTCATGGGGGAGCAAAATATTCTCGTAAAAAGAAAAGTATCAAACTTTGCTACAGTAAGACCGAATCTCTAGGACCAACAACACCACCAAAAAGGCTAAGTGGTACGTACGAGGGCTAAAAGGACGGATATTAAATGGATTTGAAACTGGACAATCCTGGAAGCACCCAAGATTGGACAGGGTAGAATCTGGATAGTCCAAATCAAAAAACCACACACCATCTCTAACACCCCACACACACGATATTGGGGGGCTTGGGGGGCTTAGGGTTCTTTTCTCTCTTCCCCAAGGAGAGATACCCGGTCGGTTATCATGTTTCTTGTGCTTCTGAGTTTTATGCTTTATGTATTCAATATTCATATATTTTCTAACATACTATCAATGTGTTTGTTTTAATATAATTCTCACTTTCCATGTCAGATTGTTGCTCAAGATGAAGGGAATTCATTGTCGAATTTGATCTTTGTTGTGTAAAAATGGCTTTGCTGCTAGTGGGGATTACTGACATGAGCTGAAGCTTGAAAGCATGCGGATGTAGAGTCATGGTGCTGTCTCTTGTCACTCCCCCTAGATTTTCTGTCACCTTGTGAACTGTTTTTTAAGTGTATTAGCTGTGAATTTCTTGTTTAGCCGTTGTCTTAGTTCGACCTGGTTTCCATTTTGCTGCTGACTTGATGCTGATATAAAATAGATCATCTTGAGGTCTGAAATTCCTTTGTCATTTATATATGCCTTGAGTTTGTGTATTCAAGAGTCTTTTATCTAGGTTTGTCTCTGCTTTCTCTTTACCTTGGTGGTCGATGAAATTGAACCTTCTGGGTTTTTTTCAGCTACAACGCGATTTTAGATGCGAAGACGGGAATACAAAGAGGTAGCTTCTCTGAATGTAGTGGTAGGAATTGGCCAGTTTTGGAAGATTATTGTTCACCCAAGTTCTATAGGGTTGGCAACTTGCGTTTCATGTAACCATGATTCTATGATCTGCATTTAGACTTCTCAGAGCAACGAGCCATTATTAGGTCTCTGCTCACACTTGATCCATCCATGTTTCTTTTCTTATTTTAAGTTGCCACTTGCGTTACTTTCCTCCCCCCTATCAAATATGTTATCAGTATCGTGTAGAACATATAGAGAGCCCCTGGGTTTAGGGACTTCGAATTTGGAATTTAATGTGTCGTTCGCTGCTCTATACTTGTTTGATGGTGAAGGTTTCAGCGTGACCACATATCTTGTGATAGCGCCACCAGCGGCATATATGGAATATGTGTCATGTGATAGATAGAAGACACCTAGAACCATCATCGGTGTATATGGAATGTGAATTGCACTGTACGGTGACTTTAAAATTGACTAACTAGACGGTATTGTGGTCTAAAATCTATCAACATATTGTGAGGCTGAAATGAAGGAATCCATTGTACTATTTGTCCTTTTTAAATACACATCTCATTAGTCATAAGCACAGAAATTAGGACTCTGATCTGGGTTTTGTTTGTTTATGATTAATTTATGGACACTAACATTTGTAGAGTTGACTTTATGGTGCAATTTGAACCAATTGATGTTATCCTCCCATAGGTTTAGGTCCATGTTTCTCCAAGATGGACAGACCTAAAGCAATGAATCCTTGTCAATTAGATGTCGACAGACAATCCACCATTATCTTATTGTAAAACTAACACAACAGGTGGCTTTTTTCTCTAATCACCCTTTTTTAACTTGTAAGCTGATGTGATTTCTATTTCGACTATGAGACAACAACTTATATACTCTAAGAAACGATAACCTTTTTTTGGTATGATGCCATTATTTTCTTCTCCATCATCTAACTTTTGATATCATTATTTCACTGGTTATGTAGACTCATGTAAATTAACATACTTCCTTCATCCCAGATAAATCTTTCGACTTGGTATTTATCGTCGATTGTTTATAGTATTAAAAATTACGGTTCAAAAATTGTCCTGGACATCCACATGAAAGATGAACACCAAAAAGGAAAACAAAGAAATTTGAAAGCATGAGATTGTAGATATTTTAGGTTATACTAAGATGAATAAACAATAATGGTGTACGTTAGGTAGAATCAAGGCCTAACAGTCAAAATCAAAGCTGGAAAGAAAAGAAAAATGAGTGGATCCTCCATTATCCACGGTCCCCTGTGCTGACGATGATCGATGGGATGGGATGGGTCTCCTTTGATTCTTAGCAGTTATGGGTGACCACCATCTTTGCCAAATATAGCTATTTTGATCCATTAATCTAATCAAATCCCACTACAACTTGCACAAAAGATAAACTTAATTGAGCCAATTAGAATATCACAAATTAAATTAAAAGTACAGGATCCTGTTAGTGATTTGTCATAGATATCTCATTTTAACATCATCTAGTTAATCAAAATAAAATCAAAGATCTAACACCTAACACCCACCAACAGCCCCAAAAAAAATTTAAACAAAATAAAAAATCAAAATAAATCAGGCTGCACAGAATTATAGCCATTAATCTCTCGCTTACGTTTTAATGATGATACTGATAATAAATCCTCTGTTTCACTGTTACTTGAATTATTACTGCTTGTGGCCACCATAGTTGAGACTGTAACTTCTGGGGTCGTTGAAGTTGAATTACTCCATGGAACAACCTGATTTTCACCCTCTTCATCATTATCTTCATCTTCGTCATCATCGCTGTAACTTCGATACTCTTCTTCATCATCATACGAATTACGGTCATCATCTGTACCAATTTCGTTCTGCTCATCTTCATCTTCTTCATCATCGTCACTACTATCTTCATCCTCACGCGGCAGGTAAACCGCTGATGGTGGTTTACGCTCCGTCGTCGAAGATATCGGGTTCGAGGAACGGGAGAGGCAAGAGAGACACATAGACATCGACGGAGCTAACGCGGGCCCACAGGCGGTCCATGGTGTGGGACCCTGACAGTGGTGGCATAGGAGGGTCCGGTTGTGTTTAGCCACCAAGAAGTTGGCACCATGGACCTTAGCATCGCACCGCCAACATAACCGAGCGTTGTCTGATTCGCAGTATGTCTTTGCCGGTGAGCTGCATAGCGCACACCCTGTTGTTGTTGATGCCTTCTTCATGGAGAGAGAAAGAGAGAGAATGATGGGAATGGGAGTGTTAGGGGTGTGTGTGATTTATTTTTTTTTGTGGTATGGGAGAGTTTGTGAAGGTTGTGAAGGCACATTAGGTTGGTTTATTTATATGTTCAAGGGTCTCTGTCTTTCATTATTCACATTTTGAGTATATTATATTTTACTCCAATAATACTCTTAAAAAGACATCATGACATTTGTGAAATTGTGATTCTAATTTGACGGATGGGAAAAAATGGAGGATTTGTTTATTAAAAACTTTTTAAATGTGTGGATGTCGTCACACTTTAGACTCTTTAGCTAGAGTTTCATTTGTTAATTCTGTTAAATTAAAAATGTCTGAGGTTTTAATTGTATTTGGAACCACATGATCTAATGTGAGTACTATTTCGTCTTATATTTAAGACCACATCTTTCATTGAGGTGATGAAGAATTCTTCTCTTTTTTTTGATGGGAGAGGTGATTAAAATTTGACCATATGTTACCTTAGAAAATAATAACCATGTGTGTGTATTTAGTTCTTGAACATGATGTGATTTTTCTTTTCTTTTTTTTTTCTAATTAAAAATGAGTATGGTTATACTAGGTTTTTTTTTTTTTTTTTTTTTTTTTTACAATAACGCATGTAATAGACCACAAACTATATGCGTTGGACAAATTAAATTATCTTTGATGGCCCCGACGGGCTCAAGTAGTAGAGGAGACCTTCCCTATGAAAAAATATAGAGAAATTTTTTATTATTATCCTTATATGAAAATTTAAACTCCCTGATCACTGAGTTGTGACGGTGAAGCACTGACCACTTGAGCCCTCACTTGGTTACACTAACTAGCTAGCCTCTAAAACAGAAAGCACTTCCAAAGAATTTGACATGTGTAAATTTGTTGTCGGTTAATGATAATTTTGACTGATGTGAGGAGAATTTTGAGCCAAGTTGCCACTTGTTTTTACTGCCTTCTGCCGCACAGCAGCCGGTCACGAGATATTTTGAAAGGGGATGCGCGTTACGTGTAAAACAGGGGACCCAGAGATTTCCATGTTGCTGATGTGGATTCATTTTGGTCCAAGTATAGTAGAGAGCTCACGTGGCTCCAGTATGGGTTTGATAAAGATCCTTGGCGTGCTTATTGGGCCATACCAATTATTATCCATACCCTTCTTTTCTCTTTCTCACCTTCGCTTCTAGATTAAATAAATAATTACTACTAGTATCCAATTGTTGAGCTTGAGATAGGTAGGGCACGCGATACTAATACAACACCTAAATTTTGAGATTACTTTACCGTTAAAAAGAAAATTATCCAAAATTATTATCCTGTTTTTTCTCCTTAATTACAGTTTCACTAAATACAATGTCGAAAAGAGGTGTTCATTTTAAAATGTAAAATCACCAGATACGTTGTTTTTTTATTGGCTACTTTTACTCTACAAAGACATTTTCCAATTGCTAGGTCATGTAGATGTCTTCTAGAAAGGCCTTTTCTTTTATCCTTATAAACAAAAAACACAAACATGTATTGCAATTACGATGAAGTCTCTAACAAGAACACTTATTAATAAATTATGCAAAAATTTATGTGAACTTAGTCTATAGTGGACCAAAACACTGAATCTTTTGAAAAATGCTTTTCATATTCCAAAATATTTACACTATTATATCTTGGTCTACAGTTGACTAAGTCCACACAAGACATGCTAAATAAATTAAGACAAGAAATCATGCATTGTGCATGCCCAAATATATCTCATGAGGATCGATTAAGTTAAGTGATCTGACCTTTTTCTACTATTTAATACTCCTATCATCTTTGTTAATAGTGTTAACCACATTATCTCTCTTTTTTTTTTTTTTTTAGCAAAAAGAAATACATATTATTAAATATATAAGTGGAATTTCCTCGCTTGGGAGGCATATACACGAGCTGCACTAACATCTTTTCTATCTACATTCTCTCTTTTAAGTTGGGGAGATTTGAAGAAATATGGCAAGAAGCCAAGTTGAAATCCGAATAATTGGGCGATCTAAAGTTTTTATAGTTTATCCCGTTTGGTTGTTTATCCATTTGAACAAAGATGATAAGGCTACAAATACAAAGGGGGTCCAAAAGATGAGCCATTGGCACAAAATCACAAAACAATAAGATCATCACATACATCATGTATAATAATAATAATAATAATAAATAAATAAATAAATAAATAAATAATGAGTAATGTGTTAAAGATAAGGGTGATGATGTCGTGGCATCATGACGACCACTAAATTGGCCTTTGCCATGTGTTGCCCATATTGATTCTACTAGAATCCTAAGCCCACGTGAGTACGTCCTACATGGCATGAATTAATTGGCTGTTGATCATTTTGCCATGCATGTAGGATGTTGCCAATGTTTTTATTACTTACCCATTGAAAGTCATTAGACTTTCGGAGGAGAGAGAAAATGGGAGTGATAGATCATGTGAGGGATGATGAAGATAACAGGTTCTTTGCACCGGGACTCCAAACTAAAAAATAATGTGTCCACTGTGCCAACCAATGACCTTATTAGAAACCAAACCAAAACCAATTTAAAGGGAGGTCGTTGGAAGGGGAGTATTGTTATGGAGTATTATATAGGTGCCCACTTTTAATTTGCCAATGTTGTGATATTTTATGTGTATGGGGGGTATGTTTTTTATCATGCTATGTGTGGTCCACGCTAGAGGTGGCCACTGGGCCGGGCTTGGCCCAGGCACGTAATGGACCGGCACTTGCCTGGGCCAAGCTGTGCAAGGAGGTCAGAGGCCCAGGCCCAGCTACGGCTACAAACCCGTTGCTAGTAGGGCGGGCCTGACTTGGAGTGAAAATAAAAAAGTGATACAACTTTGGACAGGCCCACCAACCAAGGCCCAGGTTTAGCCCGTCTCTGTAATAAGAAATAGGTCGTCTCTTTCCTTGATTCAATCAATGAAATCACCCAGATCTTGGCTACTGGTTATTCCTTTCAAAACTTCTCTGCCTCATGTCCCTATTTCTTTCCCTTTTACTTTCTCTTTCCTATCCCTCTCGCAAAACCATTTCCAAAAGTTGCTATATATCCCACAAACCATAAGGATTATAGCAAAAGAAAGGGGAATTGAAGCAGCAAAGGAGGAAATCACCGGAAACAATGGCGGCGAGTAAGACTACGGTCCAGCACTGGGTTAGCCTTAGCCACCACCGTTAGCCCGGCCCGGCACGGACCGGTGCCAAGGTGTGCGGGTCAGTGCGGCAGATTTACTAGGCACGGCCCAGATTGAAGCCCGGCCCAGCATCGGCCTGGACCGGCCCATGGCCAGGTCTCCACGCGGTTCGTCCATCTCCTTTGGGAATTTTTGTGTGGATGCATGTCAATCTAATTTCCTTTCCTTTTTTATGGACCTTGTACTAGAAGATTCTAAATTTTTGATGATGCCATGATCCAATGAACTCTTATTGAAGAAGGTGCTCATGTATTTACAATTTTACATGGATTTTTTTTTTTTTTTTTGATAGAAATACATGGATTTTTTTTTATTCAATGAGTTGTTAGTTACTTTTATATATATATATATTTTTTAATTAAAGTTCATTTGTTAGAGTTTCAAGACACAACCTTATTTGTCTAGTCAACATTACATGTGTAGACTACCCAATAAGTAGATTACGTTATTGTCCTACTTACGTCTTATCTTTATCTTTCATGGCTTCTTGATCAGAAAATAAATACATTATTTTCAATAAAGTTCCTTTACCTATTATTAACTTGCGAATTAACCTAAGTGTACAATATAGATAAAATAAAAATTCATGATAAATCTAGGTGAAAAATAAAATGAAAATAAAGCGCCCATCCAAATTCATAGCCAACAAGATTATCGAGCCACAAGCACGAAACATCATCCAATTGACAATTTTAGAAAGTATTTTTATTTTTCCTTACACTATTTTTTGAAAATGTCAAGTGAATGAGTTACATATATAAAATATAAACTTTAGATGAAAAATGCCTCTCATATTGCTTTACAAGTTCATAGGCTAAATTAGAACATAGTATCAAAAATACTTCTACAATAGGAACACCTAAAAAGTATCTTACTGATGGTGAGGATAATCAAAGATATGAAAGAATATTGCAGATAATGGCTCACCCCAACTGGGAGCCTGACGTATCATATATATAGAGAGATATACAGAGTTCAAAATCGAAACCGATTCAGTTTCCTAAATAATAAATATTTACATATTTAATTAATTTTCTCTATTACGCTCCCTCAAGCTGATCGGGGGGACGCACGAACAGATTAGACTTAAGAAAATGGAACTGCGGAGACGGAAGGGCCTTGGTCAAAATATCGGCAAGCTGAAATCTTGTAGGAATATAGCGAACTACCAGATCACCATGAGCAACACGCTCACGAACAAAATGTTAATCTACCTTGACATGCTTGGAACGATCATGAAAAACAGGATTCGCCGTTAAGTATGTAGCACTGATATTGTCACACAGAAGACGAACCGGTTGACGAAGAACAAGACCAATCTCAGCAAGAAGCTGACGAACCCAAGTAGTGTCAGCAACCGCATACGCAATTGCCCGATACTCTGCTTCAGTAGAGGATTTGGAAACTGTAGGTTGTTTTTTACTACGCCAGGAAACAAGATTATTGCCAAGAAATATAGCATACCCAGTCGTGGAACGAGAACTGTCTGGACATCCTGCCTAAATCTGCATCAGAATACGCCACCACAAGACTTGGAGAAGTAAACTTGCGGAAAAACAAGCCATGGTCACTAGTGCCCTGCAAATATCTGAAAATGCGCTGAACAACACGCATGTGAGTAGTACGAGGAGCATGCATAAATTGACAAACCAGATTAACGGCAAAAGCAATATCAGGCCTCGTCATAGTTACATATTGCAAAGCACCTACCATACACCGATAAGTAGAAGGATCTGCAAGTAATTCACCATCTGCAAGAGATAATGCCGTACGAGATACTAGAGGGGAGCGCACAGATTTAACCGTATGTAAGTGAAACCTGGTCAACAAGTCCTGAACATATTTCTGTTGGGTTAGGGAAATGCCTAAGGGAGTACGCACTACCTGAATACCAAGGAAATAGTGAAGGTCTCCAAGATCCTTCATGGCGAATGTGGTGGAAAGTAATGTAATGAGATTGTGAACAAGAGTGGGGTCACTTCCTGTTAGTATTATATCGTCGACATAAAGAAGCAAAATAATAACAGAAGGACCCGAACGACAGATAAACATGGAGGAATCAGACACGCTGCAAATAAATCCATGAGACAAAAGAAAACTGCTAAAACGTTGAAACCAAGCCCGAGGTGCCTGTTTAAGACCATATATCGACTTCTTGAGCCGACACACATGACTAGGGAATTGGGGATCAACAAAACCAAGGGCTCGGGTCATATAGACCTCCTCTTGCAAATACCCATGAAGAAAAGCATTCTTAACATCTAATTGACGGATTGTCCAATCACATGTTAAAGCAAGAGAAAGAACAATTCTAATAGTGGCAGGTTTAACAACAGGGCTAAAAGTCTCATGGAAATCAATGCCAGGCTTCTGACCATTCCCACATGCAACCAAACGTGCTTTCAACCTCTCAACAGTCCCGTCAGAGTTATATTTAGTTTTGTAAACCCACTTACACCGAACTAAATTCTTTGTTCTGTCAAAAGGTACCAAGTCCCAAGTATTGATCGTAATAAATGCATTAAATTCCTCTGCCATAGCCTGTTTCCATCTGTCATCTGTCATAGCTTCTTTAAAATTACGAGGTTCCACAATTGTAGACACAGAACTAAGAGACATCAAGACACGAGGTTTGACAATGCCGGATTTAGAACGTGTGTGCATATATGTTGCTTGCGTGGAAATCACGGGAGGTGGACACGACGCAGGAACAAGAGACAGAGATGTAGAACTCCTTAGTGGAGAGCTAGATAGCTCATGAGTATGGGAGGGTGAATCAGCGACCATTACAGGGGAAGGAGAACAAACAAGAGGACTTGGATCAGGGGAGACACGCACAGAAGACGGACTGGACACAAATCTGGTCGGGGGCTGACGAGATACAGGAGACATGAAAACACAAGCCGGGCTTGAGACAAAATCGCTAGGGGATGAGACAGGGGTGAGAGATGATGGCACCATAGGGGGTGTGTCATTACGAGTAGACACAACAGGGGGCTGTACGGTGGCTGCAGGAACCTCATCACACACAAGTGGAGACTTGACCTGGGAGGACGGAGACAAATCGGGGACGGACGCAGACACAATGGGAGATACGACTACTGGTGGCTGCACGCAGACAGGGGGCGACGAAGGAGCCGTGTCAGCGGCCAACGATTCCTGAGTAACGGGTAAGGACCATGGGGCAGCGAGAGTCATGGGATCAGCATCATAAGACTTAAGAGAGGGAGGAGCATTGACAACAAGATCAGGATATGGGAACTTAGATTCATGAAAACGAACATGACGACTCACAAATACTTTACCAGACAAAGGGTCAAAACAACGATAACCTTTATAATGAGGCGCATATCCCAAAAAAACACATTGACGGGATCGAGGATGCAATTTATTCGAAGGTTGTGCAGAAAAATTAGGAAAACACTCACAACCAAAGACTCGAAGAAAATCATAGTCGGGAGGTTTATGAAACAATTTTTCAAACGGCGAGACACTGCCTAAGACAGGAGAAGGAAGGCGATTAACAATATAAGTTGCCGTATAAGCAGCGTCAACCCAAAATTGAGCTGCCATGCGAGCCTCAATGAGGGAGGTGCGAACCATCTCAATAAGATGCCGATGTTTCCGTTCGGCAACTCCATTTTGAGCTTGTGTGTCAGGACACGATTTCCGAAAATAAATACCACAATCCAATAAATGTTGTTTAAGGGGACTATTATCAAATTCACGACCACCATCACTTTGATACATTTTAATACGACAATTAAATAAATTTTCAACCAATTTTTGAAAATTCAAAAAATGACCAAAAACTTCGGATTTTCGCTTCATGGGGTAAATCCACGAAAATCGAGAAAAATCATCAATAAACGAGACATAATATTTATAACCCAAATTGGATAAAACAGGTGATTGCCAAACATCAGAATGTATCAAATATAAGGGAGAATCATAACAATGATCCGCAGCAGTAAACGGTAAACGGTGAGATTTCCCAATCCGACAAGAAACACAATTGTCACCAAACTTTGAAACAGAAGGTAAAAGTTTTGCACTCCTTAATTTATTAATAGTCCTATTACTAGTATGACCTAGACGACGATGCCATAGATCCCCGGACTCTCTAGTAGCAACGAATGCAGGGGTTGACTCGACAACAGCAACAGAGGACCCAATAGGATAGACACCACTCGAACTATTGCCACGCAGAAGAACTGTCCCCGTCTTATTGTCCTTAATAGAAACATCAGACTCATTAAACTTCACATGACAAGCATTATCAACACACAAACGCTTCACAGAAAGTAAATTATGCTTCAATTGAGGAACATAATAAACAGATTTTAAGAGAAGAGGTCTGGCAGAGGTCTTTAATGCTGTTTGACCAACACCTTTAATGGACAATAAATTACCATTACCAACTTGAACACGATTCAATCCAGTGTAAGGTTTTAACGGAGAAATTATACCTTCTGACGGGGTCATATGAGAAGCTGCTGCAGAGTCAGCATACCATGTGGGATCGGTCATATTCCCTACATCCATTGCAGCGTAAGCAGGAGTGGAAGAAGACCCTGCATAACGGTCAGGACAATTGGCCCCTCCATGGCCAGGAGAAAAACATATTTGACAGACAATATGTGGGTTAGAGGCACTAGCTCCCGAAGAAGATAAATTACCTGCACATGAAACATTAGTAGGAGTAGGTAAAATACTACGCAAGGAACTAGAGGACAAAGAGACATTACCCACTGTACTCTGGTTAGTACGGTGTTGTTGACCAGTGGAGGAAGACCGGGATTGCCCTCGATTGTGCTGACCACTACCCTGATTACCGCGCCCCCCGCGGTTGTTTCGGTGGTTATTATTCCGACGGTTGCCTTGGTTCCAGTATTGTTGCTTGCTGCGCTGCCCAGATTGTGACGGCACGCCCCCAGAAGAGGAGGAAGAACCACCGGTGCTAGTGACAACGGTAGAGGCGAAAGCTTGGTGAGTAACCTCCGCAGCGTCACTAGCTTCCATTCTTTTTAGAATAGTCTCATGAAGAAGCAGTCGATTACCAAGATCATCAAAGTTGACTGTGTCCAAAAATTGAGATATAGAATTGATAAACGGATGATAAGCACGATCAAGACCAAAAATTGTATTCTCAACTAACTCACCATCAGACGCCGGATTATTAATAGAAGCAAGTCGATCAGCAATAATTTTAATCCGACGTAAATAAGTATCCATAGCCTCAGTATCCCCTTTCTTTAAATTAGTCAAAGATCGTTTCAATTTAATGGACCTAGCCCGACTAGCATTGTTAAATTTATTTGCAAGACAAGTCCATATTTGAAAGGAATGAGGCAAGTTATGAACATCAATCAACACATTACTAGTAATAGTAGCAAGCAACCAAGTACGTATATGTTGATCAGTTTGAAGCCAAGAAGTGTAACTAGGATTTTCATGAGCTAAACCAAATTGATCAAAAATAACCTGTTGAGGAGGAGGGATAGTACCATCAATGAAGCCAAGAAGACGTTGTGACGTCAAAAGCGAACGGAACTGAGTATGCCAAGACAAAAAATCATCGACGGAGCCAAGTCGAGTAGTCACCAAATTGGTGACATTGGGAGCAAAGGGGCCTTGAAAGTAGCCCGCCCCTCCACCATAAGAAGAACTCGGGCCAAAAGGACCCGAATTGATGTGCTGCAGACCGCCGTGAGCAAGAGACAGGGGCTCAGGTGCACTCGCAGTCGATCGATTGAGATAGAAGTGCGGGGGTATGGACGGCTGAGACGGTGGTCAAGACACGGCCGAGTAGGCCTGTGGCTGAGTGAGGCCAAAATTAGGTGGAGGAGGAAAGAGAAACCCCTGGGTGGCAGCGGAATTCGTGACCATGGACGACGCCGGTGAGAGGTGTTCAAGAGAGAACGGGATCGGCGAAGTCACCGACTGAAGGGTGGTGGCGATCGGCCGAGAAACACTCTGATATGAGGAGCTCGGGGTGGTAGAGATTGATTGACGTATGGTGGTGGTGGTGGTGCCGATCGGCGATGTGGGGTTTGGCTGAGAAGATGAAGTCGGTGACGATGGGTTTGATGAAGTACCTACTGGTGTCGACATGGGTCACGAAGCAAAAGAAACCAAATTGGGATTTAATTTTGTTTTCTTTACTTTTGGTTAGATTTGAGGGGTTTTGTTTGTTACTCTTTTTTTTTTTTTTAAATAGAGAGGCTCAGGATCTCTGCTCTGATACCATATGAATTTCAATAATTGGGTCTTAACAAGTGAGCACACATACAAGACAAGTGAGGTTCCAACCCAAAATCAATTGGCAATGGGTGGAGTAACCCACTTCCTTATATGTATGCTCATGACCCTTTAATCTTTCCATATCTTTCCATGTGGGACATTAACCCACTTCAACAAAAGACATATATATACTTATAAAATAAATAAAAATTGGCGCCACAATATAACATGATGCTATTTTTTGATGACAATTTAGCCATCTTATGTTATTTATGCTCGCTCTTATGATAGTTATTCTTAATCTATTATGAGATATATTTCAAAACATTTTAATTAGTCATGTTTAACATGTTTATCAACATACTTTATCCGTTGATAGTCCGAAATTTTAATATTTGACATTTATTTTATTTACTAATTATTTTGACAAATTATAAACAAGTGGAATGGAGATGCTAAAATAATAAGCTCAGTGAACTCAATAAAATAAAATAATAATAAGCTTGGTTATATCAAAATAAATAAACGGAATTGCTTAACGTAAATTCTAAATTACTAAACGCAAATATTTTTTTCTCAATGCTTACCAAAATACCCTTTTATTCTGAAGAACAACTTTCATCCCTTTATTCTTTTTCTTCCCAAATCCCTCGGTTAACTTTGGCTTTGTAATTTTAAGGGCCTAAGTTATATCAACATGGATAATAATTTTTCATTCAGAGAAATTTTTTTTGATACAATTGACCATGAAATTCATCTAACAATTAGAATTTGCTTTTATTTTAATTATTTATTGTTTATGGTTTACGGGTGGTGAGTGGCGGCTGGCTAGGTTGTTTCAATGGCTTGGTTGCTATGTAGGTTGTCAGTTGGGTGGCGTCGGTTTGGTGGCTGGGTGGTCGGGAAGAGCCATGAGAGAGAGAGAGAGAGAGGGGCAAGTCGGGGCGAAGGTCAGGTGAGTGGCTGGGTATAAGGGGACGAAGAGGAGCTTTATTTGTCTAGATTTATGTCGAGGACGATTCGCCCTCGCTGGAGTTTTCATCGGAGTTCGTCATTTTGCCATTAGCGTCGTTGTCTGTGAGTTCCACGATTCGCCGTAGTTGTCTGTAGTTCAATTTGAAGACGTTAGTTGAAAGGAAACCAACTACAAACCCCAGCGTACACCATGTAGGTGACCCCCATATCTTTTGGAGAGAGAGAGAGGCTTTGACAGGGGGGTCGGCTTTGACGGAGTTGGGGGCTTTATCGGATCGAGGGGGCTCTGACGGTTGGAGGGGGGGCTTTGTCGGGGTGGTAGTGGGGTGGGAGGCTCTGTCGGGGTGGTGGTGGGCGGTGGAGGACTCTGTCGAGGTGGTGGTGTGGTGGGCGGTGGGCCCGGCGCTTCACCGTGAGTTCTGAGTTTTTGGAGGGGTGGCCTGACGGGGGAGTTGGGTTTCTTTGATTTTTTTTTTCAATTGTCTTTTATTCTTTCAAGGTAAATGGAGAATTGATAGGGAGAAAATGAGGGAGGAGAGAGAAAGAGTGAAAAACTTAATAAGGGTATTATGGGAAATGGGGATTTACATTTAGTAATTTGCGATTTACGTATAGCAACCCCCTAAATAAATGATAAATTTGGGTAAGATTTTGTCGGGCTCAAATACTTGGGCAGGAGTGACAGGACCGCAGAATATGAAAGAGGATGATTCCTGGGTTCCATGGAGAAGTACAATGAAATTGGACCGCTTGTAACAGATCAGAGCACCACTTGGCCCTTATTTTAGTACTCCAGTAATGTTGCAATCTGATTTGTTAGAGTAATCGCTGTGTGTTGATAAGCTGAAGATTTGTATTGGGCTTTGGCTTTGGGCCGAAGCTGGGCTATTTGCATGCATTGATGAACCATCCACTTTTTCTTCTTTTTTGCTAAGATATGAACCAGCCACTTAATAAATTTAATCAATTTGATCCACAATTCATGTCCATCAGATCAGTAGCTGACAAGCACCTTAAGGTTGCACAAGTGGAGGCATGTTATACGAGTATATCTTTAGGTTTATTCAACCCACACTTAAAGAGTAGTGTCCGCAGATTTCTCGTATAATGCCTTATCGCGAGGAAGAGAAAATGAAGTGGATACAAAACTCCAACACTCAGGTTATTAAATTTGTGACTTTCCCCATTTTGCATATATGTGGCCATTTAATCAAACTTATTCTATTCTCAATGGATCTTTGTCAGTGAAGTTATTATCAATGTACAAAGAAATGGAAGAATATATCATGCATCTTCTTAAGGCATCAAAGCTTACCTTTCGATCAGTAATTACTACAGTCTACAGAGGTTATATGCTGAAAACTCAAACAGCTCCATTTAATTAGAATTCTTCATGCTATTTTTTACACGAATTTTGCACAATGACCTATGATTAATTAAGTGGCGAAAAGAACTCAACTCATTTTACCATGTTCTGTTCAACGGAGTGGTGCAGGACGTGAGGAACGGAAAGAAATCGCGTGGATAATAATGAAACAAAATATGAGACAAAATAAAGTACAGAATGCTGAATAAAACGGCACAGAACGGAACGAATTGAAACGAAATGGAATACAGAATGGAGACGACGAAAAGAACATGGCCTATAATTAATATGATCATATTTATAGCTAAGACGATACATGTACGAGGAGATATTAATTTGGCATGCATCTTAAAACAATCACAATGGCTATGTACTTAATTAATTACAATCTAATTATTAAATATCGATCTTAATTTAATTCTTACATAGCAAGGACTGCTTTATTGTTTATTTATTTATTTAAGTGTCAGGAAACCAACCATTTGAACTTTGAAGGTAGAAACCTAGCAAAGTAGGAATGAGGGCCTAGATTCCACCAAAATTGTCCATCCAGAGCCTAGATTCATCCATGAGACTCGGACTTAACCTGAACATTAGAATACAAAATTCCATCTGATTAAGAGCACCATCCCCATCAAGGTCTCCTTCTCTTAGCATACAAACAAGCTCATCATCTCTCATATCATACAAACCCAACAAATAAGAGTTCCTCTTCAAGCTTTCGAACGTTATGAGACCTTTCTCCACATCCATCAACAGTAGAAACCCGTTGCATAGCTCTCCCATGAATCCATCCGGCCCTAATCCCTGGATCATCGAGGGGAAATAGTCGTCGAAATCAAAGCAAGGGTCGATTAAGGCCATGATGTATAATTTTTGGTGAGACGAGAACACGAAAATAAAGGGTGCAGGCAAATAGAGTGGTACAAAGAAATGAGGGTGTTAAAGAGAAGAAAGCTATAGTGATTCTATTACTAGAGATAACATATGGTGAGTGTTTTTGATTGGGGAGTTGCTATTTTTATGAGGGTTTATAGGGGGGGGGGGGGGGTTGATCTCTCTCTCTCTCCTTCCTGGAAGCTGCATGGGAAAATGGCAAAAGTACAAAACATTCTTGTTAATTAGGGCTAAGGTCGCAATCGTCGACAAAGCAGCATATATTTTGGTATCTTGATCGATCATCCATCAATGGGATCAAGACAGACAATACTACATCTATCATTTTGGATATATATACGTCTTGTGTGTGTACGACTCTATATTTCTCTTGAAGCTTTCATCATTTACAATCGTTACTTACTCCGTAATTTAATGCGCGTAATTGAATTGATAGATGTGACATGTATATAATATATATATGTACAAAACAAAGGAATTTTAAAGTTTCAGTACGGTATTAATTAATAATGGATACAAGTATTTGATCTTTTAATTCTTCGTTTGAACCTCAATATTGGTAATTTGGTATGCCTCACCTTAATTATAGTATTTAATAAACTGGAACAGGAACACAAGAAATCTGATCTAATGAAACTTTTGATTCTTAATTTTTCTGGTTATTCCTACAACTTTGTTGTTTTTCTCATGAGATATTGTTGGCTTCAGATCACTAAAGGGCTAGTTAAAACTTTTTATTAGAAAAAGGAAAAAGAAAAATGAAGGGAGGAATGAAACAAATAAGACATATATAAGTGAAGTGCGATGAAACTTCATCGGCTGATCAGTAGCCATATATTAAAGATTCGAATAATATCTTCAATTATTGGAGGCAAGAGGCAACCTCCATGTCAGATGTGTTTGTCTAAGCCTTGCGCCAAACATAGTTACGTTTCCATTCCAGTAAATAATTTTTCTCCAAATTGAAGAGTTTGTTTTTTACTTTTTAGGGCAATGTTTGGATTTGGGGGAGTCATTTTGCCAATGTAATAATAACTCCTTTCAAAGTAATTGACTCAAGTTAAAGAAGTACTCCTATTTACTTTGTAAGGAGTGATTTGCTTTGTCAAGATCATTACTGCTCTTGGATTGAGGGTAATTATTAAGATAGTAATGGAACAAATTAAAGAGTAAAATATGAAGGTGGAGATAGTGGCTTGGTGGGTGATGCAACTTGGGGAAGGGAAGAGAAAATGAAGGGAGAAACGGGGAATCATTAACCTAGGTAAGTAGGGTAACTTTTACCCCTAAAATGGAATAATTACCCCTTTTTCACTAAAATCTAACACCTACTACCTCCTATACCTTCCGTTATTTTAACTTATAACTTAATACTTATATTATTCTTTTAATCATTAGTCTCAATCCAAACATGCTCTTAGTATTAAAATTTTTGATCAAACCCAACGAAAAAGAAACATGAATATAAAAATTTAATTAAAATACAACAAAAAGGGGAAGAAAGTGAGGGAAAAAATCCCAAAAAAGATAAAACAATTGTAATCCGTGAAATTGAATCGGAGACCGCATAAAAGGACCGCATACATTAGTATTGTTATTTTTTTGTAAAAAGCAAGGAAGCCGATCATTAATGTCCAAGAGTAGAATTAACACTCCATAAACCAATACGGCTAGTACCATAAAAAAGAAAAACAAACTTCAAATGAAAAAGCTGATGACGAATGATTTGCCTTCATTGCTAGTTTTTTGATCCTACGAGTACAAAGGGACAAATCACAGAGAGAACCGACAACATATATTTCGATTCTCCACCGCCAGGACCACCCGTCCACCACTAGGCACTAGCTTCACCGATGTCAAGAATATCCGCCATTTCACAAGGTGAAGTAACCGCCATTTCCCCTGGACAAAAAAAAAAAAAGAAAAGAAAATATCCCCATTCCCCTCTAAAAAGAAAAAAAAAAAAAAAGGTAACCACCATTTTATTTTTGCCAGAACGAAAACAGAAAAAACGCGTCAGAAATGACCGTTATATCTTTATTATGGAGAAGTCGGTTTGACTCAAATTGACCGACTGAAACCGTCCGCCAGTTTTTCATTACCTATATATACGGATTTACCTTTCCAGTTTCCACATCCCATCCCATTTATTTATTTTTCACCCATACACTCACACTCTCACATTCCATCTCCGTTCTCCCGCTATTTTGTAATCAACACGGCTGATTTCCAAAACCCTAACCCTAAGATGTTCTTCGGTCTAAGATTGTTGCTCCATTTAGTGCCGTTAAAACCGATGAAGATTTCTCCAATATTTCGATCTTCTCAAGTGCTTTCGAATGGCTTCAATTTCTTCAAGGTATAATTTCTCGCATCATTCATTAGTTTTTACTTTCAATTTTGATTTTTGGAGTTTCATATGTCGATTAATCTCGTGATGGACCTTCCTAAACGTTTTCAGCTCTTCGATGCAAGTCTAATTACGGCCGATATCTTTGATGAAGTTTTAGGGATTCCTACTTAATATTCTAAAATGCTTCCAATCGGCCCTAATTTCTTCAAGGTAATCATAGATTGATATCTCGCATTATTTAGACCTTTAGTTTTTATTTGAGTTTCATTGTTGATTAATGTCGTGATGGATGTTTTCAGTTCTCTCATGATGCTCTTTGGTGCTAAATTGTTGCTCTAATTTGGGCGGATAAAATCGACGAGGATTTCGATAATTTTTTCGATATTCTTATATTCTTCCAGTTCGTCTCTGTTTCTGTAAGGTGATAATTACGTATATTATTCGCTCACTGTTGCGCTTAATTTTGATACTTGAGTTTTATTTGTTCGATTAATCTCTTAACAAGTTTTCATTTTCGTTAGGATGCTCTACGGTGCAGCATTGTTAAGCTTTTGGTACTATTTAATATTCTCAAATGCTTCCAACTGGCCTCAATTTTTAAAGGTAATACTTAAACGTAATTGATTTTTGAGTTATTCACGGATTAAGGCTGTGATGGACCTTACTAAATGTTTTCTGTTCTGTCAAGATGCTGGTGTCTCCTTAGTACGTTGTTGCTGCTCTACTTATGGCAGATCACATTGGCGAAGCTTTTGGAAATATTTTCAAGGTAAATAATATTCGCTGTTACGCTTAATTTTGAAATTTGAGCTTGATTTTCCGAGTAAGGCCTAGGAAAAGAAAAATGTGATGGATTGTGGAATTTTGTTTTTTTAATGGCTTTATAGACTTATTGGCCTTCATATACACCTCAAGAATGGTTTGATAACATCTGAATAGTTGTGGCTTAGCCAGAGTATTGCTAGATAACCAGCAGTCAGCACCTCAGTTGATCACAAATATGCTCCTTATACCCCCATTCAAACAGTTTCAGGCATATCTAGCTAAGAGAGGAGGTCTTTTTGAACTAATTAAGCCTTATTTGTCCCTTGTTTTAACTTCTAAAATGCTAATCAACATCTGAATTTCGTGCCCAAAAAGGCACCTCAAAGTAGGCAGTGCTCAGATCTGCTGTCTGCATGGCTGCTCTTATGCCTTTATCCCTTGAATTAGCTGTCCTAATATGTTCATTTAGCTTCATTTGTGAGCAATGGACATGATCAGGTCATGGTTTCTCCCAAAACTGTCTGGAAACTAGCTTACTGAGCTCTAACGGAACAAAGCTCAAGAAGAAAAAAAGGGGTTCTCTTTGGTTTTCGTGGCTTGATGTGAGCTGATGCAACATGCATCAAACTCTCCTTAAAAAAATTTGTCCTAGTATCCAATAGGCCTTCAGCCGTCAAACCACCACCTAGCACTTATCTCACTCATCCACACCACCCTCTGCGGCAGTAGGTGCCTCACTCAATGGGAGGGTTCTTGATGTGAATGATTCATGTGTCTACAGCCTATGAAGTCTAGTCATGGTGTAGGAGCCTTTTCAATATGTTTTGGCTTCTGGTCTTACTTGTTATATGGACAAGGGCTTAAAATGTGTTGGCCAATTTATTGAGACTAACAAACTCCCTCAAAATTGGTAGTTAGAAACATAGAACAAGTAGGAAAAATAGTGGTGAATATTGTAGGCGGCTCAAGTGCACTCTCTTTCTCCTTTTTGGCTCTTTCCTCTTGATTTCTCCTCTGAAGGGTTTGTGTTTGGGTTCAGGTTAGAGGCCATTGACAGTGTAGGAGTGTAGGACCACAATAACTCATCTGCTCAACTCCATTTTCATTCTTCTGATACCATAAACAAGAGGTAAGAACCTCCTTCTACACGGTTGGTAGTGTATGACTAATACAGAACTCATTTTCTCAGCTCCATTTACATACTGATATCATTAACAGGAGGTAATAACCTTCTTGTACATGTTTGATAACTTAAGACTTTACAAACTTTTGAATTCCTTCTCTGAGGTGCTGAAGTTCTTCAATAGTAGGTGCCGGCGCCATGTGATCATCATGACGAAAATTTCTCTAAATATCATCATGAGTCTCTAGACTGCCAAATTGAGAAATATTTCTCTTCTGAAAGGTGTTTCATATAAATATATTAGCAGGTTGCAAATTTTAGCATGTAGGTTTGACAGATAGATAAATAGTTTCTGGTTGAGAAGGGATGGTTGATAAATTAATTCTTTAAAAGGATACATAAATAGTTTTTGGTTTAGAATATGTACGCAGTGAAATCATTGAGCTCCTTCATATGCAACGTGTTAATGATTGTGTTCCGTAGTTTTGCGGAGTTATGACAGGTAAGGTATTCATCTTTCAATATGTTACGTTTTTAAGTATTGAACTGTTTTTTTTGTTTTTTAATCAAATTGAATCCAATATTTTTTGAACTTGAATGGGAAGACAACTCCCATTTTACGTTGTCTCTGTTTCTTATCTTGCTTTTGGATCGAAAACTTTCCTTTATACTCTGTTTTTCTTTTCATTTTCGTATCTCTACTTTTTTGGTCAGATCTTCAGCTTTGAATCGGATCCAAGTTGGAACTTTTATGACCGGCGCTAAACCGAGAGCGAGGATGAATGAGGTATTTATTCTTGAACTCTTGGCTCAAGCTGATAATTGCAGATGTGGTAACACACAAGCTTCAGAGTGAGGCTTTTAGCAAACCCAAGTACAATATTAAGTATTAAAAAATATAACACTTAGACTAATATCTTTAGAATAGTTCTGAGTGTTGTAATAATCTCGCCATTTGGCAAGGTCTAGGAGACAAATTTGTACATAACTTTACTAATATATAGTCAATAATACCAGGAACTTACAAGTGCCAATGGTGAGATCCTTCTTAGTACACTGGAAACCATAGTAAGTACTCCCTTCTTAGCTAACAGTACTCTTGCAAAAAGGAAGCTAAGTCTTTTTTTTTGTAATGGAAACTATATTGGGATAGTATTGAAAAGAACGGTTGCAACCTTCTCTTTCATAGTTTGGCTGACTATGGTGTAGCCATCTTCTTCTTTGTAGATCTCATTAGCAGAACGAGCTAAGTTGAGGATACGGGTTAGTAAATGCTTCGGAATAGCATAAGGTTGAAGCATGGCTTGGTTTATGTCTTTCCAGGCATTATCAACGTGCTTAAGCAACTCTTCGTGTACTTCTTCCTCCTTAGAAAAACCATGTCGCTCCAGGTAGCATTCAACTGCTGAAGCCACATGGTTTCTGCTTTGCTCAAACTGCAACAAGTTGTTCAGCTTTTAGTGAGGCCGCAATAAGGTCATGACAACCATCAGACTTGATTGTGACCATACAACAAAAACTGCGAAATTGCTGTTTCTCTTTGAACTAGCTTTTTAGGCCTCCTATGACAACCCAAACAACAACAACAAAAAAAAGGTGTAAGTTGTGCCATAAATACCTTGTGACCATACATGTCGTTTAGGAGCCTAATGATTGCAGATGCACCACTTACAGGCCTAGGCATAGGGTCTTGGCAAACCCATTCAAAGACCTCGTTCGCAATCTCTCCCATGCCAAGGAAACTTGCAACAATGGCAAAAGGATAGGGAGAAGTAACCAAGCCAACTTTCATATACTCATCATAGGTGGGGACATACTTTTGGTGACACCATGTTGCTTCTTTAATGTAGGCTTGGCAAAGAACTTTCATCTGTCATAGAAATCACAAAAATCAAGCATGGATAGCTCAGTACGAGTAGTAACTAGATACTAATTAACATGACGAGCAAAAAGAAAAAAAAGATACTAATTGAACATGTAGTGGTAAGTAAAAGATTCAATGTACTTGTTCTTTTGCATAGTTGATGTAAATCGATCTTCCTTCTTTTGCTAGTTCTTGCTCAACATCCTCAAAAGCTTCAAGAAGGGCTTGATAACTCCACTTGACATGGTCTGGCAGTTGATCAATATCATTCTTGTCCCACCTAGAAATAAAATCAAACCAGTTCATTTCAACATTTTGACAACTCTGGCCACTTCAATATTCCACATACAAGATTTGAACTCAAATTCCTCGAATCTCGACATGGCCGATAATGCTAATTAGTATTACAAACCTTTGAACCGCTTCCCTAAGGAGCTGAAGCTCATCAAGAGTACCATATGCATCATAGGTGTCGTCCAAAACTGATGTTACCTTGAAAAGTTTTCTAAATATCTCTCAGGCAAACTTATACTGTGGCTCATAATAGGTTCCTATAAACCAGAAGTATGCCTCTGCAAATCTATCTCTACTAAATGGCGTTTTCACATGTAGGGCTTTCCACCACCTATGATAAATATAAAATCATATCAGATATCCTAGATTAAACTTCGTGGAAACTTCCTGTGACTGAAAGTGAATTGCGTACCTTGTGAAATCTTTGAGCTCCTTTATATGCAACGACTGGACAAAGTTGAAATCTAGTTTTGCAAATTTCAGCAAGATCTTATTATGTGATGGCTCCTTCTCTCATAGATTACGATGCAATGGCTAGCCTCTAGCCGCTGTATCCCCTTATGGAGAGGTTGACGAAGGGCACGCGCCACCTTTTCTTTCAAGGGAGAATTTAACCGATCAACAACAGATTTGAGAAATTCAGTAGCGAATTGAACAGCTTCATCTAGTATATCATCTTCATGTATTCGGACATGGGAGGCTTCATACAAGCTTAATATGCCTTCATCCTTTGTCAACGACTCCTTAAAGTTTCCATTTTCATCCTTAAACTTGTTGAAAACATCTGATTCAATTGGTAAAATATTAATTAATGAATAAAATCAGAGTAAGAATGTATTAGCTACACAGTAATGTGTACCCTTTGTACTGAAGATAGTATTGGATATCGCAGGTTGGGTTAGATGGTTAAATTTACCGCATGGAGCATGAAAACCATGTTGCCTTAGCATACGAAATTGAATTGAAGTGTGATAAAGATCGTATTGTTGACAATGATCGTGATAGGTCTCATTCATTCTCTGTACAGCATCTTCTATTTCTTTTTCAAAGTGATATGCAACTCCAAGGCGTTCAAGAGCATCAATGAAATTCAGTTCTTCTAGTGGATTATTTCTGGTAGCCAGGAGCACCTTTTCAACTTCCTCATTGAGATTTTTGATTTCTCCATGATTCCGAGAGTGAGTTACCTGAATTGATAATCAACGTTTTGAGACGTGGAGTATGATTTTTAATGTGACTCATTTAGTCTAGTTTGAACTATAGTCTATTTCTATTCAAAAATTGAACCAGAGTATTTTTTTTATACTTGAAATTAGAATTGAGGGAAATAAGTCTTGAAACCCTAACATTGAAGTGGAAGGTGTGGGTTCCCCTAAAAAAAAATTAAAAAAAAATTGGAAGGTGTGGATGCTCTATCATGACTATTTATTGTCATAATAATGAATTATCGCAAACTATTGTCTAGGGTTATGTTAGGCAAAATTAGCTGTAGCTGTAGCTGTTGTTATTAAAGGAAAGAAATTAGTAGAAAACTGCTAAAAAGTGATACAAAAGGCTAATAAACTAGCTGTAGCTGTAGCTGCAGGTGGAAGCTTGCAGGGATAGCTTTCAAAAAATTAGCTGTAGTTGTAACTTCAGATAAAAAATCTAATGAAAAATTGTTTGGTAGCAGAGAGTAAAAAACACTAGCTGCAAGCTTCAAGCTGTAGCTTTTATTGAAAAGCTAGCTGTTCGTGCCAAACATAGCCTAGATCTCCTTAGGTGAATCCAATGCATAATAGAGTCGAGAGAGACAGGGTGGGGGAGTAGGAGAGAGATAGGGAAATCCACCTAGTTATATAAAGTCGGGGTCTAGACAATAAGAATTGGTGAAGGATTATTATTGGAAAGAATTTCAATCTATGAACTCAATCTATAAACTTACCTCGTCATGAGGAGTCAGATTATGGACGTGATCTGTCCAATGGTTAGGATGAAAGTTGGCAAGTGGCCTAGGAGAGAGGCCCTTCAAAACTGTTTGGGTGGACATTTTTTTTGTGTAAAAACAAACAGACGATTTTGTTTGAACTTTGTAGTGTGCGCAAATTTGGTTAATCTCTTCAGCTAATTTATAGCCCAAAACTTTGTGCTACAACGCTACTTGTCCTGGACCCCGTGGTTCATTTCTAAAGTGCTTCAACGTGAAGCATGTGAAATAGTAATAGGAATTGTTAATCATATCTTTGCTATATTTCAACTAACGATGACAAATGCAATTCCTAACTTTAGTTAGACTTATTTCTTTTTGGGGTAAATTATAGGGAACAAAACAAAGCTAAATCTACATCAACAATACTATATTTGTAGTGGAAATAACACTGACATCAGATAAGGACCTTTGTAGACTGTAGTAGGCGTAAGTTTTCTCTCTTTCTTTTCAGGTTGGTCCCATTTGTTGCATGATTTACGATATTGATATTGACACTGTTGTGATTTTTAAAGATTAGGTGATTGTATAATACTCACATATATAAAAAATATTTAATAGTACCAATCATAAGGGACATTAATTAGTTATTTGAAATAATACAGCTCCAATGGACCTAAACTTATAGAGTACTTATATAGGGATGACAATTCTACTTGCACCCGACGAATATGTAATTCACCCGATTTAGAACTAGTGAATATGGATTATATGGATGTCACACGTGTCGGATATGGATATGGATGTTATGCAGGTTACGTCCTGTTTTTGTCAATGGAATGATGCGGGACGGTGCGGAACGGAACGGAAATTGCAGCGCGGTGCGGAACGGAACGGAGATTTTAGCGCGGGACGGAATGGAATAATAAATATAACTAGTGTGGTGCGGACCGGAACGGAAATTACGGTGCGGTGCGGAACGGAACGGAAATTGCGGTGCGGTGCGGAACGGAACGGAAATTGCGGTGCGTTACAGAACGAAACGAAATGCAGCATAGAAACGACGAAAAGAACAAGGCCTTAGTTATAGTTGAGGACTTTTCATCATTTATCGCGCTGCTGGATTTCCATATCCATTAACATTATTACTTTTAAGAAAACTTAACACGGTCACATATATAAGATTTTTTGTGGCAAACTCTAATCCATTACGATTGTGATTTTTTGGCAGCACATATTTGAGTATTGATATGAATAGGGAGTATGTGTTAAATTGGTCTTCCTGAATAAATTTCTAGTTAATTTTACACGGTTAGTCGAAAAATTTGGAAAATAATGGATGTCTTATGGATATCCATTTCCCGCTCATGGAACAAAGCCTTGGCAAGCTAAGGAAAGCGTAATATCATTGACCGCTCTTTAAACTAAATCCACCAAGAGAAAGATCAAAACAAAGATCAGGCTCAGCAAGCCATGCTTAACAGGGTCAAAGGAAACAACTTCAGACAACACTACTTATTGCTAGAGGAGAATCACCAGTTTTTAGATGGACGAAGGTGATCTGGGAGTCAATGGCTACTCCAAAACACAGAACAATAGCTTGGATGACTGCAAATAGGAAATTGGCGATAGTAGATAACCTTAACAAGAGGGTACTCAATCTGGATATAACCTGTCATCTCGGTAAGCAGGACCAAGAGAGTACTATATGACATTCGTTCTTTCATTCGCTGTCCCACATTTTGTGCTGGCTGGGCATTACAAGGAAAGTCATGGATTGAACCTGTAGTTGGAGTCGTTGAGGAAGAAATGTAGTGTAGCGGTGTATAAGGAAGACAACACTACTTGCTAGTACCATTTATGTGATATGGCTGGAAAGAAATGCTCTTGTTTTGAACAACTAGTTTGTGCTATATATTCAGTGTTTTACTTGTGTTAAAGCATATGCGAATGGTTCAATCATGATCTCAAGAGTTGGAACCTCCCTACTCCTTCTCTCCTTTCTCTTCCTTTCTCTCTCCTTCCTCACCACTCTCTCTCCTCCCCTCTCCCCCACTTGCACATCTAATATCACCTCATAATGAGATTAGAGTCCTTCCTAATCATAAGATTAGGTAAGAATTTATGATAATTTGGGGTAGTATATATTTTGGGTGGTGTTTTGTTTGTTAGTATGTTATCTTTTGCTCATAGTATCTTGCTATATGCCCGGAGCTTAGGTTATAACCATTTTATAACGGAGGGTGTTGCATTACCGTCTGTTGGGAGATGGAATGAATTACGTATTATTTTTTAAAAAAATAACTTAAAATTACGTACCATTGTAAATAATAATAATAATAATAATACCCCAAAAACATGTATAATTAATTTTTCATATACGTTTTCCCTGAAAATGTAGGTGTCTTTTTCATAAAACAGCGTCACCCAAAATAATGTTAAATTCTCCATAGAAATTAGAAAAGGATGCAGAAACGGAAAAGGAAAATAAAAAGGAAAAGGAAAAAAAGAAAAGAAAAGAGGGGAGCGGGAGCGGGAGCGGGAGTAGATGGGAAAACAGAGAAAATCACAAAAAAGAAAAAACACCTGTAGCCCGTGGTCTCGAACTGGAGACCGCATAAACTGACTGCATAGATACATTAGTATTTAGTACATTACACAAGGTGAAGTAAGGCATTTTCCCCGAAAATAGAAAATAGAAAAAAGAAAAACGAAAAAAGAAAAGAGAAAAGAGAAAAGAAAAAGCTGACCTCCATTTTATTTTGCCAGAACGAAAATAGAAAAAACGCGTCAGAAATGACCGTTATATCTTTATTACTAGTTTAGTACCCGTGCGGTGCACGGTTATTACTAAAACTATGAAATTAAGTAAATTTTACTATTCTTAGAAATGTCAAGAATAGTTTGAAATAACTTTTTTTTTCCTAAAATAATATCTTCTTCTTAATGTCTAGATTGGAAAAAGAAAAAGAAGTTTATATTTTTTTTCACCGAACACCAAAGTCAACTACTATGAGTATTTTTCCCGTACTGACTTTTAGAAAAATAAATCTAATATGAGTATTTGATGAAAATCTTTGTTAATAGATTGGGATTGAATTTTTGTCTTTTTTTTTTTGGTTGCTAAAATTATGGATTATTTGCGACTCACATTCTCAGTTATAACTTGTACACTATAATTAGTAAGCCTGGTGATCGAATATAAATAAATAGTAGTAGTAATAAACATGGACACTTGAACTTCTTAGCCCCCAATACCATGATAACAGCTTATGGAAGAAAAGGCTCAAGTGTCTAGCTAAGGACACCCACATAGTGAAAGAAAATGCTAAAGTGTCTATTCTAGCTATTTCGAAGATGAGGAATTGCAGCCCTCGTAAAAGATTATATAGAGTACTTTTTTGGGTGCAACGGATACATCTCAAAGTACTTCTTCATATTATTTAAGGACTTGTTTGAGTTACACAGCACCAGAATAGTGTTTTGCCATTCTTAGTCTTATTAAGCTCTTATTGATAAGCTTGTCAATAAGTGCCACAAGTTCCACTTGTAACTTATTAGCAAAAGCAAAAGCAAAAGAAATAAAATAAAATAAAATAAAAACTAATTTAATTTCACCTAAATTTATCATAAGTTTCCAAATCAAACAATCATTTTTTTAAAAGTATGTTTAATGAAACTTACAACCCACCACCCAATACAACCCACCACCCAATACAATTTCATTGGCCATCTCAAAGCACACTTCTCGCTATCTAGCATAGGTGCGACAATATTGAATATCTAACAAACGCGGACAATTTTTATATAATCAAATTCCTTCAAACGTTCTTGCAGTCTGTAACAACTAACAACCAAAACAAATTTAGAACTATCATTAGCCCATTCATTCTATGAATCTACAATCTTTAAAGCATTTAGAAGCCACTTCAACTTTTCTCCGTCCTTGTTGACTTATTGCCAACCCTAATGCTCCACACAAAGTCCTTTAAGTTTGCAATGTCTGAACTTTGAAGACCTTTTGTCCCTCAATATATATATATTCACCCCTAAAAATTGCATTCTCGACTTCTTGCTCCTTGCAGTACTACATTACACCATAGCTTATGCTCGAGAAAAGCACCTTGTCGTTTGAACCTGTAAATCTGCAATGACAGAAAATGAAAAGGGAAAATAAAAAATGGAACAGTGGAGTCCGCATTTCCTTTTATAATACATAGACGCAAGTTTGTGAGTTTGCTTTTTTTGGGTAGTAGGTGTCTCGCATTTCAGCACAATGAATCTGAATTTTAGCAAAGTACATATTTATTAAAAAAAAGGAAAGAATCACAGAAAAAAATAGGGTAGGTAGAACACAACCAACACAATATGAATTGTAGCAACAAATCAACTCAAAATGACATATCAATGTATATCATGCTTTTCTGGCACATATACTAAAAGAGCATTTCCTTGACAATACTTGATTCAAGTTTGTGGATTTTTTTTTTGTTTTGTTTTTTTTTTGTTCACATTTTGGGTAGTAGGAGTTCTGCATGTTATTAGCACAATGACTCCAAATTTCAGCAAAGTATATTTCTATGTATATATCTATAAAATAAAAGAAGAAACAAAAAAAAAAGAGTAAGGCAGAAGAGCATAGCAAGGACAAAAAAAAAGTAGTACATTGATGATCATTCATCATTATATATTAGAACAATAAGAAAAGTCACACACAACGAAAGTCGATCTCATGTATTTCAAGCTCCAAGGTAAAAACCAATCCACACACAAGTGATCAGACATACATTCAGTCCCAGAAAGATCAAACTTAAGTAAAATCCTAACAACGAACAATGTTATTAAGGATATAGGTAAAAGAATGACAATCATAAATAAAATAAAAAACCCCACAAACTTGCATCTAAATATTGGCCTTGTTTGGCAATCAGCGGATAGCGGATAGCTGATAGCGGATTGCATTAGCAGATTTGACCAGAGGATTGTATTAGCTTATTTGACCAGAGGATTGTATTAGCTGATTTGGAAAAATGTGTTTGGTAAGTTAGCTGAAGAGATTTAGCGGTTAGTTAGTTGAAGATGTAAAATGACTAAAAAGGTTATTATTATTATTATTATTATTATTATTATTATTATTATTATTATTATTATTATTATTATTATTATTATTATTATTATTATTATTATTATTCTACTACTACTACTACTATTACTACTACCATTACTACTATTATTATTATTATTGTTGTTGTTGTCCAAGTGATGAACCTTTTTTCTTCTTGATGCCTCCTAAGTGCTCTGTTACATGGAGAAATTAAAAAAAAAAAGAGAAAATGAAGGAAGGGTGAAAGAAGAAGAAAAAGTTGAATAAAATAGAAGACATAAACCTACTGTAAAAAAAAAAACGGCAGATGAACAAAAAAGGTTTGCAATGGGAAAGACTTTTATTTAAATAGTTGCAACCCTTGTAATTTATGCCAACTTGTGGATAATCATGTCATTTAGTTAATAAATTGCAAACCTCTAATTTGAATCCGCTACATTTTTAGCGGATTCGAAATTAGCAGAATCGGCCCAATCCGCTAATCGAATCCGCTATTTACCAAACACCTTAAATTAGTGGATTCGCTAGTCAAATCCTCTAATTGGCCCCAATCCGCTAATTTTGCCCCAATCCGCTAATTTTGCCCCACTCCGCTAATTACCAAACAAGGCCATTGTCAAGGGAACAGAAAGTTACCGATAAATAAATAGTTTACATTACTTGAAATCCTTTGGATAACTCCTTATTATCTCCTATACATCGTCCATCTCTACACAGAAAACCTCAAAAACTAAAAATCATAAGAACACTAATCAACATAAATGTCAACAAAATTACAGAAGTGAGAAAATCATACTTTAAAGGTGGAAAGAAATCTATTACTCCAGAACATTTGGTTTGTCTATTTGCTCCCCAACTTTTACCAAACAAAAAGCAATTGGTACAACACTCTGAATAATCCAAATCATCAACAAATTGAAAAAGGTAACTTCTTTTCCAATTGAAACTTTACCTTTTCTATTAGCAGAGTCGTTGGCTATTGCATAAAGAAGAGATGAGCATCAAACCCCACTGTTAGCCTTCTTTTCTCCAAATAAAATAAAAAAAGACAAAAACCTGATGCTCTTGAAGTCCTGAGAAGAGGAGAGAACGTTAGTGGGATTTTGTTGATTTAATGTTGAAACAAATAAATTAAAAGATTAGATTATAGTTTGCAGACACGTGAAATCGTGAATGACTAAAATTTAAGATGAAAAAGAGATAAAGTAGGAGTAGAATTACCAAATGATGCAGCCACCCATTATGTGAAATAAACGTTAGTTTTGATTGTTAGTGGAGTAATTAGTGGGTTGCAGCTTGAAGATAGAGAAATTATAGGAGTGATATATGGGAGGTTTGGAACTAACTTTGAATTGAGAAAAACTGAATAAAACAAAATCAGAATTCAATCCCCAAAAAAAACGAAAATAGCAAAATAAAATAAAAAAAAACAAAAAAAAACACAAATGATGTCATTATGGCTTTTGGCGGGAAAATTTTCTTTGAGAATCTGATATGTGTACAAAGATGATGTCAGCCGGTTATTGTTTTAGTAGAAAGTATATAGATGAGAAAGTCGGTTTGACTCAAATTGACCGACTCAAACAGTCAACCCTCTTTTCAATCCCTATATATATATATATAACCCTTCCAATTTCCATATCCCATTTATTTATTTCTTCTCTTTTACACTCACACTCCACAGTCTACCATCCTTAGAGAGTCCCAGACTCCATTCTCCGCTATTTTTCTTGTTCTTTATCCATACTGTAATCTAACCCGGCTGATTTCCAAAACCCTAACCCTAGAATTTGTCGTAGCATTAAAAATCCTAACCTAGATCGAATTGCATTGCCTTTTTCTCTGGTTTTCTTAATTATTTTGAGTTCCGTCGATTAATCATGTTCTTCGGTGCAAGATTGTTGTTCGAGTTAGTGCCGTTAAAATCGATGAAGATTTCGGTAATATTTTGATATTCTCTAATGCTTTCAATTAGCTTCAATTTCTTCACGATATAATTTCTCGCATTATTCGTCCCCTTTTGCGTTTAATTTTGATTTTTTGAGTTTCGTATGTCGATAATTGTCGTGATGGACCTTCTTAAATGGTTTCAGCTCTTGAATGGCAAGCCTAGATACGGCCGATAGTTTTGATGAAGTTTTAGGGATATCTAATATTCTTCAAATGCTTCCACTTGGCCTTAATTTCTTCAAGGTAATGGTTTGTCGCATTATTCATTCTCTGTTGCGTTTAATTTTTTATTTTTTTTTTGAGTTTCATTTATCGATTAATGCCGTGAGGTACTTTCCTAAATGCTTTCAGATCTCTCAGGATGCTCTTTGTTGCTCTAACATGTTCTTCGGTGCAAGATAAAATCGATGAAGATTTCGGGATATTCATTATTCTCAAATGCCTCCAATGCCGTGATTTGCTCCAAGGTATAATTACGCGTGTTGTTTGAGTCTCATTTGCCGAATAATCTCTAACAAGTTTTCAGTTTTGTCAGGATGTTCTTCGGTGCAGCATTGTTTCTCTCATTAGTGCCTATAAAATTGCCGATTAATATTCTCAAATGCTTCCAATTAGCCTCAATTTGTAAAGGTAATACTTGCTGTATTTTTGACTCACTCACTGTTGCGCTGAATCTTGATTTTTGAGTTTCATTTGGCTATTAAGCGTGTAGTGGACCTTAATGCTGGCGTCTCTTTGGTGCAAGATTGTTGTTGCTCTAATTATCGCTGATAACATTAATGAACACATTAATGTTATCAGCGATAATTAGAGCAACAACAATCTTGCACCAAAGAGACGCCAGCATCCTGAGAACATTTAGTAAGGTCCACTACACGCTTAATCGCCAAATGAAACTCCAAAAACAATCTTGCACCAAAGAGACGCCAGCATCCTGAGAACAACAATCTTGAACGACTCAATATTGAGGAAGCTTTTGGAAATTTCAATCTGCTTAAAGGCTTTTCAAATAGCATCAAAAGTTTTAAGGTAAATGATATTTGCTGTTATTCTTAATTTTGACTTTTGAGTTTAATTTTCCGATTAAGTGTTATAGGAAAAGAGAATTGTGATGGATTGTGGAAATTTTTTGTTATGGTGTTTTAGATTTACTTGGCTGGGCCTCAAAGTAGATGAAAGGAGATGGTGTTGATGCGTCATTGTCATCGTCATCGTCAGGTTCTTCTTCACGTGCAAAATGATTCTGTGATCCTTCTTATGTTCCTGTGTTTCTTTTAATTTCAATATGGCAAGCTATTTCGTACTTAAGTTTCTCCTTCTTGTGAGTCGTTCATTGATTAACTGGTGTTTGGATTTTATATATTATAGGAATGTAACATGAGAAATTGAATTGAATCTGTAGTACCCACGTGGTGGTCTAAGGTGATCTTTATAGTATTATTCTGGTGTGCGGAATCTTTATAGTAGAAATTGTTTTTGGGATTACTTACTGAAAGCAGTCATGAATTTCTGTTTCTACATCACAGAACTCTTGGTGGTTCGGCTGTTCGGTTTAGGTTTATGATGTACTTGGCTGAGCAAAAGCAAAGTTAAACTGTTTTACCTAAGGGTTATTATATGAATTAGCGTGTATCACTGTGATCTCTGTAGGAAATGAGTGAATTAGTTGGACAGCGTTTTACATTACTTCCATGGCATGGTTAAGATCATATTATCATCACCCTAGATTTTATATGTGCGTGGTGCTCAACAATTTTTTCATATCTCTCTGCTGTAGACCAAGGTTGCACGGAAACGTGAAACGCGGAAACGCGAAACGTGAAACGCGAAACGGGAAACGTCAATTCTCAAAATGCCGGAAACGCGGAAACGTCCCCACAAAAAAAATATTAAAAAAATATATTAAAAAAACAGAAAATAATTATTCCATCAAGATAACAACGATTCTTTTAATGAAACGAAGACAAATACATAGTTCAAGTTTCAAAAAAAAAACACTACAAACGCAAATAGAAATGAAAACAACTACATAGGTTAATTAGCATCAAGTTGCACGTGGCTCATTTAAGAACACCGATTCCAAATCCGGCTCATCAAGAGAAAGCTCAGCGTTTTGAAGAAATCCTCCATCTTCCATTAGATCATCGAAGTCATCCCCACCAACATCCCACATTTTTGTTTTCTCCTCCTCATATACGAATGTGTTCCTTGATAGAAGACGTAGATTGTTGTGAATGAATACCAAATCCTCAGCACGTTTTGGATTCAACCTATTCCTTCTAAGTGAGTGAATAATTGATATTACATTATTGACACTCCCATTTGATATTACCACCCCTTCTGCCTCCAGTTCTACCGAAATTTTTAACATATACCCAAAGAGGTTTATTAGGGTCTGTATTTTGAGAAGTCTCAGCTGACTCACTAACATTAGCACTAGCAGCAGTACTATCATCAGTTGAAGCCATGTATCTAGACAAAAAAGAAAAAGACATGAGAGGAAATTAACCTTCAGAGTTGAGAAATCAAAAAATAAAATTACTTGAGAAGAACCACTGGTCGCCGGAGAAGAAGCTTGAGAATCGCCGGAGAAGAACCTTCAGAGTCGCCGGAGAAGAAGCTTGAGTAGAGCTCGGCTCACAGGCACAGCCGTTGGAGAGAAGAGAGAGAAGAGAGAGAAGGAGAGAGAAGGAGAGTGTCGGGTTAGGGTTTAGAAGAAAAAAAAGTGGTTTTATATATATATATATATTTTTTTTCTGGAAATTAAAAAATTCGCGCGTTTTCCGTGCGTTTCGATTTCTGTCTCAGCGTTTCGCGCGCGTTTCTTCGTCAATCCAGAGTTTCCCGTGCGTTTCGCCAAATGTCTAGCGTTTCGGACGTTTCGAAAACGTTTCGATCGCGTTTCGCGTTTCCGAAACGTTTCGGGAACGCGAAACGCGACCTGATTCACGTTTCGGTGCTTCATTGCTGTAGACTATACTGTGCATTGGAGTCAAGGGTTTTGGATATAATGGAAGCCAGATGTTAAATTTGAAGTACTTTTTATCATCGTGAAGGAAGGAAATATCTTAAAAATTGATCATCGTGAAGGAAGGAAATATTGGATGGTGATGGTAGTGATGGTGCTGTCGTTGTTGGTATTGTGATGCTAGGGGTTTCGAGTTGCTGGCATTAGTTATAGATGTTCGAATAATGTACAAGCATATAGTACAGAGAACATGAAGAGTTTTCAAACGCGGTTACAAATTGTGAATGGTATGACAAGGCTAAAATGGCAGTAATGGGTTCTTAGTACATTATTATTCCATCCAACAGAGGCACAAAAGATAAAGGCAGGGTGCAAGCACAAAATGTACTAACCCCAAAGATGGGGCACACGCACAAGATATATTAACGCCCAAGACAGGGCAGAACAATATATTATTCCATAGATAGACTTAAAGCACAATGGGAATAGGAACGATGGAGGGCCGCAACTCATATGATCGGGATAGGATTGACAAGGACTGCTGCAACTCTTTCTTTCATGGCTTCGCTCACCACGGTATAGCCATCTTCTCCCTTGTAGATCACATCTGACACGCAAGCAAGGTTTAGAACACGAGCCAGCAAAGGTTTCGGGATGACAAAAGGGCGGAGCATAGCTTCATTTAGATCTTTCCAAGCTTTCTCCACTGTGTTCTTCAATGTGTCATGAGCGTGTTCCTCCGAGGGTGCTCCATGTCGTTTGACATGACATTGGACGGATGAGGCCACATGAGTTCTGCTTTGCTCAAACTACAAGAGTAATTACTCCATTGGTATTCTTTCATTGTACTCCCTCCATTCAGATTTGATAACAGGTATTTCTATTCTCAGAGTATTTTTTTTTTAAAAAACTAACAAATATAAAATAGAGCCCTACTGCCCTAGTAATGCATGTATATTGTATAATCAAGCCCAATTAGCAGAAATTAATACATTACCTTGTGGCCACCCATGTCATTCATGACCCTATTGATTGTGGCTGACGCTTTAACTGCCTTAGGCAAAGGATGTTGGCAAACCCAGTCAAACGCCTCCTTGGTTGCGACCTCTCCCATGCCAAGGAAAGCTGCAACTATTCCGAAAGGGAAGCCAGAGGTAATTAAGCCAATTTCCATATACTCATCATGTGTAGGTATGTGTTTTTCATGACACCATTTCGCTTCTTGCAAGTAGGATCGACACAATAGTTTCATCTGCAAATTTTATTTTCATTCATGAATATAATAGTCGTATGCATTGATTAATGGTCTCACTTACGAACGTTATTCTGATATTGCTATGTAATATATTAGTCTAGTATCTATTGTTTATTCTTCATGATAAAGGTATTGAATGAGAAAATCTAGCTTCAGCTCTTCTTTATCTCAATATGAGGACTAGCACTTCTCACAGTAATGGTAAAAGAATGTTTTGAATGAATGATGACCTTTTTTTTCTTTCTGAAACAAGAGTAAATAATGACCTACTTGTTCTTGAGCATACTGGACACAATAGGACCTTCCTTCTTGAGAAAGGTCTCGCTCAACTTCCTTGAAGGTTTCAAGAAGAGCTTGATAGCACCATTTGACATGATCTGGGAGTTGGTGCATGCAGCTTTCATCCCAACTGAAAATCATTTGATTTGCAGTCTTAATTTTAACTTCAAATCAAATATTAATTTGAGGAAGTAATTACACTACACAGAAGTAATAAGTGTTTGTAAGGCGCGGTTGTAATATTAATCAATCATGATTTGGATCCACGAACCTTTGAACAGCATCAGTGAGGAGCTCAAGTTCGTCTATGGTGCCATATGCATCATATGTATCATCAACAAGCGAAACCAGCTTGAATAATTTGCTGAATATTCCTCTGGCAAATGAATATTTGGGTTCATAATAGGTACCCAGTATCCAAAAATAGGCCTCGGCTGATCTGTCTCTACTGAATGGGAGTTTCAAATGTAGCCCTTTCCACCACCTGCATCTCAGCATATATATATTGTAGACAATTCAAAATAAATAACACATAAAAAAACTCTTATTTCAAATAAAAAAATACTATAATAATCAATTCACTATGTTTAGAATCGGACCAATGAAGGAGCATTCTTACATAGTGAGATCTCTAAGTTCCTTCTTGTGAAATGTTTGGAGTAAGTTAAAATCTAACTTTGCAAATTTCAAGAGTGTTCTGTTATGCATTGGATCCTGTTCATAGACTGAGATGTATCGCCTTGATTCCAAGCGCGCGACACCCCTGTGCAAGGATTGATCAAGGACGTGAGCTACTTGTTCAGCATGAGGAGAGCTTAGTTTATTTGCCAAAGTCTTCAGATGAGTGGTGGTGAATGTCAGTGCTTCATCTAGTATATCATCTCCGTGAACTCGAACATAACAGGCCTCGTACAAGCTTACCATCCCTGGTACGTCATTGATTACTGACTCCTTGAAGCTTCCTTTCTCATTCTTTACCAGCTTGTTGAAAACATCTATTTTATAAAGGATCAATAAAAGCACCATATGTCATTAGTTGTGCATTCCGCTCAACCAGTGCTTACTGTGAATAATCACCCAAGCTTTGGTCGACAACGTATTTTATTCCATTAAAATTGGACCCTCATTTGCTTTTATTGAGTAAAGCACGAAAAACTTTGACGATAAATCTACACAGATTAGGTACTCACTCCGTTTCAATTTTATCTTTACATTGGACTTTTTACGATCTCCAAGACACTACTTTGACCATGAATATTTATGATTTAGTAATTATAAAACTTATAATAAGATGATGTTTTGAAAATACTATTTAGAATGAATCTATCAATACTATTTTCACATTGTAAAAACTTTGTAATTTTTCATAAATAAGTGGTCAAAGATCACAAACTTTGACCTTAAAAATTCCAATGTAAAGATAAACTTGGGACAAAGAGAGTAACATACAAGTACTTGAGACATACCATATATACCAGTATAAACTTGGGACAAAGGGAGTAATATATATGGTATTTAAGTAGTTCCTCTCGAAAAAATGGTACTTAGGAAATTATTGGTGACATTAAATTGTCTTAGCTTATTTAACACTTTGGCCCCAAAATATATCATTATTGAGCAACGGGGCTCCCAAGCTGTGAACTCAAGAGTCAAGACCCCTTGCTCCTTAAAGTTTTTTTTTATTTTTTTAACAATAATTATTCTAATATGTCTCCTGTTGAGGCATTAAATATGTCTCTGATTTCCTTTACTTAGTATTTTCTCTTTTATTTTCATTTTCAAAAGTCTCCTCTTTAGTAAGGCTCCGCTTTCTAAAGCTTCGTTTCTTTCACTTGGATAAAATTGAACTGAACTAAACTGAATTGATTTATTTAACTTGACATTTCACCGTTTAAAACTCGTTCAAACATATTTAATATGCAATAAGTCTCCTATGAGGCCGCCTCAAGGTAAGACCTCATTTATATACAAACAATGACATTAGCATGACATCATACTTGTATGAGTAGCTTCATCTTGAGGCCGCCTCATACAAGTTTTTGTGTTTAACATGTTTAGCCTCTTTTGAAATAAAATAAGTTAGATATAAGCTGAATTAAAGTAAAATTAAGCTAAGCACAACGGAGCATGAGGGGTGACAGGAAAACTACGTCACAGCCCATAGTCTATAGCATTATTCAAATAATTGATGATAAATTGAAGACGCAAAACTTTTAAGTACTCCTATTAGATTCCGGCGAGCGTGAAGTACAGGGTAGAGAGGTGGTTGGGTAAGTCAAATAAACTATAACAAAATATTGAACAGCCTGTGTTTTGACAAGATCAGGAGAAGGCAAGTGAATTGAAGGTGATCAATTGGCGGGTCTATCTACGTTTTAAGTTTCATCTAAAGCCAATCGGAGGGACGGAGAGGCTCCAAGCTTTCATTAAAGCCAAAGGACTAAAGAAAAATTATATGGTAAAGGGGTACTACTACTATGTAAACATGATAGTGATGTTGATTAGCCAATAAAAAATAAAAACATGATAGTGATGTTAGCCAGAGACAGTTCATAACCATAAATATGTTAAAATATACTGAGTATAAAGATTTATAATATAAAAATACTTTTGTTGGATTCATAATATCATTTTGATAGTACTTTATAATTTTATAATTTATACTTATGTTCTTATAATTGGTAGTTATTTATGGTCAAGTAGCGTCTTGGAGACCGTAAAAAAGTTAATGTAAAGATTTTCACGGGCAAAAGAAAATATACTTTTAAGAAGAAAAAAAAGTGTCCAAAGGCCTGTTTGTATTACCACATGATACGTGAAAGCCATGTTGTCTGAGGATTCGAAATCGCATGGATACATGGTAGAGATCATCTTCGTTACATCGTTCTTGATAGGTCTCATAGGCTTGTTGCAAAGCTTCCTCAATCTCCTTCTCAAAGTGATATGCTACCCCAAAACGTTCGAGCGAGTCGATGAACTTTAGCTGCTCCACTGGCTTGTTAGACGTTGCCAGGAGATCCCCATTTAGTTTCTCCTTGAGGTGTTCCACTTCTTGCGCCATTTGAATTTGGTTTTCCTAAGTAATCATTTTCATTGGACTTAAGAATTTATGATATAATGGTACTAGTACTACTCACAGAGTCACAGTAACAGTATATATATAGAGAGAGAGATAGAGAGAAATACCTCAAGATGGGAATCAGTGAGGTTTAGAAAGTGGTCACCCCAGCGGCATGGATGGAAATTAGCAATTGGACGGGAAGTAGCGCTGGGTGAGATTCCAGTCGACATTGTTTAATTAGCTCTGCAAAGATGGTATTTCTCTGACTAGCTTCCTGTTTAATCTGAAGAACACGGCATATGTCCTTGGGTATTTATAAGGACAACCATTGGCGAAACCAGAAACTTTATAATAGGGTACAAATTTTGGAATATGGGTACAATAAGAGAAAAATAGAAGAAGAATTCTTCCTGAAAAAGAAAAAGGAAAAATGTACATTAAAAAGGCAAAAAATGAAATAATAATAATGGGTATGCAATGGCCCACCCATGCTAATACATGGGTTTTGTCACCTAGGGCAACTCCTGTGCTAAGTTTCATAGAGGTTTTTTGTTTATGTCATGTCATAATCCAAAACCTCAATTATATAAATCTCTTGTTCTCTTTGTTATAAACATAAAAACATCTAACAGATTTGTTGCCTGGGCCACATCTTAATTCAAAAATCAGATTTGTCTAACCAAATTGGTTTATGCAATAGTATGGTTTTTAGGATTGTTACAATGGGGAGTAGGGTTTTTTTAGCATTTATACTTGAGTTCAAAGCTCCTCTGTATTGTACTTCTTCAGTTACAAAAAAAAAGCTTGACCCCCTACAATTTGAAGGTTAAAGTTTGCAAATTTTGATCATTGATTTATGAAAAAATCTAAAGTTCTACATGTTGAAATAATATTGTGAGATTCATTTTAAATATTATCTTTGAAAAGTAATACTACTTTTTTACCCATATAAAAAAAGTTATTCACTAACAAAGCGGTGAATTAAAAACCGTAAAAAAGCAAAGAGTCCACTTATTTTTTTAGAATGGAGAAAGTTTATACTCTAGTGTATACATAGAGTTGGTACTCTATGTATGTAGCCTTCCAGTTTTTCTTTTTCTCCAATAAAAAAAAATACGGAATACCTACCAACTAGTATAAATACACTTGTAAGTTGTGAATTGCTTGTGAAGAAGGGGGAAGGAAGTTAAATGTACCGTTCCCCTAAAGCCTTGAATTGTTTTTTTTCTTTTACAATTTGGCGAAAACCACCTAACATGTTTCAGAATTTGTCCAGTACCCCCTGAAACGTTACTATTTGGCAAGTACCACCTTAAATGTTTATTCCGCCCTGGAAGTCACACCTTAATTAATTTTCTGACCATTTTACCCCCCACGTCGGCCACGTGTGAGTCACGTGACTTTTAATTAAACTAAATAATTAAATAAATAAAAAGTAAAAAATAAAAAATATAAATATAAATAAAACTAAAACTAAAACAAAACCACATCTCTCTCTCTCTCTCAAGCTCCATCTCCATCTCTCTCTCTCAAGCTCCATCGACCATCTCTCTCTCCATCTCCATCTCCATCTCCATCTCTCTCTCTCTCAAGCTCCACCATCATCTCTCTCTCTCTCTCTCTCTCAAGCTCCACCATCATCTCTCTCTCTCAAGTTCGACCATCTCTCTCTCTCTCAAGCTCGACCATCATCTCCATCTCTCTCTCTCTCAACGCTCTCTCTCTCTCTCAAGCTCTGAAGATCGTCATTAATGGCGACCACCATTTTTGTCCGGCAACCACATCTCAAGCCACCGATTTGTGGTTTCCGGCCATGAACCATGGTCGGCGACATTTCTGATTAATCTCGAGCGAGCTTCAATGGCCATGCATGAGCTTTAGAAGCTCCGATCTGCCAATTCCAAGCTAAGCTTCTCCTTCTATCTTTTTAATTTTTTCCCTTTTTGTCTTAATTTTCGGTTTTGTTTCAGAATTTCTCGTTTTTGTCTTAATTTTCGGTTTGATTGTTTCAGAATTTAATGGATTGTTGTTGTTGTTCTGTTTCGCCACGAAAACAGGGGAAGAGAGAGAGAGAGAGAGAGCGAGAGACTGTTGTTGTTGTTGTTGTGTTCTGTTTCGCCACGAAAACAGGGGAAGAGAGAGAGAGAGAGAGAGAGACTGTTGTTGTTGTTGTTGTTGTGTTCTGTTTCGCCACGAAAACAGGGGAAGAGAGAGAGAGTGTGTGTGTTCTGTTTCGCCACGAAAACAGGGGAAGAGAGAGAGAGAGAGCGACAGACTGTTGTTGTTGTTGTTGTTGTTGTTGTTGTTGTTGTTGTTGTTGATGACGAGAGAGAGAGATGACAGGAGAAACAGAGAGAGATTACGAGAGAGAGATGGTAAAGATGGAGATACAGAGAGAGAGGAAGAAGATGGAGTGAGCGAGAGAGAGAAAGAGAGTGAATTAAATTTTTTTTTTTTATATGTGGGAACAGTGAGCGAGAGAGAGAGAGAGAGAGAGAGAAAAAAAAAAAAAATTCATCTAAGTGGGGGGGTAAAATGGTCAGAAAAAAATTGGATTTGCCCGGAAAATCCATTTAGGTGTGACTTCCACGGCGGAATAAACTTTTAAGGTGGTACTCGCCAAATAGTAAAGTTTCAGGGGATACTGGACAAATTCTGAAACATGTTAGGTGGTTTTCGCCAAATTGCGCTTTACTTTTTTCACAAGCCTTTATTGGAATTTGTATAGTTCACACCTAAAGTATTACTACTACTTATTAACACTAGGCTACCAATTTCAAATATGATTCAATTACCAAACTATGAACTATGAAGTCCCATAGCATGAGCAGTACCAATTCCCAGTGCCAGACTGCCAGCACTACAAAAGTTATTTGGTTATGATAGTCAAGACTAAGGCCCTGTTCTCTTCAACGGAATGGTGAGGAACGGAACGGCGCGGCGCGGATAATTCAAAAATATGTGAGACAAAATGAAGTACAAAATGCGGCGCGGAACGGATTGGAACGGAATGGAACGGAACGGAATGCGGCATGGAATCGACGAAAAGAACAGGGCCTATTCCCTGAGATTGCAATTTACACCCCCAAATTAGAAATGTACACATAAACACTTACAAGGATAAATAGTTTGTTTTCTCTGATTTTTTCTTTTTCAATTACTTATGTGTGCTTTTTTTTTTTTTTTTATTTCCTCCAAAGGAATAATGTAGTACTCTATATAGTGAGAAGTGAGAACCACGTGAAAGTGCCAGTAAGTAGTATGACTAGTATCGTGCTTATTAATTAATTATGTGTCGGCAAATTTGTTTACGTCATAAATTGCGTGTCAATTATCAAATGATTGAATCCTCGCTCGTCTACTTCAACAAAGGTTTTATATATTATAAATATTTATATTCTTTCACTAATTAATTGTCAAAGTTTGTAAATTTTAACTTTGAAAATTGAAGTATAAATATCTCGGTGAAACAAATTAAATATAAATTTTTTTGGTTAATTTGAACTCACATGGCTAAAACTAGTTTTCTTAAACTCCTTATCATTTTCCTATAATATTAAAAAAAAAATACTAGTATTAGAGACCGAGGCATCTGTTTTCCTATTGTTAGTGGGTGGGTTGTTAGGGTAGTATTTTATAATTTATATATGTACCATCAATAAGAGGTATGTAAGCCATGACGGATTCATTGTTGATTGAGGGGTTTTTTTCTTAAAATTACATTCGGTTTAGCACTATTTGTTTAAAACTACCGCGATTTCGCAACTTTGTGAGAAACTACCTTGTTTTCATTTTTTTTTGCCAAAGACTACCATTTGACAGAAAAATGACTAACGGGGTTAACTTTGATTGTAAAATACCATATTACCCCTCACTTAAGTTAGTTGACTGAGTCAAAATCATTTCCCTCTCTTTACCCCTTTTATTTCCCCCCCCCCCTTTTATTCCCTTTTATTTCCCCCCCTTTTTTCCCCTATTATTTCCCCCATTCTCTCTTCCCTAAAATCGAGTGATAATGATTGAATGAAGCGCAAAACTTTCGACAAGAAGGTGAGAAAAAGCGCTGAAAATCTTGATGAAGATTGAACCGCTCAAATCGACGGCGAAAAATTAACTCGATGATCCGAGTGATGATGATGAATATACGAAGCCATAGCCATAGAAGACTTCAAGAAACAGAGCATAATCTGTCAAAACAGAGTGAATTGAAGATGAAAATTCACTCAGGAATTTCATCGAGCACTTGGCGTGCGAAATTAGAAAACCTAATTTTTCGAAATTAGATCAATTGAATGCTTAATCTAGATGAAAGATAATCGAATCTCAGTTAAATGAGCAAGAACAATTGATGAAAACAGATCAATTTGTTCGAAAATCAAATGAATATTTTTGTGATTTTTGAGCTTGAGCTTGATCGATGAACCAAAAAATGGAGAATTAATATGAGAAATTGTAATTGATTTTTTTTTTTTTTTTTTTTTTTGTGAATCAACCTGATTGATGAACGAATCAAGATCGAAGATTGAAGAATTTTGAGCGAAGAAAATCGCGAATGAAAAACGCGATCGAAAATCACGAAGAAGAAAAACAAAGATTTTTGATATTTTCTTGATGATCGATGATTGAAGAACAGATTAATTGAATTGATGAAAAGAATAGATGATTTAGCTTGATCCTAAGTCTGAGGAGAGAGAGAAGATAGTAATGGGAGAATGGTTGGGGAGGGAGAATGGCTGGGGAGGGAGAATGGTTCAAAAATGGAAATGTTTTGATAAATAAAAAGGGCACGTGAGGGGCACGTGTTTTTGGTTCATAAATGAGGGGTATTATGGTCAAATCAAGTTGTTCACACTCAAAGTTAACCTCGTTAGTCATTTTTCCGTCAAATGGTAGTCTTTGGCAAAAAAAAAATGGAAACAAGGTAATTTCTCACAAAGTTGCGAAATCGCGGTAATTTTAAACAAAAAGTGCTAAACTTCGGTAGTTTTAAGCAAATCACCCTTGATTGAGATATGATTTCTATCTGTATGTGTATGTCACATTAATCATGTCGATAAAAAGATCACAGATCAAAAAAATATATTTTCAGCTCAACTGTAAGATAGGTACAGCAGATGATTGCCAGCATTTATTTTTTTTTCTTTTTCTTTGCTAGTCAATTGCAAGCATCAATAATGTTGTATCATCCCTTTATACGCTTCCTCACACAAACTCTACATGAACAAGGGGGTTCTTAGGAGTTGAATTTCGTGACTTTTAATTAGTTGGAGCACTGATATCATATGTTGGAACCAATTTAATTAAAAGTTCAAACAGACGATTATAAGCCCACTTAATATTATATTCATCTTATAGTTGTAATTGATCGAGGGATACGTTAGTGCACTGTCTACCCGATTGATATGCTTAATTCAAATGAACTCATTTGATTTGGCTATTACGACCTGGACCATTGTGTGTGTGTTTTTTTTTTTTCTTTTCATTTGCAAACAGGATAGACCCAATTTGATTTGATCTAGATTATATACTATTTTAGGCCCGACCGAACTAGACCAGTTGGATTTCTTGGTTTTAAATAAGTTTATATTGATTTTTAGTCCTCCGCTTTTTTTTTTACGCTTTTCAATGCATTACTTTGACCGTAAAAAATATGATTTCATTGCACCAAAAAAAACTCAAGTTGGTCAATAATCATTTTCCTTCGACAGTGGCAAAGAAATCTGTGGAAGTAGCCCACACTGGCCACGCTGCAAAGTTATGTACCAAAACATTACAAGATAAGGCGTTATCTAGGAATAGAAAAAGAGAGAGAAAAAGGCACCACTTATTGATTTTAGTCGCCGCATATTTTATTGTTATTTCCCAAGCGTGTACATTCGATCTTTGCTGTATATTTAAATTTACAACCATTTTTTCCACAAATATCTACATAATTAATTTTGGGGATAATCGGGCCCTCCAAATCTTAGCTACTGATCTCGATCAATTCTCAACCACCTGTATCGTGATAAATTAAAATACTCCCCGAGTAATCAATTATGACCCAATATAGATATCAACAGGCAAAAGTAGTACAGTACATGATTAGATATAACAAATTACAATGGGACAAAACAAAAAGCAAACTAAAAGTACTAGTACTCATTTAGTGTCCGTTTGGCCTACCTTCTACCAACGTCTTCTTTCCTCCCAAATTTATTCTAGCTCATCTCCTTTTTATCCACTCTCCCTTCCATTTCCAACTTCTAAGAAGTTGAAATAAAGCTACAATTGGACTAGAAGGAGAAGTTACAAATTATACCTTCTCCTTCCACTTCTAGCATTATTTTGACTTCTTAGAAGTTGGAAATGGAGAGAGAGTGGATAAAAAGAGAGTAAATAAGAACAAATTTAGGAGGAGAAGTTGAATTTGTGGGAGCTAGGCCAAACGAGCCTTAAATAATAAAATGGATTGCCTGCAATACTCTTTTTCTAATGAATTATTTGTTGCAAAATTGTATCCACATCGGCTGTCAATGACTCCTTAAAGCTCTCGTTTCATCTTTAAACTTTTTAAAAACATCTGGCGCAATTTGTTAACAAAAAACGAAGATCAGTTACATAATGTGCAATAATGCTCTATACTAATTAGATATGCTTTGGGACTTGTGACTCACATTCACAAATTCTAAAATTGTCATTTAATTTGGGACAGATGGAGTAACATTTTTAATTTATCAGACGATGTAGCTTTGATTGATTAACTAGATAGTTTTTTTTTTGGTAGGCAAGAAAGGCGCCTAACGCGCCCAAACAAAAAGTAAAATTTACACACTAATCATTCTAGGCTTCGCGACCCATATAAGGTCCTCGAAGAGTACATGCATCAAGTCGGGGATGGGGGCTTCAAATTTCCTGAACACTTCGGGAATAATTAAACTATAAGTAGCAAGCCAGTCCGCAGCTGCATTAGCCTCTCGAAAAGCATGTTCGATTCTGAATCTCCATGAAGTGGATGCAATAATTTCCTTGCATTGCTCAACCTCAAAGTAATATGGGCTAAAGCGAGGTGTGGGCTTCGTAATTAAACCAAGAGCAAGTTATGAGTCAGTTTCTACCACCAGTTGTGGTATGTTGAGCCTTTTAGCTATTCTAAGTCCATGGAGGATAGCCGTGATTTCTGCCATAAGAGACGTACCGCAGCCCATCTTCGCTGTGAATGCTCGTATATACGCCCCATTATCTGCTCTAAAAATTCCCCTACCACCAGCTTGTCCTGGATTTCCTTTGGCCGCGCCATCTGTATTGAGCTTTACCCAACCCACAGGAGGAGAGTTCCATCGAAACCATGTTGCCTTTGGATACGAAATCGAAGTGAAGTATGGTAAAGATCATCAATTTGATCATAATCATGTATCCTTAGCAAAGCTTCTTCAATTTCCTTTTCAAAATGACATGCAAGCCAAGGCGTTCAAGTGCTTCAATGAAATTCAGTTCTTCAGTTATTGCCTAATTTTGGTTAGCCAACAACTCTTTTTCCACTTCCTCCTTTAGATATTTGACGTGTTTGTGCTTTCGAGAGTGAGTTTCCTAAATCAACAATTTCATAATGAGCAATTTCACATTTAGAGCAAAAATAACAACAAGCTGAAAAATCAAATTTAATATACACCATATGTTTTAAAGTACTTAATAATGTGTATAAATCAATTTATAAACCGAAATAAGTTCACAGATTGAGAAAAAAAAATTACAACAATAACATAAGTTCAAACATATCACTTCTAATTAGAATTTGATTTATATATGAGAAGAGCAAATTCTTATCTATTTATTTTTCTTCACTAAATGACCATTTTACCCTTTATATTCGATCTATATATGAGAAGAGCAAATTCGATCTATATATGAATGAGGATTTGAATCCTAACCACTGAGTTATAAGAGTAATGATGTTACCATTTAAACTCTCACCTCATCCTCTAGTCACTCGGTTTCATTTTATTTGTTTTTGTTCATATTAGGCCTATGTGAATTGCTAAATACCGCCCCTTTTTACCACCTACCGCCCCCCCAAATTCCAATATTACCCTCACTCACTCTCACTCACTCTCACTCACTCATCTTTCCTCTCTTCCTCACTCTCACTCATCCTTCCTCTCTTCCTCACTCACTCTCACTCATCCTCACCACCACACCATCACACCGGCAACCACTCACGACACCACCACCACCACCACCAACAACAACGGAATGTCAGGGGCTAGCGGCAGCGGCGGAGGCTTCGACGGCGAGGGAGGCGGCGACAGACGGCATCGCGGGGGGGTAACTTTTCGAATTTTTTTTTTTTTTTTGTTCGAATTGAATTTTTTTTGCCATGAATTGAATTTTTTTTGCCTTGAATTGAATCGCGAACTTATGAATTGAAGTTGTGTTTTTTTTGTTTTTTTTTTTTTGTGACGATCGTCTGCCGATCTCGACTCGCCCAAGGGTGAGTCGCCGGTCGCAGACGACTCACCCTTGGTGAGTCGAGATCGGCCGACGACTAACCCAAAGGTGAGTCGCCGGTCGCAGACGACTCACCCAAAGGTGAGTCGAGATCGACCGACGACTCACCCTTGGGTGAGTCGCCAGTCGCAGACGACCGACAAAAAAAAAAAAATTTATTATTATTTATTATTATTATTATTATTATTATTATTATTATTATTATTTATTGTTATTATTATTATTATTATTATTATTATTATTATTATTATTATTATTATTATTATTATTATTATTTATCGTTATTATTATTATTATTATTATTATTGATTATTGTTTAATTAATTAAAAATGTGAAATGATAGATGGGAGGAGCCGGTAAATCGGTGCCGAGGTTATTTAGTGAACTAGCTGGTTCAGGACCGCGTCACACGAGGACGCGCGGGATTGATGCCTCTGTACGGAGACAGAGAGAGGCAGTTCGGATGAGGGAGATGACTGCTGAGCAAGACGATTACGCAACTAGCGAGTTCTACTCCGAGGATCAGTCCATAGACGATGATCAGATTGGCGTCGAATCATCCTCAGATTGGCGCGTGGTGAAGGGCAGAGGCGGTAGGTTTGTTAGTACTGGGTCGTCCAGTACTAGCAAACGATCTAGAGCGGAGGACGACACTACGTGGCTTGTTACAGAGCCTGTGCCCGGTGGGCCGGCGGATGATAGCGTCATACCGAGCTTCCTGGGCCACGTAGCGTCTCGTATGTGGAATGGAGAGACGAGGGGTCTCTTGAAGTGTCAGAACCGATGGACTGTCTGTCAGCGGCTGAGTCAGTGGCGAGCGGAGATGTCGGCCGAGATGAGGGCTCAGATCGAGGGGACTGGGTTATCACACCTGGCAGACATTATGTTCAGACATATTGACTTCCCCCTGATATCTGCATTCGTGGAAAGGTGGCAGCCGGATACGAACTCGTTCCACATGCCGTTCGGAGAGATGACGATCATGTTGCACGATGTATGGCATATTCTTCGGATTCCTGTAGACGGACAGCTCGTTTCCAATGAGGGACAGGATGGGCAGCTGCAGATGGCGGCCATGGAGGTTCTCGGGGTCACCCGAGATGAACTGATGTGTAGCCACTGGCAGGGCGGTGCGGTCCTCACTGAGTCGGTTTTTGAGCTTTGCCGTGAGCAAGTGGAGGACATCCAGGCGACAGCTTGGATGTGGTTACTTATTGGATCCACCTTGTTTGTCGACAAGAGTGGTAACCGTATTAGACCCTCCTGCGTGATGGAGGTGATGGACAACGGTTTCGAAACGGTGCATGACTTCTCTTGGGGATCTGCTGCCCTCGCCTTCCTATATCGTCAGCTCGGTATAGCTAGTCGCGGGGATTCTCAGGGCATCTGCGGATGCCTAACTCTCCTCCAGGCATGGATATACGAGTACTTTCCCTGCTTCCGACCTCATCGGGAGCGGATGGTTGTCGGGGACGACGAGGCTCCCCGTGCGTACGTATAGAGTGCCCAGGCTGAGGGCAAGGACGTGGTTCGACTGCACTCCTTACGTAGACGCTTGGATCATCTGCGAGCGTCAGAGGTACGTCATTTAGTTATCGGTGTTCCTGATTTATTTCGTCGTTTGCTATGTTTTTTTTACTTCACCGTAACTTTCAACATTTCTACGTAGGTGGTGTGGCTGCCGTACGGTTCTAACCCGGCAGTATCTGTACCGAGGACTGTATTCATGGGGTGGCTACGGTATCGGGATATTATCGAACCATACATGCCTGGTCGTTGTTTACGACAAATCGGGTACGTACAGAGTATCCCTTCCCCGATCTTTAGGCCAGACAAAGCGATCAGGTCATGGAGCAGTCGTTCGTACAAGGTTGTCTACCCCGAACGGATATCATCTGATGCCTGGCGTATGTTCCCGGGATTTTACATTCTTGGTCTCCATGGGTTTCAGGCATCCACGTCAGATCCCACAGTATGTACGGATGACTACCTCGCATGGTACTACCTTCACTCCCACCCTCGGCTGATACGTGACGCTGCAGCACCTGTGATTCCTCCACGATCCAACAGCGATTATGTAAGTGATTAACTAAAATATATATATTTTTACGTATTACATATCTCTGAACTCACACTCATTGTTACTTTTTTGCAGTGGGTGAATCGTCTAGCCGTCGCAGCTGAGTCTTTCATTAGTTTGATTCCTCCGGAGCAAGCGGAAGATTCTCGATCGATTATGGACGAGTATATGAGAGATTGGAGGGCTGCCAAATGATGTATTGACCCTAGATGAATTTGTTATATATTTATATAAGAGTTTCATTGTTATTGTTATTTATTTGTGTTATTGTAATTTGTTGTTTCTTATTTACATTTTTTGTTTTATTGCAATTTGTTGTTTTATTTACCTCCAATAATCACGACCACTCTCCACATGCAAAATATAACAATCACACAAAAATGTGACAATGATATAAGTATAACAATCACGCAAAACATTCAATTACGTCGACCTCGCTAAACGATCCCAATGTGCTTTTCGCCTAACATACATTTGCTCCCAACTAGCGACACTATCAGAACGGGAAGTAAACCATGCTTCGCATATCGGAGGAACAGGGAAATCTGGGGCTAAATCCAGACGGATATAATGCATGTACGAATCACCTAAATGACACATGACAATTTCCCTACTTGGACGTGTAGCAGTCGAAGGTGCTTGCAACGGTAGCACTGTGTAACAAGAATATAACCCCCTTCCGCTGCCGTATCCGAATAACATAATCGCTGCATTGAAGAGGTTGGCAATCGGGAACAAATCCTCAATTACTATCATCCAGTGATCATAGTTACACGCACCTCCGTCCCACATAATACGGCGGTAACCAGCGTCGACCCCTTCAACGTATAGGGTTTCGTACAATGGTCGGTTAGCTAAGAGTTCGTTTGCAATGCAAACTCTCGTCAATCGCCATTGCTCTTGGTCTCCGAAAACGTAGTCCGCAATGACACGGAAACCGCAATTACCATCCCCAAGCACATCGAGATATCCTTCAATGAAAGGTATGATGATTCCCGGAATTTTGTTAACATGATAGAATTCAGTGATATCTATTCCGTGTCCAGCTGCAAGACAATATAATAGAAAGTCATTAATAGTACTTATCAAAAAGTAATTAACAACATTATGTACATGTTAATAAATTATGGGTTTTCATACCAGTACTCCGCACAACGTTACTCGATGAGGATGAGCTACGACCACGCCCGCAGCTCGAACTGGATGACCTAGGGCGACCACGACCCCTCTGGGAGTACTCCCATGAACTAGGATCACGTCTGGTAGAGGAACTCCCTCTCGGTCGACCTCTGACTGTCGTGTTCGCTTCCGGCTCGACGGAACTCGCTTCCTCAGGATGAAGCTGCTCATTCATAAGGACAGATATGTTGCGCACAACTGCCGGGTCGCTTGAGTTAACCTTGTCGACCAGAGACTGAAAGTATCGATGGTCCTCAGATGGATGCTCAGTCATGTCAAGCGTAGCTATCTCCACTACATCACTAATAACGAGTGTTCGCCAAAATTTGTGGACACTATTCAAGCTAATTGGTGTGCCCGTATCCGTGGCCGTTTTCAACTCACACGCACACGGGATCTGATGAGTGGATCTCAATACACAACCGCAACGATCAAATACTTGGTAACTCAATTCTCTCATCCTGTTCAGCTCAGCCAATAATATTTGTAAGCAGTAATGGGAAACATACCCGGTCAGATAGTTGAATGGGAAACCCGAGTACATCACACTTCTTCGTCTTCTGCACTCTTCAAGTGTGTACTTGATCTCAGTTATTTGTGACTCGATTGACCTTGTTCCAAACATTGTCCAAAGCTCCAGTTGAGGAGTTCAACCACTGTTTTAGCGCGGCATGTGCACTCTCCACCCTGCAAGTCGTAGTGTTGCCAAGGTGTAGCACCTTATTCGTCCACGCAGCCACAAACATCTCTTTGTATCTCAGCCAGGTCTCCTCTACATAGGATATCACGTGAGGGTAATTCCTCCAACTAACCTTCATCGTACGCACTGCTCTATCGTACGTAGCTTCTGTGGAAGCTTCCATGATAATTTTCCACCTCCCGTTCTTGAACCTCTGCGCGACAAGCTTATCTTTTCCACAAAGTCTGTACCCTTTGTCTTCAATGACTTTGTTAATGTGCCATGTACAGAGCAAATGGGCACTCTCGGAAAATATCTCTCTAATAGGTGTCATCAACCCTAGCTCACGATCGGTCACAATTGCTGTTGGGTGTACATCATTTCCAATAAGCATCCTCAACTTATCTAAGACCCACGCATAGCTTGCCTGAGTCTCATCCTTCATAATGGCATAAGCTATGAGGAAGTTCTTATTGGTTGGAGTCATCCCCACTATCTCAAGAAACGGCATCTTATACTTGTTTGTTTTGTACGTGGAATCTAAGCCAATCAACCAACGAAAAGACCGAAGTAACTGAATTGATGTAGGGTGTGCCATGAACACGTGAGTTACCTCATTAGTAGCTCGGTCGGCTCTTGTCCAATGTACGTACTTATTCTCCACAGCTAAATGATGAAACTGACCAATGACATCTCTCTCTTCAAAATCAAGTTTCCTTATACGATCTCTGTGGTTGTACACATGCCGTCTAGTTGCATTGTCCTCGGGAAATTTTTCCTTAATAGCGGCCAAGATAGCACATGGCTTTGTTTGTGCCGAAGTCATGTCACGAACGAGTTTCTTTGACCCAGGACTAAGACCACTCATCTGACGATATCCCTCAGGAAACACAGCAAAGTCATGGTTGTGCGTACCCCTAATCCCAGGCAATGTGACAATCATCCAACTACTGGACCCATACACTTGCCGAGCTCTTAACTGGAATGTACATTTACAAGCCTTTGTTTTCGATTTCTTCCGAGCAGCAGTATCTAAGTCTCTTAATTCCCCTCTGTAGCGTTCACCTCGATTGCATTTTAACAATTTTACGCTTCCATTCTTCTTGTGTGACGAAATTATCAACTCAAACCCGATAGTAAGGGCAATTTATTTTGCCCAATTGATTGCATCTGTATCACTATCAAATAACTCATCAGTGACGAAATGCGTACTGTAATCAACACCATCACCACCGAACCACTCCAAAGGAACCTAACGAAAACAACGAAAACAATGTTAGCTTAATCTTAAACGTCTAATAAAACCGACTGAACCAAGGAACAAGCGTATGAAATTTCCATTTGGACCTGGAAGAAACAATATTAATAATAACAATAAATAATAATAATAATAATAATAATAATAATAATATTAATATTAATATTAATATTAATATTAATAATAATAACAATAAATAATAATAATAATAACAATAAATAATAATAATAATAATAATAATAATAATAATAATAAATAATAATAAATAATAATAATTTTTTTTTTGGTGTCGGTCGTCTGCCGATCTCGACTCACCCTTGGGTGAGTCGTCTGCGACCGGCGACCACCCAAGGGTGAGTCGTCTGTCGATCGCGACTCGCCCAAGGGTGAGTCGCCTGTAGCAGACGACTCACCCTTGGGGAGTCGACAACGACAGACGACTCACCCTTGGGTGGTCGCCGGTCGCAGACGACTCACCCAAGAGTGAGTCGAGATCGGCAGACGACCGTGCAAAAAAATGCGTAAAAAAGTTTTTTACCTCCGCCACCGTCGACGGCACTTCCTGGTCGCCGGCAGACATCCGATGTTGATGAAGGTTGGCTATGAGAGTGGGTGGTAGAGTGGGTGTTAGAGAGGGAGAATTGGTGTGAGAGTTAGAGAGGGAGAGGATGAGGATGAGTGCAAAATTTATAAAAGGGCAAAATTGAAATTTGGGGGGACGGTAGGTGGTAATTTAGGGGCTGTATTTAGTAACATCCTAGGCCTATTCATAGTTCGAGTACGTGAGTCACATCACAACATACGAAATAGAATGGGCAAATACGAGTATTATGAGACGGACGAAAGAGAAGCAAATTAAAAACCATTTGGTTCAATTCTTGTGGGCTAACCCGTTTGATAGAAATACGAAGCATTAATGGGCTATTTTTACTGGGTACGTAATCAGAGCTGGGTAGTGCAGCTCAAAAACTGAAAGAAGCCCATTTGGTAATGCTTGTGCTGAAAGTGGACGCAAACTTCAAAAGAACTAGCCCACGTTGACTACAAACAAAGTCAATCAACGGCCCACTCTTGCTTACTCTAATTCGCTATACCAGGTCAACCCAAAACTTACGAAAAGCGAAACAACTTGTAAGAAAGTACACAAATTTGTGTGGACTTTGTTCATAGTGGACCAATATTTGGAGTGACCCCCTACTTTACTTGGAGTCACTCCTTCTAAAAGTGGAGCCACCCCTACTTCACCTAGAGCTACCGTTCAAATTTATATTTGGCACCACCCTTACTTTACCTGGAGCCACCTCTTACTTTTTGTGGAGCCACCCCTTACTTTACCTGGAGCTAGCCCTCAAAATTACCTCACCTGGAGTCACCCCCTACTTTACCTGAAGCCACCCGAAGTCACCTCTCAAAATTACTTGGTCTACGGTGGATTAAGTCCACACAAAACTTGCTGATAAGAAAGACGGTAAAATGTGAAAGTTCATACGGCGTGTGAACATTACCTATATCAGCCCATGAGGACTTGCCTCTTCGTTATATCAGTGTGGTACGAGACGAAAATGATTTGAGCGGCAGTTTCATTATAAAAAAGGGAAAGGGTCGGTCTTGATGCCACATCTGACCATTCAGAGAATCTTTCGAATTCTGGACCTTTCTCCTGCTTCTGCACATCGCTTTTTCCAGGAGGTTGGCCGTGCTTGACGAACGTCAGCGACGGAGACATCGATAGCAGGCACGTATCGAAGGGGAAGAGGAGTCACGATCTGCCCGCGAGGCTGACTAGGGGAAGAGGTGGACTCTAGAAGTAAACTACCAGTAATGGAATGGAATGGAATGAAATCGAACTTGTAAAATTAGCAAAATGAAGTGGAAAGAAGCAAATTGAAGGAAAACCAATGACAAAATTTAAGCGATTCAAAGAACAACACCAAGTTATCTAATAATTTACTAACTTCGTCTAAATTGAATTATCAGGTTTTAAAGTGGGTACATAATTTTCATAAGCTGGCCTCATACACGAGATAATCAGCAAAAAAGTGATATATATATACAATTTAAAGTGATATTATTGACCCGTTATTTCAAGATTAATATATCTCTGAGTGAGAACTTCAAATTTTATTATAAACCTTTTTTCTCAAAGGGTTTCTCAATTTTCCCTTCTTATTAGCTACTTGAGCCAGATGTTCGCCTTTCTAAGTCAAGTAATGGTGACCCGCCCAAACTAGAGACTCCAAAAGAAATCAGAAGGGAAACTCGACTCGCCGCCCCTGAAATTAATAAGAAAACAAGTGAAAAGTTTCAGATCACTGAATAAACCCTTAGTAGGGCTAGACTAAAAAAGTGGACTATGCCGTACTTGAGGTAAATAGAGTTGGTGAGATTGAATCAAAATATTTCTAAATAGTGAAAATGAAAGAGTTTATGTGAGATCCAAAGTAGATTTGTCTTTATACCAAAATCTTTTTTCCATCCTTTGGAGTTTTCAACCCTTTTCCCCCATCTCCATACAAATGGAAATCTTTTTTCCATCCTTTGAATTTATATGAAAGCAAACAATAATCCTCCGTCCTTCAATCCTTTTCCCACCACCTTTCCCCTTGCCTAACAATTTCCTGTCCATTTCCTCAATTATTAATCAAACCATGGGATTTACGTGAATGAATCAATTTATTGATATTGATATTGATATTGATATTGATATACTATCAAAAAAAGAAGCTACACGAAGTTTCCTTCACTAAATGACCACTTTACCCTTTGTAACTATTAATCAAAACCATCCAAATTCCCCGGAAAAAGGAAGCATGCAAATGGAAACTACGTGAATAAATCAATTTTTTTGATATTGATAAAGCAATACCAAAAAGAGAGGAAACTACACGAAGTTTCGTTGTAAATGACCATTTTACCCTTGGCTTCCTTCCTCGAAAGCCAGTGGCAGTTGCAGCAAAATTTATACTCAAAAGATTTTGCAGGCCGAGCTGCAAAAACAAAACAAAACAAAACAAAAACCCACATCTCCCCGTCTCTTTCTCCGCAAGTCCACACCTCTTTTTTTCTTCCCCTTATTAATCCCCCCATGCCTTGATTCTCTCTCTTCATAATCTAAACCCACTTCATCTCAATTCTCTATATTTCTCTCTCCTAACCAAAATGGCAGCCAATTTCAAGAACCCATCAACGTCAATTTTCGAGGATCAATTACCTTTAATGGCGGAAAAGCTCGGTGGAGAAGGTTTAATTGGAGAGTTATGTAATGGGTTTCGATTATTAATGGACGGTGATAAAGGGGTTATTACTTTTGATAGTTTGAAGAAAAATGCGGGTTTGATGGGTTTACAGGATCTAACAGATGATGATTTAAGGAGTATGATTAAAGAAGGTGATTTTGATGGTGATGGAGCTCTTAGTCAGATGGAATTCTGTGTTATGATGTTTAGAATGAGCCCTGATTTGATGGAACAAGCTGAGGATTTGCTTGATGAAGGTCTTCAAGATCAGGGTTTTCAATTGTTTTTCTAATTTAATTAATTGTATAATAATTTTGTCTAATTTGGCCCTGTTTGTGGCAACTCTGTAATTGATGATGATGATGATTCTTTGCACAATGAATGACTAATTTATATGCTTTATATGCAGTCAATGACATTTCCATGATTCTTGGAATGGTGTTGAAATTTTTACCAGTTTGTCATTGTTATTTTGTTACCCATGTCAATTCAAGATTATAAGGTGATTCAATAAAGTAAGTCTTTATAGTCTATAATTTCGAAAAAAAAAGAGGCATATAGTCTTTGTTCCAAAATCCAATATTTCAAAGATTGAGATTTCGTTACATTTTTTTCGCAAAAACTTGTATAACACTCTCGCACGGTGAAACGGGCTGACTTTCACAAAAATCTAAGGTGACTTATGAATAAAAAGTGAAATTAAGTCATCATAAAAATTACCCGTCATTAGAGCTGGAAAAAACTGACCCGACTCGCCACAGACTCGACCGAAACCCAACTCGAAAAGGTTCAAACCCGAAATGACCTAACCAGTTTTGACCCGAGATCGAAACTCGACCTGAACCCGAAAGTTTTGAGATAACATTTGTCAAACCCATTGGGTAACCCAAAACCGAACCTATTTTAATCCGGTATTCGACCAGTATTTAACCCAACTCATATTTAATCTGATCCAAACCCGACCTAACCGACCCGTTTACCAGAACTACCGTCATATAATGAGACGATTTTATACAACACTTACCACTTCCTTTTTTTTTGGGTTTGGGGGGAGCAGTGGTTTCAACATGAGAGGTCTTGTACAATATTAGTGTACATGATTCTAAAATTTATGGATACCATACCACTAGTCCATGTTAGGGACACACCTAATGAATAGTAGTAAGCTAAAAAACAATTATTTTTCTAAGTTGAATTGTGTAATTTTCTCGTTTGTTTTGCTAATGTTTTCCTTTGTTTATTTCGTGGTGCGGGTTCAAGAAGAAAAATGAATTGAATGAGGACTATCTTATTACCAAGATAGAAGGGGGTAAGAATTAATCATTCATCTGTGAGCGGGTGTACTTATAAACGATTCGCAAATATATTTGGTCAAAATTCCCTCAATAACAAACAAAGTTGAGCATGAGCACTCTGCTCTACAACTCCACTCGACACATTTAGTACTTTAATGAGTTATACTACCTTCAATATAAGTGACTTTTTGAGCTGCTCGAAACCATACTCTCTCAAAGTTAGCTCGATAATCACCAGTTGAACATAAGTACCAATATACGAATTGAACACGAGTAAACAAAAGATGTGGACAAATATAACGATGCTCAGATCGGCTCGACTGGCCATGTGGGCTGAGGCCATGCCATATGACTACATGAGTAATCACAAATCACCAAACTAAGGAGAGGAAGAGCTGTATTAAATGTGTGGCCCAAAAAGGAAAAAGGCCCAAATTTAATAGACCTGCGAGGAAGCGGAGCAGACCCAAAAGCACCCCAAACTCAATTGTCACTGGACTAGGGATTGGAAATTCATGTGAAGCAGTGAAGCCTAGCCATGTACTCCTAAATTTTTCATCAATTTGTGGCCCAGCATGTAGTCGGTAGTCCTAACTCCTAAGTATAGACGTTGATGTACGAGCAAAAAAAAAAAAGTATAGAAGTTGATGTGGAATGAATTCAATTCCAGAACTAGTAACAACTATTCCCTCCGTCTCAAAAAAACCTGAACCTTTGCTTTTTGAAGGTCAAACTTAACAAACTTTGACCATTAATTTATGAAAATATATAAAGATTCACATTATGAAGATACTTTTGTTAGATTCATTTTTATAAGTACTTTCAAAAAATCGTATTGTTATAATTTATATATTCATATAATTGTAGTTATTTACGGTCAAAGTGGTGTCTTGGAGACCGTGAAAAAACAAAAGTTCGGTTTTTTTGAGACGGATGGAGTATCTTATTTGTTTCAAATTCTTCTTCTCATTTGATTTTTTTAAAGATGAATTTTATAATCTTTAATCTTTAATTTGTGAAAAAAATAGTTATAAATTTACAAAATTAAAAATATTTTTAAAATATCTTCTTCTCATTAAACATACTTTCCAAATATAGTAATTTTTTCTTGAGCGAAAAAAAAAATATTTTTAAAATATGTCATTATGTAGTTATAATTATTCATGCTTAGAGTAATGCATTAAAAATAGCGAAAAATCAAATGAAAGAATAATATTTCAATTCAATTTAGATCAACCTTGAAAACCAGCCAATAAATTATATGCGGGTAAAGGAAAATGGGGTATCTTGCTTCAAAGATAAGGGCATAAGTTACTCACCAATCACCATTCACCATTCACCAATGAATTGGAACAGAACCAATGCACGTCTATCGGTCTATGGTCTATTACCTTCAAGTTTTCAACTATGGAGGTTCATGGATTCGGCCCTACTACGAGATCGAAGTCTTTTGCTTACAGCAGGATCGACTTAGCTGAGATCATTCATTTGATTAATGACTAAATAATATCGGAGATTAATCTTCAGTGCAATTTGCATAGCTTAATTATATTTGCTTATATTATATAAAGGACTAGAGGAGATCATCCAAAGTCATGTCATTACATGCGTAGGGCTGCCGTTCCAACAACCTGAAGACCAGTGACCAAACCATATTCATCTCGTCTTTACTTGGATTCACGGTGGACCACATCAGTTCAACTTTGACGCGCGTGTTTTCCTATTGACGCGCCCATTAAAATGAAATGTTCCAATTGTAACTAGGGGGTGAGTAGAAAATCTGGGTACCTTGTATCGGATCGAAATTAGTTTGGAATCGAAATTAATCCAACTGATTTTAATCCCAATTTTCAGTAATAGTAATGTGTACCTATCAATTCCAATTTTTGAGTTTTACATATATAGATCCATCATTTACCACTATGTCATATCCCTCGAGGCTATTAGTGTATATAGTAGATTGTTCACATATATTTCACCAACTAAACTAAGGCTCTGTTTGATTCACCTTAATTTTACTTAAATTCAGTTCAGTTCAGTCCAGTCCAGTTCAGTTCAGTTCATGCGTAACTTTAGCACTCATATATAACTTTTTATTCCGAAATAATTTCATGATGATAATTATGTCATCGGAAAGATCTCAAAGCATACTTTCAAATGAGTCCAATATTGACTATGTTTGGACAAATTTTAAATAGTTAACGGTCAAGTTTAAAAACTCAATTCAGTTCAGATCAGTTCAGTTCAGTTCAGACCAGTTTTATCCAGGTGAATCAAACGAAGCCTAATTAACATCCGGAGTATTACTCAATGTCTTAGACAAATATTTATATAAGTCAGTGTGAAAACACTAAAATGAGTATCTGTTAGTTTCTTTTTATTGATATCTTCTTTTTTGTTATCATTTTCAAACCCTATTCTATTAGTTAGTGATGACCAAATATTTGGTGGCACCTATAGCATCACTCTAATGTAATAATTATGTAAAACCACGAAACAAGAGTACAAATCTGCCTATCTTTCTGTTACAAAAAACCATCGATTGGGCATCTTGAAGTCCCATTAATTTTAAAATATAGCTTCGATGATTTCTTCATTTGGATTTAAATATGTTGCTCTGTTATGATTAATATATTTGCGTTGTATTTATCTGCTTAACTAAATTGTATTAAGGCTGTCTAAGTGTCTATATACACTCCCCCGCCCCCCCCCTCCCCTCTTTTCTCCATTTGATAGAAATCTATGTACATGCACCTCATATACAGAAATGTGACTAATTATATGTTTATTTTAAAGAAAAGTTCAGTCAATCGGCTACAGAGACAACAGAGTAGCTGAAAGCCTGATTCAACATGCTAATTATAAACATAAACTATGTGAGAATATGTTAATCAAAAGTGTCAACTTTGTATTGGTTTCCTCGACAAATTATGCATTACCTTAAACATACAAATTAAAGCAAATGGTAATGGCTCATTGGCTATCACTAACCTAATAATTCTACCTTTCCAATAAAACACAACAGGCTGCATTCTTTCTCTCCACTACACTTATATTATAGTTGACGTATAAAATGGTCATGGATGTTAAGAAATAATCTTGGAAAGATTCCAGCAAGGCTAAGCAGTGGAAAGAAAATGATAAGAAAGACCCGCCAAATGTGGATTCTAAAGTTGGGCACCCAGTATCCTATCAAAAAAAAAAAAAAAAAAAAAAAAAAAAGTTGGGCACCCAGTAAAAATTAGAAATGTGGCTTCTAAAGTTCTAACCGATGATGTGGACGTCCTTTTCAGAACAACGGTCGCAACCAAGGCAGACATAGTTAGTGCCCGATCTAAACATATACATATAAAACACATAATTACATGTCTAATTGTCCTTAAGCATGTCCTACGTACTATTAATTACCACACCGCAATCTTTGTCCTCCACAATATGCATGGTACTCCTAGATCCGCCAGATATGGATTCTAAAGTTGGTGCACCCAATACTAGTTTTTTTTTAACGATAAAATGAAAACATAAAAACTCGTATGAGTCGGCCATAAGGTGAGGCCCTGTCTAACAAACATAAAGTCATGTTTATGTAATGTTGGCATGGGCGAACTTATGTTGTGCAATGAGTGGATCATTTGTACCACCATTTTTTATTTTTTTGCCTTTTTAATGTACAACTTTTCCTATTTTTGTAGAATTTTTTAGTTTTTTTTTTATTCTTATTGGACCCCCATTCTATAATTTTTACCCTTATTCTCAAATTTGCACCCTTATTCTTAATTCTCAAAGTGATAAAATTATGATACATGAATATAATTAAATTTGTTTTCTTTTCTAGTATACTCTAGGAGGAAATAATAATTTGATTTTCTAGCTTGGAAAAGAAGTGACGGTGAATGGTATGATGAAGAATGTAAGCGTGACAACATGATAGCATCATTACAAATTCAATCCAACTACGCTAAGCCGCAATCACGACGTCGTTTGTGGACTTACCATTAATGGTGGAACTAATTCACTAATGACGAAATCAGCTCAACTAATTGAAAGCGCCCACTATAAATATCTGCCCCTCTCTCAACGTCAACGGCACCATAACTTCATACAACAAGAGAGAGAAAGAAAACAACAACTACTACTTCAAACGACTACAATGGCGACCAAAGTGTATATTGTGTAAGCTTTTCTCTCTCCTCAATTATTTTTTTTCTGTCAAATTGTTGCCGTATAGTACTTTAGAATATCATTTTACTCTTGATCGTACTGTTAATTCGATACTATATGAATTATTTGATTGATCGTTAATTTGATATTCAATTTTGAGAATTGTTTTATTCTTGAAATTGATTGATTGTGAATTGCACTATTTAGGTTTCATTTGTCTTGTTTGTTACTGGAGAATAATGGTGCTAAATCATGATTAATTAGGAGTTACAGTTAAAATTGAAATTCCGTATTCTCGGTGTTTAATTGTCGCTAAAATGTTGAGTAACCTAAAACAGAAATTAGTTAAAAGGAATTATGATTTGGTTGAATAACTCCTGAATTGAATGAGTAAATTGCTTTTTTGAGATTTGTTTGGTCAAAGCATTCTAGTCAAATCAAACTGTAAAGTTGCATAAAAACACATTTGACTTTCACTATTTGTGATTTGATTGAATAGCCTAAGCCTTGATTTTTACTTAGCTAGTCCTTAATAATCTTTGCTTAAGATCTGATTCTGTTTGTTGCGTCAAGACAGCCTACAGAGCTGCTGGAATTGCAGCAGGCTTTTCACCAGGGGAAGCATATTGCCACCATCACAAAGAAGCTAAAAGGAGGTGCTTGATGAATCCCAGAGATACAATACATATTGGATCATACACTTCACAGACATACATGCCAGCATTCTTACACTATTGGTTTTGTTTCCTCTTTTCAGTTTTTTAGTTTTCATGAGCTTTGTTGCTCAAAATATGTTCTGTTTTTTTTAAATTCAATCATAAGGAGTGCTTATCTGTTTGTATTTTATTTAAATTAGTGCTTAATTCTGCTTTATTTATTGCTAAGATAAATAAATCATTTTCTTTCCCCAAGCTGCAAATTGTTTGGATGCATTATACTTATAAGAGTAAACTACCCTTTCCAAGCATTTGAAACTGAAGGTACCTTTGTAATTGTATGTACTATCTATAGTATCTACAGTTTGTCCAACTTCAGAAAACCAAAAATAAAATCTGTAATTTTGTTTCAAAACTAGGGAAAAGGCGGGTACTCCCAAGAGTTCAGAGTTATATTCCTTGGCCCCTTGGCCAAAACTTCCAATACCGAAAACTTATACATGCATCTATAAATGACTTCAGGTCTCTCTGTGATACCTCCAAAAATCCTGTGGGTAGTTGCGATTTGCAAGTTTTTAATTTTGAAAAAATATTATTTCATTATAGAAATTTTATTGGAGCTGATTTTTATTTCAATAATTTTCTAAATTTTCGATACTAATAATAGAAAAGCAAAAACCAAAAAATATGGTTTCTAAAATTGGTTTTGAGTTTCCACAAAAAATGAAAACTAAAATTAAAAAAGTTCGTCTTGTGTGGACTTAGTCTACCGTAGACCAAAGGGTGAATCAAGGATATAGTCCAAATATTTTAGGGATATGAGAAGTATTTTTTAAAATATTTGATCTTTGGTCCACGGTGAACTAAGTCCACACAAGATATTGTAAAATTAAAAAACCATCCCAAACACCAAGAGGCCCTAGATTTTGGAAGTTAGGGTCTGTTCTCCCCCAACTGAAAAACGTTTATATTTATTACTGAAAATTTATTTTTGTTGAACTTTATTTAACTTTGTTGAACTTTGTTTATTTTTGTTGAAACTTGTTGATTCAAGTGTTTTTTATAACTAGTTTGTATATTGGTTTGTTTAACTTTGTTGAACTTTATTTAACTTTATTTAACTTTGCTGAAGTTTATTGAAGTTTGCTGAAGTTTGTTGAAGTTTGCTGAAATAAACAGAAATAAGTAGAAATAAGTTGCGGAAAACAGACCCTTAGTAATATGAATTTTTAAATGAACGAGTCAAAAGCTACAGGCCCAAGTGTCGATTGAACTTGTGCGGTGTTAGGTTGGGGCCCTATCTCTTATCCATATATTTAACATGAAAGAGAAATTCCAAATGAAACCCATCATTTTGGAGGCCCCATTTTTGCACCTGTTGCATTAACTTGGGCTAGATTGGGCGGCTTCTGGCAAATGATAAGTAAAAAAGTATTGTTGGGTGGGTTAGTCAATTATCATGATTCCTTGATCCTTAAGCTTTAAAACAAGCCCACAGTCCAGAATCATGCACCGGGACACGCCAAACCTCTAAAAACAGTACACCAAATACAACAATCACAACACACAAGACGATCTCACCGTGAGATGATCTTTATATTTTGTAGAAAAAGTATTGCTTTTGAACTGAAAAATTATCAAAAGAATATTACATTTAAAATAAAAAGGATTACTTTTGACTCACCATAAAACGCTCTTACACAAGACCTATTGGGTTATTGTCAGCGTAATGTGTCAATATCACCCTCGCTAGAAATATTTATTCAATGATCTTACTCAGAGTATCCAACAAATAAAGAACAAGTCTTGTGTATGCGAGACCAACTCATAGAAAAATAGGGTAACCATTTAGAAATATAAGAGTCACTTACTATGAGCTCTGATTTTTATTCCACTAAAAAGTGATCCTTAACTTAACAAAAATTATGGTAACACGGTCTATAAATTTTAGTATATTGTATGAACTTTGAATTATGAATAAGAAAAAATAATTCAAGGCAGTGTTTAGGAGGAAGATGTATCATATATACTGAATTTGAGATTTGTCAATAAACGTAGCAGCATCAAATGCTGTGACATATCACAAGACAATACAACTTTTTCCAGCATTTGACAACCTTTAGTAAGATGCTTTCCTTTTGTTTTCAATTGTGATTCTTATTATTTCTCATCAGTAAAAAGCTAACCATTACGTAAGAAGAAGAGAAGAAAGAAAAAGATAAACCTTTTCAATAATCCATTATATAAAATACTTACGCATACTTGATTATTGATCACATCGTGTTGATCCCAATGCCTATGCTAATTAAGCTATATAGATCATCATATAGCATGCCATAGTTCATATTTGTCTTCATCAATGGCCTTGAAGGGCTAAAAAAATAAGAGCAAAGAAAAAGAGTGAGTATTATTGTAAAGGGGCTAAAGATAGATTCAGGGATACACCAATCAAGTAGGTTAGGGTTTCTTTTTATTATATATAGTACGGTACAATGATGTATGCAGGATATTTTAATTTAAATAATTATTATTACTTGCTCATAAAAAAATTCAAAATGAACTTTATAATCATTTGTCATTTATCCCAAAGGATTCTTCAAGTTCAAGCCTTTTTCTTTTCAAGTATGTAAATTTGATTATTCTCTTATTCTATGACCCACTTTATTATAACTGTACTAATTTTTCTTTGGAGCTGAGTTCTTATTCTCTTATGTGCTCTAGCAACTGACCAGTTGTCCAAATGAGACAGAAAGTAGAGGAAAAGAAAATTAAATCAAGGAATAATAAACGATAAGCTTAGCAAATTATATTAATTGAGTTGATTTGCATGTTATTGTATTCACATTCATCTATTCATTTACTGTTGTTGTCTCTTAATCAGCTAGATTGAATCTGGGAATTTAGCTAAAAGTCACTCGATATGCATTTCTATCAAGTATACTTTCTTGGACATATCTGTGAAGTAATCATGCATGCTTTCTTTTCAAGTAGTATTCTTTTACCCTACTAATACTTGTTTTCCCTCGAAGATAAAAACATTTGCCAATACTTAAGTTTGTATGCCAAGCATTCTATTATTACCCTACTATATATCTCATCTTTAAACGGAGAGAATAAGTATTCTCATAATTACATGGACATCGATCATTGTCATCTATCTATTTGTCGCAATCTTACAATGGATAATGTATAAGCAAACATATACTGTAGTCGGGGCCGCCTTAGGGGTGGTTAGTGTAAATGTGTAGTGGTAAAGGAGAAATACGACGATACATGCATTTACAATAATATTAGCCCTCGAGACAGTGAATTTTCAAAAGAAAAACTAAAGTTGGAAGCGTTTTTGGTACAAATGGAGGACAAGTTCATCACAAAGCCAAGAATTACATACAAATTACTACGCAAGGGAAAGAAAGTCCGTTAAGATATTGGAAGACTAGATATGATTATATGAAGCACCCAACAGAGGAGAACTAATCTGAGCTCAAGTTGGTTTCTTTTAGTAATTTTTCAAACTTTTTAGGTTTGAGCTTATGAAAATACCCCTAATAATGTTACTGAAACATACCAAGTCTTATGGTTTCCATAAATTAATTAGAAGAAAACAAATCATCAATATAGTGCTCGTGCTAGTTTAAAACATATGATATATGCATGTATATTTGGCATGTTGCTCAAATACATTGAGATAATGGAACTTACATGTTTAACTTATCTTGGTTAATTACCATATGCAAGGAGTTGGTTGGTAAGGTTAGACCAGACAAAATTTTCATATAACTGAATGCAATTAAATATGTACGTAATTCCTTACCATTGTACTAACAAAACATGGTACATTTTATGTCAACCTTTTTTTGACTAAGTGATACACTTGTATATCAACTAAATTTTGTTAGTTTATCCTTCCAAGCATATAAGTCCATAAAACTCCACATCAGTTCACATAGACACTTAAACTAGAACTAAAAAGATGTAAAAGTCAACCTAAAAACTTGTAAAACTCCTAAACATACCCTATATTCTATAAAACTAAGAGTACATGTCCCACTAAGGAGACCTCTCCTTGTTTTCTTAAGTTGCTCCAATTGAAACACCTTCCAATGGACGCTCCTCAATGTGACCATTCGACGAAAAGCAGAAAGCAAAGCTGATGGGCTCCTGCTACACCAACAACACTCCCCCCCTCTCTTATTTGTATCAACAAAAATAATACAAATGCTATTACTATAAATAAATCCCTAAAAGCAGGAGATATGGACCCCTCTCTGACTTCCACTAACATATTCTCCATGATCACATAAACAAATCTAAAAGTTAGATTTCCAATCCAATGACATCCCCCACATTCTCTTACTGTCTTTCTCTCTCTTCCCTGTTCTTGAATTCAATTATTCCACCCCATCACCCTCTCTCTAATCTCTAATCTCTACCTTTAAACATAGATGTATTGTAATGTTGCCAAGTACTCTATATACTTACATACACTTATTTGGAAATCAATGACGACGGATCATACTGAATCACATTAAATTAGCGGAAATCAGTAGAAAGAACACACCCTTTATTATGAAGGCTAACAAAGGTTGTTCCCATACATTACACGAGTATTACTTTCACAAATCTTAGATATGCAGTAGGTTTCAATTATTCTATCTATTACCCTCTTCCCAAACTCTACTCTCTACCCTCTTCTCTCGTATTTAGACGTAAATGTATTATAATGTTGCCAGATACTTCATATACTTACACTCAATGAAAATGATGGACACGATTTTACTAAATTATCGAATCAAATAAGTGAGAATCGATAAAAAGAACATGTCCTTTTATTATAAAGACGCTATTAACAGAGGTTGTTCCTAAACATTGTAAGACTTTCACAAATCTTAGATATGGATCAGAGTAGTTAGATTTTACTAGATCATACAAATTGTATCCATCGTCGACGTCAATATTTAATAAGCATCTCATCAAAAGAATATAAAATTAAATAAAAGTAAGTAGAAGTAATATGTAAGGCATAATACGGAACTTGGTGACTTTGATATAGATCGACAAAGACATGAATAACTTGATCTTATTCTTTGTAATATAAATGCAGGAAACAATGAATCTTATCTATGATTGAACTAATTGAGTGAGGATTTTAGCACTCCATGACTTGTTATTTCATCATGAAAACTCTCAATAAAGCAATAACAATGAGATCAATGGAGTGCTAATATCTTCATCCAACCTAAGTTTAGCTCTATAATCTGCGTGTGACTACTTTTTCCTAACATGGTTTTTTTTGTTTGTGAAATGGTAGCCAACCCTAACACTAGCTAGCTAGCTACAATAATAATAATTAACAATCATAATCTTGCAACAATTATTACAAATCAAGAAGATGATGAGTACTTTCCCTTAGCTTGCTTGGCCAGCTTCTTATTATTGGTCCCATGAATTCCTTTTTTTCCTTGGCTGTGTGGCTGTCCAAACTGGTCCATCCCTTCCTTTGGCTATCAATTGGATTGAAAGCCATATTCCATTCTTTTCATATTCACAATTTTTTTCCCCTCCATTTGCCTCTTCGATGTCCTTGCTAGTACTACACACATAGCTAAAATCATATGGCTGCATTTTCATAACGTCATTGCACCTTCTTTTTCATCCTTTTCGATCCTCGATCGATCAATCTTTTCAATCGTTTCGAGCTCTCGCTTTCAACTTTGTCTGGGAGGATTCCATTGATAAAGATATACCCTAAATTGTTTTTTTCCTTATCATCGCATCAATATCAGAATCAGTTCTCCAATAAGCCGAGCCGATTTCCATTTCATTGATCTCTTCTCCTAGCTTAGCCCCCTTATCTAAAAGTCCCTCCAAATGTCGGAGTCCAAAAATCTACAGTTGTTTCATGTGTTACAGGAAAGGTGCTAGAAACCGGTACCAAGCACAAACCTCGGCTCCTTAGATCTTTTTTTGGTCCATCTGGATCAGTCTTATTTGCCTTATCGTTACTCTACATTAAGGTTGATGAATGTCACATAACATTACATTAAGCAATGCTAATAAGTAATAACTTTCAAAAACTATGGTAGTAAAAGAAATCGAATATATACCGGTTGTTGGTGTTGTTGATAGGTGGCTCCACTCTTCAAGTATGGGGTGCTTAAAACCTGTCATACATCCCAACAATACAAAATCTTTACATCAGAATGAGTTGACGATTCTTACTTTCTTTTTTTGTAACTGTTATTTACATTCTTAAATTAACCTCTTCCGGTCCACATACACTTTATGAGTGGGAGTGAATTGAAACAACAACATCAACAACAACAACAACTACTAATACTACTAAGACGAGTGTAATCCCGTCTCAAGAAGGTTTTGAGAAGATCAAGTTGTATCGTATGTATGTAGTTTTACTCCTCACATGTACTCAGATGTAAGAAGCTATTCTTAAAGCACAAATAATATCATGTTCCTTGTTTTGTTATCAATTGATAATACCCTTGTAGCTAGAGAGTAATTGCCTTATGTAACTTTTTACAGTCACCAAATTCATTCTTGGCAAAAATCTTTGCAGAAACGTTAATTACAATATAAGACATTATCTTTTAATTAAACAGGATTATTACCATTTATTAAAGTGACTTATTCTAATGATCTAAAGAGAACTTACACTGACTTGTTCATGGAGAAACTTGATGTACTCAATGGCTTCTGAAAGGACTGATGCTGTATCTGTCTGAAAAAGGAAGAGAAGAGAAAAAAGAAATACCATGATTTATACAGCCAGGGACCAATAAAACCAGTGCACTCAAAAAAGAAAAAAGAGAGGAAAAAAAAAACCTAAAGGTAAAGCTTTTTGTGACCAAAATTCAGAAACAAGAATGACATTTGATGCATGATCAAGCAATATACCATGCTCAATCAGCTCTTTTGTTAAAAGTGAAAAATATAAATTAAAAGACATAAGAAAAATAGCTAAAACTAAAGCTGAATTTTGGGACAGGAAGAATTCAGAACCACACATGATCATATATATTTTTCTTTTTTTTGTTGTTACCTTTCCGAAAGGCGAAACTAATTGTTGGAGCGCAGTGATTCTGTCCCCCATCTTCTCTTTTCTCACCTGGTAAAAAGATTATTTTTCACACAATATCAATCAATATCAATCTTATCCATATCAGCTATCTGTTCAAACAACTTGAATTCTGCTTTAGTTTTACTATACTAGTACTGTTTAAGTACTATTATATATACTGTACTATGTATGTACATCAAAGAAAACCTTACCTTAAATGGTGGCAAAGTCGATGATGCAGGTTCATTCCTCGCCCTTTTGTTGTTGTTGTTGTTGCTGTTGTTGTTTTCTGGACCACTCTTCTTCGCTGTCGAGCTCGTATCCCTCACCTCCTGTAATGTATTCTACAGAAAAACTTAAAAGTACATTCAATATATATACACAAAAACTTGTTCGGTAAACCGTACCCTAATCAGTTTTGTTGTTTGGTATTGTACTTTAGTAAGTTTCACCTTTGGTTTTTCTTCAAACGTTGGCATAGGCAGCTGTGTTTGCAGCGATGAGAAGAAGCTAGGCCTAACATCAACCATGCTAGCTCCTGGTGTAGACGCATTATTCCAATAAGGCGCGTTGTTGGTAAAGTGGAGCTGTTGTTGCTGCTGTTGTTGTTGCTGCTGCTGTTGCTGTTTAGGCGAAGAGGATCGGAGAAATTGAGGAACTTTAGCCCATGACGTAGCCAATTGCGACTGATGATCGCTCGAATTTACAGCCCCCATCCCAAAGTAATTCTGTTGGTAACCGTTGTTGTTAGCACTGCTAGCACCACCAGTGGCATAATTATTGATTGTTGGTGTTGTTTGCTGTTGTTGATGCTGATGGTTTTGTTGATCAGAACTTATAAACCCTTGTAGAATACTAGATGGGCTACCATAAACTGATGAGGATGATGATGAGTCAAGTTGAAAGCTCGTCGGGGTTAATCCCTGGCAAGTGACTGTGCTCTCCATGGAGCTACAGCTTGGTGAAAACTGAGACTGATCAAGGGAAAAACCTCGCCCTATTTGTTTGAATTCTGAGGAATGATGATGATCTTCGTTGCTCGGAAACAACTTATTATCTCTACTACTCCACTGCGAACCAAACATGGCTCCGCCACCACTAGTGTCCTGCTGAAAATTAGTGTTCAATTCCGTGCCCTCTTGTAGCATGGACCTGAAGCTGTTTTCCGCCTTTTCCGGATTCCTACTGGACCAAAAATTAAACACTTTTTATTCATAACTAGTCAATACATACTGTTTGTAAACACAAATTTCGAATCTGAAAATAAGTACTTACAGTATAGGCGGCTGGTTCCAATCCATAGCCTGTGTAGACAGGCCAAGGCTAACCAGCAGAGAGGACTCGTCCATCTTGGTGTTCTGGAAGCTGGGGGAGGATTCAGCTGGTGGGACAGGGTCCACTGTTGTGGACCCTGCTGTCAACCACCCGTATCCACCACCACCCCTGCTATTAGCAAGGGTGGTGGTTGAGGATGTAGAGGAGGAGCCACCACCACCACCACCACCACCAGTAGTGTCGAACCTAGTCCTAGTAGCTGATGAAGAGTCCCACCAATTAGGTCCTCCACAATAGTTCTCTGCCATATGTAGTAGTTGTATGGCCCTTGGTTTCGCTATCTTGTATGGAATTTCTCTCTCTGCTTGAGCTTAGCTAGCTAGGTTGGGTTTGTTGCTTAGGTTTTTGGGGGTGGTGTATGTTGATAAAAATGAAATGATGAAAACGGTTCGCTACATCTGACCACATATTTATATTGCCGACTTTATACCCTCTGGAGGGTGAGTCTGAGTGTACGATAGAAAGCAAAGAGGGATGTGGTTGACATTTCTAGGACGGGTTTTTGTTCTTTTGGGAGGAGGTTGATGATCAAAGACAGAGACTAAAGGACACCACATTTTTCAAACTTTTGCAAAAGAAAAACAAATCATATCCTAGTATTAATTAACCTTTACGTTTTAGCCCAATTTTACGACTAAGGGTATTCACCGTCGACCACAATGACTATTCTCACGTGCTGACTTGTAGGCACTTCAAAGGGTGGGAGACCTGGCCAAAAAATTTTTAACTGCTTCATACCCAAGACGAGATTCAAACCCTCGACCTTGGTTAAGGATAGATGAGTCTCTACCACTCAATCACAACTCCTTTATTCGCAACCAAATTTTCTTCTTGTTGTAGATAAATAAATCAGGGTCCGTGGGAATAATACTTTGTTTAATTTATCGACTGCTTAATTAAGCGTATGTATGTACGTGTACTGTGATCATTCCATCCAATAAAAAGGTGCACGCACGAATTAAGAGGTGCTTTTTCAGTTTTCCGTCATTGGAATGAGATCTGTGCTTTAACACTAGCTAGAGCGGTTATGCTATATGAATTTGTGTTAAAGGGTCCGTTCAGGTTGCTAATCATGAGGTACTGAATTCAGCAAATTAGAATCTGCCTTCTGCAAAGTTGTCATCCCTGTTTCTTTCTTTGGCTAATTTTGGATTATGTGTTGAGTTAACAAATACGTAATACTCATTACACACATTCTTGCATGATTATATTGCACGACGGAGTATGATAGTAGAAATTTTTATTCTGGGTGTCTGACATCTGCTAGTATATATATATACTCGTAATAGAGTACTAAGGTACTGTCTGTGTTTTCTGTTCTTACTTTGGCACTTTGAAAGTTTGGATTGCAGTAGTTTCAATTCGGAAAATGTTTCGACTTAATGTCCTTCATTAAAAGTACTAATTTAAAAGTTACACACGCGCACACATAAACACAAAATTAGTATAACACCAACTTTTTTTTTTCTTATTTTTCCCCTTACTTTTTCTTTTGGTCGAAATAATGCATCAGTATCATATCATTACGTGACAAAAGATTTACATAAACCCTCATTCTCATAGGAATCACACTTACATTTTGCCTTGATCATAAACGGAGTACAATGTTAGAAAATTTTACATCAACTACCTGTGACGGTCAGCTGAATTCGTAGTTTTTTTTTCTACGAATATTCGTAATACTTTGTATATTTTTCATCATTCCCACCCCGTGTAAAGAGTTAAAGATTCTTACACATTAAGAAAATAATATGTTGTGTTGATCGTTGAATGTGCTATTTAGTATAATTTAGTTTTTTAATTTTTTTTATTTTTTGAGGTGAGTTGTGGATATGGTTAATCATAAAACTTATTGATGATACATACTCTGATATACTGAATCATAAAATGATGTTGCTCTCATGTGCTCGTCTGGTTCTGACAAAAAGGAAATTCTGGGTTTCCTTGGTAATGCAAGTGGCCAGTATTCCAAAACAGCTAACTGATCTTCTTCTCGTCTGCAAGAATAATTTGTTTAGGTGGCTATGCTGCCAATATATTAGTTGCCTTTTATTTTCTTTTTCACAGTAAGATTAGAATGGTCATGCTGTGGCTAATTGGGTGTATAACAATATGTCACAGACTCCGTATTTATCCCTGTATTTGATATTTTTTTTGCTAGTAAAAAAGAGAGTGCAAGTGAATGTCAATCGAGGCACCCCCGTATTTGATATAGTGACCTATAGTCTACACTAAGTTATGTAAATGATAAGCTTGTGCGTACATCAATTAAAGTATTGAACTAAATTGAACTGAACTAAAATAAATGTTCTAAATTGACTTTAGAAGGTTGATATTGGCTACTTGATTGAACTTCCTTCTTAATTACATCATCATCCACCTCTCACCATGGAGTAAAGTCCTACACAATCCAACATAGTGCTAAAGTGTTGATGTTTTGCAGCGATATAGTTAATGGGGATCACTAATCTGGTCAATTGCTTCCTTTTCGAGTTTGATAAGATGTGTAGGTTGTCCAGTATTCCTTGGCTCCTAATTGCCTACAAGTTGAATTTTGTTTGAGGTGGCATCAAGAGGTTAGGTCTTCTTAAGGAATCCTTTACTCCAAGTCTCTAATAACAAAGGCAAAGTTGCATTTGAGACGTTTTGGAGGGAAATACTTGTATAGAGGATGGTAATACACATATAAATGATTTCTACTAAAGTCTATGTGGGGTTGGGGCCTGGGTGGTGGTGGCGGTAGCAAGAGGAGGAGGGGAGAGAGCAAATGTGTCGGGGTGGGGGCTGTCTAGAAAAAAAATTGTCTATTTGATGGGTAGTTTACCAGTGTAAAAAAGTACTCATTGTACACCTGGGTGGACTATCAATTGGGTAGATTAAGCATTATTCAACTGTCTAATGGGATAAAAAAAGTTACTTTACCTAGAGGGTAGATTACCCAGGAGATGTGTAAAATGTTACTCATTGGCTACTTTTTAGTATTTTTTTTTTTAAATTGAAAATTATTTATTAAAATTTCAATACTCTACCTGTTTTATAGTCCACATCACATGATAGTCTACCCACCGGATAAACTATGCTCGGTCAAGTACTTATATAACGATCAGACTTTTTTAGGTGGGGATTACCTACAATTTCTACCGAGGTGTTAATTCCTACGTTAAATGACCCCTACCTGAGACGACCAAATCGAGGTCAATTCATTTCTAATTAGTTAGTTTGCCAGATTGCTCTGTAATAAGTAGTGCTCTGCTACATTATTCACAATTGTAAGGTGTAACGGCTAACGCATAGTATTATTGAGCCGATCAGAGCCATCATTCAGGTACATTCTCTCGACATTTCCCCCTCTATTTCCTTTTACAGCTAACCAGGATTTTCATATCTTATCTGGTAGGTAGCAAATATGGACATGTCCCGCGTCCTATAAGGGAAATAGTAAAGTACCAACTCAAACTCTTCTCTTTTTTTTCCTACTAAAAACACACACAATTTAAGTGATGGTCCATCCTAAAATTAATTTACAAAAAAAGAGTCGCACACTTAACTTATATATTGGTGTTTTTCCTTCAAAAATTTCGATGTATATACTTCGTATAATGTCCATTATTTGATTTTGATCAGGAAATTCATTATGTACGTTTAATTAGGACATGTGAGGTGTCTCAAATCAATATAAACAATGAGGGATTTGTATTTGGAAAGCTGAATCAGAAAGAGATGAAAAAAAGGCGGCAAGATAGCATTAGGAGGTATCGTCAGATCGTCACAATGGCTGTCACATACATGATGATACAAATTCTTGGATCTTAGTTAGCAATAATAGCAACACAAGTATAAGACTATAAGTAAGTTGGTTGAATTAAAAAAATGTCAAACAAAATGGGGTGGGCTGAGTGTTTGAATTCTGACAAGAAGTCAACGAGTGGTGTATGAGACGGAGGCCCACACGGCGCACGCGTGTGAGACCTCTCCTGGTGTTTGGATTTCTCAGAGTCAGAGCCCCGACAGCGGCTTCTTATTCTTTCACCCCCCATCATTACATTCCACTAACGCAATTTAGTCTGAAGATTTTTTTTAAACGTTTTCCTCATCCTCTCCTTAACTAATTTGTCTAAATCAATCAACGCATCACAACAAGATATTTATTTTTATGGCTATGTTTGTTGTTGAAGGGTGAATGATAGGGAGATAATGAGGGAGAGAGTGTGTGTGTTCATATGTAATGTAGGGGATGGAGAAATAAAGAGATGACACCACCCATCAATTCTTCGTTTCAGTTGGACAGTAACCCAACTCCCCCAGACCCCCACTCATGTTCTAGATTTGCCAATAAGTTCCTATTATAAGAGATTCCAATTTTTGGAAAAAATAAAGATTCCAAAATTATGATGATGGGCTAAAATAAGGTTAGGCTTCATTCACACATGTTTTCTTTCCTTTCCACTTATATATTCAATCAGTAATTGAGTACATCCAATACAATATTGTTCAATTCAATTAATCTGTTTCGATCTATTACAACACTGGAAAACCTGCATTCATTGTCGCTCAGTTTATTTATGAGAAGAAAAAAAACACCCAATAGTATTCAGTTCAGTTTATTAGTGTTCAATTCATCAATTCATCCTAGTGAAAAAGAAAAAAGCACCCGTAAATTATTCTACAACATTCGAATATACAACTTTGTTGTGACTGAATACGTAGTGTAGATAGGTTGTTTTTTCTACTAATGACAACCTTTGCTTTGCTATAACCTCTCTAACATGGTTTGTAAAGAGAAAGATGCAAGTTATAAGTGACTGAAATATATATCGTTCAGTTGAGGGTGTAAGCTATTCGCTGACATCTTCTTTAATTTATTGCTAGATCATCTAAGGAAAAAAAAAGCTATTCACCTAAAACATGCTTAGCTTGGAACGAATAATAATGTGATTCGTGATTAAGTGACTTCATAAAAGTCATGACAATAATACCACCTTCAATTATAAACTTAAAGGCAATGAGCCTCCAACCATCAACCTTAAAGTTAGAGGCGTGACAACTCTACCCATTAAACTCCTTACATTTGCTCAATTAAAATTTTCTTTGTAAATCCTTCTATACTTAGAATTTTTTATTTTTAATTTTGTCTCAAATTCCTCATACCATATATTCTTAACCTTTTTAGATAATTACTAAAAAAATAAATTTAGAAACGATAATGACCTCAATCAAATTGCGAGGTCTTATCTTATCGCGGCCTCACATGAGATTTTGTGATCAACATAATTGTATGTTGGGAACTTGCAATTAAATTTTCACCAAAAAAAAAAAAAAACTTGCAATTAAATTGAAATTTTGAATTTGACCCAAATTTATTATTTGGGGAACATATGAATTTGGAATTGGCACTATGGGATGAATTTGACAAAAACAAAAATAAGGTTTTTTTTTTTTTTGATGGAACAAAAATAAGAATTCAAATTCTCCCTTCACACATGTAATTTTCAAATCTAAAGCCCAACTTGAAAATATCTATCTCCTGCCATCTCTTTTCCTCTAAAATTTAATCTCTTCTCCCACCTTTCACTTGCCCGACTCTCTCTCTTCTCCTACCTCTGAACTTGTCGATTCCCACTTATTTTAATTGGGAAGATTTGGGTTTGGGTATAAATCTGGGGTCTAAAACCCAGAGGTAAAATGAAGATGGAAAAACATGATGTGATGTCATCATGTAGTAGGCATGAGGTGCATAAGGTGACAAAAGAGAAGACCAAATCAGTCTAATAATACTAAAGGGGACATTGTAGGACCTTCACTCATATGTGTTTATTGAATATTTGATCGAGTAGCGAAAAGGCCGGGTCGAGAACGTACGAGCCAATTTAACGGGACAGCAAGCTTATTGGGCACACGAGGAATGACTATCAAAAGTTAGTACAGTATAACATCAAATTACTCAAAGTCCCACGAACAAGGTGGGGGCATAACTCATCACTTCTTCAAACCGGTAATGAACATTTTGTTTTTGAAACATTCCCTTTCGTAATTACTGCAGAGGAGCCGTTGGCCGTTTGAATCGATTTTTGAAACCGACGTCATCCTTATTTATAGAGGTAGTCTCACGTTGAGGTTATCTCTTACAAGACTTATTGTTATATAAATACCATAATTATTTTACTCTGTGTCTCGCTTTGTGATATCCAAACAATAATTAAAGCACTGATTTTGTAGACATCTATCCCAATAGTCAATGACATATAGGTAGGTATAGTGCTAAATTGCTGACATACATAGAGCCGCCTGTGTCAGTATCTGAGGGTTAGGTTTACTATCTTTTCTTAAAAAAGAAAAAAAAAAAAAAAAAAAAAAAGAGTAGATATCCACAACCACAAGCTAATTAAACATTAATATACCAAACATGAAGCTAGCTTAACAATTGGATAATTGATGGAAGTTGTTTTAAAATGGACGGAAAACAGGAAATGAGTAGCCTTCTTAAGTTCTTATTAGTTATTAGGCAGACCCCTGCGTGCTTAATTATTGATGTTGATTGATTCCCTTCACTGTTCTGGTCCACTCGTTTGCTCATGTCACCAAGTCAAAATTTAATAATTTTTTTTATTGCACAAGTCAATTTACATGAATTTGGAGTTTGACTCATCCTATTTGCTGACGTTGGAAAATATGTTTCAGATGAGAGTCAATTAATGTCAATCATTAGCTCTCCATTTCTAGTAATTAGTCCAAATATTTCTTAATTTTTTTAATTAAAAATTAAATCTCGATTACCTTTTCATTGGAATATTGAATTCGCCAAAATTCTCCATCATGAGGGCTTTAGCTAATATTATTACAAAGAGAGGTAGACGAGATTAAAAGACAACAAAAAAACAATTAACAATAGATAATTTTCTTTGACATAAAACATTTTATATATTCAATTTTATCTCTTATCTTCACACAAATTATGATTTTTTTTTAAAAAAAGCTAGATTCACAAAAGCTATATATATGAACGATACATGAGGCCAAAATTTAATAAAAATGTCGGTGTGAAAGAAGGGGATATAATACATTGTAAGCTAATTATTTGTGTTTATCTATCATCTTCATCAATTCATCTAACAAAGGAAAAATTATTAGGAAGAAAAAGTGAAGAAAACAAACATGCTTTACGCCAGTGCTCCACCAAGATCCATATTTTATCCCTAGAAATCCAACTAGGAATTCCATTGTTTCGAACTGGACAAGCATATCATGATCAGTTGACAGCTTTTAGCTCCGAAAGATGGTAGATAATAATCTTTTATACCAATCATGATTCAATTGCACATAAGCGTCCATATTACTCAGTACATCTCTTAAAATATTTAATTATTAGTGACAAAAATATATATATATAATCTCATACGGAGTATATTTAATTTATGATTAACTAGTAGCTCGATCATCACGATACAAACATCGAATATAAAATTGTGTGCATTAAAAGTCATTCGATTATTTAGGGAAGAGATTCCCAAATTTACGTGTGTACCGAACCTTTTTTATATACTCTTCTCGGTATCACATTGTGCATATTAGGATCAAATTAATCAAATATTTAATTGTATCGAGTAGTAGAAGATAATGAATAAAGAAGCTAAGGAACGAAAATCATTATGGATAATAATTCCTTTCATCATTGCAATATGTTGAACTATGAATAGTATGAGGACTAAAAGCTTCTAGCCAGACAAACTTAACAATACATAGCATGCTGGAAACTCTTAATAAGGCACATCTAAATCCGATAACACCTGTTATCCGAATTGAATTGAACCCGATAACACCCAACCCACATTAATTCAAAATCGAAATCTATCCACCGATAGGCTGGTATATCCAACTCATAACAACTTTTGCAAAATTATTGAAAAGGTATCAACTAAACACACATATAATCATTTATTATTTAAAATTTTCACATAAAATTGAAAATACTGCATTTTTATTTTTGACTCTATGTACTAAAATAATCCAAAATCTGAACTAAGTCATACTTGAAATACGAACTAACTTAACTCGAGTTGACCTATAATCCAACATCGGTACAAATCTAATTCAATTCAATTTTATGTATAGCCGAGCTAGATTGACTTCTGAAGGAGTAAACGGTAAAATTAATTAATATCGATTACAAGGAAGATCATCCAAAAACCTATCTAATGCTATATCTTAATAACCCAGAGTTACCAAGTATAGCTGAACTAGGTTGACTTCTCAAATACAAGAAATTTATAAGTGGGTTGTGGATACTCCACCAATGTCAAAGCTAGCTCCTCCTCTTACTAAATCTTGACTCTGCTTCTCAAATCTCAGGTGTAATGTAATTGTATGTTGACATGGATAGTTGATCTTCTCACTTCTCAGGAAACATTCCTTGACAAGTCTCTAATTGGGTCCCACTTATAGGCAACTTGATTAGAATTTCTTAAAATAATTATATATCTGAAAAGCATGGTTCTAATCATTTGTCCTCTTCTGCTTTAAGTTATAGATATACTATAGAATTATACTACTCAATAGTATAGTTTATTTTAACCCTCTTGCCATTAGCATTCTTGTCCTCTTCTCATGTATGCTGCTTTGTATAATTGACTTGTTTACTGAGATTTGATTGAGGAAATATTATATTATTATATTGAATAAAAGAAGGATAATATAGCTCCTTGAAAAGTCTCATGGTTTATTGCTTCGGTGGGGTTGGTGGTCGTGATGTATGTTTCTAATTGTCGTTGGACTCAGGGGATGGATGTTACATTCGTCTTGCTAATTTGCTAGGGACAACTTCATGTTTCTTTTTTTTTCTTTTTTTTTGGGGGTTTTGAGGTGTAGACAAATTTATGTTAAATTAAAGGTATCTACCATCTTGGATTTCAAAATTGTTTATAGAGTGCGTTTGTTAAAGCGGAGCTTATCAGAAGTGAAATGAGCTGAATTCAACATCACTAAACTAGACATAACTGAACTGAGTTGAATACAACTTAATATGTGAGACAAAAAATATGTTTCTGAACTCAACACCACTGAATAGAATTGAACATCATTTAACTGATTTTGAAATCACTGAATTAACATCAGCACTAAACTGACCGTTTAAGCTCTAACAAACGCATCCATACTCTCCATCTTGCATTTACTTTCATTAGGTTTTTTCTTTCTAATTAAGAATGTGCCTAAATAAATAGAGGACATACCAAAATGATAAAATGTGCCCAAATAAATACGGGACGAAAAGGAGTATAATTGTCAATTTAATGAACATTTGTGTGAGTGAGAGGGACATATAAATGTATTGTCATATGGTACTTAAAAAATAACCTTTTCATGGATAAATATGCTAACATGAACCAAACCTTACCTGACTTTTTCCCACCCCTTTTCTTAAATTGTTGGGCTGTGTCACCCTTCTAGTATCTAATAGAATAATCAATCATAAATGGAAGAGTAATTGAAACAAGCCAAAGTAAAAGAGGTGTCACTATTTCTCCTTCTAATTCAAACTATGCAAACAAAAGAAACACACATAACAATGTCTTTATATATTTGGCCTTTCCTACAAAGGAGATGTAGAAAGCTAGTGTTGCTTGAAGCTTCAAGATTTGTCTCAATCCACTTTCTCTTTTGCTACTGTGACAACATCATCAGTTGATGCTAATTGCGATATACTCCCTCCGTTCTAAAAAATCCTAAATATTTGTTTTTTGAAAGTCAAATTTATTAATAAACTTTGACCATTTATTTATGAAAATATATAAAGATCCACAATATGAAAATACTTTTGTTAGATTCATTTTTAAAAGTACTTTCACAAAATCATATTTTTATAATTTTTATACTCATATAATTGTAGTTATTTACGGTCAAAGTGGTGTCTTGGAGATTGTGAAAAAGTAAAAGTTCGGGATTTTATGGGATAGAGGGAGTATATGTTTGCAATAATAAAAACTTTGGAATTCAATGACCATCAGGATGACCATCAGTGCTTTATTTATCTACAGGATCTTTTTTTCATGACATTAGCACTTGGATTTTGTTAAAGATGATTCTAATCATTTCATGAGTTCATTTTGGATATAGACAATCATAGTCCTTTTGCTACGAGATTGGAAATACGTAAGAGTTTGTTGCGTCAAGAAAAAGATACCATTTTCCGTGCTCAAGTATCCCTTTTTTTCCCTCCCCCTTTTGAACGTTGCCTTTATTTTTTTTTCTTTCGGGTGAATGGTTGAATACGATTAAATATTAAAAATGCAATACAATTATACGTGTGATTTCCTCAAATATACATCATTCACAAACTAATTCCCAAATTAGCTTCGGTTTAAAACTATTTTCCCACATATACACCACGTAGGATCGGACTGTGGCCTGCAAGCGAATTTAATTTATTTTTTTATAGCGAAAGGCAAAGCCGCTGTGGGCCACAACGGCTTATTAAAGTCGCTGTGGCCCACAGCGGCCCACAGCGGCTTTAATAAGCAGCTCTGGGCCATAGATGTTGCCGACTGTAGAATGAAGAAACAGCACGACGAGGCTGATCGGCGACGAGCCTGGCCACGATAGGAACTGAGTACGCGGTGGGCGAGGGGGAGGGCATCAGCGAACGCGGGGGAGGGAGAGCAGGGTAGTGTCAGGAATGAACCGCTGTGGGTGACAACGGCTTATTTAAGAGCCGTGTTGGCCCACGGCGGCTTTGCCTTTCGCTATAAAAAAAAAATTAAATTCGCTTCCAAGCCACAGTCCGATCCTATGTGGTGTATATGTGGGGAAATAGTTTTGAACCGAAGCTAATTTGGGAATTAGTTTGTGAATGATGTATATTTGAGGAAATCACACCAATTATACAAACATGTTTTCATCTCTCACATGTACTCCTTCCGTCTCACACACATTTTGTCATTTGTTTTCTCACGATTTCTAAGATACCATTTTAACGGTAAATAATTAAAAATATATAAATAAATTAAATTCAAAAATATTATTTTCTGAAAATACTATTGAAAATCAATGTAACACAAGTACTATTCCATTATAAGTTTTTATAATTTTTTATAATTCAATGGTCAAAGTTTGTGAATTTTAACCTTGGAAAAATAAGTGAATTGCTAAATACCGCCCCAAATTACTACCTACCGCCCCCCCAAATTCCCTCTTTGCCCTTCACTCATCCTCACTCATCCTCACTCATCACTCATCCTCCCTCAAACTCATCCTCACTCAAAGCACCACCACCACCACCACCACTCACCACCACTCGAAAAACCACTACCACCACCACCACCACCACTCACCACCACTCGAAAAACCACTCACCACCACTCAAACTCATCCTCACTCAAAGCAAAACCACCACTCACCACCACCACTCACGGATTCGAATTTTTTTTGCTTTATTTACTCTAATTTACTTATTTTCGAGTTCGTCGGAGTAGTCGGGCGTCTGAAACAGGCGACTCACCCATGGGTGAGTCGCCTGTGGCAGACGACTCACCCATGGGTGAGTCGCCAGTCGCAGACGACTCACCCTTGGGTGAGTCGCCAGTCGCAAACGACTCACCCTTGGGTGAGTCAAGATCGGCAGACGACCGACACAAAAAAAATATATATTATTATTTATTATTATTATTATTATTTATTATTATAATAATTATTATTATTATTTATTGTTATTATTATTAATATTATTATTATTATTATTATTATTATTATTATTATTTATTATTATAATTATTATTATTATTTATTGTTATTATTATTAATATTATTATTGTTATTATTATTATTTATTATTATTATTATTATTATTATTATTTATTATTATTATAATTATTATTATTATTATTATTGTTATTATTATTAATATTATTATTGTTATTATTATTTATTATTATAATTATTAATATTATTATTTATCGTCTAGCCGTCGCAGCTGAGTCTTTCATTAGTTTGATTCCTCCGGAGCAAGCGGAAGGTTTTCGATCGATTATGGAGGAGTATATGAGAGATTGGCGGGCTGCCAAATGATGTATTGACCCTAGATGAATTTGTTATATATTTATATAAGAGTTTCATTGTTATTGTTATTTATTTGTGTTATTGTAATTTGTTGTTTCTTATTTATCTTTTTTGTTTTATTGTAATTTGTTGTTTTATTTACCTCCAATAATCACGAAAAAAATATAACATGCAAAATATAACAATCACACAAAAATGTGACAATGATATAAGTAGAAAAATATAACAATCACGCAAAACATTCAATTACGTCGACCTCGCTAAACGATCCCAATGTGCTCTTCGCCTAACATACATTTGCTCCCAACCAGCGACACTATCAGAACGGGAAGTAAACCATGCTGCGCATATCGGAGGAACAGGGAAATCTGAGGCTAAATTCAAACGGATATAATGCATGTACGAATCACCTAAATGAGCTATGGATAAGGCCGAGTGCCTTCAAACCTTGCTACAGAGTTCCCTCCAGGGGAGCAACCGCGCTGATGACCAAGGTAGGCACCTTAAATAGCCCAATTTGTTTGGACTCGTTAGGTGATCTACGACCACCCTTGCCCCAGCAGAACGAACTAAGATATCTCGAATGAGGATATAGAATAGAACAAGGTAATCCGCAAGTGTCGAAAGAGCGGGTAATTCCATGTAAGGATGACAAAGGTAGGGCATTTCCCATTTTTATAGGAACTTCTGTACCAGAAACAATGGTATCTCCAATTATAGCCCCTCTGGGGTGTAAAATATATCTCTTCTCACCATCCCCATAGTGTATGAGACAAATGTATGCATTTCGATTAGGGTCGTATTCTATGGTTACGATTCTACCATATATGTCTTTTTCATTCCGTCGAAAATCGATTTTACGGTATAGACGCTTATGACCTCCCCCTCTATGCCTTGCGGTAATGATTCCTCTGGCATTACGGCCTTTACCACAATGACGCTGTCCATAGATCAAATTATTTCGTGGATTGGATTTCACTTGATTGTCTACGGCTCCATTGCGTGTGCTCGGGGTAGAAGTTTTGTATAAATGTATCGCCATGCTATTAAGTATTTTGATTTAAGTTCTTTTCTTTCTAAGAGGTGGAATAGAATAACCCGATAGTAAGGGCAATTTGTTTTGCCCAATTAATTGCATCTGTATCACTATCAAATAACTCATCAGTGACGAAATGCGTACTGTAATCAACACCATCACCACCGAACCGCTCCAAAGGAACCTAACGAAAACAACGAAAACAATGTTAGCTTAATCTTAAATTCAAACGTCTATCAAAACCGACTGAACCAAGGGACAGGCGTCTGAAATTTCCGTTTGGACCATGGAAGAAACAATATTAATAATAACAATAAATAATAATAATAATAATAATAATAATAATAATAATAATAATAATAACAATAAATAATAATAATAATAATAATAATAATAATAATAATAATAATAATAATAATAATAATAATAATAAATAATAATAATAATAATAAATAATAATAATAATAATTTCATTTTTAATTAATTAAACAATAATCAATAATAATAATAATAATATTAATAATAATAACAATAAATAATAATAATAATAATAATAATAATAATAATAATAATAATAATAACAATAAATAATAATAAAAAAAATAATAATAATATTTTTTTTGCACAGTCGTCTGAAATTTCCGACTCACCCTTGGGTGAGTCGTCTGTAGCAGACGACTCACCCAAGGTTGAGTCGCCTGTAGCAGACGACTCACCCAAGGGTGAGTCGCCTGTAGTAGACGACTGTGCAAAAAAAATGCGCAAAAAAAAAATTTACCTCCGCCACCGTCGACGGCACTTCCTGGTCGCCGGCAGACATCTGCGGCCGTTGCTTGAGTGAATGTTGATGAAGGTTGGGTATGAGAGTGGGTGGTAGAGAGTGGGCGGTAGAGAGGGAGAGGATGAGTGAAAATTTAAAAAAGGGCAAAATTGGAATTTGGGGGGGCGGTAGGTAGTAATTTGGGGGCGGTATTTAGTAACACCCAAAAATAAATGACAAGATTTGTTTTTTTGTTTTAGGCGGAGTGAGCACATAGTTTCCTTCCCTATTCTTGTAGATAAAGAGGCTTAAAGAAATACTAATGATTGCGTTGTTGTTCAGTTAGTCTGATATATTCACTGTTGACACGAGAGTCCAAATATGATATAACGGAGTGCCTCGATCGCCATTTACTTTCAACATTTTTTTTGTGGAGCCAAAAAAAAAAAAACTCATAAGATTACTGTGGGCCGGACTAAAAAAGAAGAGTACAGATGTTTCGAATCGAGCCCATATCGGAAATAGGCTAAAGAGCCCGTAAAATACACAACCGACATCAGCCCATGATAACTTCAGCGCAACTCCCCCATTCCCTTTCTTCAACCTTTGCTTCTTGTTTGCACACCAAAATACGAACTCACAAATCAGAACATCTGCGAATGAATTAATGGATTTTCTGTGCAAAGCCTACGATTCAAATGGTTCCGACGACGATCAACCCGAACCGAAAAAACCTTGCCCATCATCGAAACGACCCAGACCCGATTACCCACTTCCAAACCCTAACCCTAGCGTCGTTAATCAGTCATTTTCCAAGGCTCCGACTACCGGAACCGGAGCTCCGGTTCCTGGAAGGTACATCTCGAAGAGAGAGAAAGCTTTAATGGCTGCAGCTTCGGAAGCCTCTGTCCAGGATGATCCTCCTCGTTCGGTTCCATTATCACCTGGTAATTACCATTCCCTTCTGCGAGGTTTTCTTCTTCGGAAAATTTGTTTGATTGTTTTTGCTAAATTGAATGTAATTTCGTAATTTCTTTGAATCACCTATGTAATTAGTATGTCTCCCTAACTTTTGTCTGTAAAATTAGAATTTAATTCAATTGAACCTGAAAAATGTTTTTAACCACTGGGATGGTTGCATGTAGATGAAGTCTTGATACGGTGTTGGTATGAGTGTATTATTTATTTAGGAGAGTAGAATGAAAAGGAGGATTTAGTATAGGATAATAATTCAGGGACATACATATTTACTTGAGTATTAGGTTTGGGAAAAAATTACGGGACATGTGGGGGTGGTGTTGGTGACGTTTACCCCTAATTTGAACAAATGAAAAATACATAATAATAATTTCCTCAAAAGCACATGATCACTATGCAGGTCGGGACTTGGGATTCGCACCCGAGTATTGTTGTCAATTGTCTTATTAGCATAATTTTTATTTTAATGCTTGAATTAGTATATTCTAGGGTTATTTTTGTTGTAGATGCTATATGCCGTTTCTATGTATGAAGTTCTGCAAAAGTGAGTGCTGGTTTTCCGAATTCGATTGCACTAGCTCAATTAGCAGCCCTAGTTTATCATCTAGTATGATGAATACATCTATCTTGGTGGCTTAAATACACTTCTCTTACCCAATACTTAGAATACAATTGTGTTGTAACAAGATGGAGTTGGTAGTTGTGAAGATGGTCTTCACCCAACTCCGTCACTGCAATGTCACACTCTTGGAAGTGAGGTGAGGATACGGATGCGTGTGGAAATGTACTTGTTGAGGTACTGGCAAGTAAACTTGTTGGTCCATGGAAAGGAAGTTACTGTTGGTATTCAGATTAATTCCATGATAAAGAAGAAATTGTACAAGAGTGTGTTTGAGGATTGGATTTGAACTTCTGTATTTGTATTTGAACAAATGTTTTCCACACCTAACTTGATGATGCATATGTAAGGAAATGAGAGGAGAGAGACGAATGTCAAATACAGGTTGTCATTTGAAATCCTTCAATTTTGAGCCTTTTTGAAAGACAATGGATTTGGACCTTAGTCATTGAAGTACAGATTCATCTCAAATCCATGATATCAAATTCAAGCTTCCATACAAACCATAAGTTTCTTCTTGTAGGTTTGGCTTGGATTGGTTAGGGTCCTTCATTGTGGACGTTTTTGTTCTTGTCTTGTGTCTACTAAATATCTTTTCTTATCTGAAAAAACAGTTCTGTTTTTAACAAAGTTGCTAATTACAATAAACAAAACTTGATATAAACTTAAACAATACCAATTTGGTTCATAAAACAAAATTATTTTAGTATGAAAATTGCATGCCAATATCCAAAGTTTGCACCCATATTACGACGATGTTAACCTTGGCCCTTGGGTCATGATTTTTCTGATTTGGTATTATAGAACAATATTATTTCCAATTCCATTTTATTTGCCTCTCCTGCTGTTTCTTGATCTTTTGTTTTTTAGACAACATGGGTATCGAAGCTTTGCTTGACTAATCCCATGGGCCCCGAAGTTAATGACCCGGGAAACCTCCTGTTTCTCGATCTCCCTTCTTCATTCCCCATTAATGTCAAGAGAGAGAGATTGTGGCTGAGCCATAGCAATAGCCAATACTGTTTAATTTCTTCTTCATCCGAGCCATTTTCTGCTCACCCTTCTCAGTTTTTTTTTATGATTGAAAAATGAAAGAAATTTCAGGAAAGAAACAGAGAACAAAAATATAGAAAAATAAAATAAGAGTTGTCCTCGTAGCATCTGCTATTTTAGTAGATTTCTGTTAATGATAGAATTTTATGTACATTTCAGTTATTCAGTTAATGAATTCTATAAACTGATCAACTGCAAGTATATCCATGATGGTAAGTACAATGTAATCGCTTATACAATAGTGCGTAGGAATCCCTTCTAGCAAATGGCTATTGCTTTTTCTTTTGGCATCACTGAATCTTGATATTATGCATATGCTTTATTTATTACATTCAGAAGATCAAACTTGTACTTAATTTAGAATTATAGAACGGTGGTGAAAAATGAATCCTTCCTCCTCTTGTTTGATAATGAACGATTCTTGGCCTAACATTTAGAAACTGGAAATTTTGAAATGAAATGTCACATGTCATTAATAACTGTATGGAAATGAGCCTTTGCTCAATCCTTGGATTTTGGCTTAGCATATTAGCAAATGCAACCATAAACCTAAACAGGAAAAGCCCACGTTGCTTTTCATGATCTTTATAATAAAAACTGTATTTCAGCCAGGAACCTGAACCCCTCCACAGTCCACAATATTATTCATAATGATTAACCACTGACTTGGGAGATTGAAGAAGTAAAGGGCTTAACTGGTAGGCCTTTGGGATTTAGCCTTTATGGTTTGTGATAGATTCTCTTGCGTCATTATTAACTATAGGCTAGATAGAAGTATCCCTTAGTTAACTTCAATGCTTTTTAACTTCATGCAAGGGTTCACTTGAAAACTAGACAGTGGAATTGGTTGGCTAATGTAAGCCATAAGGAAGAAACATGGGTTGCAGTAAGTAAGATCTGATTCTTGCAGCTTGTAGCGTGAGATATTTATTAATGCGGAGTGGAATGTCTTACGCTTCGTCTGACGTTGATTTTAGGTACTATTCGACATAATAAGATAATTTAGGCATTGACTGATGAGTGATGAGAAGAGAGCTAACTTTTTAAATAGAGCTTTTTTTCTTTTTTCTTGATGGAATGAGAAACTGTCATTGAATGTCTGATGGACAGAATTGAGTTGTATTTTTTAATTTTTTACTTTGCGACACTCTTGAGCTGTTTGACCTATGATATTCCAGATACATGAAATGCCAGTGACACACTGCTGCCACAAAATCATCATTTAGTGTCTTCCAACCTCATTATTGCTCTTCATCATATGTCAGTACTTTCATTGGCAGTACTTGCTCAACTGCATTTGTACTGGTGATGGTTCAGTGAAACCTGAATTTGAGTAAATTCAGCATAGTATCATGTATCATCCTCAATGAGCCTATTGATTATGAGCTTGTTTGTTTGTTTCTTGCATGTCAATGTATTGCTTCCATGGCTGAACTATCTATGGTGACTTTCAAGTAAATGAAAATTTTTCCTCCCCCCTCCCCCCTCCCTCTGTTTATTTCTATCCCTCTCCCTGGGTTTCTTGATGAAATGACATCTTCATTTACTTGCCATCTTAATTTAGGATTAAAGGAATTTTCCTGAAATATTGAAAGTCTTAACTTAGCATAACTTTATGCAGTCAGAGGAATTATTTCAGATGCAAATTTGCGGCTTGATCTTTTATCATCCTATAGACATCAAACAGATTTACGCGCAGACAAGAAGAAATTGCCCAGCAGGCTGTCCATTGATTTAAAGGGCCACTTAAAACCAGTGAATGCTGTACAGTGGTCACAAACTCATGGTTAGTTTCTTTTTCCACAGATGGACTATGTTAGCCTTTTTATGCTTAGTCCTTATGTTTATTGCTGCTGATAGGATCAACTTGTGATAGACGTTAAATCATGAATGATTGTCCGCCCTACCCTTACTCCTATTTCCAGTTGCATATAGACATTATTCTGGGAATTGCTTTCATTTGACTGGTTTTTTGAATTTTCTTCCCCTCCCCCCTCTCCTTTTCACATGGGTGTAGATGGGGATACCCAGAAAGTTCTGGCGTCTAGAGTATAGCTTGAGCGAGCTTAGCAAAGCCACAAATGGATCTAACGCAGACCCCCTAGTTAGAAGGGTATTTTGGTCAGATAATAACGCCTTACAGTAAGACCGAACTAGAAACCCACCCATAGTCAGCATTTGACGGAATGTTCTTACGCAGATCCTACTTTTGAGCACATAATTCTGTTTAGCATTAATAAATAGGTACCAAAGTTTTGGTTACCATCTGGAATAGCTATAAACTGCAGAAACCAACTGAAAAACCCTTAGTTGATTAGCCAAATAAAAAAATATCTGAAAAATCTTAATTGACTGGAAGAATGATTAACTTGGAGTAATGCTGAAGGCTGTAAGATGAGTTGGCGCCTGAATGTTTCTCAATGTTATATGCCATGAAGGCTTTCAACTAATCCCAAGTTCCATAGGGAAGCTGTAATGCCAGAATTGATTGGCACAACCAAACGAGGCCACTTTTATGTGCTCTTTATCTGATTCATGTGCCTCTGTAGTGTGGTCTTTGTCAGATACATTTGCCAAACATCTTTGAAATCATAAACACTTGGCTCATGTATTTTGTTAAAAGAAGTCCATTTCTTTAGGACTCTTCTTTTGTCCAAGGCTACGTTGCTTTATTGAAGGGAAGCTGAAGTATGATAAGATGTTAAGGGAGGATGTTAAAATTAACGAGTATAGGAATCCCGAGGGGATAGCTCAGTTGGTAAGACCTCTGAGAAGTATTCCAGAGGTCCCAGGTTTGAGTCCCCTCAGGGCCGCTGGATGTTTCCTGGTCGTTAACTTCACGGCCCATAGGATTAGTCAAGCAAAACTTGGACACCCATGTTATCTAAAAAAAATAAATTAACGAGTATAGGACTAGCGATGGATTACCAATTACCAGTTATTAAATGGGGTAGAACTGCTGTGATTTGCTTTGCTCATGTAGTTGAACACAATCCACCACCATATGGTTTGCTGGAAAATAAAAAGGGCCATTCTCTTATGTGAGGCGTTTGGCTCACTCAAATGAAAAGCGGAACGTAATTTTAAAATATGCAGTTTTTAAAACCATGTTATTTGGAGGTGTTGGCACTATAAATCTTCATTTATTACAAATTCATTTATTATTTAATTAACATATCTGTTATCTATAAAAAAAGTTAATAAACATATCTGCATATGTATCGAGGTGTTTGCTTCACAAGGTGGTGATTCTGGTGAACTTGGAGGTAATAGATAAGGTTGAAAATTCAGAACATACGTAAAAAAAGAATGAACATATCAGTCTTGTGTTCTGTTAAGAAATCAATGCTTGCTAGGTAAATTATTATGCTGATTAGTGAGTTATAGGCGCTTCATATTAGGCTTTAAGACTTTAGTTTCTCTTATGATCTTAAGAGTAGTGCTTCATATTAATCTGTTCCGTGAATTTAGTATGCAGCCCATCTTTTGGCGTCTGCTGGGATGGATGGCATCATCTACATATGGAATGTGTTGAATGAGCAACGTAAAAAGGCCCGTGCATTTACCTATCATGGTGCAGCTGTGAAAGATGTGAGGTGGTCATCTCAAGGGCAGTTCATACTTTCATGCGGTTTCGATTGCTCATCAAGGTTAATTGACGTCGAGAAGGGTTCAGAAACTCAGGTTTTCTTAGACAACCAAGCTGTTACA